>CM075978.1:185206147-185536686 GCA_038087875.1 Malacoraja senta
ATTTCTTTAATATGAAGTGACCATTGTGTACACACAGTATTACACTGATTATGAAGCAGCATGTCTACTTATAGAAGACATAAAGTGCTGGAGTAACTCTGCGGGTCAGGCGGCATTACCCCAGCACTTTGTGTCTTCCTTTATAAAACAGCATCTGCAGTTCATAGAAACATAGAAACATAGAAAATAGGTGCAGGAGTAGGCCATTCGGCCCTTCGAGCCTGCACCGCCATTCAATATGATCATGGCTAATCATCCAACTCAGTATCCTGTACCTGCCTTCTCTCCATACCCCCTGATACCTTTAGCCACAAGGGCCACATCTAACTCCCTCTTAAATATAACCAATGAACTGGCCTCAACTACCTTCTGTGGCAGAGAATTCCACAGATTCACCACTCTCTGTGTGAAAAATGTTTTTCTCATCTCGGTCCTAAAAGACTTCCCCCTTATCCTTAAACTGTGACCCCTTGTTCTGGACTTCCCCAACATCGGGAACAATCTTCCTGCATCTAGCCTGTCCAACCCCTTATGAATCTTGTAAGTTTCTATAAGATCCCCAGCCAGTTCTCTATCCACATCAATACTGAACCCCCAATACCGTGTGCTTTAAGTTTGCATACTAATCTCTTATGTGGGACCTTGTCGAAAGCCTTCTGAAAGTCCAGATATAACACATCCACTGGTTCTCCCTTATCCACTCTGCTAGTTACATCCTCGAAAAATTCTATAAGATTCGTCAGACATGATTTACCTTTTATAAATCCATGCTGACTTTGTCCAATGATTTCACCACTTTCCAAATGTGCTGCTATCCCATCTTTAATAACTGACTCTAGCATTTTCCCCACTACCGATGTTAGACTAACTGGTCTGTAATTCCCCGTTTTCTCTCTCCCTCCCTTTTTAAAAAGTGGGGTTACATTAGCTACCCTCCAATCCTCAGGAACTACTCCAGAATCTAAAGAGTTCTGAAAAATTATCACTAATGCATCCAATATTTCTGGGGCTACTTCCTTAAGTACTCTGGGATGCAGCCTGTCTAGCCCTGGGTATTTATCGGCCTTTAATCCATTCAATTTACCTAACACCACTTCCCGGCTAACTGGGATTTCACTCAGTTCCTCCATCTCATTTGACCCCCGGTCCCCTGCAATTTCCGGCAGATTATTTATGTCTTCCTTAGTGAAGACAGAACCAAACTAGTTATTTAATTGGTCTGCCATAATCAATTCCCCATGATCAATTCGCCGTTGCTCTCTCCTCAAATTGTGTTTCTTATTTTCTTTTTGTGCTTTTGTAATTAAATTCTATCCTTGATTTGTGTATTGTATTTTTGTGATTTTATGCCTTGTAAGGTGTCCTTGGGTGTTAGAAAGGCGCCAGCAAATAAAATGAATTATTATTATTATTATTACATTTGTTTAACTAATCTTTTTCTCTTCACATATCTATAAAAACTTTTGCAGTCAGTTTTTATGTTCCCTGCCAGTTTTTTTTCATAATCTATTTTCCCTTTCCTAATTAAGCCCTTTGTCCTCCTCTGCTGGACTGAATTTCTCCCAGTCCTCTGGTAGGCTGCTTTTTCTGGCTAATTTGTATGCTTCATCTTTTGTTTTGATACTATCCCTGATTTCCCTTGTTATCCACGGATGCGCTACCTTCCCTGATTTATTCTTTTGCCAAACTGGGATGAACAATTGTTGTAGTTCATCCATGCAGTCTTTAAATGCCTTCCATTGCATATCCACCGTCAACCCTTTAAGAATCACTTGCCAGTCTATCTTGGCCAATTCACGTCTCATACCCTCAAAGTTACCCTTCTTTAAGTTCAGAACCTTGTTTCAGTTCAGTTCCTTGTTTCTACATGCCTACTTGTAGAGTGTGTCTGGATCATTTAAAATTACTATTGTAAATTACTTTGGATTACAGTACATATTGTTTTGTGTAATTTCCATTTTCTCCTTCTGGTTTTATAGCTCCTGCTTTCTCTGTGAGACAGGCAAAGTAGGTCTTAGACTTCTCTGTGTTTGCTGATGTCCGTAGCCTACCAGAGATCTCAGACCTCCTTTCATGAAGTTGCCAGTAGAGATCACAATCCCTGGCCAACTGGGCCAACTCAATATATTTGAACAGTGACAATATATTTAAAGAAAAAGGACATTGGAGTTTAATTTTTGTGCATTCATTTTGTTTTTGTATATATCAGGAGGGAAAGCGGAAGTGCAGTGTGTCTAGACATGCAAGTAATTGACACAGTGAGGAGCGGCAGAGATCGGGAAGACACAGTAATGCACCATGTTTTAAGAGGGAACCTATACAAGCCCCGGAAAAGGGTAAGATACTTTCATAACCATGTTCAAAAACAGATCAATTTACCCAAGGATAGAGGTAAGCACCCAACTAGTACAGAATTCCTCACAGCGCCAGGGACCTGGGTTCAATCCTGACCTCGGGTACTGTCTGTGTGGAGTTTGCACCTTCTCTCTGTTGGTTTCCTCTGGATGCTCCAGCTTCCTCCCACATCCCAAATACCAGCAGGTTTGTAGGTTAATTGGCCATTGTAAATTGCCCCTAGTGTGTAGGGAGTAGATGAGAAAATGGGATAACATAGAACTGGTGTGAATGGGTGATCGATGGTTAATGTGGAGTCAGTAGGCTGAAGGGTCTGTTGCCATGCTGTATCTCTAAAACTAAAAATTAAAAGAATGTCGGAACCACGGTCAGTTAGCTGATTGAACCAGAGAATGACAGGGATGAATCAGTGTCCCAAAATTAGGAAGAGAAAAATTTGTTCAAATTCTTTCATCTGATTGCTCTCCAATAGGCTGTGCTGGAAAATATTGAAGAGATTTTTGTTTCCTTTCATATATGAGTACAATGCACAACTGTGTGAATGTGTCCAAATGTATTCATTCAAATGTCATAAATGTTGAAACTTCGGGCTGTGATTCTTTAATGGCATAACTTGTATGAATGCTTCTGTTCTTGGCCATTTTGAAAAGTTCCCCTCTCTTATCTATAGCATAAAATTAAAGGAAATGTACATAATGACATGAATGCAGAGTGTAAGTGGAGAAGCAGCACATGCTGAATCAATTACCATCTGCACAGTTAATGCATTTTGACAGTTAATAACTTTTTATATAGTTGGCACTCTCTGTGTGTGCCTCCGTTGTTGATTTTATTATGTTTGATGTCTGCTCCATGCCGCACCAGTACCAGGGTAATTACAGTCGGCACTTCATGGCTCAAGGCGAACAAGAAAGGCAAGAAAGGGAGGTTTTCCAACGAAACATGAGAAGTCGTCTCGAGTCATTCAAATCCACCAAACATAATGTCTACCCTTCAAAGAACAAATGCAGACATAAAAAGGAGCACAAATGTCAGAAAAAGGCAAGTTTCTTTGCAGTTGCACGAAGTTGGTTTTATACTATAAGGCCATGGAATGTTTTCAGGGGCAAAACTTCTTTCCACATCTGTTGTTACAGGAACAATAATCCACATGAAAGGGGATTGATTCTTCAATTTCCCTGCTCTACATGCATATTTTATTTCAGTGTGTGGTAAGCTGAATCATGTATGACAGTGCTCCAGGCTAAAACAGTTTTGAAAGACCTTTCTACATTGGATTTAGTTTTAGTTCAGTTTTGTTGGGTGATGGATTTTCCATCTTTTAAAGTTCCTATCAAATGATATCATATTAAGTACAGATTTATTCAAATACATTCTCCTCAATTTGCATATTATCTACCACAAGCAATCAAGACTTTGCACTGCAGTCTGTAAAGGTCTAATCAACTCTTGGTTGAATATATATTGTTATAACAAAGTGAATATTTTATAATCTCAAGATAGTCTCAACTGGCAAGCTTCTGTTTCCAAGATTAAAACAGCAACCGAACTTAAGAAGACTTTGTTCACATTTTCCTTCTGCTCACTTTTAGTGAAGGTCTCTGGGCAAAATAGGACAGGAACAGAAAATTCTGGAAATGCATGGTAGGTCAGACTATATCTGAGAGAAAATAACATGGTAACCATTTAACCCTTTCAATTTTGTGAACAATGATTAACCCTGTCATGGCTGACTAATGCCTATTTTTTAACACATTTGAGTCATCGAGAGAAAATATGGAAGGATAATTTTAACCTAACTCACTGATGGAAAACTAATGCAATCATATGGATTTACATACTGCCTGATACTGATTTCAACAAAGAGTGAAATTGGGCAGAGCCTAAAAAATATTAGTTTTATAATTGGCACTTTTAGGTTAAAGTTGCCTTGAGTCTTATTTGACTTCATATTTATGTAATTGACTATATTTATATTGCATCTCAATGACTTGCATTCAGTCTGTCTTCTGAAATGTGCATGGTAAGTTTAGCACTCTATTCTCTCACTTTGTGCCATTAGAAGCTTATCACTGAATGCTCTAATGGTCCTTGAATTTGATGGAAATATTCAGCACTAACCTCTTTCACTGCAGAATCAACAACACAACACACTAACAGATAAAACATCAGTTTGAAGTTCATTTCTTCTAACATTGAAGTATGCGGTACAAATAATGAATAGAATTATGTTCTCATTTTTTATGTTAAATTGTTGAGTTCAAGAAAATCAGTTATCAGCCTGCATCTGTTTTACTTCTAACTTCATTCAGTGCCTTTATGTGGTTTCCAACAGAGAACTGTTGAAGGTGCAAATGGCCAAGTACCTAATGATAAGTTACAGCGAAATGTCAGCTGGCATGATACAAGTAAGTCTGTGATTGATTAATTTACTTACAATTTAAAAGAACGCTCTTTCCCTGCACATGATCTTTCTGTGTTGTTCTTTGAAAATCAAGATATATATTGAAGCATTTTCCTTAAATTTCCCCTAACGAGTTTGGATGATCAACCAAACTCCTTCAATAAATGGCACCAATAAACTGGGAGGTGACCTCTGTAATTCAATATATCCACAGATATTGCTGCAGATAGGGGTTATTGTTGGGAATGTATCAGGATTTCCTTATGGGTAACTCAAAAAAAATAATTCTAGTATCACCTTTAGGAAGAGGTTTATGCAGATAAACATGGGATTCCCTCTTTCCAGCAAAGCCTTTTGGAAATATTATTGAACACGTGCAGGATCTTTGATCAAATCAATCCATGCCTGAAGAACAAGCCAAAGTCTAAAGAGTAGTTGAATTTAGTCGTAGCCTATATTTCCTCTCATTTCCTTGAGGAGGAAGTGTGAGAAAAGCTGAACATTTAACGCTGATGCTCGTTAAGCTCACAGAGTTATCACAATATTTATTATGCAATATTTATTAATTGATGGACTTTGGAAGGATTGTTTTCTCACAAGGAGATTTTGTCATTTAAGTCTCTATCATTAACAACACAGGACACAGAAAGCACCATGATTTTATTCTCAGCAGTTGAGAATGTAAGAATAAGTTGACAAATTGAGTGCTTCTAGTATTCCCTTTTACTAATTAAACTATCTGAAACTGGGTTGAAGTAAAATTACTTTCAAATGCAAGGCAGAAAATTAAAATAGTATCAAGGAAGCTATTATAAGTCTGTACAAGTTCTGTAACTATTGGTGCTACATTTGGCAGTTTAATTGAATGAAGACCGTGGCCAAATTTTATCACTCCAGTTTATTTTCTGGGGTTAACACTCCTTTCAATATTTTCTGTCGATTAGATAATAGACAATAGACAATAGGTGCAGGAGTAGGCCATTCAGTCCTTCGAGCCAGCATTCAATGTGATCATGGCTGATTATCCCCAATCTGTACCCCGTTCCTGCCTTCTCCCCATATCCCCTGACTCCGCTATCTTTAAGAGCCCTATCTAGCTCTCTCTTGAAAGTATCCAGAGAACCGGCCTCCACCACCCTCTGAGGCAGAGAATTCCACAGACTCACAACTCTCTGTGTGAAAAAGTGTTTCCTCATCTCCGTTCTAAATGGCTTATCCCTTATTCTTAAACTGTGGCCCCTGGTTCTGGACTCTCCCAAAATCAGGAACATGTTTCCTACCTCTAGCGTGTCCAAACCCTTAATAATCTTGTATGTTTCAATAAGATCCCCTCTCATCCTTCTAAACTCTAGAGTATACAAGCCCAGCCGCTCCATTCTGTCAGCATATGACTGTCCCGCCCTCCCGGGAATTAACCTTGTAAACCTACGCTGCACTCCCTCAATAGCAATAATGTCCTTCCTCATATTAGGGGACCAAAACTGCACACAATACTCCAGGTGTGGTCTTATCGGCTGCCGGAAGGGGGAGTGGACGCAGGCGCGTATTAGCAGCCGCTGCTCTCTCTTCCATACTGTGTTTTTTGATTTTTGTGATTTTTTTTTTTTAAATTCTGTTTTAATTTGTGTACTTGTGATGTCTTTACTATTTATTTCATTCCGTTTACTGTAAAATCTGTAAGGTGTGCTTGAGATTTGAAAGGCGCCCATAAATAAAATGTATTATTATTATTATTATTACTAGGGCCCCATACAACTGCAGAAGGACCTCTTTGCTCCTATACTCAACTCTTCTTGTTATGAAGGCCAACATGCCATTCGCTTTCTTCACTGCCTGCTGTACCTGCATGCTTACTTTCATTGACTGATGAACAAGGACCCCCAGATCCCGTTGTACTTCACCTTTTCCCAATTTGACACCATTTAGATAATAATCTGCCTTCCTGTTTTTGCTACCAAAGTGGATAACCTCACATTTATCCACATTAAACTGCATCTGCCATGCATCTGCCCACTCACCCAACTTGTCCAAGTCGCCCTGCATTCTCATAGCATCCTCCTCACAGTTCACACTGCCACCCAGCTTTGTGTCATCTGCAAACTTGCTAACATTTTTCTGTTCTGCATGTAACATATAAGAATATAGACTACATGGCCCTTCAGTTGGTCCTTCAAGCCTGCCCCACGATGGCTGTAACAAACGTGACCAAAACACTTTCCTGCCTATTTCCCCATACTCTTTGACTCCCTTGTAGTTCATATGTCTGTGAATCTTAACCTTGAATAAAATCAATAAGTCTATCTTCCCAGCTCTCGATGGTGGACAATTTCAAAGAGCCATGATCTCCTGAAATGAATCTTACATGTGCAATGTGCAAAAAAAATTCTCATCAGCATCTTAAATGATGATCGTTACCAAGCATACGTTCACCTCAAATTTTATTCTTGGCCAGCAATATCAAAGGCACAATATGGAAGCAGTCACTGGAACTGAATACTGGAACCTAGGACCAAAATTTGTATGCAAATATATTACACACTTAACACAAGCAACTGAGAATGAAGGTTCTATCCCCCTATGTGTTAAACAGTGTTTTGGATATTGGACAGATTGAACCATCATTCACTTGTCACACCAGCATGGGCTACAAAAATTAGTATTACAAGAAGTGGAAAATACAATGATAGGAAGTACACTTTACCTTACATATAATCCCATTATTTATGTGATTGCCTAAACAAAGAAACCTATTTTTCGCAAGGCAAACACACAAAAGTGCACATCTAACATACATTCCACATGTTCCATAATTTGATTATATATAACTTCATTCATAATATTTCGGGTTTGTAGGTTAATTGGCCTTTGTAAATTACACCCAGTGTGTATGGAGTGGGATGACAAGGTGGAATGAAGAACTAGTGCGTACGGGTGATCAATGGTCGGCATGCACTCAATGCGCTGAAGGGCCTGTTTCTGTGCAGTATCTTTCATTCAATCAATCCTAACTAAATAGTAATCTAATATTTTGGAACGATTAGTCAACATGGGAATAAATTCATTATGTGGTAGAGGCAGCAATTTATGTTACCGGTCTCCACATGCACTCGAGTACGTTTAATTTTGTATTTACATTTGCTTTTGCACACCAAGATCAGAAGTGATAGGGGCAGAATTAGGCCATTCGGCCCATCAAGTCTACTCCACCATTCAATCATTCAATCATGCCTGATTTATCTCTCCCTCCTAACCCCATTCTCCTGCCTTCTCCCCATAACCTCTGACACCCGTACTAATCAAGAATCTATTCTATCTCTGCCTTAAATATATCCACTGACTTGGCCTCCACAGCCTTCTGTGGCAAAGAATTCCACAGATTCACCGGGTGGCTGACTAAAGAAATCCCTCTGATGATGCCTTTCATGTGCTCATAACATTTCAGTTTGATTATGGACAGTAGTTCATAGCCTTGATGTTTACTCTGTTGCACACTGTATAATTGAGGTCTATATCTTTTAGCAAAAGCCATTGCTGGATTCAGGTACTGATAGAATGCAACAATATTTCATTTGCAAAGAATGAGACTTCTTAACATGTGGGATTTACAGTGACTATCAGCAAGTTCTTGGCTGAGCTTGTTAAGGGAGGTGGTGTAATGAATGTCAATCATGTAAACCTATTATTTTTGCATGTGCAGCACCATTCTTCAGGAATAGACGTGGTAAATATAAACCAGTCAGAAAAGGGTCGAGTTGAGTTTAGTTCAGAGATTCAGTGCGGAAACAGGCCCTTCGGCCCACCGAGTCTGCACAGACCAGTGAACCCCCCACATTATCACTATCCTACACACACTAGGGTCAATTTACACTTATAACAAACCAATTAACCTACAAACCTATAAGCCTTTGGAGTGTGCGAGGAAACCGAAGATCTCGGAGAAATTCCACGCAGGCACGGGGAGACGTACAAACTCCGTACAGACAGCACCCGTAGTCTGGATCGAACCCGGGTCTCCGGCGCTGCAAGCGCTGTAAGGCAGCTGCTGCGCCATCTGCGATGACAGATTGCAAATTCACATATTATGGTTATCCAGCCGAGATATGGTGTTCAACCATATCTCAACATGAAGTAATGGCTCATAGCAATGGGGGGGAAACCTGTTTTTTAATACAATAAGATATGTTCAACCAAACGTATCATGTAAATATTTCACAGGCTTGGAATCTCAATACTGTAAAGTGAATTTTATCACCGATTCTCTTCCTTGTTTAGGGATGGAGCAGCAATTCTGCAGTGTAATACTGGAGATCTGCAGCAAGACCGGATCCCACTGATGGCCTCCAAATGGAGTCCATTGATGGAGTGTAGTGACATATTTGCCAGTACCTATCATTCACCAATTTACCCCAAAGTTTAAAATGGCAAAACCTGGTAGTTACCTTTGGAATCGGCCAAATTCGGCTCATTAATATTGTGGTATTCCAAAAATTCCTCCTTTCTCAGACACTGGCAAATATAGGAGCACTGTTTTATGGTGCCAATATTTATGGTGCCAAAATGGTGCCAAGTAGCTCACTTAAATTGGTATTTTCTGCATTCGCAACTGCTTCACATGGTAGAGTATAACTGATGAGCTTAATGTCTTATTTGATATCAACACAGGTATACCTTCCAACATATGATTTTACATTCCAGTCAGATGTTTAAAGCTTGATGATTCTGCTACTCTACAGCCTATGGTTCTTGCGGTCAGTTCTTGCACTCTATTATACGTCAAAAATTAAAGAACTAAACACACTAAATTCAGGACCTTTCCATCTTCCCAATTTTATTTCTTAAGTGAAAGATACATTCATGCATGTAACTATACAGCAAGTAGCATTATCACTGAAGTAATGACTTGTTGAAGAAACTAAGGGCCACAGTTTATGTTCTCACAAAAATAGTGATTTAAAAAAAAATTAAGCTAGAGCAGTTGTTAGTGACTGTATTATGGATTCCCCCTAATGTATAGAGCAGTGAAGTATCTAATGTTTTCTTTCTATTCACCCTAGCTCCAGTTTTTGTGGAAGTTGACTCAGAAGATGAGGAAAAGAATAACTCTAAGAAGGTAAAAGAGCAAGAGGATGATGAGGGCATCACCTTCATGGCACTCAGGGTGGATGAGAATGTACAAGAAAGAAAGATTTCAGGTACAAAACAGACATGTGAACCAAATTTTACGCTGGCCCTGATATTTACAAGCAGGGTTTGAAGGAGAGCAGAATGGGTGAAGAATCCACCAAGGTCGGGTGTGGAGGACCTGGCAACTCATTATCACTTTGTTGTTCTCTTTCCTCCATAGCTGGCAATCAAATTGACGCAGAGACACACAGATGCAGGTGCTGGAATCTTGAGCAAATAAAAACAACTGCTGAAGGGACTCAGCGGTTCATGCAGCTGGCAATCATATGACGCCCTGGCTGGTGGCTGGTAGGGAGATTAGTGCAGCTGAATACCATCAGAAAGGGAGGGTCAACAATCAAGATAGAGATGGTGCGAAGGGAGGTAGAGGCCTTCGGAGCTGATGAGGCTGGAGAGTGAAACTGTAATTATTAGAGGAGCCCTAAAAGCCCCACTTGGCCCAAAGAAGGTACATAATTTGTAGGACATGCATTTCCCTCGAGCCTTTCCTGGGAAATCTATGTATCAGAGCCCAATTTAAATGCACCTCTCAAGAGCAAGACACTCTAACAATATGTTATTCACTTCAAACATAATATACCAGTTGGTTAGAGGCCCATTCTCCATAAATCCAATCATTGTATGCTCTTTAATATGGAAATGTTGGTGGTGATTATGGGGTAAATCTACTGAAAGTAGGAATAGGAAAGCTAATGTAATTTGTCTGTGCTGTGAAGGCGTTTTTCACAAAAAGAAAGTTTAAGGGAGAAAGGGAAGTTAGGAAAGCAGTGAGCCACAAGGTCATACATCGTGGAAACAGGTTGGGCAATTTGTTCAACATCTAAAATGTGTAACTATGAGTAATATTTGAAAAGACTGGGATTGTTTTCTCTGGAATAGGAAAGGTTATAGGAACTCTTGTTTAAGGTGTATGGAATTAAAAGGGATTTGGATAGAGTAAAGAGGAATGACCAATTACCCTTAGCAAAGTGGTCAAAAAACTGAGAGCAATGGTTTAAAGTAATTGGCAGAAGGGTTTGATAGGACACGAGGGTATTTTTTGCCTGGAGAGTGGTAGGTATCTGATACTCTTTGCCTGAAAGGGTGATAAAGGCAGAAAACTCCAACACAGTCCATGAGTGGCTGGACATGCATTTGAAGGACTCTGGCCTGCTGAGTTACAGATCAAGTGCTGGATGGGTGGAATGAAGTTAGTTGGATGTTTCTTGATGAACACAGAAACAATAGGATGAAGAGTCTCCCTCTGCGTCATAAGTTTTCTGTGATGCTATAAGTACTAATTTATGACAAAAAGGCACATCTTTACCCTCAGGGAGTCAAAGACAATCATAACAAATAACTCAACTGTCGTATTAATTCATTCATGAAATGTTTTGCGTCATCAACAAGACTGTGTAATAAACCTTGTAGGGTGGGATTTGAGATATTTTTAATTGTGTTAGATATTCCAATATAAAACTATTCTTTCCAAAAGTAGTTCCAATTACTGTTTAACTAAATGCACAGGATATATTTTCACCAGGATCCCATTCAGCATGGTACATCTGCCTTAGCCCAATGTTCCATTCCCAAACATGAAAACAGCTTTTTTAGAAATAACTTTCTTTCTTTATTGTCTTTTGTAAGATTTGATATGTGGAGGTGTACTACAAGGTACATACATGTAGCATAGAATCTTTCAGGCAGTTTCCTGCCATATGGCAATTATGTTTCCTCATTCAACTCTGAATACAGTTTTCCTAAATTAAACAAAGTGCAGAATCAATAGTAGTCAAACTTTCAAAATACTGATGACAGCAACAAATAACTGTCTCAAAAACCCCCGATTCATCCATTTGCTACAGTGTGCAAGCAAGACCGAAGCATTGGTCATAAGGTACAATCAAAATATTCCCAACTTTGAACTTAAATTTTAACTGTAGTTACCTTTGGGAGTAAAGGCTGAACATTAATTGACTCTTTACCATTCTGTTGGGTTTATTTTGGTGCAGTAGCTTTGAAATGGGGCTCTTTATTTCTATTGTTTCACCATTGAGTGTGCTTCCAATTTTCTTTGCTAGTTTGACCAGTGTGACTCTTTCTGTGTGGCAGTTCTGTAAGTCTGATGGCACAAGTATCACTTGCCAATAGAAGATGGGCTGATCATGACATATTTCTTCATGCCAACAATCCACCTGGAGCCATTTTTTTCATCATGTGCCATGAACTTGCTATTCATAAACTGGAAGTCACAGGTCCAGCACACCTTCCCCACAATAACCCCAATCTTCAACTTGAACTATTTAAAGGGATCATTGATGTGGGAGAGTGAAGAGCAGAGGTAGAAGGACCCTGAGTTGGAGGTTCAATCCACAGCATCATCTTGCCCTGGTCCACTGTGCCATGTACCTCTCTTATACCAACCCAATGGATGACTGCATGAATACACAGGATATCCTTTATCCCAGTAGTTGTGAAAAATTTACATTGAAGTAATTATATAAAAATATAACTTTAAACAAATAGATGGTCTCAATTCTATTGGTCCACCATCCTGACCCAGTCTGGCCTGTATGTGGATCCAGTCCCACCCATGTACACTTCAGAGACAATGAGGGAAGGACAATAAACACTGGCATTGTCAGTGATGCCCGCTTAAGTCCAAATCTTGATGGACAGAAATTGTTGGTGGACAATGAAATTATATTGCATGTTAAGTGTACTAGTGCAGCTTTTGGAAAATGGGAATTGGTAATGTTTGCACAATCATTGACTGTATCTGCGATGCCACGGCATTCATTTGCTTTGATCCTTGCTATTGACATTGACCTCAGTCGTTCTTCCTCGTGCCACTCAACTATGACCCAGGAGAATTTCCTAACCTTGTGTAGGAAGAACCTTCTCCTTCCCCTCACCTCTACCAAGGCCTTTAGAGCTACATGTGAAGGCAAGTTTGCCCCTCACACCTATGATCTGCCATGGCTTCCAGCTTGCCCCCATTAGTTACAGCCTCAAAGCACCTTTCTTTTAGGAGTGGAAGTCATGGTTTTAATCAGTTCTTGTTATCTTTATTTGCTGCCTTCAGCCACTTCAGAAATATGATCCCTTGGATATTTGCTAAGGTAATAACTAATGTAGTTAAACCTGACCAAATCCTGATTATGTTTGGAGCACAAATTTTGTTCAAATCCTGTGTCACATCAAAAGGCCACATTAATTATGCTTCTCTATTTCAGATAGCAGATGTTTTCTGTCACTTTCCAACTTTTCCCTTTGCTGTTTTATACCACCGCCACCAATTAATGTTGCATTATTTGTTTTAAGTCAAGCAATGGGTCTCACGTTTTCTTTTCTGGTGTTAAGCTCGTTTGAGGATAACTCAAGTCTTGTTTTAGTCACCAGCCAAATCAGTGATGGCACAGAATCGGAGATTTGCAAGAAGGATCCACCTTGGAAGTTTCAAAATGATGAACCCATCCTTTCACAGAGTGCTCAGCTAGTGCGGCCCGGTTACATTCATCTCCACGAGATCAGAACTAACTCAGCAGACTCGCAATTGTCCACTGAAGCAAAAGAGCAACAACAAACAAATCAACAGTAAATAATGGAATTATCAAATACTTCCTTCTGCTGGTCGTCCATTGTCTTCGCCTTCTTTCCTTTCTTCAATCTGGAATACTTACACTTTCCTTTTTTAATTCTAAGATGTAAGGTGCAATAGTTTGAGCCAATATCAACTTTAAAAAAAAATAGAGCATGTTTCTGTTTGCTAACTTTCATGCTGGCTATTGACAGAAAATATAACTTAATTCACAGAGACATTGACTGACTTTATACAGGCAGACTCCTCCTATATACTTCAATATACACAGAATTGTAAATTAAGTTAATTTTTACTAAAATGAAAATCTTTCTGGACTTACTAATGGTTTGTACACTGGTTCATTGAGAAAATATACATTCATCTTTTCATCATGCCTTTAAAAATAGCTCTGTTTAAAACACTTTTATAAATGCATGTTTTATTAATATACAAGCTAAATTTACATGACCATATGTATGTAAGTTTCAAGCTAGGTAGTGGAGCAGAACAGTAGTGGGGAAACCCCTTTTTTTTAGGAGAAAGGCCAAGGAAGTATTTTTAACTGGTTAATTGTAAAGCCGATCAGTAAGTAAAAAGAAGGAAAGGTATAGGAGAGTGATTATGCTTCAGGAATAAGAGCTGCGCTTGAGGAATAAGAGCTGAGGCTGTCGCTGAACACGCGCTCGGTCTGCCAAGGCCTACTGGTTCTCCCAGTTGTTAACCATTTTACCTCCCCTTCCCGTTCCCATTCCCATTCCCACACTGACCTTTCTGTCCTGGTTTGAGGCCACAAGCAAACTGGAGGAACAGCACCTCGTATTCAACTTGGGTAGCTTACAGACCAACGTATGAACATTAAATTCTCTAATTTTAGGTCATCTCTATCCCCCCTCCCCCTGCTTTCCTCCCCCAGCTTCACAATCTGCAACTCTACCAACCTGTATCGCACCTTTTGTTCTTATCTCTCCTTGTTCCTGGCACTGCTTTCTTCTGGCCTTTTCTTACCCACAGTTCCTTCTGAAGAAGGGTCCTGACCTGAAACGTCACCTATGTTTCTGTTTCTATCCTTTTTCTCTAGAGATGCTGCTTGACCCGCTGAGTTACTCCAGCACTATGTGTCTATCTTCTTTAACATTACCCATATTCTCCAGGGATGCTGCTTGACCCGCTAAGTTACTCCAGCATTTAGTGTCTTCCATTACACTTGTTCTTGTTTTGCTATTGACGTAATTACTCAAGAGGCTTTGTGTTGACTGTATTCAGGTATATTTTCTGAGACTTTGTAGTATCTATAACTACTTGACTTTTTTAATCATCTGATAATCATGAAACATGGTGATGGTCTCTCCAGTGTCTCTTGCTTACTAAATTTTAATTTGCTCCAAGTTGCCTCGAACTCTACAACTATTAATTTTCAACTTGCTTGCATCGTTTTCACTAATCTTGCGCTGCCTTTACTCTTATTGTTGTGCATTTATTAACAGTTTTATAATAAATGTATTTTTTAAATGCATTTTTAGGATGCATATATGTACGTTTTTAAATGTTGTTAAAATGTACTATTTTAAACTTGTATATCTCAGGTAATTCTGAATATGTTCAAAGCCCAAGCGTTTTCGCATTATCTCCTACTTCTGCCGAGAAAGAGTTTCCCTGGAAAGGTGATGCAAGTAATCTTTCAGCCTGTGTGTCATCGGAAACGACAAAGAATGTGCCAGTCGACTTGCAGTATGCCTGGGAGCACAGCATGTCATCAGTTGAGAGCCTGGTCTCACCTACTATGTCCGATGTAGTGTTTCAGCCAAGGACCTTGAACTTCATGTTGGAGGAACGCACAGCTTCACCTGCCCTGCCACGGCACCGCGTTCATTTCCAGTTCCCTGATGTTTGTACTGCAGGCAGAAGGAGCGGCGCTGAGGACACCATTGAGTGTATTCAGCAGCAAGAGCTGCAGCCACTTATGTCTGCTGAAGGTGCTAACAGACCAGTTCCATCAGCTGGGTTTGTGAGTACCAGATGGTCTGCATCATTCTACAGACCTTCCTATGTCTCAGCACTGAAATCTTTGGTTACCTCAACACAATATACCATGAAACAATCTGAGAAGTCTGGTAATAAACAGACAGAACTTTAATCACATTTCTCACGCGAGAAAAAAGAATATATGTGGTCGATTGCATTTTAGTTTCATGAACCATTGAATATGTGCTTTGGAAATACTGGAGAGCTCAAGCCATTTTGGGGCTGGTAATTATGGTAAACTGTTAGCAAACAAATATATATATATATATATTGTATTTATGTGATCACACTTTCTAATAATGTTTCTATTATGGAAATGAAAATGTTCGATCTTCAGATGTGAATGCTGGGGATGATTTCCTTGATGTGGTTACTCACAAGCAGAATAGTTTATGGTTCTGAGTGATCCATTTTTGCTGGTGATAGGAGGGGGAGGAGGTGCGAGATAAGTGCCTCGCACTGATGGATTTGTATAATGGGACAGTCAAGGAATGGGACAAACAAGAAGGAGCTGCTGACTAACTGTAGGGATGTCAGAGATTATGGCCTTGCCGAAGGTATAGGGAGACTGGTCTGATATTTTTGGATGGAACCATCTGTGTATAATCAAAATAAATCTGAGGAGATTGTTCAAACAAAATATGTAATTTTCCTTCCACTGGTTTATTGCTCCCATTTTGGCAATGGGCAGTTTGGAAGTAAATAATTGAGTCTGCACCACGAGAAGATATTGCCACCTTTTAATGTTTGAAAGTAATAGAACTCCATAGATGAAAACCTACCCTTATAAACTATGCATATGGTAATCCCAAATCTCCACCTGTTTAATCAAACATTGTATTCGATGTGAAGGAAGAAAATTGTTGACAGCAGGAATGCAACAGTGGGGCGGTTAGGTGCCCAAATGGCAAATGAAATCCTATCCGAAGAAAAGTGAAGTAATGCATTTTGAGAGGACAGCTAAGGTGGAATCCATAGAATGGTCATCATTCTGAAACGTTTAGCTTTTTATTTTCTTTCTATAGATGTGCCATGAAATACTGAATATTTCTAGCATTTTTTTTTCTTTCAGTTTCCAGCATCTCCAATGTGTTGTTTTAGAATACGCACATTCCTTCATTTATAAAAGGAAAGGATTCATGGAAAAGGTTTTATTATTCAAGATTTTGTCAATTGGACAGTTTGTATTTATGGGCATTTTGATACTTTCTCATGGATTGAGAGTGGTGTGCCATTTGTTATTACAAAATATAGGTTGTAAATTGAAGATATGTACCACAAAGAGTTAATAAAATTACAGGGAAAATGAATAATTTGAACCATTCTGTGCTAAGAATTATAGTCATAAAATGTGGAAACAGGTCTTCGGCCCAACTTGCCCTCACTGACCAACATGTCCCAGCTGCACTAGTCCCACATACCTGTGTTTGGCCCATATCCCTCTAAACCTGTCCTATCCATGCACCTGTCTAATTGTTTCTTAAACATTGCAATAGTCCCTGCCTCAACTACCTCCTCTGGCAGCTCATTCCATATATCCACCACCCTTTGAGTGAAAAAGTTACCTCTCAGATTCCTATTAAATATTTTCCCCTTTACTTTAAACCTATGTATTCTGGGCCTCAATTCCTCTACTCTGTGCATCTAAGAATTGTATAAGAATAGAGTGAATGTCCATAAATTTATGAAAGTAGATATAATTGTAGAAAAGGTATATGGGATAATTGCTTTTATTGGCTTAATGCATTGAATGCAATGGAGAATTCATATTCACATTGCACTAAACACAACTTTGCACTAAAGTCACAACTAGAGTGGTGTGTACAGATCCGGTCCCAACCTTCCATATGAAAAGGTCTACCAAAAAATAAGTGATTTCCAACAATGTTGCCTGAGTTTGAGAAGTTTAGGTATGATAAAATATTGGCAAGGCTGAGGATGTTTTCTCTGGAACAAATAATACTGAGAGGAAATTTAAAAGGGGTGTATAAATGATGAGACTTGGGGTTATCTAGAAGGATACAATTCCCTTAGTAAAAAGGTTCAAAGGTCCTAGTGAAGCAGTCAATAGTATGGTTTATAGTTCAAAGTTTAGTCGGAACACTAAAGGGGAGTTTTAAAAGTTTTTTCCCCGCTGACCTTTTTGGTTAACATGAAGGTGGTTAATGAATTATCTCTTCTGTGTTGTGAATTTTAATGATTGAAGTGTTTTTTATTTTATCCTTTTCTGCATTATGTGCCATTCATTCATTCATCAATTTTGCCTTTAAGTACAATATTTAAACATTTGGATCAATTTCCTATCATTAATATGCTACATCATTCCTGGCTGGTCTTGGATTTGATGTTACACTATTGAAAGTGAGTATTCCTTTGAGGTTTTAGCTAACATGAGGAAGATTAATTAATGAGGAGTCAACAAATGAGGTTTGCATCCAAATACACAAAGACTGGCCAAGTGTGCCATTAGGGATATCCCATGTCTCCAAGCAGCTAGACTGTGAATCTGTTTTGAGGAATTCGTAAGGGTGGACTGGGAATCTTGCTCAGGTTTGGAGAAAAATCTTCTTGTGTTGCAGACACAAATCTAAAATGTGGTTCAGTAGTGTAAAATTAACTTTGTTAACCTATATTGATATAAACATCCCTGTGCCTTCATTTTGGAAGAAATTCTCTAATTATCTCCAAAACTGAATGTGTTAAATGGCAAAATGTGTATTTGTTGAATCTGCATTATTAATTAACTTTGTTGATAATTTTTTTAAGTATCTGCCTTGCTTGGTTGGTAAATATGGTTTATTTATTCATTTACGTAAATAATGCAATACTGTTTACTGACAAGTTATTAAATGTGAAATTTACTACCTTTGAACTTATTCTGTCAAAAGAAACAAAATACAGTTATATTAATTTAAAATAAATTAAGCATTGATAATGGTCATTTTTGGAACTTCCTTTGTTTCTATAAACATAAGAAACAGGAGCAGGAGTAGGTAGGTTGATACCTAGATCCAGCTTCACCATTCAATATGATTATGGCAGGTCCATTCTTGGCCTGAACACCACCTTCCTGCTCGGTACCTGTATCCCTTGGCTCTCTTGGAGGCTTCATCTTGAGCACATTCAATGATTCAGCCTCCAAAGCTCCTATCCCTGTAGCAGCGAATACCTGAGTATTTACAAAACTTTCTCATCATCTTAAACAAAACCATTTAACCTTTCTTTCTATGTCAGTCACTTTATCTCAGGAATCAACGTAATGAACCTTCTCTATTCTGCCTTCAATAGAAACGCATCCTTTCTTAAACATGGAGATTGGATTGTATGCAATATCCCTGGTGTGGTCTTATCAGCATCAAATCTTCCCTGCAGTTATATTCCACCCCCTTGTACTATCATTTTGTATTTTGTTTACTGGAACTCCTCCACCCGATCAAATGTATAATACCATTTTGTAGTCTTGCTTCATTTGAATAAACAGTAGAACTCCATTAATTTGGCATCTGATTGTGTAGGAATCCTGATGGATCAGCATCTGTTTTACCCATTAGTCCAAAATGTGAGTTGGGGTCTGGAGTGGCAAGTAAGGTGTGTGACCTGGACTGGAGGTATGGGCTGCATCCGGAGCCAGGTGCATGGCCAAAGCCAGGATTGGGTCTGGAACTCCAGGGGTGAGGAACATGAGTCATTTGTGGCCAGAGCCAGGGTCTCAAGAGCTTGTGTATTTCCTGCTCCCTCACCAAGTACACTGGAAATTTGCGATAATATTGTGTATCACGTGAAAAGATTAAATAAAAGTGTTTTGAGGATATTAATTGGAACAATTTCTGCTAAACTGAAACATCTACTAGTTTGGCACTTGGTCTCAAATGTGATGAATTACTGGAGTTTTACTACTAAATGTTTTTACATTTCCTTATTCCAAAGTAGATAACTTTCAAATTTTCCTACATTATATTCCATTCACCAACTACTCACCCACTGTTCTAATTCATCTATTCCATTCTGTGTCGTCAGGCTTTTTGTGTCATAGAAACATAGAAAATAGGTGCAGGAGGAGGCCATTCGGCCCTTCGAGCCAGCACCGCATCCCCTCAACTTGCGAAACAGCTATTTTTGTATCATCAGCAAATTGGCTGCTGTATAGTTCATCCTGGTCATCAATATAGATTATAATTCTTCAAGGCCCCACCAGTAATTAACGTGGCATCCTATTTGTTACTGATTGCCAATATGAAAATAATCCATTCATCCTGACTGTTTTCTGTTAGCTAACTACTCCTCTACCATTTCCAATATATTACCCCCAACCCTGAAGTGCAGTAACCTTGAAGTAGTATTATTATTAAGTAGTATTATTAAGTGGTACTATTTTATACTTTCATGAAAGTAAAGATTACTGGAAAGTATAGTTTATGGTTTCCTTCATGATGGGTCTTGTGTTGGAGAAGCATCAAGGCAGAACTTCCTCCCTGCCATGACCTGATCTATATTCTTAGGAGAGATTAATCTGGTATGCAAAACAGGAATCCAGAGGTGCCTTCTGAATCCATCCATCTGAAGAAGGGTCCCGACCCTTTTCATTTTCTCCAGAGTTGCTGGCTAAACCGCTGAATTATTCCAGCATTTTGTGTCTATCTTGGGCATTGAGGGGATTTTGATCCTTAGGAAAGCCTATTGCTGTTAAGCTACAAAGCTCAATAGTGGTGTACCCTACAGCATCAAAATACAGAATAAAGATGGATAATAGTCTAAAATCCTCGACTCGTCCCACATATTTTTATTTTAGACTTTCATTTGGACTGAGATTATCATTGGGCTAGTGGAGATTTAAGGAGGAGGTACTCTCTTGAAACCCTGTGGTCTGCTGGTTGTGCCTGGGTTACTGGGTCAGAGAATGGAAAATCCAATCCAATTTATCTGAAGTGCAGACAAGATTTGGATACATTGTAAACAATTCCTACACCAAACTACCATCAAGCCTGCAGCCTCTCCCTGTCCAGAGGTTCTGCAAATTATTCCATTAATCCTGTGTGGGTTTATCCTTTCAGCAAAGAACAGGCAATAACGTGTGTTGGAAAGAAAATGTAATGGAACAGCTATTAAATAATAATATAAAATAACAATGGGATAATAAACAAGAATTTCAGGTACAAGTATGAAATCCACTCTTCAAGTACTCCATGTGGGCTCATAACAACTACCTCAGTTGCAGTCTCTCATCATTGCCAATTATTACAGGTTGATATTAGGGATCAGGTGAATGTAGACACCATATTACAAAATTATTTTTGAATTAGTTCCAGATATTCTGTTATTTTTATTGCAAACCAATGTAACTGTATCTTTTAATAGAATATATTCCGTGTGGCTGTAAGCACAAGGTTTTCTCTGATTCTTTGTCAGAAATTTCTCATTGGATTCAATTCAGGCTAATATTTGCTTATCTAATTGAACTGTAGTTTAAGCCCATTGCAAATTAATATGGATATGAACAGCTTTAATGGAAAACTAAATGTTAACAATGCATGTAGATGTCTTGTGATAATTACCAAGTAAATATGTACGATTAGTATTATAAAACATATTTGCAATAATAAATGCATTTAAGCAATATTTTGCTTCTTACAAAGATCAATATCTGAACATTATTAAACTGTATAAAGCAATTTAAATCAATGCAAGCATACTAAAAAAATATAAATGGTATATTGTCACAGCTGATCTAACCTTAAATGTGATATGTATTGTATTTCCAATCCATGCAAACAGAAACACATCCATAAAAGCACCAGTACATTATGCATTAATAGAATAAATATTTATATAAGTGCAAAACAACTTATAAAGCCCGGCTTTCTGGTTACCTTGGTTAAGTAAACACCTAGCTTGAAAGGAAAATTTATAGTTCTGTGAAATTTTTATTTTGTGTGAGATTTCTCAGGAGTGGTGTAAAATAAACAAGCCCAGAATATCTATTAACTACCAAGCAGTTTGTAGGTAGCAAACTCATCTGCCCCCAACATTTAACTATTTTTGTAAAGTTGCACTATACCAGACTTCCATATGCAATTTTTTCAATCCATTGGCAATTTCATGCCATTCTTTTTGTGAACAATTTCATGATAGCATTAATGATTCTCTGCTCCAGATTACCTTTGCTTGATGACTGCAACCCTGAATGTTTAGTGTGGCTCCCTTTGATACGCGTCCCAATCACCTAATCTCTACTTAATGCCTTGCAGCATTACTTTGATGTACTTCCAGCCTAATAGAGGAGATTGAGTAACCTTTTCATTATCATCACTATGGAGTCTTGATTTCAGGGAGGTGGCAGATGAGTTGGAATATGCATGCATCCCACCAATTGAATTGTGGAGCTCTTTCTCTCCTGCACTGTCTCCCTCCTTCCTAGTAGTCATTACCATGTGTTGCTGCTTTTAGGGCTGATGTCCTATGATTGATGTGCAGCAAAATATTTCCAGCTGCACTAAATTGGGTGAGGCCTCACTGGGAGCTGCATAGTTCCTATTTAAACTGAACCCGCGTTCAGTGCACTAAAAATGTGAGATTTGTTTAAGCAAGGATCTTTTCATAATTGTGAAACAAAATGGAAACTTCATTCCAAGGTGACAGTACAGTACATTTAAACCCAGGCTTCAGAGACAAGAATTGCATGTCAAACCAATGCCTCATTGTTTTACTATTACCTTTTTTTTCAACATTTCTGGGTCCAATAAATAAAATATATCGATGGAAAAATGTGTGACAATTCAAGTTCAATGCCAAGTATTGCAAAATGGAGCTAAACATTTTCAGTAATGGTGTTGAAGGTGGAATTTAATTGACCATAGTCAACTTCTGACTAAATGATATCATCATTGAAGATAAAAGAATATTTAATTAATTATTCAAACAATAATTCAAAAGTTATATGAACATACAAACTGCATTGTAGCGTTTCCTTCACTCCATAGATGCTGCCTCACCCACTGAGTTTCTCCAGCATTTTTGTCTACCTTCGATTTTTCTAGCATCTGCAGTTCTTTCTTAAACATGTAGGCATGATATGGTGACATTGTGCTTATGTCAATTGACCAGTAATTTAAAAATGTTGACCAATGATCTATAGACATGTACTCCATCAAGGTAGCTGGAGAATGTAAAATACAATTAATTAAATACAACTGGTATTAGAAAGTTAGTGATTGCAATGGTGACTGTGAAACTACCAGACCGCTGCAAAAAGTCAACTAGTTCACTCGCATCCTTTGGGAAATGAAATCTGCTGCCCTCATTGGGCAGTCCAAAATGTAATCTCAAACTCTCAACTGATTGGCCTTGATATGATATCACACAACTCCAAAAAAATGGTATTGCACTGTTGAAAATTGGTGTGACATAAGTTTAATTAAAATAAAACAAAAATCTGAAATAAAACCAGGAAATATGCTGGATCAGACGTCTGTGGAAGAGGAAACAGCTTATTATTGGAGAATTTTGGAGTCATTCGATTGGAATGGAATACTTTATAGTCACATGTGACTAGGCACAGTGAGATTATTTGCTTGCATACCCAATGTATACAAATAGCAGCCATCTATGGCACTGTCAAAGTTACAAAGCATGCCGGCTCCTCCTTTTGTTCTCTTCCCCCCAGCGGTTCCCCCACGCCGGGTCCCCATTGTTCTTTGTTCTCCAACCCTCCCCTATTGTCCATTGTTCTCCCCCCACCTCCCTCACGGCGGTCCCCCCATGCCGGGTCCTCCATTGTTCTCCCCCCACCTTCCTCACGGTGGTCTCCCCCACGCCGGACCCTCCATTGTATAGTCAAATAATGGAAGCATAGTGGAATTTCTATCCAGTAATCTCACCGAGCCATTCTGGTAACAATTTTAACCACAACATTTCAAATAGGTGACCTTTGTCCAGAGCAATTAGATTTGGACAGTAAATTAATTTAAAACATAATTTGGATTAGTGAAGTCCGAATGCATCTGAAGCCTGAGATAAAACAGGCAACATAGTGATAGCTAGGGCTGTAACTTCGCAGCTCCAGAAATCTGGGTTCAAACCTGCTGTTGGCTGTGTGAAGTTTGCATGATTTCACTACAACTGCCTTGGTTTCCTGTGGGTTCTCCACTTTCCACGCAAATCCCAAAGATGTGGTTGATAGGTTAATTGGTCACTGTACGTTACCACCAGGGTGGATAGGTGAGAAAAAATTAATGTAAGAGAGAATTGCTTGCAGGGAAGTAAATGGACAAATGTTTTTTTTGTGATTGCTCCAGTGCCAGCGTAAACTCAATGGGCCAAATAGTCTCCTGTGTTTTGAGAAAGTAGGAAACAGGATCTTAGAAGTAAGACTTTTGCTTTAAAACTACTGAGGCATGATGTACACGCATACAAACCCTGTGGAGTTGGTGTGGTCAGAATTTTGTTTTTAATCCTTCATTTGCTGGCAATATTAGTACATCAATCATCAGACCTTTCCCTATGAAGCCAACATATTATTATGCAAAACAATACAAATGATTACTTGGAAACACTATGTCCTATAAATCAGTGATGTGAAATGCAGTGAAACACCTGTACACTGTGCCTGTAAATGAATAGTGTTCACATGATGCATACCTCGAGGTCCTGGAATATAATTTGAAACTACATCCGTCCTTCTAGGATGTGCCACCTCACCACTATCACTGCCAAATTCACACAACTCTGCAAAAAGGTAAGTAATATGATTAAATCGTGCTGTGAACGCTACCTTAGAAAATAATACCTGCCACTGAATTAAGTACTGTAATTAAGTCTGATTCACACTCTTGCTTGTATATGTTATATAGGATCTGAAGAACTTTTAATTACCTTGTGAATTGCTCTCAGTCTCAGATACCTTGCACTTCATTTAATTGCATATAAAGTATTACATTTCTGCTTGATTTCATGATTACTTTGAAGAATTACTCCTAACTCTTTCATTGGTTACATACAGTTGGCATTCAGTTTTTGCGTTATTAGTTAATAGAAACTTTTTATCTTGGTGATTAGACACATTGCATTAATTTCCAGACAAGAAGGTAAAGATCATTGTAACCCACTTTCCACAATACTGCACTTATCTATTAATCATATTTTCTCCAGGCACTGATCCAACTCTGAATTTGCCATTTATAACAAGTAATCTATTTGCAGATATTTCATTTTTAGCAACAATGCAGCACAATGTTAAAGCAGCAAATATGCCACATTCTAATTATACTGTTCCAGCACTATTAATCTCTTCAAGTAGGGCCAGTTATGCATTTACGACAAGTCTCTGGCCTGGATGGTGTCTTAGGTGAAACCTGGTGAGTGACACATGGAGAAGAGGCAGTGTGTAATGTGCTTGGAACTTAATCCTTAAACGTTTATGGCGTATACTTAATAAGACTGTTGCTGAAGAAATTGATACACCAAATAATGTCTTCTCAATTTTCTGATAGAAATTTGGATTTATGTAAATGGAAACAGAAGGGGGCAATTTGCAATGGATATAATACATCATGAATGGCAGAGATAATTAAGTGTGAAATTTTATGTAAACGTGTACAACAGCTGAGAGAAATTGCCAAAGAAAGTTTGAGAAAGTCTTTGAAAGTAAGTCCAGTCATTAGATGTCAAATATATGACAAATAATGCAGGAACTAGTGACTATCTTCTCCCCAGTTGTACTGTTTAAACAAACTATTTGCAAGCGTCAGAAGCTTTTCTGCAGTGTATCAAATTTTTTTTAGAGATACAACGCAGAAAAAGGCCCTTCGGCCCACCGAGTCCGTGCCGAATATTAACACTATATTACACACACTGGGAACAATTTACAATTATACCAAGCCAATTAAACTACAAACCTGTATGTTTTTTGGAGTGTGGGAGGAAACCGGAGATCCAGGAGAAAACCCACGCAGGTCATGGGGAGAACGTACAAACTCTGTACGGGCAAGCACCCAAAGTCAGGATCGAACCTAGGATCCTGGTGCTGTAGGGCAGCAACTCTACCACTGAGCCACCGTATACTTGTTATTTTTATTACTTAAAAACAGAGCCATTCTCAGTGATGGTGACTTGAAAGGTAAAGATATTAGATAACTAATCTGGTTGATATATCTTCTTTGGTAACATAAAGCAGGGAGAGTTCTTGGCTCTTCACCCGTCTCAATATTTTATCCCTGTAAAACAACGCTGTAAGAACAGGTAGATAGGTGCCTGAAGAAAGTTTTAGATTCTTAACACTAAATTAATTTTAGTGTAATGTAACTTTGTGGGATTACAAATGTGATAATAGTAACTCCTTAATTTTTATATATCCACGATCAAGCATTTACTCCTACATTGCAGCAAAGCATTGCATCAGAAACCATTAGCTTTGAAAGCTTTATTAATCTTTGACTTATTCAATGGTTTCCAGGAACGCCCTTCGTCTTTATGTAACATTGAGGGTTCTTTGTGCTGTAAAGCAGAGTAGGCTAGCAGCCAAATTTAAAAGTTGAATCAAATGACTTTGTACGTGTTTGATCTCTGTATTTATCATCTCTCAGTGGGTCTCCAATAACCTATCTTTCTGATTAGAAAAAAATGCTCTAATTTTTATAGCAACTTACATGTTCTTGGGACTTTTTAAATTTCATAGTCAGTGAAGTGCTTTTGAAATGCTATATTGACAAACTGGACAATTTGTGTATTTGGAGATCCCTGCAGCAGCAATGAAACTGGAGAACTATTACCTGCCACGCATTGTCATGCCTCTCCCCTTTTCCAGCTTTCTTCTTCCCCCACCCCCACAGTCAGTCTGAAGAAGAGTCTCGACCCAAAACATCACCTATCCATGTTCTCCAGAATGGCTGCCTGACCTGCTGGGTTACTTTGAGACATTTTGTATCCTTTTGTAGAACTCTCACATTTGATTGATAGATACAGCTTGGAAACAGGCCCTTCAGCCCACTGACCATTGATGACCATCACTACCATGTTCACACTAGTTCTATGTTATTCCACTTTTGCATCCACTTCCAACACACGAGGGGCAATTTATAGAGTTCAATTAATCTACAAACCCACACATGTTTGGGATATGGGGGGAAACAGGAGCATCCAGAGGAAACTCATGCAGTCACAAGATGAACCTGCAAACTCCACATACACAGTACCCAAAGTGAAGATCGAACCCTGGTGTCTGTTGCTGTGAGGCAGCAGTGCTACCAGCTGTTCTACTGTGCCACTCTTATTCAGTTCTTTGGGTTTGAGGATAATTTGGTTCCAAACTAGTTCTGTGGGCTTTAAGTGGGTTAATAAGGCCATTGTGGAAACCATAGATGGAGAAGGAAGTGTTTGACGGGATAGAAAGGTAATATGGGAAGTAGTAGCTTCATTCATGTAATGTGCATTTTCTCAAGGTGACTTTGAGAACATCCTTGAAACATTTGGTCCATGTTGAAACTCTTGACTTATTGAAAACTCTTGAATTCAGAGTGTCTATTTTTAGAAGTCTGGGTGTCAGGCACAGAAATGATGTGTCTGATGTTAATGTTGGCTTCCTTATCTTTCAAATGGATTTACAGAATTTTTCATAGTCCTTCAGTGCTCCACAGGGCATGCTGCTGGGTTTTCCATGAAACCATTGTGTTCCATAGTGCTGCTTTGGAGGTCTTGATCTTTGATACTTCTTCCGAGGCTGAAGGCACAATCTCATGGGATGCTACAGGCAAATGTAACATTGGTTTAATATTTTAATCAAAGTGTGATGCTCTTATAATCCATTGCTCCCTGGTTATGCATTAAACTGATATCTCAAACAATGTGTTATGGTCCTACAATGAGTCTTGAATTCATAAGTGTGTGACTCAGGGAGAGAGATTATTACCATTAAATTAAGATTTACAGTGGCTTGGAAAAGTTTTCATACCCCTTGAACTTTTCCACATTTTGTCACGTTACAACCTCAAACGTAAATGTATTTTATTGGGATTTTATGTGATAGACAAACACAAAGTGGTGCATAATTGTGAAGTGGAAGGAAAATGATACATGGTTTTCAAATTTTTATACAAATAAAAAACTGAAAAGTGTGGCGTGCAAAAGTATTCAGCCCCCTTTACTCTGATACCCCTAAATAAAATCCAGTGCAACCAATTGCCTTCAGAAGTCACCTAATTAGTAATAGAGTCCACTTGTGTGTAATCTAATCTCAGTATAAATACAGCTGTTCTGTGAAGGCCTCAGAGGTTTGTTAGAGAACATTAGTGAACAAACAGCATCATGAAGCCCAAGGAACACACCAGACAGGTCAGGGATAAAGTTGTGGAGAAGTTTAAAGCAGGGTTAGGTTATAAAAAAATATCCCAAGCTTTGAACATCTCACGGAACACTGTTCAATCCATCATCCGAAAATGGAAAGAGTATGGCACAACTGCAAACCTACCAAGACATGGCCGTCCACCTAAACTGACAGGCCGGGCAAGGAGAGCATTGATCAGAGAAGCAGCCAAGAGGCCCATGGTAACTCTGGAGGAGCTGCAGAGATCCACAGCTCAGGTGGGAGAATCTGTCCACAGGACAACTATTAGTCGTGCACTCCACAAATCGGGCCTTTATGGAAGAGTGGCAAGAAGAAAGCCATTGTTGAAAAAAAGCCATAAGAAGTCCCGTTTGCAGTTTGCCACAAGCCATGTGGGGGACACAGCAAACATGTGGAGGAAGGTGCTCTGGTCAGATGAGACCAAAATTGAAGTTTTTGGCCTAAATGCAAAACGCTATGTGTGGCGGAAAACTAATACTGCACATCACCCTGAACACACCATCCCCACTGTGAAACATGGTGGTGGCAGCATCATGCTGTGGGGATGCTTTTCTTCAGCAGGGACAGGGAAGCTGGTCAGAGTTGATGGGAAGATGGATGGAGCCAAATACAGGGCAATCTTGGAAGAAAACCTGTTAGAGTCTGCAAAAGACTTGAGACTGGGGCGGAGGTTCACTTTCCAGCAGGACAACGACCCTAAACATACAGCCAGAGCTACAATGGAATGGTTTAGATCAAAGCATATTCATGTGTTAGAATGGCCCAGTCAAAGTCCAGACCTAAATCCAATTGAGAATCTCTGGCAAGACTTGAAAATTGTTGTTCACAGACGCTCTCCATCCAATCTGACTGAGCTTGAGCTATTTTGCAAAGAAGAATGGGCAAAAATTTCAGTTTCTAGATGTGCAAAGCTGGTAGAGACATACCCCAAAGACTTGCAGCTGTAATTGCAGCGAAAGGTGGTTCTACAAAGTATTGACTCAGGGGGGCTGAATACTTTTGCACGCCACACTTTTCAGTTTTTTATTTGTAAAAAAATTTGAAAACCATGTATCATTTTCCTTCCACTTCACAATTATGCACCACTTTGTGTTGGTCTATCACATAAAATCCCAATAAAATACATTTACGTTTGTGGTTGTAACGTGACAAAATGTGGAAAGGTTCAAGGGGTATGAATACTTTTCCAAGCCACTGTATTTATCTAATGTTAGTACAGTGCATTCAGAAATTATTCAGACCCCTTCACCTTTTCCACATTTTGTTATGTTACAGCCATATTTTAAAGTGAATTAAATTCATTTTTAAAAATCATCAATCTACACACACTACCCCAGAATGAAGAAGCGAAAACAGGTGTTTAGAAATTTTTGCATGGTAATTAAAAAGAAATAACTGAAATATCACATTTACATGAGTATTCAGACCCTTTACTTTGACTCTCAAAATTGAGCTTAGGTTCATCCTGTTTCCATTAATTATCCTTGAGATGTTTCTACAACTTGATTGGAATCCACCACAGTAGTAGGCCTCCCTCGGTCAAGACTGACCATGGGTGATCCATCCTAGTTTTTGGCTGCTTGCTCCAAACCTCGGCTAGAGCAGCGTCGCTTGTGGCTGAAGAGACCAATGCGGGAGTGACAGTCTCTGTTGCAAAGGTCACATTTGTGTGTGGTCTCTGGTTTGTTGAAGTTGCTGCGCTCTTTTCTGCGTGCCCGCTTGTCTGCCGCTGCGTTCATCAGTTTCCCTTCCCCCGTTTTGAGATGTTGGTTCAGGGTGCCTCTCCACCTCGTGTGGTCAGCTGCAAGGCTCTCCCAGGACTCCACATCGATGTTGAGCCCCTTCATATCTCTCTTGCAGACATCCTTGTAACGTAGCTGGGGGCGGCCGATGGTTCTCCTCCCAGATGTCAGCTCTCCATATAGAGGATGTCTTCTGGAATATGGCCATCCTCCATGCGGTGGACATGGCCCAGCCACCGAAGTCTGCACTGCCTGAGTCGAGTGTACATACAGGGAAGGCCAGCGCGAGACAGGATCTAGGCATTGGACACTCTGTCTTGCCAGGATATGCCCAGGATACGGCGGATGCTTCTAAGGTGGAAGGTGTTGAGTTTTCTCTCCTGTCTGGCATATGTAGTCCATGTCTCACTGCCGTACATCAGTGTGCTGTTGACACAGGCGTTGTAGACTGCTATCTTTGTCTTCACCATCAGCTTTGGGTTGGTCCACACTCGAGTTGTGAGGCATGCGAGAGTTGTAGCTGCCTTCCCGATTCTCTTATCAATCTCTGTGTCCAAGGAGAGGTTTCGGTTATGGTGGAGCCGAGGTACGTGAACTGATGGACGGCATCGAGTTCGTAGTCGTCAATGGTGATGACAGGTGGCGCCTCTGTACCCTGCCCCAAAACGTTCATCTTCTTCAGGCTGATGGTCAGCCCGAAGTCCTTGCAAGCCCGATAGAAGCGGTCCATCAGTGACTGTAGTTCCTGCTGGGTGTGGGACACAACTGCTGTGTCATCGGCAAACAACATGTCTCTGATGAGAGCTTCACGTACTTTAGTCTTGGCTCTGAGGAGGGTGAGGTTGAAGAGCCTGCCATCTGATCTAGTACGAAGGTAGATCCCCTCTGTTGCAGTGCCAAAGGCATGTTTCAGGAGCAGAGCGAAGAAAATCCCAAAGAGTATGGGAGCGAGGACGCAGCCTTGTTTGACGCCATTGCGGATGTCGAAGGCCTCCGAGAAGCTGCCATTGAACTGCACTGTCCCCTTCGTGTTGATGTGAAAGGATTCTATCATGCTCCTGCAGCTTTGGTTGGCAGCCGATCTTCGACAGAGCCTTAAATAGGCCATCTCTGTTGACGAGGTCGAACACCTTGGTGAGGTCAATGAAAGCAACATACAGGGGCATCCGCTGTTCTCTGCACTTCTCCTGGAGCTGGCGAATGGGGAAAACCATGTCCATTGTTGACCTCCCAGCTCGGAAACCGCACTGTGACTCTGGGTAGACACGTTTTGCCAGCTTCTGCAGGCGGATCAAGATGACCCGAGCAAAGACCTTGCCGACGATGTTGAGGAGGGAGATGCCTCTGTAGTTGTTGCAGCCGCTTCTCTTGCCTTTGTTCTTGTAGAGGGTAATGATCATGGCATCCCTCATGTCCTGAGGTACAGCTCCTTCTTGCCAGCACTGGCAAAGGACTTTATACAAAGGAAGCAGTAAGGTAGTCTTGCAATGCTTGATCAGGTCAGGGGGAATCCCGTCACTGCCAGGGGCCTTGCCTGAGGCCAGTCTGTCAATGGCCTTGCTGAGCTCTTCTACTGTCGGCTCTCCATCTAACTCATCCATGGTCGGCAGGCACTCGATGGCATCAAGGGCTGAGGGGGACACAGTGTTCTCTCTCAAGTAGAGGTCGGAGTAGTGTTCCACCCATCTCTCCATCTGCTGGCATTTGTCTGTGATTACCTCCCCAGTGGAGGATTTGAGGGGGGCTGTCTTGCTCTGGACTGGTTGTAGTGCCTTCTTAATGCCATCGTACATTCCCCTGATGTTCCCTGTTATGGTGGCCGTCTGGAAGTCCTCACTAAGCTGTGTCCAATAGTCATTGGCGCAACGCCTGGCAGTCTGCTGAACCTTGCTCCTGGCAGCCCTGAGGATCTGCAGGTTCTTCTCTTTAGCTGACCGCTTTTACTCGGCTAGGGCGGCGCGCTTGGCTTCGATGACAGGAGTCATCTCGGTTGACGTCCTCAAACCAGTCATGTGTCTTCGAGGTCTTCTTCCCAAAGCTAGCCAAGCATGATGTCCCGCAGAATTTCCCACTTCTCTGTTGCAATCTCCAGGACACGAGGTGCCAAGTTCTCTCTCAAAAGCTTCTGCAAATTGTTGCACCAGGTCTGGACGGGGCATCTTGCTGACATCGATGCGGGGGTTCCCCTGCTTCTTAGTACGGTAAAACCTCTTTGGTTGCAGCCTGATCTTGCAACACAAGATGTGTCGCAGTCCGCATTGTGGTAGGAGCGTGTGTGGCGAACGTTCTTGATGGCGGCACGTCCGACTAGGATCCGATCCAGTTGATGCCAATGCTTTGAGCGTGGGTGTCACCAGGAAAGCTTGTGCTGGGGCTTTGTCTGGAAGTACGAGTTGGCGATGAACAGGTCATGGTAAGTGCACAGCTCAAGCAGGCGCTGTCCGTTATCATTCATTTTGCCCACACCAAACTTCCCAAGGCAGGAGAACTTATTCTCTGGCGTTGAAGTCGCCCAGGAGAACAAGTTCTTCCTTGCTGGGGATGCTGCTGATGATGGATGCGAGGTTCTCATAGAACTCGACCTTTGTGCCTGATGTGGAGGAGTGTCGGGGCATACACTCTGACTGGGCTTGCGGTGGTGTTGAGGCGGAGAATGAGGAGTCGCTCTGAGCCATTACTGCCTGGTTCCACCATGTTCAGCAGGCTGTTCCTTACTGCGAAGACTACTCCGTGCTCTCTGGGCTTGTCAGAGTCCTTCCCCGGCCAGTAAAACATGTAGTCCTTCTCCTTCAGTGTGCCCGTCTGAAGGGTGGCTGTGTCTACATTGAGTCTCTTGAGCTTGTTGTTTATGACAGCTGTTTTCCTGGAATCGCTGATGTCCTGTAGGTTTTCAGAGAGGACGGTCATCATTGTCTGGACATTCCAAGTTCTCAGTTTTAGAGCTGGTCTCTTTTGATGTGTTCTTTTGTTGGTAGGTGCGAAGGTTGCGATCTGCTGTTCAGATGGTTCCTAATCCCCGAGCACCCAGTGAGGATAGCAGATAGTGGCGGGACAGCACCTTATTGGCTGGGGGCAGCCCAGCTTGAGGTGGGCGGTAGCTGTCCTGTGAGATCCAGACATCCCTCCCAACGTCAGGAGGAACAGCAGGTTCGTTACAGTTTGGCACCAGCGCCGTCGCAGGAGCTGCCAGAGCGAGGTTGTACACAATGACGATCTACCTTAGGGACTCCAACTCTGGATTTTCTTGAGGTTTACTCCTGGAGGCTTTTCCATGACTGGATATGGCCACAAGGCAGTGTAGGTTTTAAATCAGAGTTTTCCCTCCTAGATGGACTGCCTTCCCAGGCTGATGAGCCCCATCTGTCCGGGAGTCCACCAGTGGTAAATTAAATTGATTGGACATGATTTGGAAAGTCACACACCTGTCTATAGAAGGTCCCACAGTTGACAGTGCATGTCAGAGCAAAAACCAAGCCATGAAGACGAAGGAATTGTCTGTAGACCTCCGAGATCAGATCTGGGGAAGGGTATAAAACAATTTTTGCAGCATTTCAGGTCCCGAAGAGCACAGTGGCTCCGTCATTCTTAACTGAGCAATCGGGGGGGGGAAGGGCCTTGGTCAGGGAGGTGACCAAGAACCCGATGGTAAGTCTGACACAGCTCCAGAGTTCCTCTGTGGAGATAGGAGATCCTTCCAGAAGGACAACTATATCTGCAGCACCCAACCAATCAGGCCTTTATGGTAGAGTGGCCAGACGGAAGCCACTCCTTAGTAAAAGGCACATGACAGCCTGCTTGGAGTTTGCCAAAAGTCACCTAAAGGACTCGCAGACCATGAGAAACAAGATTCTCTGGTCTGAAGAAACCAAGATTGAACTCTTTGGCCTAAATGCCAAGCATCACATCTGGAGGAAACCAGGCACCGCTCATCACCTGGCCAATACCATGCCTACGGTGAAGCATGGTGGTGGCAGCATCATGCTGTGGGGATGTTTTTCAGCGACAGGAACTGGGAGACTAGTCAGGATCGAGGGAAAGATGAACGGAGCAAAGTACAGAGAGATCCTTGATGAAAACCTGCTCCAGAGCATTCTAGACCTCAGACTGGTGCGGAGGGTCACCTTCCAACAAGCCAACGACCCTAAGCACACAGCAAAGACAACGCAGGAGTGGCTTCGTGACAAGCCTGTGAATGTCCATGAGTGGCCCAGCCAGAGCCCGGACTTGAACCCGATCGAACATATCTGGAGGGACCTGAAAATAGCTGTGCATTGACGCTCCCCATCCAACTTGACAGAGCTTGACAGGATCTGCAGAGAAGAAGGGGAGAAATTATTCAAATACAGTTGTGCCAATCTTGTAGCATCATACCCAAGAAGACTTGAGGCTGTAATCGCTACCAAAGGTGCTTCAACAAAGTACTGAGTAAAGAGTCTGAATACTTATGTAAATGTGATATTTCAGTTATTTAGTTTAAATTACTTTGCAAAAATTTCTAAACACCCGTTTTACCTTTTTTATTACAGGGTATTGTGCGCAGATTGATGATAAAAAAAAGAATTTAATCCCTTTTAGAATAAGGCTGTGACGTAAAATGTGGAAAAAGTGACGGGGTCTGAATACTCTCTGAATGCACTGTATGTGATCTTACCAAACAAAATGTTCTGTGGCAACCATTTGTACCTATTGGAACCTATAGGTTCTCACCATGTGTGCCAAGTTTGGACTGCTTGATATTTGCAGGCTTTTTGGTCAGAAACTCCACCTCAATTGGTTAACCCCAAACCCCTCCTCCATAGGTTCATCTCCCAACCCTGCATCCCAAATATCCCTTTAATCCACCCTCTTTCCCCTCCCCTTCATCCATATCCCTCCCTCCAGCTTTACATTTCACACCTGCACAATGGCGCAGTGGTAGAGTTGCTGCTTTACAGTGCCAGAGACCCGGGTTTGATCCTGAGTACGGGTGCTGCCTGTATGGAGTTTGTACATTGTTTGATCATGTGTTTTCTACGGGAACTCCAGTTTCCTCCCACACTCCAAATATGTACAGGTTTGTAGGTTAATTGGCTTCGGTGAAATTTAAAAATTGTTCCTAGTGTGTTGTGTACAGGGGTCACTGGTTGGCGTGGACTTGGTGGCCCGAAGGGCCTAATTCCGTATCACTAAATTAAACTAAACCTCATTTTTTCCCCCTTATCTGACACCCTTTTGTCTTCTTTGCACCTCTAGCCCTTATCATTTACTCCACCTGTCTGCCAATCAACTCCCCTTCCCTCACCTATATCCACCTATCAGTGTCAGCTTTGCCCTGCCCTCACCTCTCCCTTGCAGCTTTCTCCCCTATTCCATCTGTGTGAAGTCGTAACCCAAAATGGCATCTGTCCATCCCTCCACAGATGCTGCCTGACTAATGACTTCCTCCAGCACTTTATTTTTCGACCATAGAGATCTTGTCCAGTCTGAAAATAGGACCCATAGATGACCTGACCATTCAAAACTATGCAGGAAACACGAGGATAATTAACTATTTGATGATTCAGAGAGAGGGGGGCTTGGGTAAGTCCAGTCATGCCTTATAGAGTTATTTACTTTGTGCAATCAGTCTCTTTTAGGAATGCACAGTGGCTCAGAAATGGAAATTGAGTTAGTCAAAGAGCTCCTGTAATTATTGTGATAAGACGACATTTAAGATAATCAATAATGCAAATCTTTTCACAACACTGGGAGCGGAATTAAAGAATAAAGACAACATAAAATATGGTCAAAGTTTAGGCTCCAATGAATATTTTGAAATAGCAACAGAGAGAGCAACATTTTAGATAAAGTTTTCTCAAGTAAGTAGAGTTGAAGATTTAGTGGAGATACAGAACTAAAAACTGTTAGAAGTTAGAAGAGAAGCAAGGCAACTTGATGTGAACAATAACAAATTCTTAGTTTACATCCTCTGGGACCCCCTCCCCACAACTCCTTCTCCTGGTCACAACTATCCCTCCTCACCTGCCCCAGTAGCCAGTTGCAACTGTCTTTCCTCCAGTTGTTGATTTCATCCCTAACTTAACCCTTACAGTCCCAATCATTTCCAACCAATACCTTGATCTGAAAAAGTCCTGACTTATGCTTCTAAATCTCTAGGCCTTTGTGACATTCATAGAATAGGACTGCACAGGAACACGCCCTTCGGCCAGAATGATTGCGCCGAACACGATGCCAAATTAAACAATTACTTCTGCTTGTGATCCATTTCCCCCCATATCCATGTGTCTATTTAAAAAGCCTCTTAAATAACTTTGGACTTCAGCCATCTACTTTTTTGTCCTGATTCTGCAATGGTGGACATTTCAACATGCTAAAATTGTACGGTCTGCTCTATTGGGCACGATAACTTGAGCCTCATATGAAATTGCATTTGCACAGCAGTTGAAGGCTGTTGAAAGAATAGTTTTCTGGACCACTGCCAATAAGCGAGTTCAGTATTCCGACTGCGCATGCCCAGGTCAAAGGTCACTATGTATAAACAGCCTTGGAAAACAGTGGAGCAATGAACCTTCATTTCTTCCATTTTTTCCAGCTTTGATTCTTCGAGGTAAGAAAATACTACTTTCAAACAATGAAATCGTTGTATTTATTGTTCCTTTGTTAAAAGCTAAGATTATTTTGTCGTTTTTGTTGCTTTATGCTTTGGTGAGTGAGCGAGATCGTGCTCGTCCGTGGTCGGTGTTGGTCCGGGGCTGTCAGTTGGCCTAGTCGGAGTTGAGCTGGGATTGGCTGAAGAATTCCATTGCATTTCACTATTCTGCTAATTTCAAGGCAATGGAATTTTTCAGCCAATCCCAGCTCCCGCCGGGCCAACCGACAGCCCCGAACCGACAACACCAGTGGCCCCAGGCCCACAGCCAGCACGGAGAAGAAGCGCCAACCCCAGCTCAACTCCCGCCTGGCCAACTGACAGCCCTAGACCGACGACACCAGCGGCCCACAGCCAGCGCAGAGAAGCGCCAACTTCAGCCCAACGGGCCGGGGACCTACAGCGGCCAACCCCCCACTGGCGCTAGCGAAAGCTGAGCACCAGCCATACACACAAAGCGCTGCAACAACTCAGTCTCACCCCCGTGCCAGCTGCAAGCCCAGCCCGACACCTCCGGCTGCCCCCGGACAGGGACGGGACACCCGGGAGGGGACAGGGAAGGCCCAGCAGCAACTCAACAGACCCGGGCCCGACACCGACGAACACGATCTTGCTCACTCACAAAACATAAAGCAATAAAAACGACAAAATAACCTTAGCTTTTAACAAGCGAGCAATAAATACAACTATTCATAGTTTGAAAGCAGTATTTTCCTACCTAGAAGAATCAAAGCGGAAAAAACGGAAGAAATGAAGGTCCACTGCTTCACAGGGCTGTTTATGCAAAATGACCTTTGACCTAGGCATGCGCAGTCGGAATACTGAACTCGCTTATTACATCTGCAAGATGCCACTTTCTGTGCCCACATCCTTTCAAGTAGGATTAACAAAGGAAAAGTAGAATTGGTGGTCAAAAATTACTATTAATTTACACATTTGGAATATATTAAAATGTGAATTGAAATTTTTCCATTATTACAACATTTTATCAACTTTTGAAAATGAGCACACTAAATTATGATAAGCAACAAAACTGCATACTGGTAATCTGAAGTAAAGATTCTCGAAACACTGCAACACTGCCTGCTTGTAAACTGGAGCTGGGAACTCCCATGTATTTGCCCAAGTTGTGCATAAAGTAGTTCTGCAGGGTAAACATGCAGATTAACAGTTTCTTTTGAAATCCCACTTATCATGAACTTATACACAATACTTCCTGTTATGATTCGTGCTATTGTGTGATATTTTCTGCATTCACGGGAATTTTTGATAACATTTTCCAAAGTACAGTGCTAAATCTGGACAGAAACTTGAACTTCTGCTTGTAGGCCTTGGCGCATTTTTCTCAATCACAGTAAAATCAAGAACAAGCTGATGAGTGCAAAGAAATGCAAATTAGTCGGTCCTCGCAAATAATCAACATTTGAGTCTGAAGAAGGGTTTCGACTCGAAACGTTGCCTATTTCCTTAGATGCTGACTCACCCGATGAGTTTCTCCAGCATTTTTGTCTACCATCAACATTTGACCACTGCTTTTCGCAGACAGTTTCGTCTGCAGTATTTGTAGCCACAGGCATCATGGAGAATAACAACAGCATTCCTATATATATATATATATATATGCAGCCCAGTGTATGACACTGAGATTAGCTTGTAGCTTGCAATATATTGATGGTTGATCACACATGGGAGAGCACTATGTCTCCTCAATTCATTGCACCCTTTTACATCATTCTATTGTGGGAAACATGTGGACTGTACTTTGTTTGGCTTACTTCCTGGAAATAACTGTTATGTTGCAGTGGTGGACCTGGAAGGCAGCTGCCATCAATGGTCCAATGGTGCTTTTATTTGTCACGTGCGAACGCACAGTGAAATTATTGTTATACCTAAGCGTATTCCCAATTTGCAAAGGGTACAGAAATAGTCTACTTAGCCCGCCATTTTCAAAGTCCAGTCCGCACTCTCGTTCTCGGGAGCGGAGCCTGATCCAGGCAAGACCCAGACTGCTGCAGTCCTCCAGCCATTGCCTTCCTTGGACACAACGTTCTTCTCTTCGCCCTTCCACCTTTCCTGCAGCCGACCAAGAGGCCTCAGTAGGACAGACCTCGATTCCCTCTCCTCTCCAACCAGCCTTGCTCCTTGCGTTGATGTAATCTCCAGCTCCATCCTCCCAGTCTGTGGGCTTTGGGGGACAGCAGGGGCCAAGAATCAAGAAAGTGAAGAATCTACATGATTTGGGGGTAGAGAATCCAGCCTATCAATTATTTTACCGTTTTTTTAACAAATTTCTTATGGATTTTCTGATGAGATGCTCATGCTGTACCTGCAATAATGCATTAAAACATGGTAAACCTCAGTATTCAGACATATATAGTCATAAAAACTACCAAGTTTGCCCATGTTGAGAAATGTTTGGATTATCACCACCAATCAGATATGTAAGGTATCAAAATATTTATTTGTAAAGGTTGTAAACTGATTAAATGCCACTGTATATTATACTTATATTTCCAACAAGTAAATCTGGGGCACCCACAGCACCACTGAGGTGGATCAGGCCCTGGCGTCTTTCCCGCCTGTTCGGCACGTGCCGGGTTATCGGCGGGAGCGAGGAGCGCGGGCGGGGGCCGTTGGTGTGGCGTCGTTGAGACGACGGGTGTGTGTGTCCTCGGTAGATGCATTTCTTCGGTAGGTGCATGTTTAAAGCATTTTTTTTTAAGACGATTGAAATGTTACTCACTTTCGCCGGGTGAGGAGGGAGGGGGGAGACTCGCGTGGGGCGAGTCCCGCCTGGCGCGATGCCACGCGGCCTGGCGCCCGTTAGAAGACGCCTCGACTCGGCGGTTTTAATTAATGGTCTGGCAACTGATGAAAGGAGCGCGGGGTGAGGCCTCCCTAATGCACTCTTAATCAACGCGGCATCTCGCCTTCAAACGGTCGCCTTTTGATTTGGAAGCAGCAGGAACTTCCCAGACCACTTCTGCCACCCCACCCACTTTCCAAGCTGGAGAGATTTCCCTCAGAAGATGCCACAGGACCGCCAGTGCACCGGCATCGGGCACCATTCCACCATGTGGCGGGCTCCCATACTCGGATTAACCTCTTGCGTGGGTTTGGCCGCCGCTTGCTGAGCGGGCAATTGATTACTACATTCAATTTTGCATCAGAATTTAAATTTAGGCTTTTGACCCGACGTTGGTCCAGTGCTTCTGGTTCAGAACGTATTTCTTAACTGAAGAGCAGAAATAATACTTTAACTGCTGAGCAGGACAATTTTACTGCCCCAGTTTTATTTATCATCACTCAAGGTTCCTGGCATGTCAACAACATTCTGAAACACTTCCTGGCAGCTTTAGTTATCAAAGGGTATTGGGAAAAGTCTGGGGGCAGATCGCTCATTGCGCAGAGACATTTAAAAATTATCGGAGGATAGGCTATGCGGGTGGGAGATGTCAAGATGTTGTATTTTTGACATTGGCTATTAATGGATTTTAGATAAATAATTAGAGATTGTGTTAGTGCAGAATTGTGCATGCATGGATATGGAAAGTATTGCTCAAATATAAAATGAATATTAAGGTGAGTTTGTAAAATGAAACATTTATCACAAATACAACAAAAATAGTACTGTACAGTATGTGTAGCAATGTTACAAAATTTTGAGATTTTAAAAATCAAGTCTGTAAGTTATCCCATCAGATAAAGCATAAAAATAAGTTTAATTTGACACCTAATTCACTTTCATATCTTCAGTATTAAAAAGGTTATGGCCATTTTCATACTCGGAAATTAGCATCTTGTTCCCTATTGCTTTTCCATTGACTTAACACAAAAGCTGTGATCGAGGACAGTCAAAAGCCCATAACTTTCTTAAAAATTAAGTAAACTGAAAGAAATGTTCAGTTATTATAGATTGAAGCATTCTGAAACAAATATGAAACAATCTTACTTAGATGACATGAAATTAAAGCATATAATTAGTTAGTTACCTAATTGTAGCTAATTACAAAATTCAATTACTAGATCTAAACATCTATCAATTTCTTAAGAATAGATTAACATTTTTAAATAGCCTAAAAGGCCTGTCTCACGAGTCTGTGGTCATTGGCGGCGAAACGGGAAGAATCTGCCGCCATAGACCGCGCACTCGTGAGAACGTACAATTCTGGGGCCGTGCGGCGGAGTTCCCAACACCGCACGGTGCTAAAATAAAATCGACAATGTTGAAAACTATATACTCACCGCACAACCTCCACCAGTGATGCACGAGTGCGGCATGGCCGCCCGCACGGGCCGCCGCCAGTGTGGCTCGAGCGCCGTGCGTCAAACCTCCACTGCCACAGCCTCCGCCAGTGAGGCACGTGCCTCTGCCAGTGAGGCACGTGTGCTGCACGGCCGCAGGCACAGCCACCGCTACAGCGCCACGATCAGGATGGCCGCCGCCACAGCCGCCGCTTGTGAGTCACGTGCGGCGGGCCGACGTCATCGCAGTCGGCCCGCCCTTTTTTTTAACTTACCGCAAGCACGTGGGACCCGCCGTGTTTGAATTACTCGGCCCCCGCGCAGCATCCGTGCGGCGCTCTGGTGGATAGGCATGCCGCTCTCGCCGTTGCCGCGCGGTCCCCGCTACCGGCGACGCCGCGCTTCACCGCCGATGACCGCAAACAGGTTAGACAGAGCCATAAGTGTCCAAATAACATTCACACAAGAATTCACAATATAACATAATTTTTTTATCTCATTGTCATGGATTTACAGGCCAAATGGAAGAAATTGAATGTTTAATACCTGTAAATTAATGGGAATTTATATCATCTTGCGAATGGGGATTTCTGGAACGCGATCATTTAGAACGTTCATTTGCGGTGAATTTAACCCCGTATTGGCATGAAAATTATTGCCATTAGTTCGGGGGAAAAAATCACCGTGTCGCATGTAAAAATGTGAATTAAAGGCCTCTTAAGGAGAACGTTTATACATAAAAATAAACCACTTTCGTTTACCTGTCCCGTGTGTGAAATCCGTCCCCGTTGTTGGCGTTGACGGGTTCAGAAGATGATTTTAAAATGATTCCAACGCTGAACTTGTCGGGAGATTTTTAAAACAAAATACTCAAAATGCCCCTCGGAACGATTCTACCGCAAAAGCTTGTACTCCAACAAAATATAATTCAGGACAAGGTAGGAGAAACCCGCGTTTTAACCACGCCCCCCCCTTAAAGGCGCCAAAATCGCGCACACGGCCAGTGATAGAATTGCAGCGCCGCTGAAGGTAAGTATTGTAACATACCTAGTATGTGGGCCCAACATTTGGATTCAAAGCTTTTTAATTGGATTTTGCTGACATTTAGTTTATAATCCCCTATTTTTTGCAAAATTAGTTGCTCCACATTATGGTTTATTGTACACTATGTATGCATTGATCTTCAGAATGTAAGCATACAGAATGTAAGCATATTTTTCATAAAATGTTGCATGAGTATAGAAGGTTGTATTTTGATCAATTTAACAGGATTTTCTTTCATTTGTTTTTTATGCCGGCATGTTGTGAGAAAAATGTAAATGGAACTATATAGAGTCATAGAGTGATACAGTGTGGAAACGGGCCCTTCGGCCCAACTTGCCCACACAACATGTCCCAGCTACACATGTCCCACCTGCCTGCGCTTGGTCCATATCTCTCCAAACCTGTCCTATCCATGTACCTGTCTAACTGTTTCTTAAACATTGGGATAGTCCCAGTCTCAACTACCTCATCTGGCAGCTTGTTCCATACACCCACCACCCTTTGTGTGAAAAAGTTACCCCTCAGATTCCAAATTAAATCTTTTCCCTTTCATCTTGAACCTATGTCCTCTGGTCCTCAATTCCCCTACTCTGGGCAAGAGACTTTATTCCTGATCTATTCCTCTCATGATTTTGTACACCTCTATAAGATCACATCTCATCCTCCAAGGAATAGAGACCCAGCTTACTCAACCACTACCTGTACCTCACACCCTCTAATCTTCTCTGAACCCTTTCAAGCTTGACTATATATTTCCTATAACATGGTTCCCAGAACTGAACACAATATTCTAAATGCGGTCTCACCAACGTCTTATACAACTGCAACATGACCTCCCAACTTCTATACTCTACACTCTGACTGATGAAGGCCAATGTGTCAAAAGGCTTTTTGACCACCTTATCTACCTGCCACTCGACCTTCAAGGAACCATGCACCTGCACTCCTATAGGGGTGTTGCACGTAAGGTCACTGGGTCATAGGGCTTGACGCACGGAGCCGCTCAATCCATCTGGAGGACATCGCAGCTTCCGGTATATGTTGTTAATACACGAAACGCGTACTTTCCTACCTGTTAAAAACTGCCAAAATGTTGAATTTATGCGCTGTAAAAAATTGTGGAATCGGGGTAAGCGTGAAAGACATGTACCCAACTTCAGAATTCCAAAAGTGAAGCGAAATGAAGGTAAAGAGAGGCGAGAGCTGAAGGAGCAACAACAGCTAAAGTGCTTGGCGAACATTGGCTGTGCAGATATCGAAATTGAAAATATTGGTAATTATCACATTTGCTCACTGCATTTCATCAACAATAAGGCATTATTTGTGTTTTTTCTTGATTCCTTTGGTATCTAAAAAGTCTCAGAAGTGATAAATCTGGCTGTAAATTTTGCTCCAGAGGCATTTTCTTTTTGTATGTAAAAACCCACTTGCGAACCATGGGTGATTTTAAAATTTTACAGCCAGATTTATCACTTCTGAAACTTTTTAGATGCCAAAGAAATCAAGAAAACCCCCCACAAATAATGCCTTACTGTTGATGAAATGCAGTGAGCAAACGGCCAATGTTCGCCAAGCACTTTGGCTGTTGTCCCTTCAGCTCTCGCTTCTATCTACCGTCATTTCTCCTCACTTTTGGAATTCTGAAGTAGCTAAATGTCTCTCACGCTTATCCCGATTTCCATAATTATTTACAGCGCAAAAATTGACCATTTCGGCGGGTTTTAACGGGCCCGCTAAGCTGGAAACAATGATCAGTGCTTACCTGCTGTTCATCGCGTGTACTCCATTTGGCGTAGCGTAGCAACAGTACGGGTCATGGGTCGTGACCCGACTGCCGTGCAACCTCCCTATATCCCTCTGCTCCACACTCCCCAGAGGCAGACCATTCACTGTGTAGGTAGGCCTTGCCCTTGTTAGTCGTCACAAAATGCAACACCTCGCATTGTTTTCACAGTTCCAGTACAACTAAAATTGGTTTTCATCTTAATTAAATTGAAAAATGCCAACTAAACAATTAATGTAAATTATTGAATAAACGTGATCTATATTCTTTCACTATGTAATGAAAGAGACGCATAGAATATTGAGAGAGAAGGGAATTATTGCATACTCAAGAAATCACCAAAGGAAGGTGAACCCAGCTGATTTATGCACACTTGAGTTTGATTGAAAGATATAGAATGGAAATAAGTGCTTCGGTCCACAGCGACCCTTAATCACCTGTTTTCACACATTCTGACAAATGCTGCCCTCCTCCCCCTCCATCTACATTCCTTTCTCTCGCTTCACAGTTCACAACTCTTCAATCCTTTTGTCTCACACCTTCAGATTTGTTTTCATTTCTGGACTTTGTCCAGTCATCTGCCTATCAAAAACCCTTCTTACCTGTGTTCACCTATTACTTGCCACTCTTTGTCCTGCTTCTCCTCTCTTCCACTCTGAAGAACGGCCCTGACCCAAAACATCATCTATCCATGTTCTGTACAGATGCAGCCTGACCCGCTGAGTTACCCCAGCATTTTGTGTCTACTAAAAGTGTGCTTGGTTTTAATTCTGCAAAACACGTCAGTACCTCCTTTGTAAGACACACCCAACCAGTTGATGTATTTATGGTAAGATATAGAATAGAAAAAAACATAGTTGTTTCCTTTGTAGATCTGAAAAGAGCCAACAAAGGAAGAGGACTGTGATGAGGTTCTTAACTGCTTTATGTTGCTAACCTGATATTCTGAGAATCTCACAACAGCAAAGATGCATTGAAGGTATTACAAAAGTTTGAAATAAATAAATACTTTAGCTGACTGCTTCATGACATCATCTGTACATACTAAGCAACACAATGGTTTGTAATTCAGATCTTATTCTGTATCCAATGTCATGGATCATCTTGTATATAAGATTACAAGATAATTATTAATCAGGAGCTCATTCAGCCAAAATCAATTTGTCTATCTAGTAGCAATCCACAATATGTACATTGCAAAATCCAATGTTGCTGAAATGATTCCAAGGTTTTATCATTGTTTTCTGTGTTGAATTGTACTTTTACATGTTGATCATTGTTCAATTAAGGAATATTTTCCTGTTTATTAGACAGGTGATTTGATGCAAAATTACAATAAGATAAAAAGTCCGATATACCTTAGAACATAGAAAGATGGAACACAGGAACAGGCCCTTCAGCCCACAGTGTCTGAACTGAACAATACGCCAAACTCACCCACCTGCACATGATTCATATCCCTCCATATCCATGTGTCTATGTCAGAGCCTCTCAAATGCCACTATTTGTATCTGCCTACACCCTGTTGGCCATGCATTTCAGGCACCTATCACATATTCAGACTCCTTATTAGTAGTATGTTTCATATTTCTTTGAATGCTGTTATTTTTCCATTTCCTGATGATACAAAACCAGGTTTCAAGAGGTTTCAAAGGGAAATATAAAGCTAAGTGAATGGTCAAGAACGTCAGATGGAGCGTAATGTAGAAAAATTGTGAGGTCATCCGCTTTGCATAAAACTGAAAGTAAAATACTGCTTAGATGAGACATTATGAAATATTGATGTTCCAACGGACTTGGCTGTCCTTGTACACCAATCAGTAAAAGCTAACATATATCTATTCAGCATGCAGTCAGGAGGGCAAATGATAAGTCCACATTTATTATGAGAGGCTTTGAGTACCGGAGTGAAGAGGTCCTACTGAAATTATACGGACTGGGCAGTGTGCACCACTTTTTGCAATTTCTTCTTTCCTTGGCATTCAAGTTGCCAAATCAGGGAGTGATGCTACCAGTTAATACAGGGGTCTCTAAACTTTTCAGTATGAGGGCCACATTATATATTTGGCACATTTTTGCGGGCCGTAGGAAAAAATAAAATGTCAGTTTTATAAATTTAATGTCTCTGTCCCTCTGTGTCTCTCTCTGTCGCTCTCTGTCTCTCCCCCTCTCTGTCAGTCTCTCTCTCTCCCTCTCTCCCTCTCCCTCTCCCTCTCCCTCTCTCTCTCTCCCTCCCCCTCTCTCCCTCCCCCTCTCTCTCTCCCCCTCCCCCTCTCTTTCTCTGCCTCTCTTTGTCTCTCTCTGACTCTCTTTCTCTGTCTCTCTGTCTCTCTTTCTCTGTCTCTCTTTTTCTCTGCCTGCCTCTGTCTGTCTCTCTCTCTCTCTCTCTGTCTGTCTGTCTGTCTCTCTGTATTTCTATATCTGTCTCGATGTAAATTACCGCGGGCCCCGTCTTCTCCAGCAGGGTGTCGGGTGGGGGGCGAGCCGAGGGAGAGGTCGAGGGTACCTGGCGCGGTGTCTCCCCGCCCCTGTGTTGCAGCCGGTGCCGGGTACCCTCGACCTCTCTCTCCCCAGCTCCAGGATGCTCGTTCCCCGACGCAGGGCGGCGATGGCCTGGCCCGGGGTGGGGCGGCAAAGAAACGTACCCGTGGAGCTGTCGGGTCCCTGAGGGGGAAAAAAAGATTTTGACGCGAGTCAAGTAAAGACGGGAGAGGCGGGACAAGTGGGGGCGCTGTTTTATCTCGCTAGCACAGAACCCGCTACCACAGAACCCGCTAAATAGCCCACTGCACAGAACGTGTTGAGAGCTTGCTGCGGGCCGGATAAAATCTCGTGGTGGGCCGGATAGTTTGGAGACCCCTGAGTTAATATATTCTCTACTCTACACCTGTAGAAGTTTAAGATAATATTCGCTGACATACCAACATGACTGCATCTCCAGAGTTTGTAATGGTATAATCTCCAACAACACCCAAGAACTCAATTTCAGATACAGAATATGCTTATTTTCTCACCCACCAGTTCACTGAGCTGGCATTCTGTACAATGTACCGGATGTAACCTATCAAGGCGTCTTCACAGCATCTCCCAAACCTGTGATCTCCTTGACCTAAATGAGAGAGGATAGAGACAAATGAAAATGTCACCTGTATGTTATTCTCCAAATCATTTGCCATTACTACATCGTTGTTGGGTCAGAATATTAGAATTCCAAACTTAGAAACAATATGGAAGCACCTTCACTGCAAGTACATCATCATTCAGAAAGATGACCTAGTGGTCTGAGTTCTGCTGTAGGATCTTGGACCTAAAATGTTTTTTCAATCTATTTTCGTCTCATGGGTGCAATCTGATCAGCTGAGTATTTTCAGTATATTTTCTTTTAGTTTCAGATTTTCAGCATCTGCAGTCTTTAGATTTTCTTTTCAGTAGTTTTGGGTACAGTGCTTCCAGTGGAAGAAGGTAAAGGGGCTGTCCCACTTGGGCTACCTAAGCCGCGAGTTAAAAAGAGTGTCTTCGACCCTCCAGCTCGAGGGCACTCGCCTGGAAAGCCTTGAGCTGGATCGACCGTCCGCGTTGAAACCGCGAGCTGGATTGACCGACCACACATCCACACCCACACCCACCCACCCACACACACCCCCGAAGGCAGGGGCCAGGAAAGTGGGGGAGCGCTGTCTGAAATTCACATCAGCGATGAAGGTAAAACGGCTGCACAGTGACAGTAAGTCCTTTAGAGAGCGCAGAGGGAGAGAAGGGGGCGGAGACATTTTTAAGAAGTTTAATAAAGTTTAACGGGCATTTTACCTACCGGTAGCTCTTCCTTGGTCCTGACAACTCCAATGAGCCAATCAAAATGCCCAGTCAGCGAAAGAGATTACCTACGCCTGCCCTCGAGTGCCTGTAACCAAATAGCAACCCCACTCCGCTGCACTACGAGTTAAAAAGAGCCATGCTGACCAAATTTTACTCGCGGAAAATTTTTCAACATGCTGAAAAATTTTCCGCGACCTAGCTGAGCCATGAGTATTCGGGAACTTCCCTCGAGCATGAAGGGAGAGTTCCAGCGACCTCATAGGACCTCCGAGGAACACGTGTCGACCATGCAGCGAGTTTGAAGGTCGAAGACACTCTTCTAAACTCGCAGATTAGGTCACCCAAGTGGGACAGCCCCTTGAAGGAATTCTCAGAAAATTTGGGATGTTTGTTAAATCACATCTAAGCAGGAATCCCATGTTGGTATCATTTTCATGGTATACTGACGATCAGTGCTAATAGTCCAGGAGAATCCAGATCTTAATTATAGCAATTGCAGACATTACTCCATTAGCTTGAATTTGAACTACCTTAACGGAATAACTTTAAAGATTAAATTGCTGAAGGATTTCTGTAATCAACAGTAAATTTTCACATCTTGTATCTTTTGACAGACATACGTAAATCAGCACAAATAGAGACCAAGACTGACGAGAGTAAACTTGATCTCGCTTACGTTCTTTCAAAGAAGCTGAGAACAAAGTGCAATTAAGAGCCGCAACGGTATGTTTTCACTGCTATGCCTCTGATTCAATTAGTCAAATGTTGTTGCCAGGAAAAGAGGACAAATCAGCAGAGTGGGATTTGAACGTTATTTTTGGTAAGTATGGCTCTCCTGCAATACTTTTTGCACCAGATTGCTGATATAATTAACTGAGCTACTTTGTTTCTGTTACTTTTAGGAATTATAAGTTTTAAACAACAGTTGGTTAATATACTTTGCTGTTGTACAGAACTTCTGTCCTTGTTGTTTTCTTTCTTCACAATTCTGTGTTGCTTAACGAAAAGGAGTTTTGTTTTAAACAGAGTTATTTTTTAACTGATGAAATTCAATTAAAGGATACATTGATTTATGTAGTAAGAAATTAGTGTGTAGTTGTTAGTATTGTGTCCCATGGTTAAGACTTCGCCCATTGCTTTAGCACCATCTGGAAATTTATTTGTTGGACTTCTGGTAATTAAGCTTCTTAGAAGTACTTTAGAAGGCATTTTAAATTTATTTGATACTTAATCTCTTTTTTAGATGGAGGGGTGGAAAGAGGCAAAGATTATTTTTCAGGCAATAAAACATCCAAGAGTAGGTTAAGGTTAAACAAAAGCAATCAAGTTTATGCATTTTATGCAAAGCATGTCGAGCATATCCATACTACTTATGGCACTGTTTCTGTGACTTTTGAAAGTGCAATAGGAAGGAATACGGAAAATAAATTCTAGCTCAACAAAGTTGCTTTAGTTGATTAACACATTTTCTCAAAGTAAAGCTAAGCAATTGCTATGTTTGAGGGAAAAATCAGTGCCTGTGATTTGTATGATAACGGTGTAATAGTGGTTTGCTGATATTTCTAAAGGGAAATTGTGGCAGTTGGACTCCCTTGCTGTGCAGTTTTGAGAGAGAAAATAATCAAGTATAGCTCATAGCAAAGTTAAAAGTAAATTAAAATAACACCAGATAATCTTGTCAAATTATATTTTTTTATAACAGGATTAGTATTTTATATTTTTTTCTCTGCTATGTCATTTGTTGAATAGGTCATTTCAAGGCTTTGATGAGATCAATCGTGCACGTTTCTTAGATTTTGTTTTACTGATGTAAAAATTGTTACAACATTGTAATTAATTGCTGTAGTAATTTCCATACTGATTTCATTTTGGCATATTATACTATGATTTTCAAAAACTAATATCTGAAATAATTTGAAATCCTGGTAGTTTTTAATATCATGTGTAATCGTATTATAGATATTTCCATTATTGAGTAATGCCAAGGCAGTGTTTTGTCTTAATTTATTTCCATAATGCCATCAAAAAGCTAGTAGGGGCACAGAATATAGTCACTGTCTTGAATTAGTACAAATTATTTTACAATTTGATGTGCAAAACACATTTCCTCTTTTATTTTAATCACTTTTTTCTTTAGCCACCAACATCATTGCTGGCCATGTTATCTCCTCCAAGTGAGCTGAATTCTACCAATTGAATGCATTTCATTTCTAATGTCCTTTGCTTTCACAACATCTGTCTGTCTGTCTTTGTCTATCTATCTATCTATCTATCTATCTATCTATCTATCTATCTATATCTATCTATCTATCTCTATCTCTTTATCTCTCTATCTTTCTATCTCTCTATCTCTCTCTCTCTATCTATCCTGTGTCTATCCATCTATCCTGTCTGTCTGTGATATCAAGGAACTACGCCAAAACGCTACACATTAGCGCAACATGTTTTGCAGAATCTAACTCAACTTTTCCCCGTGGTCGTTAGTATCAAGTTTTCTTCACATTTGATGTTATATTTCACAAGTTATTGATTCTTAAAGTTTAAAAAAAAAGCCAACTTTGAAAATAATAACTGCCTGTGAGTGGGAGACTTTTCTAGCAGCTTCCAGGGATGATGTCACAATGGCATCTCACAGTCCACCAATCACAATGGGATCTAATTTACACAAACTGCCGTGAAGATTCATAAAACCGAAAATGACATCACAATGAGATCTCAGCCATACACTGCATTGAACAGTCTATGAGAGTTGACGGAGTGGGGGATGGGAGTAGAAGAAATGTTATTTAAACATTGTCTTAATGGGGGAGTGTGAAAGGGGAGAGGTGAGGAAGGGAGTGACTGAGGGTATGGAAAAGGCGAGGGAGGAAGAAGTGACAGATAGACAAGAGGTTTAAGGAGAGTGAGATTTTTGCCCCCCACTGGGAAGGATTGATTGGCTCAAGGGAGCGCCAACGCCGACCCAAAAGTCGAGTCCATTCATTGGCTCAGGGAAGCGCCGACTGCCCCCCCACGTGGGAAGGATTCATTGCCTCCAGAGAGCGCCGACGCCGGACCCAAAGGTTGAGTCAATTCATTTGCAGCAGGAAGCGCCCACTGCTCCACCGCCCCTTGGGAAGGATTGATGGCGTCAAGGGAGCGCCGAAGCCGACCCAAAAGTCGAGTCCATTCATTGGCGCAGGGAAGCGCCGACTGCCCCCCCCCACGTGGGAAGGATTGATTGCATTGGGGGAACGGGTGAGTGGTGGAAATGGGTTTGCTGCACTTTACTCTTTGCACCACTTTACTCACAAGTTTCGTTCAGATTGATGTTATATTTTACAAGTTATTAACATTTTTAGCTTGACAAAATCCCACATTGAGAAGGATTTCTTCAAATCTGCACTGGCAGCTAGCAGCTATGACGTCACAATGGGATTGTAACCCTACCCATTACATTGTTGCTATCCCAGGACACCGAGTCCTTGCCAGCAAATGTCCTTCAGGGGACGAATCTGCCAGCCTAACCCAGCACATATGTGATTGCAAAGCCTTTTCATTGCTCTCTAAATTGAAAGTTTAATGATTAGATTTGGATAACAAAAGATGGCCTTGTTGGTGGCACCCATTAAAGATTTTTTTTTAAAAGTTTAAAACTAGGGAGGGTGAAAAACATGAGCCGACGTGCACAGTTGGGAGCTATGGTTGAGTGTTGGAAATATTGCGTTGGGTACCTGAGTTGCGTTGGGGGAGCGGGTGAGTGGTGGAATCTTACATTGGGTAACTGGTTGTGTTGGGGCACCAGGCCTCCCGTGAGGGCTATGGGGTGAGTGGTGGAATATTGCATTGGGGGAACAGGTTGCATTGGGGGAACAGGTGAGTGGTGGAATCTCACGTTGCGGAACGGGTTGCGTTGGGTCTCCCATGGGGTCTATGCGTGAGTGGTCGAATATTGCATTGGGGGAATGGGTTGCGTTGGGGGACCAGGCCTCCCGTGTGAAGGGGGTCCCATTTGGTCTAGTATCTAGCTATATATCTATAGATACAGACCTAAAACTCTGATCTTGTGCTCTTCCGGTTTTGCGTTTTGTTTCTAACTGCGCAAAAATAAACATGATAACACTACAATTTTTCGCCACCTTACACACCATTCTCCTGTGCTACAAGGGCAACAAGTTTTGTTCCGATCGTTGGTATATTTTAAAAGTTATTAAGGTTTAAAAATATTTTTAAAAGCGCATGCGCAGATTGGTCTCCTCTCCTGTCACTCGCCACCACGCAGATTTATCTCCTCTCCTGTCAGTCGTTGGAACGGCGACGCCACTTCCTGCACCATCGCTGCACTGATTGGCCAGGTCGGCTGTCAGTCATGGGTGGCGCCTCCCTAGCCTGGCGAAGGGAATATAAAGCTGAAGGAGCGGAGTGAGCAACACTAGTGTTCCGCCAACTGGAGAAGGGGTGCGTCTGGTGCCGAGTGGGTGAGCCCACTTCGCGGCCTCCATGGTGCCCAGCTGCGGGCACCGTTGGCCGCTTCGTCCGACCCGGGCTTCTACCCGCGAGGCCCCGGCCGTGGTTCTACGCGGCGATCCAGGAGGCATCGAGACCGCGGCGGTTGGGCCATGGCAGCGGTGAGGCCTCGAGGTGGCGGTGGGGCATCGCGGCAGCTGTGGGGCCTTGCTGTAGCAATGTTACAAAATTTTGAGATTTAAAATATCAAGTCTGCAATTTATCCCATCAGATAAAGCATAAAAAGAAGTTTAATTTGACACCTAATTCACTGTCATATCTTCAGTATTAAAGAAGTTATGGCCATTTTCATACTCGGAAATTAGCCATTGACTTAACACAAAAGCTGTGATCGAGGACAGTCAAAAGCCCATCTATCTATATACTTTTAAAACTCTGTGTGTGTGTGGGGGTGTGTGTGTGTGTGTGTGTGTGTGTGTGTGTGTTTGTGGTTGTCAGATTTGGCCTTTGATTCCGTGGTCCGCCAAAACCACACGCGAAAACTCAGAGATTTTTTCCATTTCGATAGACATTACACTTTTACATACCCTAATACACTCCTCATTAGATTAAGACATTTTTATGTACACATTTTTATGTACCTCCCCCCCCCACACTCATTTTGTCGCCTCCTGCTGGCCAGCCACCATAACGGCTGCTGCCGCCCGGCTCTGCTCCAAAAACGGCGGCAGTTTTCTTCTCTCGCTGGCGATTTTCGCTGTTGCCGACCGGCTCTCCACTACCCACCCCCCCCCCCCCCCCCCCGGGCCGGCTCTCTCACGCTGGCTCAAGCCAAACATCGGCTCTTCCCCCGCTGCATTTCCGAGGACGCCGAAAAGCAGCGGCAGAACAACCCATCTTTGCCTTCAGCCAGCGTGACAGAGCCGGCGCGTCAACGGCCTGTTGGCCCGCAGCCCCATTGAGGGCGTACGCAGCGTCTCGACGTCGTATGCAGCGTCTTGACATCAAGACGCTGCGTACGACGTCGAGACGCTGCGTACGGCCGTCCAGACGCTGCCTACGCCGTCAAGACGCTGAAGCACGTTCGGGAACCAGACCCGGGGGTCTGAAGCACGTTCGGGGACCAACGGGTCTGCACTTGGTCTAGTATACTTTTAAAACTCTGTGTGTGTGTGGGTGTACGGCATTTTGCCGCATTACGCCGCGAAAACCAGACGCAAAAACGCAGAGATTTTTACCATTTCGCTAGCGATTTTACTTTTACATTTGCATATCCACTCCTTGGTCAATTATTTCCCAGATTTTGAGTAAAATTGATCACAAAACTCATTTTTTAAAATCTAAATGGCTCTTGCCAGCTGCTGACGTCACAATGCCCACATGCCGACCAATCCAAGCCGCTTCTCTCTCTCTCTTCATTTGGCAGTCCGGCTCTCCTCCACAACCCCCCCCCCCCCCCCCGCTCCAAGTACGCTCGCGCCACGCCACCCGCATCTGGACTCCTACGCCCCGCCCGCTCCAACCCCCCCGCTCGCTCAGAGCCGCCCACGCTCAGAGCTGCAAACTGAACTCGCTGCCAGTCGCGCCGCTCGCAAGTCATTTGAAAAAATCTTACGAGCTGGCAAGCGAGCTTTGAAATAAACCTTTGCGACTCCCCCTCCCCTCTCTCTTCCTATCCCCCTCTCTCCCCCTCCTCTCTCTCCTCATCTCTCTCTCTCCCCCTCCCTCTCCCCTCTTTCTCTCTCCCCCCTCTCTCTCTCTCTCTCTCCCCCTCTCTCCTCTCTCTCTCTCTCTCTCCCCCTCTCTCTTCCCCTCCCCCTCCCTCCTCCCTCCCGCTCTCTCTCCCCCTTCCTCTCCCCTACCCCCCCCTGCCGTCCCATAAACCCCCTCCCCTCCACCCCTCCCCTACCCCCTTCCCTCCACCCCCATCCCCTCCCTTCTCCCCACCTCTTCCCTCCCTTCCCCCAACTCTCCCCCTCCCTTCTCACCTCATCTCCCCCTTCCCTCCCCCCCCCCTCTCCCCTCTCCTCCCCTCTCGCTCCTCCCATCTCTCTCTCCCCCCCTCTCCCTCTGTCTCTTGCCCTTCTGTCTCTGCCTCTCTCACTGTCTCTCCCCATTCTCTCTCTGCCCTCACTCTCTACCCCCCCCCCTCCCTCTCTAGACGCACCTACGAGTTGGGGGCTATGCGTCAGTGGATAGGGCGGTTATGGGGTAAAAGGAGGCGGTTATGGGGTAAAAGGAGCTAATTAATAATATTAATATAATATCAAGGGGGGTAGTTAGTGTGGCGGTGGTTAGTGTGTGTGACGCCGCATGCCCCCCTCCCCCCCGCAAACGCGCGTTGGGGGAACAGACCGAATGGGTCTGCACTTGGTCTAGTATACTTTTAAAACTCTGTGTGTGTGTGTATGTGTGTGTGATTTTGCATGTGAAACGTATTTCCTCGAAAACCAGACGCAAAAACGCGGAGATTTTTACAATTTCGGTAGGGATTTAACTTATGAGTTCAGAAATCCACTCCTCTCTAGATTTCGTCAATTATTTCCCCAGATTTTGAATAAAATTGTTCACAAAACATCAATTTAAAAAAAAAATCAAACTGCTGCATGAGCCAAAGTGCCACCTCACAGATGTCCAATCACAATTGATGTAATTTACATATGCCATCACAATGGGACAGGTGAGGGAGGTTGGAACCTTCACGTGGTCCCACTAAAATCAAACTTCTGCATGAGTCACAGCGCCATCTCACAGATGTCTAATCACAATGGGACAGGGGTGGGAGATCTCTCCCACTCCCTCCCTTCCTTTGACAATTCCTTTGCACCTGGCCCAACTGGCCCCGCCCTGCCCCCCCCAGCATGCCTTTGCACCTGGCTCCCCAGCCTGCCTGGTGGCCCCGCCCCCCCAGCCTGTCTGCTGGTCCTGCCCCCGCCCCCCCAGCTGCCAGGTTGTAGATTCCATTGGTAATCATTGAATTTAGTTATTTGTCACTTAACATCACTAATTCTTAACATTAACTTTTAATTTCAAAGACAGTTAAAAAAAAATTGCTGTATTCATTGACAGCTTAGATCGGACCCTCTGTCTGTCTGTCTGTCTGTCTGTCTGTCTGTCTGTCTGTCTGTCTGTCTGTCTGTCTGTCTGTCTGTCTGTCTGTGTGTGTGTGTGTGTGTGTGTGTGTGTGTGAGAGAGAGAGAGGGGGGGTGGTTAGAGGGAGGGGGGGTGGTTAGAGGGGAGTTGGTTAGTGTGTGTGACGCGGCAGGCTGCTCCCCTGAATTCCATAGAGCTGCCGACAGCTTTCGTGCATGAGACGCGCACACTTCATTTCCAGAACATTCTGAACGCGTGACGCACGGTTGCATTTCACTCTCTTTGTCTCCCTCTCGCCCCCTTTCCTCTCCCACCCCCCTGCCCTCCCACCCTCTCCGCTAAACCCCCTTTCCCCCTCCCCTCCACCCCTCCCCTACCCCCTTCCCTCTACCCCATTCCCTCTACCTCTACCCCTCCCCCCCCACCCCCATCTCTCCCCCTCCCTTCCCCTCACCCCCTCCCCTCCTCTCTTTCCTCCCCTCTCTCTGTCCTCCCATCTCTCACCCACCCTCCCTGTCCTCCCCTCCACCCCCCTCTCCCTCTGTCTCTTGCCCTTCTGTCTGCCCCTTTCTCTCTGTCTCTCCCCATTCTCTATCTGCCCTCACTCTCTACCCCCCTGCCTCATAGAAACATAGAAAATAGGTGCAGGAGTAGGCCATTCGGCCCTTCGAGCCTGCAATATGATCCATTCAATATGATCATGGCTGATCATACAACTCAGTATCCTGTACCTGCCTTCTCTCCATACCCCCTGATCCCTTTAGCCACAAGCGCCACATCTAACTCCCTCTTAAATATAGCCAATGAACTGGCCTCAACTACCTTCTGTGGCAGAGAGTTCCAGAGATTCACCACTCTCTGTGTGAAAAATGTTTTTCTCATCTCGGTCCTAAAGGATTTCCCCTTTATCCTTAAACTGTGACCCCTTGTCCTGGACTTCCCCAACATCGGGAACAATCTTCCTGCATCTAGCCTGTCCAACCCCTTAAGAAATTTGTAAGTTCTATAAGATCCCCCCTCAATCTTCTATATTCTAGCGAGTACAAGCCAAGTCTATCCAGTCTTTCTTCATATGAAAATCCTGACATCCCAGGAATCAGTCTGGTGAACCTTCTCTATGGCAAGAATGTCTTTCCTCAGATTTGGAGACCAAAACTGTATGCAATACTCCAGGTGTGGTCTCACCAAGACCCTGTACAACTGCAGTAGAACCTCCCTGTTCCTATACTCAAATCCTTTTGCTATGAATGCTAACATACCATTCTCTTTCTTCACTGCCTGCTGCACCTGCATGCCTACTTTCAATGACTGGTGTACCATGACACCCAGGTCTCGTTGCATCTCCCCTTTTCCTAATCGGCCACCATTTAGACACGCCTGCGAGTTGGGGGCTATGCGTCAGTGGATAGGGCGGTTATGGGGTAAAAGGAGCAAATTAATCATATTAATATAATATCAAGGGGGGTAGTTAGCGTGTGTGCGGGGGGGTAGTTAGTGTGTGTGACGCTGCATGCCGCCCCCCCTCCCCCGCAATCACACTTTGGGGGAACAGACCCAACGGGTCTGCACTTGGTCTAGTCTTTCTTAAAAATTAAGAGAACTGAAAGACATTTTCAGTTATAGATTGAAGCATTCTGAAAAAAATATGAAACAATCTTACTTGGATGACCTGAAATTAAAGCATATAATTAGTTAGTTACCTAATTGTAGCTAATTACAAAATTCAATGACTAGATCTAAACATCTATCCATTTCTTAAGAAAAGGTTAACATTTTTAAATAGCCTAAGTGTCCAAATAACATTCACACAAGAATTCACAATATAACATGATTTTAAAATCTCATGGTCATGAATTCATAGCCCAAATGGAAGGAATTTAATGTTTAATTCCCGTAAATTAATGACCATTTTAATCATCTTGCGAGTGGGTTTTTGTGGAACGCGATCGATTGGAACGTTGCGGTTGCAGTGAATTTAAACCCCATATCGGCTGGAAAAACACTGACGGTTCATATGGGGCCAAAATCACATTTTCACCAAGGAAATGTTAATTAAAGTCATCCTAAGAAGCAAGTTTATATGTAAAATACACGACTTACATTATGTTTTGTCCCCTACGTGAGATCCGTCCCGTTAACAGCATTAGAAGTCGCCTTTTTATTTTACTCCAGCGATTAAATTGTCCCGCGATTCTTTTTTTTAAACTTCCGAGAACGAAAGTCGGAACGATTTTTCTGCAGCAGCTGGCAGGCCGAGAAAATGTTTCTCGGACAGGCAGGAGAAAACGGCATTTTACTCCCGCCACCCCCTCTCAAAGGCGCCAGTCACGCACACGGCCAGTGGCAGAACTGCAGCGCCGCTGAAGGTAAGTATTGTAACATACCTACTTGCTGAATTTAAAAATCCGCAGAGAAATCTATTTCTTCCACTTGTTTTCATTTTTTTCCTGTCATGTCTGATGGGGAGGAGGGGGAATAAAGAGGAGGTGGGGAGTGGGGGAAGTAGGGAGTGGGGAATAGAGGGAGAGGAGGGCTTTGGGGGAGGTGAGGACGGATAGTGCGGGGGATAGGGGGAGGTAGGAGTGGGGGATAGAGGGATAGGAGGGGGGTAGGGAGGGGAGAGAAGGTATGGTGGAAGGGAGGGAGTGACGGTAGGGGAAAGGAGAGGTGAGGGAGGGATTGGGGAGGGGAGGAGGAGAGGGGAAGGTTCCTGGGGAGGTGAGGAGGTAGAGTGGGGGAATTGAAGGAGAGGAGGGGGTAGGGACGGAGTGGGGGTGGTGAGGAGGGAGTGTGGGAGTGAAGGGAATAGAGGGAGAGGAGGGGGGAGTGAGGGAGAGGAGGGCAGTGGGAGGTCTGGAGGGATAGTGGGGGGATAGGGGAGGTGAGTGGGGGATAGAGGCATATGAGGGGGGTAGGGAAGAGTTATAGAGGGAGGGAGGGAGTGTTTGAGGGTAGGGGAAAGGAGAGGTGACTGAGGGATTGGGAAGAGGAGGAGGAGAGGGGAAAGAAGAGGGAGGGTGAAGAGGGAGAGGGAGTGCTGTGGGATGAGGGGAAATGAGCTGCGTCTGCGCAGTTGGGCCTATGCATGAGTGGTGGAATATTGCGTTGGGGGAACGGGTGAGTGGTGGAATATTGCGTTGGGCGAGCAGACCCAACGGGTCTACACTTAGTCTGGTGTATATTACTAAAACTCTCATCTTGTCTGTGAGCGTGTTTGTTTGCCTGCTTTTTATGATCTGAACTACGCCAAAACATCACACGATAGCGCTAATTTTTTTTTGCACCACCTTACGCACAATTGTCCGGTGGTGCTTTGTGTCAAGTTTCGTTCAGATTGATATTATATTTTACAAGTTATTAACATATTTAGCTTTACAAAATCCCACTTTGAGAAGGATTTCTTCAAATCTGCAGTTCCCAGCTATGACATCACAATGGGATTGCAGCCCTGCTCACAACAATGTTGCTATCCCAGTACACCGAGTTCTGCTAGCGAGCAAGTGCAATTGCATTTTTTTAAAAGTTTAAAATGAGGGAGGGTGAATAAGGCGAAATGAGCCGCAGTTGGGGGCAATGGGTGAGTGGTGGAATATTGCGTTAGGGAATGGGTTGTGTTGGGGGACAAGGCCTCTCGTGGGGGCTATTGGTGAGTTGTCCAAATTGTGTTGGGGGAACAGGTTGCGTTTCATTGACTGTAATTTGACGTTGCTGGTAAATGTCCCTTTTCCTAAAGTTGTTATCTTGGGCAAGGATGTTTTTAGCCAATTGTCATTTTTTATCCCCTTAATTTATTACTACCACATGTACTGAAGCTTTGTTTTGTATGCTATTCAAGCAGATCAAATATATCGTACACAGATACAATCAGTTCAAACTCCAGAGTCCAATAGATAGTGCAAAGGGGAAAAATACAGAGTGCAGAATATAGTTTTCAGCATTGTAACACATTGTAGTGCATCAGTTCCTTAGACAAAGTCGAATGTCCTCAGTGGGGTAGAAACATAGAAAATAGGTGCAGGAGGAGCCCATTTGGCCCTTCGAGCCTGCACCGCCATTCATTGTGATCATTGCTGATCATTCACAATCAGTAACCTGTGCCTGCCTTCTCCCCATATCCCTTGATTCCGCTAGCCCCTAGAGCTCTATCTAACTCTCTTTTAAATTAATCCAGTGAATTGGCCTCTACTGCGTTCTGTGGCAGAGAATTCCACAAATTCACAACTCTCTGGGTGAAAAAGTGTTTTCTCATCTCAGTTTTAAATGGCCTCCCCTTTATTCTTAGACTGTGGCCCCCTGATCCTGGACTCGCCCAACATTGGGAACATTTTTCCTGCATCTAGCTTGTCCAGTCCTTTTATAATTTTATATGTTTCTATAAGATCCCCTCTCATCTTTCTAAATTCCAGTGAATATAAGGCCCAGTCTTTCCTCATATGCCAGTCCTGCCATCCCGGGGATTAACCTCGTGAACCTACGCTGCACTGCCTCAATAGTAAGGAGGTGCAAGTGAACCTCTGCCTAACCTGGAAAGTATTTGGGTCCTTGGATGGAGTCGAGGGGGGAGGTAAAGGGAGAGGTAAAGGGAGGGGGTGGTTTGGTTGGGAAGGGACGAGTTCACCAGAAACGTCACCCATTCCTTCTGTCCAGAGATGCTGCCTCACCCGCTGAGTTACTCCAGCATTTTGTACATTTGATTTAAACCAGCATCTGCAGTTCTTTCTTACACACCATTGAGATAATAATCTGCCTCCTTGTTGTTGCCACCAAAGTGGATATCCTCACATTTATCTACTTTATACAGTATCTGCCATGCATCTGCTCATTCACTCAACCTGTCCAAGTCACCCTGCAACCTCCTAGCATCCTCTTCGCAGTTCACACTGCCACCCAGCTTTGTGTCATCTGCAAATTTGCTAGTGTTACTTTTAATCCCATCAATGTGACATATAGATGGAGTTAACGGTGGAAAGCCTGAGCTGTGTGATGGACTGGGTTTCATATACATGCAGTTTTTGGGCAGAATTGTTCCCAAACCAAACTGTGATGCAACCTGACAGTATGCCTTCTATGGTGTATCTGTAGAAGTTTGTAAAAGTCACTGGGACATAACAAATTTCCTCAGTCTCCTCAGTAAGTAGAAGTGTTGGTGTGCCTTGGCTGTTGCATCAATGTAGTTGGTCCACGACAGATCATTGGTAATATTAACATCAACATCAACAAACTTGAAGCCCTCAACCTTTTCCACATCCATACCATTAATGCTGAGTGGGGCATGTATTCCACCATGCTTCCTGAAGTCAATAACTAGCTCCGTCATCTTGCTGATATTGAGGGGGAGAAATTGTCCTGGCCCCGTGTCACCAAGTTCTTTATCTCCTTCCTGTACTCATCATTGTTTGTGGTTTGGCCCAACACAGTGGTGTTGTCTGCAAACTTTTAGGTGAAATTAGTGCCGAAATTGGCGGTACATTTATAAAGGATGTATAGTTGGGGACTGAGAGCGCAATGGGCACTGGTGTTGAGAGTTATTGTGGAGGAGGTGTTGTCATCTATCCTCACTGAGGTCTTCAAGGGGTTGGTTTAAATGTACTCGGAGAAATATTAACGGCTACATTATTATTGGGGGTATGAAGGGTAAACTGAGACCGTCATGGACGTTGACATATGCTATAAATCTGTGGAGCTCAGCTCAATATATCGAATTAGATCACACACTGATAAACAAAATCTCTGGTTCATGACCATTTAAAGTGGAGAAGGGAAATTTGAGATGTTATTGAGAATCTCAAGTCCATGCATCAAGAGTGCATAGAAGTGCTGCGGAAGGAGATCATTACCTTACTAATTAGCCATCTTTCCACCTTGTTAGGCATCTCCTGCCCTGTCTCTGTAAAAGTCGATGGTTCCTACATTGGCTTCACAAGCCTCTTCAGAACCCCAAAAACTGAAATAGAGACAAGTCAGATTTGATCTGAGGGACTTCCTCGGAAGTAGTTTATTAGTTGTGGGTGAAAAAATTGTGAACTGGGGACATCACAAATGACCTTATACAGTGTCCAGAAGGAAGAGGAGTGGATGGTGGTTACTGAGCAGTAAGTGAAAATATTGCCAATACCCCAGAACTATTTAATGAAGGTTCATGGTTTTATTTTAGTAGAAGAAAAATAACACAGTTTAAAAATGCCTGAAATTTTATCGATCTGAATAGCTCAATGCGCTCCAATTGTTTACCTTTTAAGCCATTGGTCACATTAAGAATGCATTTTCCTGATGTTAAAACAAATTTCAGCAAACAAAACAAATCTACATATTACTAAATTGTGTTAATGTATCGAAGATGTCTCAAGGTCTGGAGTGAGAAATACGTAAAATGTTTCATGTTTTTGAAACTATTTTCATTTTATTTAAGCTTATATGTATTGATACTTTAAATGAATTTAGACTTTATTTTTATGCAATGACATATGAACAGTTTATTTTACAAAGTTTTGTGTTAATGGTTATCCATATATTATCTTTCAGCAATGTTATAAAATGACTTACCACTGTTACTTCCTTTCTCTGGGCACGGATTCCATTTCCCTTACTGGTTACTCTCTCATCTTAGATAAGGATGATTTGCACTGTATGCCCCACTTGATTCTCAGCTGAGTTTTTTGTACTGAATACTTTTCATCACAAGTCCAGTCTAATTTCACATCTGAATATGATTTGTCTCCATCTCTGCCTTTGCAAACTATTGAAGGCTTAAAAAAGTTTTTCTTACCTCCAAATTTCTCTATTCAAATTATTTTCTGGCTGCCCTCCCGACCTTCAGCCTCTATTAACTTCCATTCATTCCAAACTGCTGCTGTTATTCCAATTTGCCTGTTCATCCATCTTCCTCCTGCTTGTTGACATGTGCCATCTCTCAGTTCACAACTTTTAAATTTTCCATTCAATCTTATCCATAGCTACATCTCTGTAAACTGCTTTATGCAAGACCCTGTGAGAAATCTCATTCTTCTAAATTTCACTATATAGCTCCCAGTTCCTTTATGGGCCTGTCCCACTTAGGCGACTTTTTAGGCGAGTACAGGAGACTCTGCGCTCGCCACATGGTCGCCACATGTTCGCTGGTGGTCTCTGGTGAGTCTCCTTCATGGTCGCGAGGAGTTCCCGCATTCTGGGAACTATTTGCGGCCTCAGTATGGTCGCCGCACATTTTTCAACATGTTGGAAATTTTTCTGCGGCCAAAGATTGGTCGCCATGGAGATAATCGATAATTCTGTAGTCGTAGGTGCAGTTGTAGTGGGGTCGCCTAGTTGTAGGTAGTCGAGGTAGTCGTAGGTAGTTTTAGTTAATCGCCTTTGCTGACCGGTCATTTTCATTGGCTCATTGGGGGGAGAAACGTAAGCAGGAGTTTTCAGAACCAAGGATAACCGACCGGTAATGTTAAATGTCTGCTGAACTTCACAGCTGTGTATCTGTGGCTTATTAAAAGTTGTCTCCACTCATTCACCCCCCTTCTCCCCCCTCTTTTAAAGGACTTACTGTACACTGTGCTAACTGTCTTAATTACAGCGCCAACCTTTCTGTTCATCGCAGTGTGTGTCTGTATTACCGTGGCTTTGCACCCTGGGAATTCCCCCCGCTTGCCCTGGCCCCGCCTCTGCCTTTGCGATGTGTTTGTGTGTGTGTTCCACTCTGACAGTCGCCGGCCGTTCCAGTTCCCGTTTTTTCAGCCGAATGCCGGCGACCTGACAGTCGCCGGCAGTCCGCTGAAAAATTGCCTAAGTGGGACAGGCCCATTAACCTAGCCATTTAGATTATAAACTGTGGAAATCTCATTATTCCAGCCCTTTTATAAAACATTAAACCTATCTGTATGATTTATATTTAACTGTCTGTTCTGGTCAGGTTTTGAATGCTACAGCCTCTTTAAGCACCAATACATTTTTTTCACACCAGTCAAACTGTATAAATGCAAAGTTTGGTGTTACACCTTCTGACTCGATATTTAAATTTGACTATACCTCTATATAGGATATTTAGTTAGAATAATTGGTGGAAAAATTGTCCCTAGTGCAATGTTCCATTTTCCAGAGGTGGAAGAAAATGTGGGGACTGGCCCCCACCTCAGTGAACCCCCTTAAATGACTTAAGAATCTTGCTATACTTAACCTGCCTTGAAAGGAAACAATGGGGAAAAAAGCTAATTAATCTACTTATTCTCTCAATGTCAAAAAAAACAGATGAAAAAAAACATTTAAATCATATTAGTAGTTAAATAGTTCTTCCTTTTTAAACTTTGCATTTGGCAAAATTGAACGGTTGTATGCAGCTAATCCAAATAAGACGTGCTAACACTAGTTCTATTATTCTGTGGCTTACAGTAGCAGAGGCCACAGTCAGAGAAGCTGCTGGATTAATTTATGTCAGTTTGTTCACAAGTTTCATGCAGAGTTGTAAAAGCCCTTGAAAAAATTATAATATACTCATAGGTTACAGTGGAAGAACCCAGCGAATGACTCTCAACCTTTTGAGCGTTTTGAAATATATTGTATATTCTGAAATTATTTTGTGAACAGTTGAAGATTGATATAGTGCAAAAAATACTTCTTAATAAGAAAGACAAACTGATTGCATGCAGAGTTTAATCTACTAACATTTTATTATAGTAGGTAAGCATTGAGCCTTTTGTGTTTGAGATTCTGAGCACATTTGCTGCACATTATGATAATTAAGTTACTACAGGGTTAATGTTTTACTGTATTTCCTTATTCTGATAATGTAATTGAAAATTAAATATATAAATACTAAGATTGTAACAATTAAGAGTGATATTTCTTACATCAACATTGAATATGGTTGAACATTTTTGGCAGGATAAAAATAGTTGTGTTCTATGCGTATTATTTAAGAGCATAGCGTTCATTTGAAAAGTGGGGAACTCCAGGCACACTTGACTGTTGATATATTTTACGTGGCAGAAACCTACATTCTCTACTTAAGATTTGCCTATAATAATATGAGAGCTCATCTCACTCAAGTGAATAGATGGCAGATGTATGAGTGAAAAATACACTCAATGGAATGTTACAAATTGCTGATGCAATTAAAAAAAAAAGTAGTGCACAGTATTATATTCAATGTTGACTTTTTGTTCTAATAACTGCATTTTGTTCCCACTGATGGAGTGTAGCAGTTTTTGTTCCTCTCATTTCATTGAATATATGTAAGAACAAACCTTACAGGCCTCCAAAGTGGCCACCCTTATGACATAATGCAAAAACAGAAGCAGGGGTAGATTTGCAGTACAATTTAGCAGATCATAAATGAGTCTCTACTCTATGTTGCCCAGTATGCCTTGATTCCTTGGTATTCAAAATTATATTTGTGCCAGTATTACTTAAAGCAGCCTTTAGTGCTTCCTGCACCACCTTGTTGGATCCCCTTTGAAAGCTTTATTCTGAAAGCTTCAGTGCAAGGCCCTGCCTATGTTACTGCTGACGTGGTTTTGGGGGAGGGTAGGGAGAGAGGAGCAGTACAAACTGCAGAAACAAAACTTCTGGAAAAACTTTGGCGAGCAGCTAGGCTATGTTCCCATATATTCAGAAACATTAAATTATTGCATAAATAAATTAAACTATTAGTTTATAAGCATATAAAATAAAACCCATCATTAAAATAATTAAACACTTAATTAACTGAAATGTTAATTTTTGGTATTTGATTTACTCCAATTAAAACAGTTAAAAAATTGGTTATGAACTTTAGTGTATGAATTAGCACCTCTCTACCTCATTCTGAGATTCCAATCTGCTTTAAGAAAATCACTATCATTCTGATGCCAAGGAAAAATAAGATAGCGTGTCTTAATGATTACCATCCAGCGGCTCATCCACCATCATGAAATGCATTGAGAGGCTTGTCATGGTGCACATCAATTCCAGCCTCCCGGACAGTCTTCATCTACTGAAATTAGCCAACGTCCCAACAGTCCATGGCAGGTGCTATCTCCCTGCCTTACAATCATCCCTGGCACATATCGACATATGTTCCAGGGATGAGTGTAAGGCCAGGTAGATGGACACGTATGTCAGATTCCTACTTATTGACAATGGCTACACCTTCCACACCATAATTACAACCTTGACCTCCTGACTTGCATAATGAATAAGGATAAGTGACAAAACAGCCTCCAAAATTGTGGTAATTATCAACACCAGTACTCCGCAAATACTGCGCATTCTCACCCATTATTGTACTCATACACTCATGATTGTGCAGCCAAATACTGCACTAACTCCATTTACAAGTTTCCATAGCTAGAACGAGAACAATAAAGAGGTGGAGTATAGGAAAAAGCTAGAAAGCTTTGTAAATGGTGTCAAGATACCAACCTTTCCCTTAGTGTCACCAAGATGAAGGAACTGGTGATTGACTTCAAGAAAAGGGGTGGTGTACACAACCCAGTCAGCATCAATGATACTGAAGTGGAGATGGTTGAGAGCTTCAAGTTCCTCGGCATATATCACAAAACAATTTGTCCTGGTCCAACCACATTCACACTACAGTCAAGAAAGCCCACTAACGCTTGTCTCCAATGACTCTTATCAGTTTTTGCAGATGTACCATAGAAACCATCCTATTGGGATGTAGACAAAAATGCTGGAGAGACTCAGCGGGTGAGGCAGCATCTGTGGAGAGAAGGAATAGGCGACGTTTCGGGTCAAGACCCTTCTTCAGACTGATGTCGGGGGGGGGGGGAAGAAAGGAAGAGGCGGAGACAGTAGGCCTATGGGATGCAACATCTATGGAGAAGACTTCAAAAATTTACAGAGAGTTGTGGATGCAGCCCAGTCGATCAAGCAAACCAACTCTCCTTCTCCTGCCCTCTCCCACTCCCATTAGCTCCGTCTGCACTTTATGCCGCTCCAGGAGCATTAGATATTGAAAAATCAAAAATTAATTTAATCATGACATCTACATGGGCAGCAAAATAATAGATTTTACACTAAATCATATTTTTGCCTTATCTTTAATCAACTATATACGGAAAAAGATTTGTAACAATATGTTAACTTGTCAAGAGTGCATTCACTATAAAGATAGGGAAGGGGTTGCATCTGGATCCAATAAAGCACTGGTGGCTGTATTACATTGATGTGGAGTATTTCCAAAACTAATCAGAACTGACAGCCAATTTAAATGAATGGAGACACGTAAAGAGATAATCATCTCTTGGATTTTATCAATCTGCTCATTTTCTGGTCTTCCTTAGCTCCACTCTGATACTACATAATTTTCCAGTGTTCATCGTTGGTAGTGTTTATCGGCGACACAATAAGAAAAACACACTCATGGTGAAATCCAACTTTATTCCATTAAATACACAGGAACATCTCAACAGCCAGCTGCTTGCATCCGGCTCTACTGACTAGAGTGCCCGAGCGAGAGAGAGAGAGAGAGTGTCTTTGTGTAGTACCGTAATACCATGTAAAGGGTGGCATGCACATATGTGTGGTGAAGGTTATAAATGGCATGAATTAATAAGGGTTAATCTACATCCTTCCTCTTAAGAAAGTAAAGCATATATAGTGGTTAGTGGAGCAAATATAAAACACCAGTATAAGGTGCGGCATTTATTATTTTACTGCATATGAGAGCACAGGGCTCTCACTTAACTTTTTTTCTCTGTTGCTAGCCGGGCAACCTAGGCAGCTTTTTAGGTTGCCAAATGACAGTTTAGGTGGTCATCTAAGATGGCTTGCATGACGCGTGCGATAATGTGCTCGGACGAAGTGCGTAGTTACCAGCCGGAATTATGCTCAGTGAAGCTTTCACATATTATTTCTGCTTCAAATAAAGTCACAAACTAAACATATTCACCAATCAAGACATGATATATACCACAATGACATGCATCAAAATTATAATACAGTATCTCAACTCTTTTTACACGTTGCAATGAATGCAATTTCTATTATTTCTTTCCACTTCCAAACAAAAATGTGGTTGGATTATTCAGCGGATGATCAACCTCGGTGAGACCAAGCGCAGGCTTGGCGATCGCTTCGCACAACACCTCCACTCAGTTCGCAATAACCAATCTGATCTCTTGCCGGCTCAGCACTTCAACTCCCCCTCCCATTCCGAATCCGACCTTTCTGTCCTGGGCCTCCTCCATGGCTAGAGTGAGGCCCACCGTAAATTGGAAGAGCAGCACCTCATATTTCGCTTGGGCAATTTACACCCCAGCGGTATGAACATTGACTTCTCCAATTTTAGGTAGTCCCTGCTTTCTCTTCCCCTTCCCAGCTCTCCCTCAGCCCACTGTCTCCGCCTCTTCCTTTCTTCTTCCCGCCGCCCCCCCCCTCCACCCTCACTCAGTCTGAAGAAGGGTCTCGACCCGAAACGTCGCCAATTTCCTTCGCTCCATAGCGAAGCTGCCTCACCCGCTGAGTTTCTCCAGCATTTTTGTCCACCCATTCACACAAGTTCTATTATCCCATTTTCCTCACCCACTCCCCACACATTAGGGGCAATTATACAGATACAAGTTAACCTACAAAGCCAATGCGTCTTTAGGATGTGGGAGGAAACCCACACGCTTGCAGGGAGAATGTGCAAATTCAACACAGACACTGCCCAAGGACAGGATCGAACACAGATATTTGGCGTGCGAGGCAGCAAGTCCACCAGCTGTGCCACTATATTTTGTTTTCCAACACACAAAAAATTATACGTTGATAACTGGTTTAAAAAAAAAAGAAACTATCCATTTTCAGTCTTAAATCTCTAAGTGACGCTATGTCCCCCTTTACAGCTACTGTGTGTTGTAATTCAGTTCAAGAGTATGGGGCAGTATATTGGCCATAAAGATGCTGCCTAAAAGGGCTGGCAGCTCAGTCACTCAGGCCTGGTGTGCTGGCAGCTGTCAATCAGGCCTGGTGGGCTGGCAGCTCAGTCACTCAGGCCTGGTGGGCTGGCAGCTCAGTCACTCAGGCCTGATGGGTTGGCAGCTCAGTCACTCAGGCCTGGTGGGCTGGCAGCTCAGTCACTCAGGCCTGGTGGGCTGGCAGCTCAGTCACTCAGGCCTGGTGGGCTGGCAGCTGTCACTCAGGCCTGGTGGACTGGCAGCTCAGTCACTCAGGCCTGGTGGGCTGGCGGCTCAGTCACTCAGGCCTGGTGGGCTGGCAGCTCAGAACCTGCCAGAAATTCTGCCCAAAACAGATGAGAGACTCTGAGAGAGAGGGTGGAGAATCAGTTTTAGACATTTTTCATATTTTTCTGCAGATCACAGCAATGAAGGAGGAAAGTCTATCCTGGCCAGGATCTCACCCTGGCCGGGGGATATGGGGAGAAGGCAGGAACAGGGTACTGATTGGGGATGATCAGCCATGATCACGGTACTGATTGGGGATGATCAGCCATGATCACATCGAAGGGCTGAATGACCTACTCCTGCACTATTGTCTATTGTCTCACAGAGAGCCAATGAAGGGAGGGAGGAAAATACTGGGGTGAGGTTTATTGCATGGGGAATACTTACTGATGGCCCGAAGGGACCCCTCCTGGGTAGTACAGGCCTGATGAGCCGAAGGGGCTCTTTAAAAAAAAAATCTGAGTGAAATCTCAGTGAAAGGCACTTTTTCTGGACTTTTCCTGGCCTGGCACGGGCCTTTTTGGCCAAAATGCTTCTCCTGGGCTAATACGGGCAATTTAGGCAAAAGGGACTGGTTTCTCGGCTAATAGGGGCATTGTGGGTCGAAGTTAGTGTTTTCGGGCAGGCCAAACAACTCATTTCATTTCAATTTCAAGCACAGGGCAGGCCAAACAGCTCATTGCATTTTCATTTAATTTCCATTTCCATTGCAGTTTCAAGCACAGGGCAGGCCAAACAGCTCATTGCATTTTCATTTTGTTTCCATTTCCATTGCGGTTTCAAGCACAGGGCAGGCCAAACAGCTAATTTCATTTTCATTAAGTGCTAACAAATCATTTTTTGCAAGTACATTGCAGACTCACAGTTCAGTTGATTCACAGCTTAGAATCACAGTTGTGGCCTCTCCCTCGCGATCTTCCTGAGTGACTGACTCACGTCCAGGCATCCAGGGTTTTATAGTCCTAGAAGGGGCGTTACCTTCATCATGGTGATTGACCATCAAGGCGAGAGGACCAATCAGCTGATCTCAAGATTTTTTAAACACTCATAACTTTTTTATTTTTCATCGATTGGAAAAATCCTCGGGGCTGCCTCAGCGGAGGAGGAATGTGAGTATGATGGCCAAAAATCATAGCGATATATGGTAGCGTTTTTTCTAAAATCAATATACAATGCAGACAGGAAGTGGTCAAGATGAGACTTTTAGTTATATAGATATATATATATATATTTAGTTATATATAACTATACACTGTTTTTTTCTCGTATATAACATTGTTTACAGAGTACTATGTTTACATATTCTGTTGTGCTGCTGCAAGTAAGGATTTCATTGTTCTAACTGGGACGTGAGAGAATAAAACACTCTTGACTCTTACGTCGCTAATGTGTGGAATAGAACTAGTGTACGGGTGATCGGTGGACTCGGTGGGCCGAAGGACCTGTTTCCATGCTGTATCTTTAAATTAAACGAAAAACACTAAAACCAGAGGAAATCTAAAGAAAGGTCTCTACCCAAAACGTCAACCAATTTGTTCTATCCAGAGATGCTGGCTGCTCCATGTAGTCCCCCCGCACAATTTAAAGCATGGAATAGTCTTCACCCTACCATAGTTACCCAACCAGATGCAACAAAATTTAAGGTAGCTCTTTTTTCCCGAACCCTTTTTTGCTTAAGTCCAAGTCAAGAGTCAAGAGACTTTTACTGTCATGTGTCCCAGATAGGACAATGAAATTCTTGCTTGCTGCAGCACAACAGAATATGTAAACATAATACAGAACAGGAGATAAAAGTTCCGTGTGTCTATTTACCGTAGACCATATATATACACAATAAATAAACAGATTATGTGCAATAGGCTGTTATTTTTCAGAGTTTGGAGTTTGGTGGTGGAGGGTCCACTCCAGTTTAAATTCCATTTGGAATATTTTTGGAGGACCAGGAAACCAAGAAGCAAGAGTTACTCCACGGAGTTACTCAGCTCCAGGGAGTGATTCTGCATTGGTTTTCAGCGGTCACGGCAAGGTGGCGACCGGACAGCAATGGTGGCCAGATCTCCCACAATGCAAAGGGAAGGAGAAAGTGCCCGGTGCCGACCAGTTGCTGTGGCAGTGCGCATGTGCAGGGCGGCCGATGATGTGCTGGCCCTGGTCGTGCGCATGTGCAGGGGGAGGATGTGCAGGCCGTGGCAGTGCGCATATGCAAGGCGGCCAGCCGTGCCGGCGGATGAGGAGCGGGCGGAGAGTGGAGTACTGGCGGCCCGGATACGGATGGCGGGCGGAGACGGAGAGTGACAGAGAGAGAGATAGCGAGGGGGGCCCGCTCAGAGTTGAACGATAGGTGTTCCGGGTGCTTGCCAAGCCGGGCAAAATGGCACGGCTTTTAGGTTGCCCGGCGGGACATGAGGTGGCCATTGGCACCCGGGCAACCGTTAATTTCGAGCCCTGTGATGGAATACAGATTTCAAAAAAATGATTTGTTCAATTTCTGTTTTGTTTTGCCCTGGAGAAAGTTTAATAAATGATTGGTACAATTTTGATTATATATATACTGCAAAGCGAAAACCACTGCACTCTTATTTCCTCTGTTGACTCTCCTAAATCTATGTCATTTTTTTCATCCTTAATAACTAGGATTTATAATGTGTATTCAGCACAATACTAAGTGCCAGAATTACAAACGTGACACAGGAAACCATAAAAGGATGGCTGATGAGAAACTTGATTTAAAAGATTTTCCAGAGTATGTTAACGAAGGAAAAGGAAGATAAATGGCAAATTAGTTTAGGAATTAAGCGGCTAAAGGATGGCACCCAGTTGGGAGAGGGAGGTGGGGGGGTTAAGGAGATTGTAAATGCATAGGAGGCTAAAATTGGAAGAACATAATGCCAGCAACAGAGGCAAATGGATATTAACAATCGTACCTCCTTCTAATGGGAAAATGCACATACTGTGGAAGGGGGGTAGGGGACGGCACATTTTCTTCATGCAGTATTCTCTCCATTATAGTTAAGAGTGCATAGTTTCTTTAAAATATTATTGTGCTGAGGAAATATAGAACAATATTTTCTGTATTTTTAAACAAATTAGTAATTTGGAAAATTGCAATTATGCTTGTATATTTGAAGAATGAAGTAGACAATTTAATTTTTTTTTTTAACGATCACCTTCATAATAAAGACAATTTTGTATTTCATTCTGTTGATCTGTTGGGTCGGTAATCTGGGCCACAAAATAAACTAAGTACAAAACACTTCAGATGCTAGAAAATAAAACAAAAACCCTAAAAATACTCACCAGTCATGCACCATCTATGGAGAGAGAATCAAGAGTTAACATTTCAGTTGAAGGATCTTTTAGTAATAGAAAAGGTGAATCAAAAAGAAACTTGCTCAGTTAGCCTAATGACATTTTTACAGATGGAATACAGTATGTGTTTTAACTAATCTGAATTCTGAAAAAAACAATGTATTGTTCTGCTTATTTAATTCTCTGGCACTCTATTGTTGAGAGGATTGGAATGATTGCCATCTAGCTGAACTAAGCTGTTCTTTAAGCCAAGCCCAATGTTAGAATTCCATTGTAATTGCTAATGTTGCATGATTTTTTCACTTCAAAAGAGGGAGTTCAATTGCATATCTCTGTGACTTGATCCCTCGACCTGCAAAGAAGCAAAAAAAATCTCATTGTATGCTACTATTTATAATGTTTTTACAGTCACAAATATAACTAGATGGAAATGCCAAGATAATGCAGCAGAACCAATAGTAGAATTTGTTGAATTTAATTCAGAGTTTGCTTTTCCACTTGAATCAAAAGAGACCAAGGAAGATTTTTTAAAAAAGATTGCTTCCCCCTGTTATGCTGAAGCAGTAGAGCAGACCTGCTTTATGGGCAATAGTTCATAGATGATTTTTTTGTGCATAACAACCTTGTGAGCTTAATTGTGAGGGTGACTGCTGTGTTTGGTTAGAAACTTATATAAACATTAACAATGTGGTATATTGTTTTTAAGCCATAGTAAAAATTCTTCTTCAATAGGAAATTATTATTAATTCAGTTAATGTTTTCAGACCACCAGTGAGTTATTAGTAGGTAGTAGTTACTGTAAATTGGAAATGTACAGATTATACACAGAGCATTAATTGTGCATTACTTTAAAATGTTGCAATAAATTTGGAAGCTTTACTAGCATCTTGTCATATCTTCAAAATGGTGGGGGTATTATAATTAAGAAATACAATAATATTCTTAACTGAACACACAAATTATCCACTTCTTTTGAAAGATGAATTATGCCAATTAATATTTTCATACTGAAATAAATCATTCTTTCATGCATGACACAGCAGATGGTAAATGGGACATCATTATTTAGTAAAATATGTCATGTTGTTTTGATTTAAAATTTAATATATCATCCTAGAGTTTTAACCTTTTTAAGTACCATGAGAAATTGGAAAAGTATTTGCCTTGGATTTGGCAACTACAATTCATTCTTGATCTTTCTGCTGTAACTGGAATTTGGCTTTACAGAAATTAATATTATAGAAATCTAATAACACTGTTCTTACAGTTGTAAACCTAGCAACACCTGCCTGTGGAATTTGACTGTGGTATATACTCCCATCTATCATATTTTCATTAATCTATTCCCTTGTTGTGTGAATGGTGATTGTGGTGGTATAGTGATTGATTTAAAGGATTAGTATACAGAAGTCTAGATGTTGATTTCGGACATGATTTTTAATTGCACAATCCCAAATGTGGAATTCAAATTTGACTATTTAATCTGGAATTAAATATCTAGGATCGGCACTGGTCACCATTAAACTATTATTGAAACAATCTAATTCTTTATTTTATTTCCCTGTAGTTTTTATGAAGGGCACTATTATGTCCACTCCATAACTTTCCATGTGACATGGAGACAGGAAAGATTTAAATGCCAGTTTTAACTTATGAAGTGTTTGTGACAGGCAGGTGGAAGGGAGGAGGCGAATTGAATGCGGAAGTCTAGGAAACGCCAGTTCATAGTCATCATAGGAATTTAACTGAAAGCTGGTGAATAATGTCCAGAAATTGAAGGAATGATTACTCCTTGTGGAGCACTAATTTAAGAAGATCTCAACAAACACTTTATTCCCTCCCCCTGTTTTGGTTATGGATTTTTACTCTGCTGCCCCCTGATTACATCAGTTAAAATAGAATCAAGCCCTGACAACGTAATTAGGCCTCAGCAATAAGTAGGCTCTAGCCTGTTTATGGTTCTTGGCCCTCCCATGCAGCATTCCTGATTAAAATGTCAGTGGATTGAAATACATTAGTTTATGCTAATCCCTCTTGGTGTTGTTCAGGTTAAATTTAAAATTTGGATTTCAGTATTTGAAGATTCAAGTTCATATTTAATTGAGGTGGGATTAGTTTTATGACATTCCTTCCTCAATGAGAGAATGAATAATAACTCTAAATATCCCATCTGTTTCAAACACTTATCCTGATGCTTTATCTATTCTGTACTATATACATTATGATTTAATGCTGCTGCTTCCATTCTGCATGGGTATTTACATGAGTGTTTACTTACTATGTTATGTACTTTGAACAGACATTTAAGCAGTGAAAACAATCAAGCCCTTCAGAGAAATTAACTACAGTGAAAGCAAATGGTATGCTTAACTGATTGAAGGTTGCAACCATGCTTGGAGCGCAGAGCCAAGAAGCCTAGATTCTTTTAAGGTTTGATAATGAATGAAATCAGTGTTGGTGTTGACATTGAGCAAATGTCACAAATGTCATTTGTAATGCCTTAATATAACATTGTTTTATTTAGATAGTTTTTAGTTATTTTAAAGGGTTAAACAGGCATATCAAAACTAGCACAACCAATAACTATTAGTGTTGTCTGTATAATATTATCATGAGTAAAAATATGTTTCAATCGTTGATCCTGAACAAATTTAAGATTTGCTTCTTCAGACCTGAATAGGGTAACTATGTTTGAACAACATTCATGGTTCTAACTCGGTTCATTCCATGTAATCAGTGAAGAAGAAAATCCTTGCTAATGTTGCAGTAATAAAACTGCTGTGTTAGCTGCAACATCTATAGAAATAAAATTTAACTTCTGATATGTGTGATTTATCATTACTGTTTAGTGTTTAGATTCTATTGTACAAAACTATTACAATTGTGTGAGATGTATTAAGATCTGACATTATGCCATGCTATGATAATTTGGATAGAAAGTTTAGGTATTATTTATGGATTTAGATTGTACAAAAAAGCCTTCTTTTAGAATTAGAGCTTTGTATAATGGACTGAAACTAATTTTAAGTATTACACTTGATTTGTTTTTTTCAACTGTGAGGGGAAAGAAATCCCTGAAAGCAGTTTGAATCTATGATGGTGTATTCATTTACAGCACAAATTCAACATGTTTTCTTAATATTATGTCTTTACAAACTATTTTTGCTGTAGATGTTTGGCTTTTCCATTAGAGTCGAATAAGTAATGGAAGTGGGAGAAAATAGCAGTTGAAAATTGCTCGGAAATACTTATCCTTGTGTCCATTTTTAAAGTTTACAGCTGATGAACACTAAAGTCAGTCATCACTATTGAAAATTGCAAAACAACTGTTGCTTTGTTTATAATAAAAACATGATTATTACACCCACAAGAGAAATGCTGTGTCTTTTCTGACCTATGCTTGTTTGAAGGAAGAATGTGGAAAGTCATTAAAAAATTAACCTTTGTCTTACAACTCTCTACATGTAAACTTAGAAACATCTGATGACGTGTGTCTTGCCTTTGGAAAAAGTTAGTTTTTTTTGTGTGTGACAGTAGTGGCCATAGGAAATCAACTCATCTGTATGCATAATTAGGGAAATAGGGCTATTTGAAGGAATTGCTTGCAGCATTATAATTCTTGCAGATTTTCTAGTTTTTGACACAGCAGTTGGTGGGAAAATGACTTGTATATTTATTTCAGTTGTTTTAATGTGGTTTTTAATTGCTTAACATAATGAAAACAGAATTACTTATTAGCAGCATTACTACCATGCAGTTTGCACATTGTATTTCCGTAAGTAATATTTTCATGCTACCTCTTAACGTATTGTTCACTTTATACTTTTCAATGTGTGGGAAAAATTAAAATGAATTTAATTATTTATCAGGCTATGTTAAGACAATTTGCTAGTTGCTTTGCTTTTTTGATGTTAGAAATTGTACTTATACTGCAATGACTGTTGGTTGTCAGAATCTCCTTACTTGGTCCCTAGCCGACCATATGTGTCATGAGTTAGAATTGCTGGCAACCTTGAGCAGGGGCGGAGGGGGGTGGGGGGGGGGGGGGGGGGTTGGCGAAAGGCTGGATCACAGCTGCATGCTCAGAGTGCTGGTGTGTTACACTTTATTCATCAACTACTACAGTGATCAGAATTCTTAAGGAACTATCCCAGTGCCAAGGATGAAAAAAGGAAATGTCAAATTGGAAAATGCCACGGGAAAATATGAAATGTCTTGAAAAGAATGGTATTAATTTAAGTCCTTTTGTATCTTTGTATTTTAATTTCTTGTGAAAGTAGTATTGTAGATGTGTATATTGTGTGCGACAGCATTCACTTGGTCAATCTTGACACAATCTTTAATCTGCAAAATTGTGCACTTTTGTTAATGGCAAAAATAATAGTTGTGTTGTTACATCTGCTGTGTACCAAAAAGGTTGCTGTGAACATTTAATGGAATGTCTTGTTTTTAAAAATACATTTCTTGCATTTTTAGAAGTATCAAATTCATGTGATAAATGTTTTATTTATATGTTGGGCAAATTAAACCTGGCAGAAATATATACACTATTGAATTGTAGCTTAACTTCATGATCTTTAAGAACATTTGAATAGTCGGAGTTGGCACCTGTAAGGAGCTTCATAGTGTGAACAGAAGGAATTATAAGTTGTTTCTTTAATTTGTTGTGTAATGTCTGAAAATGCAAATTTTAGACATTTTTGTTTTTTTCTTGTCCATCATTACTGAAATAGTATTTCCATCCAGTTAAGTACTGCAAAAAAACCCACATGGCAATGATTTTTGACAGTTTATATTTGGAGTGAGATATAGTTGAGGAATTAGGTTTAGTGGTGATTAAACAATTATAAGATTTTATCCTGTGTTGTGGTTTATTTAAAGCAAAAATAAAGTACTGGAGGAACTCAGTGGGTCAGGCAGTATCTGTGGAGGGAATGGACAGATGGCATTTCAGGTCGCTTCTTCAGACTGATGGAGTTGAGGGAAGAAAACTGGCAAAGAGAGGTAGGGGTGGGACAAAGCCTGGCAAGTGATAAGTGGATACATGTCAGGGAGGTGATTGGTAGATGTGCAGAGGTTAAATGGAGACCAAAGAGTGTTATATAAGGAAGGAAGAGGAGGAGTGAAATGTAAAGTCGGAGAGAGGGATATGGGTGGAAGGGGATAGGGACTCAGAGTAAGGAGGGGTAGGAGATTGATTGAAAGATGCAGCACAGAAACAGGCTCTTCGGCCCACTGAGTCCACACTGACCACCGATCATCCATTTACACTAGTTCTATGTAATCCCACATTCACATCTGCCCCCTACACACTAAGGGCAATTTACCTACAAACCCACACTTCTTTGGGATGTGCGAGGAAACCTATGTGGTCACAGGGAGAACGCCAAATTCCACAGAGGCAGCACCCAAAATCAGGATTAAACTCAGGTCTTTGCCGCTATGAAGCAGCAACACTACCAGCTGGACTACAGATGACAGGAGAAGGATAGGGAATGAGGAGGATTATGGAAGTGGTAGGAGAAAGATGTGCAGAACGAGGGAGAGAGTTGAAGGGGGCAGGGGTTTTACTTGAAATTGGAGAATTCTATGTTCATGCCATTGGGTTATAGGCTACCCAAGCGGAATAAGAGATGTTCTTCCAGTTTATGTGTGGTCTCACTGGAAGTGGAGGAGGCCGAGACATAAAGGTCATTATGGGAATGGGAAAAGTAGTTCAAATGACTAGCAACAGCAAGCTCCAGCAGGCATTTGGAGACAGAGCACAAGTGTTCAGCTAAATGTTCACACAATCTGTGCTTGATCTTACTGATGTTGAGGAGGCTGCATTGGGAGCACCAAATGCAATAGAACAAGGATTGCCATTCCTTTTTTTTTAAATTATTTTTATTAGAAGCAATTGTACAAGAATAAAACATTCGGCATGTAAAATTATACAATTATTGTACAGCTTCAATTTTGACCTTTTAACCTGAAAATGAGAGAAAAGAAAAGAGAAAGAACAGAGAGAGAAAAGTGAAAGGATAGGACCCCTAGACTACCAAAGTAGTGTGGCCAAAGAGTGAATAAAGATATAGAGAAGAAAAAAAGAAAAAAAAGTGAGATATACCTGCCCCTCATCCCCCCCCCCCCGCCCCCGCTCACCTCACCCAACCCATAATTGGATGTAAATCCAAATTTGTGTGCGCCATACTATCCTTGTACGAATTCGGTAAAGGGTGTCCATGTCTTGAAAAATTGATCTGGTTTTTCTGCCAAGACAAAGCCTAATATTTTCCAAATGTAGTGTCTCGGACATGTTTGTAATCCACATCTTTACAGTAGGGACTGATGTGTGTTTCCAAAATTTAAGTATTTTTTCGCCATTATCAGGCCATAGTTAAGGAAACGTCTTTGAAATAATGTTAGCTCAGAACAGGCTTCTGACGTACCTAGAGTAATCAATTCTGTATCGGGGTCCAATTTTCTCTTTCTCCGCCACATCTGGTCGCAAGATGAGAATTGTTTCCCACAATTCTGTTCTCACTCTCCCTCCCTCTGAGATGGAAAAGGATAGAGTTCCTCTGGTCCTCATCTTTCCCCCTACCAGTGTCAGCATCCAACAGGTCATTTTTCAACATTTCCGCCACTTTCAACTTCATCCCACCACCAGTCACATCATCCTGGCCCCACCAATTACCACAGAGACCTCTGTCTCTGCAACTCCATGGGTTGCTCATGCCTCCCCAAATTGCTCCCATCCGAGGCAATTCTCTGTGCAACCGCAGGAGATGTAACGACTGTCCTCGCCTCTCCTGTCTCACTTCCATTCAGGGACACCAACAGTCCTTACAGGTGATACAGCACAGGAACAGAGCCTTCGTCCCATAATATCTGTGCTGAATATGATGCCAAGTTAAATTAATCTCCTCTGCCTGGACATGATCCATAACCCTCCATTCCCTGCATATCTATGTGCCATCTAAAAACCTCTTAAATGCCACTATTGCATCTGCCTCCGCCACCACATCTTGCAGTGTATTCCCAACACCCAACACTTTCTATGAGAAATAATGGTAAATATGATCGGAGCCCATGGTATTAGAGGCAAGGTACTAGCATGGATAGAAGATTGGCTAACTGGCAGAAGACAAAGGATGGGGATAAAGGGGACTTTTTCTGGTTGGCTGCAAGTGGATTGCAGGGGTCGATGTTGGGTCCACAACTGTTCTCGGTATATGTTAATGATCTGATGATGGAATTGATGACTTTATGACTAAGTTTGCGCATGATAGGAGATAGATGGAGTGTAGTGTTAAGGAATCTGCAGAAAACTTGGACAGGTTTGGTAGAGTAGGCAAAGAACTGACAAATGAAATACAGTGTAGCAAAGTGTACAGTCATCCACTTTGGTAGAAGGAATAAAGTAGTAGATTATTTTCTAAGTTGGGAGTGGATTCAGAAATTGGAGGTGCAAAGGGGCTTGGGAGTGCTGGTGCAGAATTCCCAAAAGATTAATTTGCAGGTTGTACCAATAGCAAGAAGCAAAGGCAATGTTAGCATTCAATTCGAGAGGACAAGAAGGCGTTGGTCAGATGACATTTGGAATATTGTGAGCAGTTTTTGGGCCCTATATCTGAGGAAGGATGTGCTGTGCTGGAGAGGGTCTGGAGGAGATTTAGGAGAATGATCCTAGAGATGATTGAGTTACGTATGAAGATTGTTTGATGGCTTTGAGCCTGTACTCGCTCAGCTTACAAAGATATGGGGGGGGGGGGGGGGGGGGGATCTCATTGGAACTTACTCATTAATGAAAGTCCTAGAGAGTGTGATTTGGAGAGGATATTTCCATTAGAGGGAAAGTCTAGGACCAGATAACACAGCCTCAAAATAAAAGTGTGTACCTTTTGAATGGAGATGAGGAGGAATTTCTTTAGCCTGAGGGTGGAGAATCTATGGAATTGTTGCCACACATGGCAGCGGAGACCAAGTCATTGGGTAATTTTAAAGCAGTGATTGAGAAGTTCTTGATTAGTAAGGGTGTCAAAGGTTTATGGGGAGAAGGCAAGAGTCTGGGGTTGAGAGGGAAAATATATCAGCCAAGATCTAGTAGCAGAGCAGGACTCGATGGGCCAAGGTCTGATTTTGCTTGTTTGTCCAGCCTTTCTTTGTAGCTAATACTCTTAATCCAGGACAGCATTATGGTAAACCTCGTTTGCACCCTCTCCAAAGCCTACACATGTTGTTAGGGAGACTAGAACTGCAAGCAATACTCCAAATGTGGTTTAGGCCAACATCCTGTGATACAGCAACATGACTTCCTGACTCTTATACTCATGCCCTGGTTGATGTAGGCAAGAATACCAATATGCCTTCTTTAGCACTATATACTTGTGTTTCAGGGTGGGTAATGGACTCAGACCCTAAAGTCCCTCTGCATGTTAATGCTGTTAAGGGTTCTTCCTGAACTGTCATGTGCTCCTCTTCCAGCCTTTCCTATTGCATTTGGTGCTCCTAGTGTGGCCTCCTTTTGCTAAACAATGTGTAGACGTGCTGGAGCTCCCAATTGCTGCTCATTTTAACTCCCTTCCCAAACCAACCTTTCTGTCCTTGACCTCCTCCACAGCCAGAGCGATGCCACATGCAAACTGGAAGAACAGCACCTCTTATTCCTCTTTGGTGGCCTACAACTCAACGGCCATGAACATTGAGCTCAAATTTCAAGTAAACCCCTTATAGCCCTCTTCTCTCTGGCGCACACACCTTTCTCCACCAACCCTGTTCCTTTCCCATCCTCCTTCTGGTCATTTCCCACCCCTCCCTACTTCGAGTTCCCTCATCGCCACTCTTACCCCTACCCACCGCCATCTCATTCCACCCATATCCTTCTCTCAGGCTTTACATTTCACCTCTTCCCTTATCTGCAACCCTTTTGTCTCCACTTCACCTCTACTTGTTTGCACTACTCCACCTCACCTGTATCCACCCATCATTTACCAGGCTTTGTACCACCCCTACCTCGCTTTCCCCCCCTTTATTCCATTACTGAAGAAAGGACCCAATGTGAAACGTCATCTGTCAATTTTCCTCCTGAGCTGCCTGACCCACTGAGTTCCTCTTGTAGTTTGTTTTGTGCTCAAGATTCTAGCATCTGCAGTCTCTTAAGTTTTCTGCATTTTTAAATTGTTCTGCTATTTGCAGTCTGATAAATGGCCTATGCTGCTATTTGTTTTTCCACTTAACAGAACAAACTTGTTTGGATTTATCAGACTTAGTAAATGGGGTTTGACCCTATCAAGAAATCTAATTAAATCATATTTATATTTGAACCAGCATTCAGGTGACAGAAGATGCACTGAGTCCTTTATTGGAGTAGTAAAGTAAACAGTAAACAGTATTAATGTATATCTTTTCAACTGTGTTGTTTACACTTATTGTTTGAGTTTGTTGTCAGTTCCCATGGCTATCTGGACTACACTTCTTCCCACCTTGCTTCCTGTAAGGACTCCATCCTCTACTCCAATCCTCCGTCTACGCCCGCATCTGCTCCCAGGATGAGGTGTTCCACACCAGGGCATTGGAAATGTCCTCATTCTTCAGGGAATGGGGGTTCCCCTCCTCTACTATAGATGAGGCTCTCACCAGGGTCTCTTCAATACCCCGCAACACTGCTCTCTCTCCCCATCCCCCACTCGGAACAAGGGAGAGTCCCCCTAGTCCTCACCTTCCACCCCACTAGCCGTCACATACAACAAATAGTCCTCCGTCATTTTCGCCACCTCCAACGTGACCCCACCACTCGCCACATCTTCCCATATCCCCCCCGTCTGCTTTCCGTAAAGACCCGCTCCCTCTGTAACTCCATGGTCAATTCTTCCCTTCTCCCTCCTGCACCACCCCCTCCCCGGTCACTTTCCCTTGCAACTGCAGGAGATACTACACTTGTCACTTTTCCTACCTCCACCTCGACTCATTCAAGTACCCAAGCAGTCGTTCCAGGTGCGATAGAGGTTCACCTGCACCTCCTCCAACCTCTATTGCATACCGCTGCTCTGGATGTCAGCTGATCTACATCAGTGAGACCAAGCGTAGGCATGGCGATCGTTTCGCCGAACACCTCCGCTCGGTCCGCATATCCAACCTGATCTCCCTGTGGTTCAGCACTTCAACTCCCCCTCCCATTCCGAATCCGACCTTTCTGACCGGGGGGGGGGGGGGGGGGGGCCTCTTCCATGGCCAGAGTGAGCACCACCGGAAATTGGAGGAGCAGCAGCTCATATTCCGCTCGGGCAGTCTGCACCCCAGCATCTTGAACATTGACTTCTCCAATTTCTGGTAGCCCTTGCTGTCTCCTCCCCTTCCCAGCTCTCCCTCAGCCCTCTGGCTCCTCCTCTTCCCTTCTTCTTCCAGCCCCCCCCCCCCCCCCCACCCTGCATCAATCTGAAGAAGGGTTTTGGCCCAAAGCGTTGCCTATTTCCTTCGCTCCATAAATGCTGCCGCACCCGCTTAGTTTCTCCAGCACTTTTGTCTACCTCCAATTTTCCAGCATCTGCAGTTCGTCTTGAACATCCATAAAGTATTACTGTCTCAAAGTATATATATTTGGAGCTTGGTTGTTTTGAAAATGTTAAAGTAATGGATACTGATCAAAGGGTTTCATACCATCTGTAATTAAATGTTTAAAGGGAACACTTTCTAACTACCTATAATTAAGTACTTTGAGGGAAGTTTTATTTGGCTGCAAATTAAATGTTTGAATGCGAGAAAATATATAGCTAACTTTCGATAATGAGTGGAAAGAAGGAGTGTTTTTATACTATTAGAGCTCAGTAATTTGTATTGCCCGATCTACGCAACAAGATCTTCATGTTGATTAAGAGGTTTACCAGATGTGGTGCAGTGTATTATGCTGTCAATAATTAAGGCAATTACATTTGAAAGACCCTTTTACTTGTTCATACTGTTATGCTAAATTTCAGCTCTGTTGGTGGCACTCTCACCTATCAGTCAGAATGTTGTGGATTCAAGTCCCATTCAAGAGATCTGACTATAACATTTAGATGGGATTGAGAGAAATCCGCACTGTCAGGTTCATTTTTGTTGATTGAGGAATTGTACCTACAAGAACATTTTGTGGATTTAAAGACTAGACTCTCACCTTCCCTTGGACTCAGTCTTTTGGTGCATATTTGGACGAATGTAGTGATGTGGTCTGGAACTGATTAGTTTTGGCAACGCACAAAAAGGACATTAAGGGAGCTAGATTACTGACCACTTGTCACATTGTTGATTTCACTACTATTCACCTTGTCTATGATTGAGAATAAAATGTTTGGATGTTAATTAGCTGAACTGGATTAGTCCAACATTTTGTAGACATATGGTTGAAATGTTTCTGACTTTTCCTTGGAATTGACTCTTTGTGCAGTGCCATCATTGAAGATAAGGATGATTTTGGAGCTGCAGGCCTTTTATCTGATTATAGTAAGTAGTTCAGTTGTGCTTTGAATTTTTGTAACCTTGGTTTTTGTAGTCTGAAGCTAGCCCTGGCACACCCTACTGCACTTCTTAAAAACAAGTCGTGATCTCTTTGCTTGAGTGGGGGATATGCCAGGGCATAAAATTATAAACTGGTAGTGCTTGTAATGGCTCATAACAACTCATAGATGCCAAGTTTTGAGCTGCTAGATCCTTTTAAAACATATTTTACAAGAACACAACATGATAGGTGTGCTCAGTGTAAAGGTGGGACATCTAATAAAATACATGCTTTGATCATTCTACCTGGCACTGGCAGTTGGTACGAGCAAAATCGTGTATGTTTATCTCTTGTCGTGTTCATCACCTACCAGGGACCAAGCTGCACCTATATTCCTCTTGTTGATGGACATTGAAGCCACCCATTCAAGTATAATATGGTGGGCTTGCTGCTCTCAGTGCCACTTCAAATTTTGTTCCACATGGATGATCATAACAAAAATCTTAAGAAATAGAAGCATTCCATATGCAACTTAATAAATATTTGCTACAAATTTTGCTACAATTCACTAACAAGTGTGTCCACCCACCTCACCACTAAAATACCTTAATCTTTGCACTATAAGGTAGACTTGCACTATCATGGTCTTGCACTATCTAGAATAACTGATAATTTATTGTATATTTATTTGTTGTGTTGATGAGTTTATGTGTCTGTAAAGCTGCAGCATGTAAGGACTTCAATATTCCAATCGTGGTGGATATGACAAACACTCTTTACTCTTGAATAGTTAGGGTTCAAACACAGATGCTGCACATGACCCACAACCCAAGAAGGCACCTTATTACTAATCCTTGTTCCTCTTTGTTAATCATCTCTAACTTGCAAGTATACTTCCTCCATTTCTATATGTTTGTTCACCAACCTTTTGGGGAACTAATCAAAGGCTTTTGAAAATCCAAAAGCACCATATTCACTGATTTCCCATATCTATTCTAGTCATATATCAAAGAATACAGCAGATGAGCGAACTACAGCAGTTTTTTCTTGCACATTGACTGCTCAGTTCTTATACTAGCCTTGATATCACATTCTTTATAATAAATTCCAGCATTTTTCCTACCAAGGCCTTCCCTTGCCTAAATGGCAGGGTCGTGTTTGCTATTCTTCATCTGTAAGAGCCATTCTATAATATTACATTCTGGAAGATAACAGTATTTCCAATATCTCTACAACCATTTTTCCAAAGATCTGGGAAGTAGATCATGGGGTCCTTGAGATTCTCGTTTTTCTCATCATTAACTTCTTTAGTAATCTTATTTTGTTCAAATGCTTTTACAGTACATCATTTTACTGATACATCAGCTGAGAAAGTAGGTGGTAATCAGGAGGAGCTTTTCTTGCCCTTGATTGTCGATGCTATATAGAAGTCATAAATCATTACCAAAAAAATTGACATACTGAATAAAATTCGTTCTGGTAAATGTATATAGCCCAACTTGTCTTTATTGATGCATACGCAGATGAAACAGCTTTACATAATGTACATCCACAACATCGACTGTTTTCTAGGACCACATCCCACCTCCCCATCTGAATAACAAAGAGATCACCTTTATTAGATTTTAATACATAGTCTGAAGCTACTAAATGCTTGATTGACAATTTCATAGTGCAGATAAGAATAAATCATATGAAGGCCAGATTATGGGCAGAAGTTGGATTTTTATGACCAACTCGTATGTTCCTAATCCCTATTACGGATTATAATTGACTGCTTCTTTGGATTGTTAGTGAGTCCTTTTGGATTACTTACCCTGTAATTTTATTACTGCACACCAGTTCACATGATGCTTGAGTGAAACGGTTTTCCTCAACGTTTCCCTTCTCTCAGAAGGCTTATCTTCTTTGCCTTCGTAGTTGATTAGGCAGGAAATGGTGTTGGGTAGGACTGATGGGACGGAAGACTGATAAATCCCCAGGGCCTGATGGTCTGCATACCAGGGTACTTAAGGAAGTGACTCTAGAAATCGTGGAATCATTGGTGATCATTTTCCAATGTTCTATAGATTCAGGATCAGTTCCTGTGGATTGGAGAGTAGCTAACATCCCACTTTTTAGAAAGGCGGGGAGGGAAAACAGAATTATAGACCAGTTAGCCTGACATCGGTGGTGGGGAAGATGCTGGAGTCAATCATAAAAGATGAAATAGCGGCACATTTGAATAGGCAATAACAAGATCAGTCCGAGTCAGCATGGATTTACGAAGGGGAAGTCATGCATGACTAATCTCTGGAATTTTTTGAGGATGTAACTAAGAAAATGGACAAGGGAGAGCCAGTGGATGTAGTGTACATAGGAGAATAGTGGGCAAAATTAGGGCACATGGTAGTGCTGACATGGATAAGAAAATTGGTTGGCAGACAGGAAACAAAGAGTAGGGATTAACGGGTCCCTTTCAGAATGGCAGGCAGTGATTAGTGGGGTATCGCAAGGCTCGGTGCTGGGACCGCAGCTAATTACAATATACATCAATGATTAGATGAAGGATTCAAAGTAACATTAGTAAATTTGCAGATGACACAAAGCTGGGTGGCAGTGTGAACTGTGAGGAGGATGCTATGAGAATGACGGATGACTTGGGCAGGTTGGGTATGTGGGCAGATTGACGGCAGATGCAGTTTAATGTGGATAAATGTGAGGTTATCCACTTTGGTAGCAAAAACAGGAAGGCAGATTATTATTAAATGGTGTCAAGTTGGGAAAAGGGAAGTACAACGGGATCTAGGGGTCCTTGTTCATCAGTCAATGAAAGTAAGCATGCAGGTACAGCAGGCAGTGAAGAAAGAAATGACATGTTGGCCTTCATAACAAGAGGAGTTGAGTATAGTACATCTTCCTTGTAGAACAAAATAAAGCATAGATACGTGGAAACATTGTGGCTAAACAATATAGTAGCCGGAACGTTACTAACGCATATGGGGAAGTATAGATAGTTACACAAAATCACATATCTAATGGGTGGCCTGCTGACCTGCCCGGCACGTGTGCGGTACGAATCCGCATCTCCTCCTTTTCACCCTCCACTTCAAGCAGGGTGCAGTGCCACCAAATTTAAGCGCAGTTTCCTGCCACTTCAAACAGGGTGCAAGGCCACCAGATTCAAGTGCAGTTTCCTGCCACTTCAAGCAGGGTGCAAGGCCACCAAATTCAAGTGCAGTTTCATGCCACTTCAAGCAGGTTGCAAGGACACCAAATTCAAGTGCAGTTTCATGCCACTGAAAGCAGGGTTCAAGGCCACCCAATTCAAGTGCAGTTTCATGCCATTTCAAGCAGGGTGCAACGCCACCAAATTCAAGTGCAGTTTCATGCCATTTCAAACAGAGTGCAAGGCTACCAAATTCAAGTGCAGTTTCATGCCATTTCAAGCATGGTACAAGGCAACCAAATTCAAGTGCAGTTTCATACCATTTCAAGCAATGGTTCAAGGCACCAAGTTTCATACCATTTCAAGCAGGGTTCAAAGCCACCAAATTCAAGTGCAGTTTCATACCATTTCAAGCAGGGTGCAACGCCACCAAATTCAAGTGCAGTTTCATGCCATTTCAAGCAGGGTGCAAGGCCACCAAATTCAAGTGCAGTTTCATGCCATTTCAAGCAGAGTGCAAGGCCACCAAATTCAAGTGCAGTTTCATGTCATTTCAAGCATGGTACAAGGCAACCAAATTCAAGTGCAGTTTCATACCATTTCAAGCAGGGTTCAAGGCCACCAAAATCAAGTGCAGTTTCATACCATTTCAAGCAGGGTTCAAAGCCACCAAATTCAAGTGCAGTTTCATACCATTTCAAGCAGGGTGCAAGGCCACCAAATTCAAGTGCAGTTTCATGCCATTTCAAGCAGGTTGCAAGGCCACCAAATTCAAGTGAAGTTTCATGCCATTTCAAACAGGGTGCAAGGCCACCAAATTCTTTTTTTTTTTTTAATTTTTATTTATTAGAAGTACATTACATTACAACAAATTACATTAGTACTCATCACGTATATCTTATTACAATTAATGTACTCCGTCATTTTTTAAACTAATAAAAAGGAAAGGTTGAAATTAAGAAAAAGAGAAAGTGAAGGAAAATAGTGAAGGTGTAAAAACGTGACAACAGGAAAGAACAGAGACCCTGTAGGAAAGAAATTGAAAAGGAAAGATTCAGAGATAGACCCTAAAGAAGAAAAAAAGAGAAAGAAGAGAAAAGAGAAAAACAAGTACTTTATTATGAGCATCACGCAAATGGGATATACCAACTCTCCAGCTTTCATCCCCCTTTACCTGACATCGGTATTTTTTTTAAAGTACTTTTGCACCTTATACTTGTAATAGTTCTATAAATGCAGACCACGTCAGGTGGAAGTGATCTGATTTACCTGCCAGGAGGAGTCTTATCTCTTCTAGGTGTAATGTTTCAAACATATTTGAAATCCACATGTTTATAGTTGGTATTGGAGCATTTTTCCAAAATTTTAGGATAAGCTTTTTTCCAGTTATTAACCCGTAATCAATTTATTTCTTTTGAAACACATTTAGTTCAGGGCTATCTTCTGTTGTTCCGAAGATAATCCATTCTGCTTTTGGTGTCAGTTTTATTTTAAATAATTTTGTAAATATTTCAAAAATTTCAATCCAAAATTTTTGAATTTTTGTACAAAAAATAAATGAGTGTGCTATAGTAGCTTCTTGAGATTGACATTTATCGCAAATAGATGATACATTGGGGGAAATTTTATTAATGTTAGTTTTTGAATAATATAATCTGTGTAAAATTTTAAATTGTATTAAAGTATGTCTTACATTAATCGAGCATTTATGCACCTTTAATAAATATTCATCCACCTTTCTTTTGAAATTTTAATAGCTAATAGGCCACCAAATTCAAATGCAGTTTTTACCATTTCAAGCACGGTGCAAGGCCACCAAATTCAAATGCAGTTTCATACCATTTCAAGCAGGGTGCAAGGCCACCAAATTCAAGTGCAGTTTCATACCATTTCAAGCAGGGTGCAAGGCCACCAAATTCCAGTGCAGTTTCATATCATTTCAAGCAGGGTACAAGGCCACCAAATTCAAGTGCAGTTTCATACCATTTCAAGCAGGTTGCAAGGCCACCAAATTCAAGTGCAGTTTCATGCCAGTTCAAGCAGGTTGCAAGGCCACCAAATTCAAGTGCAGTTTCATGCCATTTCAAGCAGGGTGCAAGGCCACCAAATTCAAGTGCAGTTTCATACCAATTCATGCAGGGTGCAAGGCCACCAAATTCAAATGCAGGGTCATACCATTTCAAGCAGGGTGAATCCACCACAAAACCACATAAAAACCATACTCACAGTTCAGTAGACATTCAATGTGTTCAGTTGATTCACGGCTCAGAGTCGTGACCTCCCCCATCTTGCAGAGACTGAGCCACGCCCACACTTCTGGGTTTTATAGTCCCTCCCCCTCCCACCAGAAGGGGCGTGGCCTTCGTGGCGTGATTGACAGGAGAGAGAAACTCAACATTTTTTAAACACTAATAACTCTTACTTTTCATCGATGGGAAAAATCCTCTACACCTGATGAGCGGAGGGGGACTGAGTAAGATGGTCAAAAATCACAGCCGTAAGTGGTAGCATCTTTTCTAAAATCAATATACAGTGCAAACAGGAAGTGGTCAAGTTTAGACTTTTAATTATATAGATAGATATATGATGGCTGACAGAGCTGGTGAAAAGCTAGAATATATGTGGTAACTTATCCGTTACCTCACCAAAGCATGTTCACATCTACAAGGCTCAAGTCATTGTAATGGAGCCCGTTTGATGGGCACCCCATCCACAACCATCCACTCATTCTACCACTGACACACAGTGTCTGTCGTATCATCTACACAATGTGCTGCACCAACTCATCAAGATTCATTATCAAGACAGCGCCTTGATTGTGGATGATCAGCCATGATCACATTGAATGGCCGTGCTGGCTCGAAGGGCCGAATAGCCTAATCCTGCACCTATTGTCTAATGTCTTTGTCGATTCCAAACCTAAGAACTGTACCGATTGGTAGAACATTGGTATCAATAGCTTTGAAACCTGGAACTTGTTCTCCAAGTCACATACTATATGATTTGGAAACAAATCTTTGTACTTACACCATTGCTGGATCAAAATCTACAAGGTAAGGCATACGGTGAGCGGGCAGGAAAAGTGGTACTGATGCCAAGTTTGGATCAGCCATGATCTTACCGACTGGTGGAACAAGCTTGAACTCGTGTTCCAATTTCTTATAAAACAATAAGGCACCATCTAAATGTAAGATTTCATTAAGTTCAAAAAAATCTGGGATATAGCAATGTTAGCAATAACACAACAACTTTGTAAGATAAAGTTCTATCAGTTTAACTGTTCATATATTTTTTAATAAATCAATGATTTTCACTGGCTCTCCACTCCGCATTGGACCACTTGGACAACAAAAACACTTACGTCAGGCTGTTGTTTATAGACTACAGCTCGGCTTTCAATACCATCATCCCCTCTAAGCTGGTTACCAAGCTCACGGAACTGGGTCTCTGCGCATCCCTCTCCATATGGATCCTCAACTTCCTTATCCACAGACCACAGTCTGTTCGAATTGGCAGAAATACTTCATCCTCAGGAATAATCAGCACGGGAGCACCCCAAGACTGCTTGCTCAGCCCCCTACTTTACTCACTCTATACCCATGACTGTGTGGCCGGACACAGTGCGAACTCCATCATCAAGTTCGCCGATGACACCACTGTTGTAGGACGAATTACAGATGGCGATGAGTCAGAGTATAAAAGTGAGATCGACCGATTGACCAAATGGTGCCAGCACAACAACCTGGCTCGCAACATCAGTAAAACCAAGGAACTGATTGTGGACTTTTGAAGAGGAAGTACGAGGACCTACAAGCCTGTTTATATCAATGGGTCGATGGTGGAGAGGGTCAAAAACTTCAAATTTCTGGGCGTGCATATTTCTGAAGATCTTTCCTGGATCCAGCACACTGATGCAATTATAAAGAAGGCACATCAGCGCCTCTACTTCCTGAGAAGACTACGGAGATTCGGTATGTCAAAGAGGATTCTCTTGAACTTCTACAGGTGCACAGTAGAGAGCATACTGACTGGTTGCATCGTGGCCTGGTTCGGCAACTTGAACGTCCAGGAGCAGAAAAGACTGCAAAAAGTTGTCCAGTCACTTCACCGACTCTGACCTCCCCACCTTTTATTGTTGTTTATCAACATGAGGATCAAGGTTGTGTCTTCTTCTTGCGTATGGCGCGCACAGCCAAAAGTTGTAGGACAACTTGTTCTATTTGATCTTATTTGATTCTGCACACCAGGTTGATTGCATTTGTCGAAACAGGGAGGACCACGTTAAGGTTGCAATCTCCCACCCCAAGGTTGTGCCAATGAAAGTCAAATAAGCCATTATGAGACTGAGAAACAAGAATAAAACTGTTAGAGACATCAACCAATCCTTAGGCTTACCAAAATCAACTTTGGAACATCATTAAGAAGAAAGAGAGCGCCCGTGAGCTTACTAATCGCAAAGGGACTGGCAGGCCTAGGAAGACCTCCACAGCTGATGACAGAAGAATTCTCTCTATAATAAAGAAAAATCCCCAAACACCTGTCCGACAGATCAGAAACACTCTTCAGGAGTCACGTGTGGATTTGTCAATGACCAATGTCCACAGAAGACTTCATGAACAGAAATACAGAGGCTACACTGCAAGATGCAAACCACTGGTTAGCTGGAAAAATAGTTTGGCCAGGTTACAGTTTGCCAAGAAGTACTTAAAAGAGCAATCACAGTTCTGGAAAAAGGTCTTGTGGACAGATGAGACGAAGATTAACTTTTACAGTATATCAGAGTGATGGCAAGAGCAAAGTATGGAGGAGAGAAAGAACTGCCCAAGATCCAAAGCATACCACCTCATCTGTGAAACACGGTGGTGGGGGTGTTATGGCCTGGGCATGTATGGCTGCTGAAGGTACTGGCTCACTTATCTTCATTGATGATACAACAGCTGAAGGAAGTAGCATAATGAATTCTGAAGTGTATAGACACGTCCTACCTGCTCAAGTTCAAACAAATGCTTCAAAACTCATTGGCCAGCAGTTCATTCTACAGCAAGACAATGATCCCAAACATTCTGCTAAAGCAACAAAGGAGTTTTTCAAAGCTAAATATTGGTCAATTCTTGAGTGGCTGTCAATCACCCGATCTAAACCCAATTGAGCATGCCTTTTATATGCTGAAGAGAAAACTGAAGGGTACTAGCTCCCAAAATAAGCTAAAGATGGCTGCAATACAGGCCTGGCAGAGCATCACCAGAGAAGACACCCAGCAACTGGTGATGTCCATGAATCACAGACTTCAAGCAGTCATTGCTTGCAAAGGATATGCAACAAAATACTAAACATGACTACTTTCATTTACATGACATTGATGTGTCCCAAACATTATGGTGCCCTGAAATGGGGGGACTATGTATAAACACTGCTGTAATTTCTACATGGTGAAACCAAAATGTATAAAAATGGCCTTTATTAAAATCTGACAATGTGCATTTTAACCACATGTGATTTTTTTTCCTATTACAAATCTCAAATTGTGGAGTACAGAGGCAAATAAATAAATGATGGGTCTTTGTCCCAAACATTATGGAGGGCACTGTAGCATGGAAACAGGCCCTTCAGCCCTCCAAGTCCGACCAGTATACTAGTTCTATCCTACATACTAGAGACAATTTACAGAAGCCAACTAAACCTAGAAGCCTGCTCAACTTTGGAATGTGGGAGGAAAGACCAGGAGCAAACCCACGTGGCCACAGGGAGAACGTTACAAACTCCGTACAGGCAGCACCCGAGGTCAGGATCGAATCTGGGATTCCGACGCTGTAAGGCAGCAACTCTTTACACTGCGACACATTGGTACACAGCATTTTCAGCTTGTTGTGGGTCAGAATTGATGGCACCAAAATTACCAAAATTGAACACGGTAGTCTAGGTGTAGTTTCATGAGGTTCTATACAATTACAATGGCATTTCCTTTTCCTGTGAACAAATCCTCGAATAGTAAACGCTAACATACCATTAGCTTTACTAATCTGCGTGTAACACCTGTATATTGGTTTTCAGCAGTTTGTGTACAAGCACACCCAGGGCCCTTTGAACAGCAACATTATGCGTACTCTCAACATTTAATAAAAGCTCTCCTGAAGCCCTTTTACCTCTTCCATATTGTCAAAATACCACTTTTTGAATTGGATATAACATTTCTTTCATTCAGTCTCAATGAAAATGGCCTGCAGTAATGTGTGAGAGGTTATACAGAAGGCAAGAGCTTATAGGTACGGAGATGAACCTTTGGCATTGGCTAAACATTTACCAATGTTTCTGTTTTTAATTGAGAAACAGATCTACAAATAAAATGTAAAAGCAATTTACAACTCTTTTTCATGTTAGCAGAATGACATTTGTGGCACCTCATAGGAATCAGTACTTTAGCTCTTAATATTTTACATTAATAACTGGGATGAAATGACAGCTATACCTGTAACTATGGACAGGTATAGGTGTTATATTGATATACAATTAGGTGAACAATAATATGCAAAAGAACATGGTTAACAAGGGCAAGAATGTGTCAGATGGAATACAGAAAATAGACAACATGAGGATTTACACAAAATGCTGGAGTAACTCAGCGGGACAGGCAGCACCACTGGATAGAAGGAATGGGTGACATCCCCCCCATGCTGATAATATTCTGACTCTACATTCATCATTTAATTGCTTGTTCATTTCAGGGGGAGTTTAGGATGGATCATAAATGCAGGCATTACTGGTGACATCAGCATCCCATGAACAAGGAAAATGAAAAAAATCCGACCTGACATTTGTTCATGAATGGTTTTAAGCCCAATGGGTCATGCTGTTCCTTTCACTGATGAATCATGATATACTTGAGGTTCAGTAAGAGGATTATACTCATTCAAATCAATTACCATCAAATTAAAACTTTTTTCCTTAAAGTTGGTAAATAACCTCATTAACCAGATACATCATTGTTTCCTGATTGGATCTGATGCAAGCTTGTGTGCAGCAGTTCCTGGGAAATCTCTTTAAACAGAAAAGGTAGAAATTAGAAACTAGCGATACTGGTTTACAAAAGAAGACACAAATTGCTGGTGTGATTCAGGGTCAGATGCTATCTGATGCAACTCTAGAGACTATGGATAGGTAACGTTTTGGGTCAGGGCCCTTCTGCAGACTTGAGTTCTGAGATACTCCAGCACTGTGTTTTCCAAATAGAGCAGGTGTTGTGGTCCATTCTGCATAACTTTTTTAACTTGAATTTGTGTACATCATTATTTCAGCTATCTTATTGCAATCTTACTTAGTGCAATGTCCAGGATTTCCAGAGCACCAGAAGTTATGCAGGGCAAGAGAGGAAACATAAGAAATTGCAGATGCTGGAATTTTCTGCATAAAAACAAACTGCTGGAGCAACTCACCGGGTAAGACAGCATTTGTGGAAGGAAATCTCCAGCAGTTTGATTTTTATGGCATACCTGTAATTGGAATTTTTCTTGGAGACACAAAAATTGCAGATGCTGGAATTTTGAGCAAAACACAAAATACTTGAGGAACTCATCTGGACAGGGAAAGGATGTTTTGGGTCAGGGCCCATCTTCAATGTTTGGAATTCAGTTGGGGACAAATTACAACATGAAATTTATTTATTAATGATTATGCTCATTTTGTTTCCTTAGTTTGTTCGGTCTATTTTTTGTTGTTGCAGGATATACAAAATTACTTGTGCTGTATCCGTAGTCTTGAGTTGTGGACATCAAATACATTATTTTTTCATTGAAAGGGTTAACTTGTCAGAATACTTAAAGGTTGATTAGAATCACAATGTGTGTAAGTTGCAAAGGAGGAAACTGTACATAGTCACTGAATAATTATGCTTGTCTTTTGGCAGGATTCTGAATCCTTGGATACTTGTATCCAGAATACTCTATCAACGCTCTATCCCCCATTTGAGGCTACAGCATCCACTGTTCTCTGTCAGGTTTTTGATGTAGTGGAGAAAACGTACTGCGGTGATGGATTGTGCTACCTTATTGATTTCCTTGTCCCTGTGAAACACATTCTGCAGTGCATTCAACAAGACGCTTGTGTAAGTAAATGTTTGAGTGTAGTTGGTGGATTTTGGAGGAGATGGTTGAGAATAACTGTTCCCAAAGGTTGGGCCTTTAGACAATATTAAACTGGAGAGGGCTTAAGGTTGATCGGTGAAAGACCAGAGAAAGTTTCTAATTTGGGTATGTGAGAAATCTTGAACTTGCTTTGATGTGCTGGAAATGTAAAGAAAAGAGGAAGAGGAGTACAAGAGGTACAATTGTGAGAATAAAGTCCAACCGCTTCTTGTTTCTCTTGGTAGTGAAAGGCAAAGTGCAGCACACAGACAAAGAATTTTTCAATCTTTGCGATAGCTATTTGCAATTTATGTCAATGGAAGGTAGACCTCTACGTAATAAAAATGTTAGGACTTCAAAGCTAAACTATTAATAATCTTTTTATTCAGCGTTTCTTCTGGACTGGTCTGCTGCAACTGGCAAAATTGTAACTTGAAATTGCTCGAGTACTCTGCTTTATTTTGTGGACTGGTTGGAATAAAAGCTACTACTTTCTTTAAAGGGAAAGCATTTGATGCAGATGAAAATATTGGGCTTTTGGGAGAGCAAAGGGTTTGATTTGGATTGATACAGCAACTTGTCTGTACAATCATAATAGATAAAACAATTCTCTCCTGTTTTGTAAATGTCTATAGTACTTCAGTTTTTAGAATTATGGTTTTAATTTGTCTTTTCCTTGTTTTGTTCTTTATTAAAAAGGATTTATATTTAGATCTTAGTGCCTCTGTTAGGATTCATTTTCAATCCATTCTTCCCTCAGGCCTGCCTGCAGTGTAACATTGCTTCTTAAACCCATAATTACCCTGTGCCCATACTTATTACCACAACTGAACCAACAAATTAGGACTTGTCCTTGCGCCTGTTCTCCTGAAATCATAGATACAAAATGCTGGAGTAACTCAGCGGTACAGGCAACATCTCAGGAGAGAAGGAATGGGTGACGTTTCGGGTCGAGACCCTTCTTCAGACCTGAAAGCATATTTACATAATTGTACCACAAATTTATTTCTCTCTAATAAAATTACTTCACTTTTTTGCTATTTGAAGTGCTAATCAATGGCAGGAGACCCATAAACTCTGGCTCTGGTTAAATGGTATTTTGACTGAATAATCTCAAGTTGCAAAGTAGTTTTGGACTGTTATCTATGCTGTTATAATTAGCCTCCTCTTCCTAATGGGCCTGTCCCACTTAGGCGATTTTTCAGGCGTCTGCCGGCGACTGTCAAGTTGCCAGCAGTCGCCTGAAAAACCGGCACTGGAACGGCGACTGTCAGAATGGAACACACACACAAACACATCGCAAAGGCGGGGGCCAGGGCAAGCGGGGGGAGCGCTGTCTGAAATTCACACGATGCAAAGCCAAGGCGATACAGACACACACCGCAATGAACAGGAAGGTTGGCGCTGTAATTAAGAGGGCTAGCACAGTGTACGGTAAGTCCTTTAAAAGGGAGGGGGGGATAAAGAGGGAGAAGGAGTAGCGATAACTATTAAGAAGCCAGACGACATTTAAGAAGCCAGAGATACACGGCTGTGAAGTTCCGCGGACATTTAACATTACCGGTCGGTTATCCTTGGTTCTGAAAACTACTGCTTACGTTTTTCCCTCCAATGAGCCAATTAAATTCATCGGTCAGCACCGGCTACGGGCTACGAGAACCTAAGAGAACCCACTAGGACCTCTTTGCGACCCACTTATGGCACGAGAATTCTCGCTACTCTCCATGGCGGCTTCATTCTAGTTGCCGCTAATTTTTCAAGATGTTGAAAAATTCTCGCAACCATAATGAGGCCGCGACTAGTTCCCAGAATGTGGGAACTCCTCACGACCATGAAGCCGACTCCCCGGCTACCACCCACAAACATGTGGCGACTGCAAATTCTCCTGCAGTTGCTTAAAAAGTCGCCTAAGTGGGACAGGCCCATTACTGTCATACTGTTATGCATACCTGAGATATTGCATATTATACATACAAATTAGTCATATGTGTACAAATCATGTGTACATACAAGTCATATGTGTATACAAGTCAAATCAAACCCTATCTGCCATTCAATAAGATTTTGGCTGATCTGACCTCAGCCCTGCATTTTCATCTACTGGCAGTAACCTTTCACCCCATGCTTCTCAAGAAACCAATTTCCTGCCTTAAAAAGAAATCAAAGACTATTTTTTCTAAAGCATGTGCAGCAGTTAATTCTGGTGCCACATGATTCTGGTGCCTAGAGCTTTGTTGTGTATGTGCAATCAAAGGTCAAAGGTATTTTATTTGTCACATTCACATACACCCAGGTGTAGTGAAGTGAAATGCTTCTTGCCATTTTGCAGCACACAAAAAAAAGACAATACAGACATAACACCAATAAGAGTCTTAAACACAAAAAACATCCCCCCACAATGGCTCCCACCATGAGGGAAGGCACAAAGTCCAGTCCCCAACCCCAGTTCACCCATAGTCGAGCCCATTGAGGCCTCCACAGTTGCCTCTACGGAGGCCCGATGTTCCAGGCCGTTCTCGCCGGGTGATGTTGCTCCGGCGTCGGGAGAGTCCTCCCAGCGGCCTGGGAACCCTGGAATGGCCGCTTCCGCACTGGAGGCCGCGGCTTCCGAAGCCAACAAGGCCGCGCCAGTTGGAGCTCACAACTGGCGATCTCATCTAGAGATCCCAGGCTCCCGGTGTAAAGTTCAGCACCGCAGCTGGTCGCTCCACAGTCCCGCAGCTCCGCGATGTTTTCCCCAGCGATCCTCAGCTCACCGGAGCTCCAGCGCGGCGACCCGGGCAAGGCATCGCCCGCTCCGCGATAGCGCTCCAGCGCTGTGCCGCCGCCGAAGCCGAGGTTCTGGGCGGTTCCCGACAGGAAACGCCGCTCCAGGCCCGCTGGTAGGCCGCGAGGACGGGTCGAAGCTGCAGCCCGGAGAAAAGCTGCCTCTCCGACCAGGTAGGGACCCTGAAAGGTAGTTTCCCCCTTCCCCCACCCCCCACATAAAAAAGTCTAGACCTCCAAACAAAACACTTAACTAACTAAAATAAAAAATAAAAAGATGAAGAGACCGACAGCTGCTGGCTGGGCAGCCATGCACAGGACAGCGCCCCCTCATCCTGTGACCACATGGGTTTCCCCCAAATGCTTCTGGTTCCCATGTATCAAGGATGTGCCGGTGGTTTAATTGGCTCCTATAAATTGGAGGATAGCTTGAGATTAGGGGCACATGGATGGAGATGTATGAGAGATTATGTTGTGGGGAAATTAGACTCATGGGAAATGCCTGAGAGCTGAAATAGAAGCATTGGGTGAGATGGCCTTTTATTTGTAAGATGATGTAAAAGATTCTTAATCCTCTAAGAAAATAGTACCTCATCTGTCTTAAATGAATTACCTTTTAGTTTTAAACCGCAACTTCTAGTCCTAGATTCTCTCAAGAAGAAACATATTTCCACATACACTTTTCAAGAAGTCTCTGAAATATTATGTGTTTCTATCATGTCACCTATCCTGCCTCATAAGCTCCACCATTCAGGAATTTAGCATGTCCAAATTTCCTCATCGGACAACATGTCCATTCTACATTTTTTTCCGGTTAAGCTCCTTTGAATTGTTTCCAGTGCTTTCATTTCCTTCCATAAATATGGTCACGGTACTCCAAATGTGGTATCACCAATGCAAGCTATAACTGGAATAGAGCCTCTCATAGAGTTATACAGCGTGGAAACAGGCCCTTTGGCCCAACTTGCCCACACTGACCAACATGTCCTATCTACACTAGTCTCACCTGCCTGCATTTGGCCCATATCCCTCTAAACATATCCTATCCATGTGCATGTAAATGTTTCTTAAATGTTGAGATGGTACCTGGCTCAACAACCTGCTATGATAGCTCGTCCTATACACCCACCACCCTTTGTGTAAAAAAAGTTACCCCTCGGGTTCCTAATAAATCTTTCCCCCTTCACCTTAAACCTATGTCCTCTGGTTCTGGATTCTCATACTCTGGGCAAGAGAATCTGTGTGTTAACTGATCTATTCCTCATGATTTTGTGCCTTAATGAATGCCTCAAGATGTGTATTAATGAATAGTTGATGCATTGAACTTTGCATAAGAAATTCAAGCAGGAAATATTTAAGTGTGAAAGATATTCCCACTCTCATGGCTACAGAAACAAAGAATTGTGACACTTGAAGATGTTTTCTTGCTATTATGGGTGACGAAGATATCGTCAATGCCTTCCGTGTGCATTATGTTCCACAACATACTTTTGAAACAACTTTCATCAAATTACAAAACACAAGGAACTGTAGATCCTGGAATCTTGCATAGAAAACAAAGTGCTGAGGTAATCCGACAGGTTAGGCATCATCTGCAGAATAATGGACAGGCGACTCTACCTGTCCCACTTTTCGAGACCCGAAACGTCACTTATCCGTTCCTTCCACAGATGCTGCCTGAGTTACTCCAGCACGTTGTGTTTTACACTCCCATCAGCTCTCGTTGATTTATTTGCCCAATATGCCAGATTACATTTCATAAACTCGTGATAAGTACTTTCCTTATCTCAACAAGAATTTGTCAGAATTTTGCTAGCCTTGTTTAGCTTGCTCTTCATAGCTTCTTGTCAGGATTTAGCCACCATTGCATGCCTACAGCTAGTTGGAGTTGCATATTAGAGCTGATTCTAGGTGGGTTTTAAATAGACGAGCCACTGTCAGGGAGCATGACACATTTGGTTCTATTTGATACATTATATCCTAGTGATACTAGCATGTTAAAGGTAGAGGCAAAAGATTTGATATAGCTGAACAGTAGCTTTATGAACATTCGTGGTTTAAAATAAGAATTATTCGTAAATATTTTAATACGTTTAAAAAATATATTTATGGGTACTTTAAAAGAAAATGACACTGTTCAGGATGATTTCACATTAATTTATTGCTGTTATTTTCCATGGTTATAGTTTTGGTAATGAACCATTGAAAATGCATTAGTTGTTTTAGCTCCATGAGCAACTTTTTAACAAGAATCTTCTATGTTTAACAGTTTCAATATTGTGGATTACTATTCCGTTATGAAGGTTGGCCTTTATGCATCTCTGAGAAAATTGTAATACAGCTCTCTGCACTTGATTCGCAAAATTTACAACCTGGTGATTTCTACCTTCAAGTCATTCCCTATTTGAAAAAGGCACCACGTATTGTATTAAAATGCCTTGCAACAAATGGTTCCAACATCGAGGAAATATTAATTCCAGTGGTCTCTTATACTTCTATCTTCACTATGGAATGGTTGGACGATATTAACGAGGGACGGATGGGAACTGCTTTGCAAAATTGCCTGGTATCCACTGATAGCGCTATCCTACGAGTACCTTGGGAAAAGGTGGTAAATCCAGAATTTATTGATAAACCAAAAATGATAGGAAACACATCATCAGTTGTTGGCAGTAATCCCACCGATATACAAATCAAGGATTACAGTGGAGCGGCAGAAAACCCTTCTGAAACAAATCAAAATCTATTTACGAAAGAAAATGTACTGAAGACCCAGCAAATTAATCTTGAAAAGATTTTACATCATTCTTTAAGTAATCTTCCTGATTGTTTAGTCAATTCCAGAGCTGCATCTTTAAGAGAACTTGAAGGAGAATATGTAGAAATTAATCAATTTTCAATAAATGAAAGTGATTTGTCATCACAAACAAGCCGTTCAAATTCAAAATTCCAATATGCATCAAAGACTAATAGGTCATCAGAAGTGACTCCTTTGGAAGTCTTGAATATCAGCACTTGCAACAAGGAATCAAATTGTTTAAATTACAAGGAGACCTCTGCAAATGTAACTTGGCCCAATTTAGAAATAATACCCAACCCATTTAATTTTCTCGGTGACAGTGAAACGCTTGAGCATCAGTCAATTGCAGATACTATGGAAAAGAGAATGCCACTTCATGACAAGACTTGTAATAGTGGTAAAAATAAAGAATTTACAAAAGTAGAGCTGTCTTCACCAATAGAAACTGATCCTAACCAAAACAAAATGCAACCGGAGTTTAATTTTTGTTGTGGAGATATGCATATGTTATTTAGTCAGACCACAAATAGCATGGAGAAAAACTTAAGCAGCAGACTTTTAGAATCAGTGATCTGTAGCCAGACACAGACTTCTGCAGAAGATTTGCAAGATGGACAAATTCACGATTCTTCTGGGGATGCATTATGTATACCATGCAATAGGAATATAATTGAGATGAAAACATGTGAAGACATTTGTGGAGAAAATAAATTGCAAAAACAAATTCAAAATATGCCCGAATTAAATGCAATGGAATTTGCCCACTGTCAGTTCACACAAGTTGGAGAATGGGATGGGCCTTCAACAGTATTTATTAATTCAGATGCATTTTTAAATCAGTTGATTGACTCTAAAGTAGCTAACACTGAAGAACTTGTAAATATTGCTGTCAACACACCATCAAAGCACATGCAGCTATCAGCTAAAAACGTAGAACAAAAAAGGTCAATGACCCAGAAATCTGAGTATTCTGGACATGTACAATTTAATGGTCAGAATATTACCCAAACAGAGCAATTTATTAAAATAAAATCTCAACCAGAAGAGTGTTTTGTTCATACATTTGCTGATACACAACTGGATAGTGGTAGAATCTCTTCAGCCCGGTTCTTATATTCTGAAAGCACTATTGACTCTAATTTATGTGAAGACTTTGCAGTTGTTGAATATACAAATTCTTTTTCAAAGGACAACAGAAAACATAATGTGATGAAAGTTGATTATTTGATTAAAGATGGTGAATCTACAATTCCCAAACTGATTGATGGCACTGATGTTACATTTATGAATGAAGAATTAAAATCTAGATTTGCCACCCATTTGGAGCCATATTTATCAGAGCACATTGAGTGTGCAGAAATACACAAAACTGAATGTAGGACACATTTAGAGAGAGATCACGTATTTCATACAGAGGAAAATGTACAATTGCACAAATGTTCTGTTTTCAAAGAACAAACTAGTCACCAGTTTCAAGTTGATGCATTGCATCAGGTGTCTGAACATGTGGAACATGGAAATGTAAATTACTTACAGAGTGAATTTAGGAAACAAAAACACATTGATATTGAAGAGTTGAACTTGACAGAAAACTGTAATATAATGCTACCTGAAGAAGAGCAACAATCACAAGAGAATAAAAATCTATCTTTACATGTTTTGGAAAAGGAGAGCACTGTGCAGAATGCATCAGAATTCAACATTGTAAAAGAAGGTAAATGTAAAAAATATTCTACTGTTGAAGAGTACTGGTCAAATGTGGTAACAATTGAGTCCAGCATTGCTCATGCAAGTGGAATGGTAATTGATGAGCATGAATCAACTTCTGCAAATGAAGAACAAAATGAAAACCTACACCTTACTGATAAAACACACAGGCAAGATTCAATCAAACACACTGCTCCCTCAGAAAATAAAACTTCGGAGGATGTTGAAAAACAAGGAGGCCGTCTAATTGAAAGTAAACTGGAAGGTAGGATATATTTTAATTTCAGATACAAAGTGCTGGAGTAATTCAGCGAGTCAAGCAGCATTTCTGAAGAACATGGATAGGTTACGTTTTGGGTCAGAACACTTCTTTAGACTGAATGTAATAGGGGGAGAAAGCTGGAAGCAAGGTAGGGGTGGAACAAAACCTGGCAAGTGATACATGGATACAGGTGAGGGGAGTTTTGAATGGCAGATGGGCAGACACCAGCCAGAGATGTTAAGAAGACAAAAAGCTGTGAGATAAGGAGAGAAGAGGCGTGGAATGTGAAGTCAGAGAAAGGGATATAGGTGGAAGGTGACGGGGCTAGTGGTTAGTTACCTAAAATTGGAGAATTCAATTTTCATATCTCCAATTTTATTCTCCCAACTTTAGGTAACTAACCAATAACTACCCGTTCCCCTACCCCCACTCCTTTCACCCATATCCCTTCCTCTGACTTCACATTTCATGCCTCTGCTCTCCTTCCTCATCTCACACCCTTTTGTCTTCACATCTCTGGCCTTTGTCCAGGCATCTGCCAATCAAAACCCTTCCTTAACTGTATCAATCTATCACCTGCCAGGCTTTGTCCATCCATTCTGGATGATGTGAATTGCCAGTTTTGAAGTGTTAATGATGAGCTCCTAGGCTTTACAATTTGGTATTGATGTACATTAGATGTGGAAAGCTGAACCACTATAGCTTTAGGTTTCTGGTAGAATTCAGTTGGAACTGTGCATATGGTGTTCCATTATTATAGCAAAGGAAGAGTTAGAGTAGAAACTGGATGGAATATTGGTTGTCAAAAATTGCAGCAGGATCTTGATCGGTTTGGTAGGAAGGTAGGAGGGTTGAGGAGTGGTTGATGGAATTTAATACAGAGAACTGTGAGATGTTGCATTTTGGGAGCATTAACATGGGCAGAACCTACACAGTGAATGGTAGGGCTCTGGGAAGTATCGTAGAGCAGAGGGATCTAGGAGTACAGGCACACAGTTAATTAAAAGTGGCATCACAGCGAAATAGGGTGGTCAAAAAGGCTTTCAGCACATTGGCCTTCATCAATCAGCATTGCGTATAGAAGTTGGGATGTCACGTTGCAGTTGTATAAGATGTTGGTGAAGCCGCATTTAGAGTAATATGTTCAGTTTTGAGCACCATGTCATAGGAAAGATGTTGTCAAGCTGGAAAGAGTATAGAGAAGATTTACGAGGATGTTGCCAGGACACAAGCGCCTAAGCTATTGGGAGTGGTTGAGCAAGCTACGGCTCTATTCTTTGGAGCGTGGGAGGATGAGGGGTGATCTTATTGAGGTGTACAAAATCATGAGAGGAATAGATTGGGTAGACGCACAGAGTCTCTTGCCCAGAGCAGGGGAATTGAGCACCAGAGGACATAGCTTTAAGGTGAGGGGGGAAAGATTTAATAGGAATCTGAGGGGTAGCTTTTTCACACAAAGGGTGGTAGGTGCTAAAGTTTGTCAGATTGTAAAGATTACAGTTGTCATTTTAGGTCAAGATCCTTCTTCTAGACTGGAATAGTGGAGGAGAGATGCTGTCTATCTTCCCTTCACACTTTCAGTTCAAAGGAAGGGCCACGCCTGAAACATTGACTGTCTATTTCCCTCCAGAGGCTGAGTTCCACCAGCAGTTAGTTTTTTGCTCCAGATTCCAGCATCTTTTGTATCTCAACTTAAAGGGAACATGGGAAAGTGTGCTCCAGATACGTTTAAAACGAACATGCAAACAGCCCCCTTCTGAGTTTAAAAGGAATCGGGAATTGGTGCTCTGGTGAGTTTAAAGGGGGAGCACAAAGCAGAACCAGATGAGCTAAATGCAGAGTCGTTGGGATTTATGAATAGAGAACGGATTGCCAGAATTTTACTACGTTCGGTTGAGGCGATGAAGGGAAAATTCCCAGTTCCCCTGGATTCCCTACATACTGAAACATCATTAAGCGGCTATTAAGCAGCTGGAGGGATCTTCATTGCAATTTAAAATTGATCCAATGTTGATTGTAGGTAATTATTAGGTACATACTGAAACAGAAAGAACCAATATCTGTTTTGATGTGCCATTAAACTCAAGGCAAGACTTTGAATCTGGAAATTGTTATATATTATATTTGTTTTACTCTCCCAAAAGAACAAAAACATACTTATTTCTACTCAATTATGAATAAATAACTTATATTGAAAGTCACCATGCCAAGTGCCAATTGTTAGGCACATCTGCTTCAGCATATCAATTCTTGATGCAATGTTAATTTATTTCCTTTGAAAGGCTCTGTGTATATTTGATGAGAGTACATTTCTCAATGTAGGATTTATCCAGTTTTAATTTTTCTTGTCCTCTAGGAATTGTCTCAATAGCAAATGACACATTGGAGATAGGAAAACCAAGTGTGGAAGAAGATAATATCAATCTAACAGATGAACCATCAAAAATCTCACCAATTACACGGTGCAATGGGAACAGGCTAGAACCGCTGCCAGTTCAACAACAGAAGACCTCATCGCCCTTAGTCCTAAACTCCAATCTGCCGACACTGTCAGTTGAAATCAACTTTGATGTTCTGAACTCTGGGGTAGCTTATTTGAGCGGTAGGTAACTAATAATAGTAAATCCACGCAACTTCAGCATTTGTTCAATTGCTGCAGTCTTTAACCAAGGCAGCACACATTAGTGTGCCTTTACAATGGTACATTTTGCATTTCAGTATTTTGATGACACATGTCCATTTGTTCTACATTCTGTGTGAAGCTTCATGTCTCAGAGACATATCTGTCACAGAGCCGAATGTGTATTTACCTCAACTATTTTTGTTTTGAGTTTTATGATTGGAATGTTCACAATAATTTTGTTATATTGATTAACTTTTGAAAAGTAATCAAAGCAGTAACAATGTAGCTGTTTTTCTCACTTTTTAGCTTTTCAATAATGTATATTGTTGGAAGTGGTTCATAAAATATACCAGGGTTAATAATATTACAACAACATCAGATTTGGAGAGATATGGGACAAACACAGGCAGATGGGACTAGCGTAGATGGGGCATCTTGGTCAGCATGGATGAGTTAGGCTGAAGGGCATGTTTCCGTATTGTATGACTGAATCTATCACAGAAAATGAGGTAAATGCACGACACCTTTCACCTTTGTCTTCATCCCTCACAGTTCCTGGAAGGGTCTCCTTGTATGTGGAAATCCCAAGCACAGTATGCATGTGGCATCCCAGTGCACTCACCCCACAGTTTTGCTTATTGCCCTTGTGGCTTTCCCTCTAACTCCCTTGTTCTTTTTCACACCCACATAAATGCCACTTGCTTTTTCGCATAAATACGTTTTCTTTAGCTTGTTCTTTAGGCCTTCTTAGATAAAGAAAGTAGTTAATATATCACATTTATTCCAATCTGTTATAATTGCAAACGCTCACTTTTAACTTGTTTATAACATCACAATTTCACTCTGAAATTATGTGGGGATTGTATGGCGCAATGTAATTCTTTAGAGCAAAATGGATTGAACATAGAACAATACATCAGACGAACAGGCCCTTCAGTCCACAGTGTCTTTGCCGAACATGATGTCAAGTTAAACTAATGTCCTTAGCTTGCACAGGATCCATATTTCTCCATGTCCTGCATATATCAGTGCCTATCTAAAGCCTTTTAAACAGCACTACAGATAACCCTCATTATAACGGGCTATGGAGGGGGAAAGGTGTCCATTATTGCCGCTTGTCCACTAAAACCAAGTAAGCGATTCGCTCCAACCACCTAACGGTCACTCCGTGAAACAACGAGTTGTTTTCAAATTCAAAGTTATTTTTAACAGCTAAAAATGTATTTTTTGTTACTGCAAGTCAATTATACTAAAGGCTGTTAGTTACATTGTTTAATAGAGTGTCATTGACAAGTGTTGATCGAAGCAATTGCTTGACAATTTCTATGACCTACCGCAGTGTAACTAGCAGCCTGTGTTCTTAAAGAGACAGTGGTGTCTGACTACTGTGGGGACACTCTCCGTTGCAACCAAAATCCGTTATAAAGACATGCTTAATGACAAGGGTAGACCGTGTTGTATCTGCTACCAATACCACCCCTAGCAGCACGTTCCAAGCGCCTATCACTCTCTAGTTTAAAAAAACATCTCCTTTGAACTTTCCCCAGGTGACCTTAAAGCTTGCTGTCCAGTCTTTGACATTTCCACAGTGGTAAATCGGTTCTGACTAACAACTCTATTTATTGTCTCCTATAATTTTATATACTTCTTTCAGGTCACCACTCAACCTCTGTGCCCCAGAGAGAATAATTAATGTTTGTTTCCTTGTTAATGCCTTCTTATCCAGGCAGCATTCTGGTAAAATGTAGATAATTGTCAACTCCTTTGTATACTGTTTAAAGGATTTTAAGTAAGTAAATGAAATTTTATTTTGTTGCAGGCACCAGAGACAGATCTGGCCATGCAGTGGTGATAATAACAACAAGGAACACAATCTGGTTGAACCCACACTGCAACATCCCTGAACTTGTGCGTCTCCTTATCTACTTTTATAGTATTCTCAGGTATTCAATGTTTTGCATTTCACTGCATTAATAGAATGCATGGTGATGGTTTTTATAGTCTAAGTTATATAATGAAAAGTAAGATTTATTTAACTGTACTATAACAGAAAAACATGGGGGAAATGGAGGGAGAGGAAGAATATGGCTGGAAATATGAAGAGACAATTGAATAACCACCTGGAGATGTCAGCCTTCAGCGAAGCTAATCAAGCTCTTAGTAATTGGCACAATTTTAATCATACGAGGGGTGCAATACTGTTGAACTGATTCCATCAAACAGGTGTTTTGGATATATACATTAATGTTGACAACTAATAAAAATTAGTTAGTCTTAAATGTCATGGCGTGCTTGTTCTGTTAAATGTTCTGAATGATGATGTGAATCTAAAATAATGTGAACTTTCTGTGTAGCTGTCATGTTGCAAGTATTGTTGCTGATCTGTTGTACAATACATATTTGATTCAAATATACACTATTAGTTTCAACCATTATAATTTTATATGTTTTCCAATAGCATTATTGAATTTATTTGAACAGCAAATAAATGCAGTGAGAAAAAGTTGTGTACTTCAACTTCAGCAAAAACCACAACAGAAATTTAGCATTTGTTCATTACAGTATCCAGAAAGTTCTGTTTTGATTGCACAGTGAAATTACATTTTCGGAAATATACTGCAGAATAGTAAGATTAAACGAGAACTTACCAAGTTTGAAGTTTGATCTTTATTTTATGAGGAGTAATGTTGAGGGATTACGTGAAGAAGCCCCGTCCAGCCGCACACGCGTCAATCTTTCAAAGCAGCGGAGTGACAATCACAGACGATAATTACTGAAGTATGATAGTAAGATGCATAAAGACTTAGAACTACCAGCTTGATCTTTTTATGAGGGTGGGAGCGGAGGGCACGTAATCCCTCAACGTTACTTCTCATTAAATAAAGATCAAACTTCAAACTTGGTAAGTTCTCGTTTAATCTTACTGTTTTACTTCGGAGTCACGTGAGTGACTACGTGAAGATTTCAAAGCTCTGTGATTTCACACCGTGGATTCAAATCCAGGTGTTCACTGCATCGATTGACTCTATTTGAGTAAGCACAATCAACAATGCATAACCACAACATTTGAATGTAATCAGTTAATGGTTTTATTTATTTTAATAAAAATAACTAAAATTAGGCCCATTTATAATATGGGGGATTTAATACTGTATCCAGCACAGCATCACCAAACCCTCTGAGATCTTTAATCTCCTTGTGGTAATACTTGTGAAACATCTGTTCACTTGCCCATCCTGCGGCCGCGAGAATAAGGTCTATTGGCACGCTGAATCCCTGGCCGCTGATGTTGATGCCGCCCTCGTGGAATGAGATTTAAATTTATCAGTATCAACACCTGAATATCTCAACACCTGTTTCAACCATCGTGAAATTGTTTGTGTTGATACTTTCTTATGAGGCTTTTTATGACTAATAAAAAATGCCAATTCGGCGCCTCTTAAAACTTTTGTTGTTTCTATGTAACATTTCACATACGTTACTACACACAGTCGTGAATCTGTAGGTAATGCTAAAAATTCCAACTTGCATCCTGTGGACCCAGGTCTACTTTGCTTCAGTAAATCATAGACATAGAATGTCACGGCATTTTGCCCTACTTTCATTCTATCAATTCTGAGTTTCTGTAATGTTTGAACTCTCTACGCTGAAACTAATGCCATGAGCATAACCAATTTCATGGTAATTTTGGATAATGACAGGGTTTCAACTGGATTCCAACTCCTTAGGAACATCAGTACATCTTTTACATTCCAAATTTCTGTATACCTGGGTCTGGGAGGATTAGAGTTGAAATTCCTTTCATAAACCTACAGACCCAAGGATGTTCTCCAATTGGAGTTTGTTCTGATTCACTGCTTAAATATGCAGAGAGTGCACTTCGTGCAGTATTAATTGCACTATAACTTAATTTCAATTCATAGTGTAGAGTTGAAAGAAACTCTATTACATCTGAAATTTCTACTGTGTTATATGCAATATTCTTTCCTGAACAAAACACCTCCCATTTCTTTATATAGGAAATGTACTGCTTCTGGGTACTATTCCTCCAGGCTGCTGTCATAACCTCCACCGTACGGTCTGATAATCCTTTTCCAAGATATGCCTTCTTAGAATCTGCAAATCAACAAACCAATACGATTATGTAAAGGATGTGATTCATTAGTCACAGGGTGTACAAGCAGTTCAATCTGCTTTGGAATAACCATAAGGGGGTTTTTGATCATTTTTAACACCAGTGGGTACCATACCTGTGTAGGCCAATCTGGTACTACCAAAATCCCTGAGGCTTGAATCTTGTTTAATTTTCTGTATGCATTTGTGGATTAAACAAAATGGTGGAAAAGCATACAGAAACATACCACCCCAATGTAGCGAGAAAGCATCCACCACTACTGCTCCAGGATCAGGTTCCCATGACACATACTTAGTCAACTGGTGGTTCAATCTTGATGCAACCAGATCACTTTCTGGCATTCCAAATTGTGTGATAATTTGTGTGAATATTTTCCGATTTAACATCCATTCTGTATTATCATTAAATTTACGTGATCTTTTGTCTGCAATTGTATTAATTTTTACCTGGTAAATATATTGCTGACAGCCAAATTTTTCTGGCCATACCCCAGGTCCAAATTTCATTTGCCAATTTATCACATGATTCTGCTTTTATACCACCCATGTGATTTATGTATGCTACAGCTGCAGTATTGTCAACCTGTACCTGAACATGCACATTTCCCATATCAGTGCAATAAGCTCTAAGGCCGTAAAATACGCCTAATAGCTCTAGATAATTGATTCCCAGATTTTCCAGCAAAGGTACTTCATTCACATTCCACCTACCTCCACAGCTGGAAATCATGTTAGTAGCGCCCCAACTCAGCACACTTACATCAGTCTGTAGAGTGACGGAAGGTGTTTCTACCAGAACTTTTCTGGAAGCATTAGAAACATTGTTAATCCACCATTCTATTTCTGTTATGGATTGAATTGTTAATTTCATGGGCCTATCAAAATGCCCTCTATTCATTTTTAACGCTTGTACCTTAGCTCTCTGTAAACATTGATAATGCAATGGTCCAAACGTGACCGCTGGAAACCCTGCAATTAATTTGCCTAGCAAGCTTGCCACTTCTCTAATTGAAGGTGTGTCCTCGTTAATGAGTTTTATGCAACCTTCAATTAACTGCAGCTTTTTATCTTTTGGCAAAGTGATTACCATGTGTTCGGAGTTAATTGTGAACCCTAGGTAATCAATCTTTTTGCTTGGTAACAATTTAGATTTTTGTAGGTGAATAATGAAACCTAATTTCTCAAAATGTATTTGACTCTGAATACTGACAATTTTGCAGCAGCCAAAGTGTCCCGTACAATGAGGATATCATCTAAATAAGCCATTAATACATGGCCCTCAGCTCTTAACAGAGCTAAAATTTGGTTTGAGCAATTTAGTGAATAATCTTGGTGCTGAAATTAGACCAAGCAGAATAATATGCATTTTGCAGATCTATGCTTGCCTTATAGCAATTCTTTGTGACTAGCTAAATGGCATTAGTAAATGTTTCCATTTTGAAATGTTTCTATTGTACATAAAGGTTAAGATTTGTCAGATCGGAAATGATTCTATATCCACCATCCCTTTTCTAGGAGAATATTCCTAGGAGAATATTTGACACAAACTGATGGTGTTGTTCTCCTGACATTTATATCATCCTTTGATCAACCCATTCTCTTCCTTTGAGAAAATCCGTGACCAGTTTGAATTATGCTGAATTGGAGGATCCAAACATGGAGAGAACTCAATTTTGAATCCTACAATGCTACATAGAATAAATGAATCATTTGTTATTGATTGCCATTCTTTTAGGAAGAATCGTAACCTTCCCCCTATTTGTGAGTGTGAAACATTTGTTGTGTTTCTTACCAGACCAAGCCCCCTAACCTCGGGGTTTGCCACCGGCAGTTGTTGTCCCCTTCTAGTAGGCACATTGTAACCTCCACGTATCCTCGGTGCAGCACGTCAACGTGTATACGAGAATGATAGGATTGTTCCTTCTCCAGCACCACATTTCGCCTGTAGGGATACTGCCTTCTCACCGCTCTGCTCAGCATAGGTGATCCTTTAGTTTCTTTGCTAGATTTTCTCCAAAACAGATTTAGGCATTTGTATATTGCATGGTTTGCAGAGCCTGCATACTTAGGATGAATATTTGGTCTTATTGCATTTTTATGAATACAATTTATTTCAAAGTGCACACTACACATGAGTGCTACATTTTGTTGTGAATACGATATATAACCTTCATCCAAACCACTGACCCCAGAAATTTCAGCACTTGTGTAATTTCAATTCTTGTGAGCATAAACCACTGCTCAAATTACCCATATCAAGTTTATTCACTGCTGTAACTGCTACAATTTCCCGGGTCTCATATTTTTTGATAGTCTCATCCATGGTTAATTCCTGGGCTGATGGGAGAGTAGATAATTTATAGTCATAGCTATTTCCTCTCTCAAAGGTTCCCCTGTTACTCTGGGAACAGCAAAGTTTTGTGCCAGCCTTGGAACATTTTTGGCTCTGATAATGGGCTCTTGTCCTCATTTAAATCATCATCTAAATCTAGATATTCATTTTTATGTTGGGTAATTTCTGGCTCCCCTGTTTCAGGTAAGTCTCTGCCAGATTCCCCCTGCGCGGGCTCTCTTGTAGGCCCCCGGACAGGCAGCCCTGCTTCAGGTGCTGCTGGCGCTGGCTCAATTCTAGGCCAATGCTTCATTATTTTTACTCTTTATATTTGTCGGTGCTGGCACATTTATCATTGCACGTTTGTGCTGCCTTTTGTTCAGGCATTTCTAGTACTGGCTCTCCAATAGGCCAACACATAACTTGCCTTTTTTCTGGCATTTTTGGGCACTGGCTCTCCTGTAGGCCAACCTCTTTAATGTTTCTGCACAGGCACTGATGGCTCTCCTGTAGGCCACCCTTGTGCCTGTTCCAAGGCACCTCCTGTGCTATACTTCATTGGCCAACACCGACTTAAATCCTCCTGTGGGGGTTCTTTACAAATCATCTGCCCCATAAGGAGTTAAAACGTTTTTGACCCTTGCAGTGTAATACTCTTTCCTGCCTGAGGAGGGCATACCTCCGGGTCTGACTCATCCGAGTCTACAGGTCGGGCCGATTTAAAAAAAAAAAAAAAAATTCTCAGCCTTGCGCCCGCCCGTGGCGGTTTAACGGCACATTCGACCACAACGGGAGTTAATGGCTTCGCTGCCACTGACTCCCCTGACTGACGCCCGCTACCCTTAGGATCTGGGGTTTTACTACGGTGCGTCCCTGGCCTCTCCTTCCCATTTCTCTATAATAAACTTGTGTGGAGCTCCACCAACAAGTCTAAACGGGAAGGAAACGCTCCTGTAAGTGAAAAGTAACTCCACTTACCTTCCGACTTTTGTTTTACTTTTGTTTTACTCACCGGCTGGAGGAGCTCCTGCTCCTGCTCTTCCACACACGGTCATGAACGCTATGCGTCTGATCGATAATGACGCGTGTGCGGCTGGACGGGGCTTCTTCACGTAGTCACTCACGTGACTCCGAAGTAAAATTAGAGACACAAGTAACTGCAGATGCTGGGATCTTGAGCAAAAAGCAAAGTGCAGGAGGAATTCAGCAGGCCAGGCAGCATCTATGGAGGAAGTGGACAGATAATGTATGAGACCCTTCTTCAGACTGGTGAAGGCAGCATCAGTCTGAAAAGGGTTCCAATCCGAAACCTTGTCTCTCCATTTCCATCCACAATGCTGCCTGTCCTGCTGAGTTCCTTCAGCTTTTTGTTTTTACTGAGAAGTTAATTGCTCTCTCATAAAGTTTTGCCCTTTTGAAACAAAACCACTAAATCTGTGACAGATTGTTTTTCTACTCAACGCTCTCTGAGAAATTGTGCATCTATTATTCATATTATTTGGTCCATTTCAGAATGGTTGTGTGAACTTATGGAAAGTCTAGAATTGGTCATATAAATGGTCATATTGTGCCAGTTACCTGTGGGCGGCACAGTGGTAGAGCTGTTACCTCACAGCGTCAGAGACCCGGGTTTCATCCTGATTACAGGTGCTGTATGTGCGGTGCTTGTACGTTCTCCCTGTACCCGCATCGATTTTCTCTGGGTGTTCCGATTTCCTCCCACATCCCAAAGACGTGCAGGTTTGTAGGTTAATTGGTTGCTGTAAATTGCCCCCCTAAATTGGTCAGCACGGACTCGGTGGGCCAAAGGGCCTGTTTCCAGACTGTATTTCTAAACTAAACTAAACCAAAGAAAATATTGAGGCACTGGAAATTGACCATTGTGTGTAGGATGTGAAAGTGGGGGTAACACTTGTACTACTGCATCGATTGATGGCGTGGACTCAATGGGTCAAATGACCTGTTTCAATGCTGTATATCTAAACTAAACCAAATCTTGTTAAAAAGTAATTGTTAATATGGCAAAAAGATTGTGTGATTTACTGTTGTTTTTACTGCACATAACAGGCAAGAATTCCAGAGTGCAGGACTAACTATTCTGGTGGATGCCCGGCGATGTTCTCCTGTACCAGCATTATTTAAAGCATTCAATATTTTGCAGGTGATTTTAAAGCTGTAATTTGTTAACTCTTTCAAAACATACAGTTTCAAAATCCAAGACTGATTTCATTGTTCTGGTTTACTTGTAATATTCAGATTAGTTATAGGTTAAGGATTACATAATATGAATATCTCAAGCAGTTTTTAAAAACAGCTAAGGTGAATTAATCTTGCTATTCAAAAGAATTACGTACTCTTAAGTTTTTATTTTTATTAATTGTAGATCAGTGTCACTCATGTTGTGAGATACGTTGTAGTTACGCCCACTAGCGTTACAGTAACCCTCCCTGCCTGGTTCCCACATTATTAGAGAAACGTGCTAGCATGAAGTACCGATGCTGTAACGTTAATAAAGTCTTTGGACCTTTATCACGGTGTAAGGCTTCAGTTATTTAGACAGCGACATCACAACATGGTGTCGGAGTATATAAACTCACTCCTTGTTTAATTCTATTGCTTTTATTTTAATTTATTCTTTTTCAACTGTATTGCAATGGCTTCTGCTCTCAGAAAACCAGAGGTCCTGGTATTTGATGAGGATCTCGCAGAACGATGGCGTGTATTTGAAGAAGATTTCTCAATCTACATTGAAGCAGCTCACCCTACTGTTGATCCTGGTGTTCGAGCGTCAATCCTTCTTAATTTGGCAGGCACAGAAGCCGCTCGTCGTGCCAGAAGATTTCACTATGAACCGGCTAGACTTGACCAGGCTGGTGTTCAACTCGCTGCTGCTGAATCTATTCGAGACCCTGACTGCCTACTGCGCAAATTCAGACAGTTATGTGAGTTACGTACCAATTTAGTTATTGAGCGGCATCTGTTTTTTTCACGGTGCCAGAGACAGGGAGAACCTGTGGAGTTGTACGTCAGTGCACTGAAGCACATCGCAAATCGTTGCGATTTCAGAGATATATGTGATAGCCTGATCCGTGACCATTTGGTTCATGGCATCCGCAATGATAAATTACGCGACGAGCTACTGCGGGATGCTGACCTTACTCTAGAGATTACTGAAAACCGCTGTCGCATTGCTGAAATGGCTGATGCTCACATCTAAGTTTTGGGACATTCTACTGCTCGTGAAATTAATGCTGCCAGTATGTCTTATGAAATCTCTCCTTGTTTTCCTCAAGTGCCTGATGCCAAGTTGAGACTGATTGACAATTGCTTTAACTGTGGGGGTTCACATGCTGTTGTTCGTGACCGTTGCCCTGCCCGTATGGAAAATTACGTCGATTTTGCAACAAAATAAACCATTTCTTTAAGTGCTGTAGTTCACGTAACAACAGAGTTCAAACAAGACAATGTGTTAATTCGCTTGGCCGTGAAAGCTCTTTCTCAGAATTCTCTCAACCAGCTCCCATGGATTTACAGGCAGCTGGCGAATGTGTTGATGTCGATGTACATGCTTTGTCCGATTTAATGCATTGCTCATTAATGGAAAAACTCTTTATCTGAAAGTAGATTCAGGGGCCCGCTGCAACGTCATTTGCCTGGCTGTATTCCAAAAGTTACGAAAAACAGAGATTGTTTCTCCAACGGCTGCCTCCCTTGTTCCATTTGCAGGAGGTCGAATGCACCCTATCAGTCAAGTTGAGTTATGCTGTTGTCTTAACTCACATGTCCACAACCTGGATTTCTATGTGGTTCGTGAAAATGTGCCGTCTCTGCTGGTTGTCAACGCATGTCAAGACATGGGTCTAATTGCTTTCAGCCCTTCTGTTTGTCATCTGACTACAGACTGTGACTTTAACCATCAAATCCTGACACAATACAAGGTTTTGTTTGACGATAAGCTGGGCAGGTTGCCTGTCAGGTATACGATTACCATTGACCTTGAGGCAATTCCAGTTCGTCCAGCTCATAAGATTCCCCGCGCTATGCGGGACCGTGTTCAAGGTGAACGTAACAGAATGGTGTCTCTAGGTGTGATTGCTCCTGTCGCAGACCCCTCGGATTGGGTCTCCACTATGGTCGTGGCTACTAAGAAGAAGAAAGACGAGATATGGATTTGCATCAAACCAAAGGACTTAAACACAGCAGTTAAACGACCCCACTATCCCATGCGCACTGTGGATGAGATTAATGCGCAGATGGCTGAGGCAACTGTATTCATGGTGCTAGATGTCAAGAGTTCATTCTGGCAGATTTCGCTGGAACACAACTCCTCCAAGTTAACCACTTTCAGCAGTCCATTCGGGCGTTACAGATTTCTTTGCATGCCCTTTGGAATAATTTCTGCTAGTGAAGTATTTCAACAAGCTAAGGTGCAATTGTTTGCAGGCTACCCATGCTCCATTCGTAGTGGATGACATCCTCATTGCAGGACGAACGGTCGAAGAACACGATGCCAATCTGACGAAGGTCTTGGATCGTGCCAAGGCCATCAATCCCAAGCTGAAACTTCAAAAATGCAAATTCAAGGTGAATGAGGTGAAATACATAGGCCACGTATTTACCAAAGACGGCCTAAAAATGGATCCAGCGAAAACCAGTGCTATCAACGAGCTCCCATCACCCACAGACGTGATACGTTTGAAGAGATTCCTTGGCATGGTTAACTACTTCAGCAAATTCATTCCGGGTTTCAGCGAAATATCAGCCCCATTGTGCCAGCTTACACACAAAGTCCTGGCCTGGCACGAGCAACAACAGAAGGCGTTCGACACTATTAAGCAGCAGATGTCTTGTGCTCCTACTCTTGCTTACTTTGACCCTAAACTACCGGTCACACTGACTTGTGACGCCTCACAACATGGACTAGACGCAGCATATCTTCAAAATGATGGTAACGGCAATAAGCCTTTTGCCTATACCTCGCGCACCATGACTGACACAGAACAACGGTATGTCCAAATTGAGAAAGAGCTGTTGGCGGTTGTTTTCGCCTGCAAGAAATTCAACGATTTTATCGTTGGACACACGGTCACGATTGAAACTGACCACCAACCTCTGATCATCATTTTTAACAATCCGATCCACGCCTCTCCAGCGCACCTACAGCAGATGTTGCTGCAACTTCAAAAATATGATATTGTTCTGATCCACAAACGCGGTAAGGATATGCACCTGGCTGACACTCTCTCGCGTGCACCCCGGAAGACCTGCGAGGATCCGCCCTCACCGGATGATGACTTTATCGTAATGGCCGTGTCTTTTATCCCCTCCTGTATGGAGGATTTGGTTGCCCACACTGCTGCTGACGGTACTCTACGGTCGCTCACCTCCGTCATTAAGCGAGGCTGGCCAGACAAACACTACAACGTTCCGCTGCCAGTCCGGCCTTTCTTTGCCGTCCGTGATGAGCTAGTGCTGCAGGATGGCATTGTCTTAAAAGGACACAAGGCTGTGGTCCCTGCTTCACTGCACAACAAGCATTTTAACGTTGTCCATGCAGGGCACCCAGGCGCTGAAGCTACTGTCCAACGGGCAAGAAGCATGTTTTACTGGCCTGGCATGGCAAACTACATCACCGAGAATGTGGCATCCTGTGCAATGTGCAACAGCTTGGCACCTCACCAACAAAAGCAACCACTTCTTTCACATTCGGTTGCTGCACTCCTATGGTCTACAGTGGCAGCTGACATATTTGAGTGGCATGGCAAGCAGTACCTGGTACTCGTCGATTCGTATTCAGGATGGTTTGACATTGATCTTCTCAGCAGCCCCACTTCTCGCGGGGTAGTTTCAAAGTTATCTCGCCATTCTTCAGTCCACGGATCTCCGGGTAGACTGTTAACTGACAACGGCAGTCAATTAACCAGCCACCACTTCAGGGAGTTTGCTACACGCTGGAATTTTCGCCACATTACCAGCAGCCCTGAATATCCACAGTCGAATGGACTGGCTGAGCGGGCTGTCAAGAGTGCCAAACAGCTCATGGAATGTTCACACAGAGCTAATTCCGACATGTTCCTGAATCTGCTCAACTTACGCAACATCTCCCGTGACCCCATTTTGGGTTCACCTGCTCAACGTTTATTGTCGAGGCAGACCCGTGCCACAGTGCCTGTGGCGGATTAGGCATTGATCCCACAGGTGGTTCCACCTGAGGAGGTTCAGTCCAGGTTACAACAAAAGCGTGACATTCAAAAACAATGGTTTGACAAAACATGTAGGCCACTGCCACCATTGACCAAGAGGCAGGTGGTTCGTTTACAGACTGACAAAGGCCATGACCGTATTGGTGTGATTTCTGGAGTTGCTTCTGAGTCACACTCGTATCTGGTCAGTGCCGATGGCGGCACCAACAGGCTTAACAGACAACATATCCTGCCTGTGAACGAGCCAGTTCCACCTCCGTATTATCCAGACCGTACAAGTATACTTCCGTCTGTGTCTAGCGGCACTCCTCCAGCACAACAACCCACGTCTGCAACGGCTTGTTTGCCAGTGACAACTTTGCCTGCTCCACAGTCTCCTGCTTCGTCTCCGGGGATGCTGGTTCAGTCTCCCTCACCTTTAAAGCCACCTGCTCTGTCCCCGGGGGGAAAGAACGGAGATGGTCTTTAGCGTACATGTGCTGGTCGTGTTTGCAAGCCGGTTGTGAAGTACCCGGGCTATGTTTGACTTTCCTCCAGTTTATTATCAATTGCTATGCATGCTTTACTTAGTTAATGGTTTTGTACTGATGTTAATTCTTTAAGAGGGAGGATATAGATCAGTGTCACTCATGTTATGAGTCATACTTTATAGTTACGCCCACTAGCTTTACAGTAACCCTCCCTGCCTGGTTCCCACATTATTAAAGAAACGTGCTAGCATGAAGTTACCGATGCTATAACGTTAATAAAGTCTTTGGACCTTTAAAACGGTGTAAGGCTTCAGTTATTTAGATAGCGACATCACAACATTAATGTCAGTAAATGTTAGCACGAATGTCAGCATATCCTGTTCCCAATGAATCTCATATATGTATAATTAATTTTACAATGCTTCTAATTAGTTGTGGATGGTCCTATGTGTAAAACATTGTTCATTGCATTGCACTATTATTGAAACGACTTGAAACTTCGCTAAACAATTCATTTTCAGCCGGTATATATCTGTTTAATGTCTAAAAGACAAGCATTCATGTAGTGCCTTTGATGTTACTTTCAGGATGCCCCAGAGTACTTGGTCTATAACATCCTATTTGGATGAAGACAAATATGCTATTTACTTTATATTCCAAAGAGTGTCAGCTTGAATTTTTGTGCTGAAATACGTAATCCTTTATGGAATTCTTTCAAATAAAGCTTTAATACGCACGTTATAATGCACAGTAACTGCATTGCATTGAATATGTTTCATATTTCTTTACAGGACACAATTCCTAACTCTATCCATATTGCTTTGCTGCTGGTTGAAAAGGACATTGCATTCCGTTTTGAGAAACCAACTTCCATGCAGGTAAATGTATTATCAAATGTCCATCAATAAATAATATCCGATGTTTGTTTTGTATAGGGGTCTGGATCTCACAGCCTGTAAGAGTGGTGGAAGCAGAAATCCACAACGTTTTGCAAATGGTTGGATCGAAGAGGCCTAACCTATGGAGCTAAAGATCTAGTGCAGGAAACTGAGATTAAATTTGGTATCTCCTTTTTGATGGACACACACAATTGGAGTTCTGTGACCCAAACGTTCTGTTTTTTTTAATGATACTGAAATAAAAACACACATTAACCTCTGTTTAAGTCATCAATACTTTAAATTCCTGGGCTAAATTAATGAAATGCATATGTTGGTGGTGAGGGGGGGGGATTATAATATGCATAAATAAACAAGAAAAATGTAAAATAACCAATCGTGAGAATGAATTTATTAATAAATAATAGTTCTCACCTACTGTGACTTCTCCTCCTCCCTAATTCCTGAAATTTAGAATTTTCATCTTATGTTTAAATTCCTTCAAGATTCCTGCCTATCTCCATATTTCCAGTTCTGTAGGCATTGCCTACCGATAACCTTGAGGTTTTTTTTGAATGAATTTGTTGGTGAGCATGACGTTGCTGCTGATTTCATGTAAAACGTTCTTCAAAAATGATTTGATACTCATTATACTTAACCATGTTGACCTTACAATAAAAGTGTTCAAATCTTGACTGATAAGATAATATGAGAACTAGTTGTTTTTTGCTATTTAATATTCCCCTCCCAATGTTAAATCGTGTTCACCTCTTTTTATCTTATCTATCTTCAAATTAAGCTTTGGGAAATGTAAATATTTAGAAATCAAATCAAGGTCCTAATCTTTTCCTGCGATATGGAATGGATTATTTACTTTCGACTACAGATGAACAACCGCCGCAGCCCCACCAACCCCCCCACTCGTCTCACCAATTTGACACAATTAGTGGACATTTTGCTTCTTTCATTCTGTGTGAGTAAAGGAATCAGAATACAGTAAGACTGTGTAGATCTGACATTTTCAGAATTTTTGGCAGAATGGCAGGTTTTCCAGACGATTGAATGTTCTTTCTATTAATACCCTGACATTTTTTTTTAAGTTGTTAAATAGTATAACAATAAACTTTCCAGTAAACCAGGTGACTTTTAAAGAACGAGTTGAAATGGAGTACAGGAACCAGGGCCCCAGGTGACTGGGAAGGGAGTGCAGGAACTAGAATACTCTGCGTTGAGATGGAGTGTGGAAAATTAATTGAAATGGAGTGTGGAAAATCCATTTCTCTGCTCCCTATAATCTAAGATCATCAGAACTTCACCCTCGACTTTTAAGTTCCTGGCTCTTCCTCTCTCTATCCCCCACTCCACCACATCAACTCCAGCTGCTTCTACCCTTATCACTGACTCCTGCAACCATTCATTGAACTCTTTCTCCAGCTATCACCTTATTTTCGCACCCGTGTCTCTCATCATAGGAAGGCTAAAAGAGTTGAAGCCAGAGAGAGAAAGCTATGTTAACAGAATTAACATAGAAACAAATATTTAATTGAAGTCAGTCTCAATCCATTTGTGGATGGATATGGATTGACAACATAAAACCAGCAATACTTCAGGGATGAATAGGCAGATCCCTTAGCAGACAGATGAACATAATAAAAATCAGGTAAACCATGTACCTTCAATATAAAAATACACTTTAGTAGCCAACCCTAAAATATTTGCCGACCAGAAAGCACAACATTTCTCTTAATGCCGTTGGCATGAAACTGTCCACGAATATTTATTCACTGTGAAGGATAAACAAAAACTCAAACAAGTGTTCCACAAAATAGAGCAGTGTCAATTCAGTCTAGTTTAACATGGGCTATCTGGACTACACTTCTTCCCACCCTGATTTCTGTAAGGACTCCATTCCCTACTCCCAATTCCTCCGTCTACGCCGCATCTGCACCCAGGATGAGGTGTTCCACACCAGGGCATTGGAGATGTCCTCATTCTTCAGGGAATGGGGGTTCCCCTCTTCTACCATAGATGAGGCTCTTACCAGGGTCTCTTCTATACCCCGTGACTCTGCTCTCACTCCCCATCCCCCTTGTGCTCACCTTCCACCCTGCCATCCGTCACATACAACAAATAATCCTCCGACATTTTCACCACCTCGAACGTGATCCCACCACTTGCCACACCTTCCCATCTCCTCCCATGTCTGCTTTCCGCAGAGACCGCTCCTTCCGTAACTCCCTGGTCAATTCGTCCCTTCCCACCCGAACCACTCCCTTTCCGGGCACTTTCCCTTGCAACCGAAAGAAATGCTACACTTGTCACTTTACCTCCCCCCTTGACTCCATTCAAGGACCCAAGCAGTCTTTCCAGGTGCGGCAGTGGTTCACCTGCACCTCCTCCAACCTCATCAAGAATCCATCTATCTCTGCCTTAACTATATGTACTGTGTTAGCCTTCACAGCTTTCTGTGACAGAATTCCACAGATTCACCACCCTCTGAGTAAAGAAATTCCTCCTCATCTCCTTCCTAAAAGAGCATTCTTTAATTCTGAGGCTATGACCTCTAGCCCTAGTCGCCCACTAGTGGAAACATCCTCTCCACATGCACCCTATCCAAGCCTTTAACTATTCTGTACTTTTCAATGTAACTCATTTTTCTAATCTCGAGCAAGTACAGGCGCAGTGCTGTCAAACGCTTATCATATGTTAACCAACTCATTCCTGTAAACCTCCTCTGGACCCTCTCCAGAGCCAGCACATCCTTCCTCAGATATGGTGCCCAAAATTGCTCACAATATTCCAAATGCAGCCTGACCAGCGCCTTATAGATCCTTAGCATTATATACCTGTTTTTGTATACAAGCACTCTCGAAATAAATGCTAGCATTGCGTTTGCTTTCTTTACTACCGATTCGACTTGCAGATCAACTTTTTGGGAATCCTGCACCAGCACTCCTAAGTCCTTTAGCACCTCCGATTTCTGGATTCTCTTCCCATTTATAAAATAATCTAGGCCTTTATTCCAATACCAAAATGCATGACTCCACATTTGCTACACTATATTCCATCTGCCACTTCTCTTCCCACTCTCCCAACCTATCCAAATCCTTCTGCAGAGTCCTTGCTTTCTCTACACTACCTGCCCCTCCACCTATTTTCGTATCATCCGCAAACCTGACCACAAACTCGACCTTCAATCCCCTCATCTAGATCATTAATATACAACGTGAGGAGTAGCGACCCCAGCACCGAGCACTGCGGAACTCCATTAGTCACTGGCAGCCAACCAGAAAAATACTGCTTTATTGCCACTATTTGCCTTCTGCCATGCAGCCAACCTGATATCCATGCTAGTATCTGCCCTTTGATACCATGGGCTCTTATCTTCCTGAGCAGCCTCCCGTGTGGCACCTTATCAAAGGCTTTCTGACAATCTAGGTAAACAACATTTATTATCTCCTTTGTCTGTCCTGCTATTCATTTCTTCAAAGAATTCCAGCAAATTCGTCAGGCAAGACCTCCCCTTCACAAAGCCATGCTGACTTCGGCCTATTTTATCGTGAACCTCTAATTACTCCTTAACCTTATCCTTTATAATCTATATCATATACTTATTAAAACTCTGATCTTGTACGTGTGTATACGTGTTTGTATATGTGTGTGTGTATATGTGGTTGTCTATACATCTTCCCATAAACACCACGCGGTAACGATAACATTTTGACATATTCCGATTGACATATTTCCCCTCGAGGCTGGGAGCATCTTATCTGAACATTTTATGCTTTATTTCTCGACTTATTCTCGACTCATTACTGATTTTACTTCGGAGTCACGTGAGTGATTCCGTGAAGAAGCCCCGCCAGTCCGCATGCGCGTCATACCGTCGTTTACACGGCGAAGCACCGGACCGGCAGGCGCGTCGCTCCTGCCAGCGGTAAGTTTAAACCTACAGGTAAGTTTTGTATTTCTTACCAGGTTCTGATTTTCTTGCAGGAACCTCTTTTTACAGAGGTTTCCTGCTGGATATTGTCGCGAGGTCCGGCGAGGGAAACCGGCTATGGGCTGTGGGGAGACCCCGGTTCCGACCGCGGAAGCGGATAGCCGGCGGATGTCGGGTTCGCGATCCCAGTCACTGACAATGTGGTCAGTGGCTTCCACACCGCTGTGGTTCCCGTGGAGGGGTAAATCCAGGAGCAAGGGCAGAGGTTCCACGCACCCTACCAGTTCTACTCTACAACTAAGGTAACCAGGCAGATATGTAGGTCTGGCACTTCCGAAACATGGGGTAAGTGGACCACTTACAAGTTGGTAATATTTACACTTGGTTGTACAATACACAAATGGTTAAGACCAGTCGCTGACAGTGCGGTCAGCGGCTCCCAGACCACAGTGATCCCCAGGTCATGGGGTAAAACCACCAATAAATCGGTCAGCCCTATGGACTCGGACGAGTCGGGCCGGGTGGGTTCCCCTCTGGTAATGCATAATATATTTGGACGCTTGTCCAGGATGGAGCTCCTCAAGAGCGGAACTCGCTATCAAAAAATGGAGGGGACAGGGGACACAATTTTTTGGCGGCCGCGCACGCATGCGCACACTCACACGCACGCATGCGCACACTCACACGCACGCATGCGCACACTCACACGCGCGCATGCGCGCACTCACACGCGCGCACGTGCGCACACACACGCGCGCGCGAGGCTTCGGAGGCTCAATCCAGCGCTAATGCAGCTCAACTCTGCCTGTCTCACCGGGTTAACTACAGCCCTGGCTGGACTGACGGGATACCAGCGCTGCTTCTCCGCGCTGGCCATATTTCCCGCAAGCCCAGGCATGTTAACCTGGCAGGGACAGGCTGAGTTGAGCTGGGTTTAGCGCTGTTTCTCTGCATGGGCCTGGGGGCACAGCTCGCGTCTGACTCCCTGACATCCCCCCCAAGTTTTTGTGATCCGTATTTTAAAATCTCCGCTTACCGCGAGACAGTGGGGGTGGGACTGATGATCGAGGGCGCGATGATTGGAGGAGTTGGGGGGGGGGGGCACTCGGGACAGCGCCGGAGACCCGGCCGGGATCAATCCTGTGGTCTGTGCCACGTCTCCCTCCTCCAATCACCACACTCTATCCTCAGTCCCACCTCCCCCCCCCCCCCCCCCACTCCTCCCTCGTCCAATCATCGCGCCCTCGATCATCAGTCTCACCCCCACTGTCTCACGGAAAGCGGAGATTTTAAAATATGGATCACAAAAACTTGGAAGGGGATGTCCCCCACCTCTCAAAACATGGGGGGGGGGGAAGTGTCCCCTCTGCCCCCCCCCCCCCAGGTTTTCCGCCCCTGGAGCTCCTAATGGACAGGATGCTCCACCTAGATACGCTCCAACAGCAGGACTTGTGTCAGCGTCGGCCTATGGGAGAGCCTGCACCAGCAGCACCTGGGACGGGGCTGCTTAATGTCTCCCTCTTGGAGGAGGAGAGCATGCCGGGTCAGTGTAATTCTGACGCTGAGTCTGAGGGTATAGCCGTGGAGCATACCCCAAGGGATGAAGGGCACGTGTCAGAGGTACCATTCCTGGCAGCAAGGTTTGCCATCCCAACAGAATCAGGGAAAAAATATTCCAGCCTGGTATAGGTCCGTTGGAAGGGCCATATCAGCGCAGGTATCTTCAGGGGCCTGCGGCAGCACCTGTTTCAGGGCTGTCTACGATTCGCCCTCTTTGAGGAGGGGAGTGCGAATGGTCAGTATGTAACTGACATCAAATTCTAAAGTATGTCCGTGGAACATACTGGAGCACATGCGTGCCGGCAGTGAACAGTGCTATCAGGGGGACATTAGAGCCAGCCGCCGAATCTTCTATTCAGGTAAGACCTATTCAACAGGCAAAACCTGGAGGACGAAGCAAAAGCTGTCGGACCAATCAAGGTACCAACGACGAGCAAAGCTTCATCGTTTCGGCAACAACGCACCCCATGTCTTCATTGGCAGTAAGCGGTTCACTGAAGCTGGTGGCAGCATGAAAGCTGGGCAGAGGTTCCACGCACCCTACCAGTTCTACTCTACAACTAAGGTAACCAGGCAGATAGGTAGGTCTGGCACTTCCGAAACATGGGGTAAGTGGACCACTTACAAGTTGGTAATATTTACACTTGGTTGTACAATACACAAATGGTTAAGACATTGTCATCTACTTAGCGGCATCTAACCATTTAAAATTGGACAATGCTAGCATTCCAAGCAGGTTTGGAATTGGGGCCAGAATTGGGTTTTGAGGCAGGCTCAGTATTTTGGCCAGGATTGCCTTCGAGACAGGCTCGGAAATATGGGCAGAGATGTCTTTCGAGGCAGGCTCAGAATTCTGCCCAGAATTGTCTTTCGAGGCAGGCTCAGATTTATGGCCAGAGTTGTCTTTCGATGCAGGCTCAGAATTATGGCCAGAGTTGCCTTTAGAGGCAGGTTCAGAATTATGAGTGAGGCTCAGTATTATGGCCAGGATTGTCTTTCAAGACATGCTCGGAAATTGGGCCAGAGTTGTCGTTCGAGGCAGGCATGAAATGGTGGCAGGCGTGGCCTGTTCATTATGAAAGATGGAGAATGTCGTTTAACTCGCATGTGCAGTATAAACGTTTCCAAATAGGAAACTTCGTTACTGATTAACAACTGATTTCATAGGGTGTTCCCATTTACAGTGATCATCGGAGATATTTGAAATTATCAGGAGGAGGCAATTGCTATGATGAGGCAATGATAACAGTATGATAACAGTAATGATAACAGTAAAGCATTGCAAAGTGGACTACTCAGAGTTCAAAAACACTTGTCATGTCTTGCCTGGATGATATTTTAATGGTGTATTTTGCTAAATTCAACTGTTTCAGCCTCAAACTATATTTGATAAATTGGGCTCCTCTATCCAGTTAAATTTAAGTTGTTACCACATAGACTTGTTGGTCATTGGGATTTACCTTTAACTATTAATTAGCCTATGACTCCGCCCTGGGGCAAGAGATTGGAGTTAATAGAAACCTGTAACAGCCTTGTTGTTATAAAGCAGCTTTCTATTCATCAAGAGTAATTGGCAATATAGTAGCTGTGATTCAGCTGTGCAAGTGGGAGAACTGACATCGTGCAAAGTGGCAACCTCTCAAGTGCCATGTAGGTCATTGTTAACACACTGTCTGATTGGCCTATGCAGCTTTGATTCCCGCTTTCGTCGGGAATAATAATACAACCTTATACGGTTATTCTAAACGTAAACTTTGCTGGTTCAGCCTGTGGCTCGGGAAACCAGCCTTTGCATGATAACATCAATTTATGACTTGCAGATTCTGAATAGACTGTCAATACGGCTTGGGTTGTCACACCGATCCATGTATGTGTTCAATCCAGAGTGCTGGGATAGCACCAAAAAAGCAGTACATTTCCTCTTCAGGAGATGGGAAACGTTTTGTTTAATGCTAATGTTACATTTAATATGATTCAAATTACTGACGTCTTGGAGTTCATTTTTAAATGGTCCTTTGACAATAATTGAGTTACAGGGCCATTAACTGTGCCCAATGTGCCTTCCCATCATATTTGCTGCAGCAAACGGGACCCACTCTGTCGGGCTTCACCCCCGGATATCGAGTTTGTAAACGATATCTTTAACACAAGTTCTCCCAGGACAAGTACAGGCAGTATGGGATATTGACATTGTGTTAACAATACTTCACCAGGGGGCTCCAGCTACATCCTTAGCTTTGGCCGACTCTCATAAGGTAGTTATCCTCATGGCGCTGGTTTCAGCACAACGGGTTCAGTCACTACATAATTGCGACGGGACAGGATGATTACATCTGTAAATAATATATATAATATTTTTTGTTTATGATTTAATTAAGCAGAGCAGAAGGGGTGTCAGGTCTCAAACTAGTTCATGGCATACCCAGGGACCTTCGGTTATGTGAAGGCACACATATACAACAATACGTCAAGGTCACCAAGAGCCTTCGAGGCTCTGAACTAGCAATGCTTGTTAGTTACAAAAAACGTTATAAGAAGGTATCCGTTCAGACCATCTCCAGGTGATAAAACGGGGTTTGATTTATGCAGGAGTAGATACTGATTTCCAAATCTCACTCCACCAGGGCTGCTACAACATCAGCAGCAAGGGTTATTTACGTTCCGCTGGACCACATCCTAACGGCTGCAGCATGGTCAAACGAACGAACTTTCCAAACATTTTATAATAACCCATTGCCAGACCAGGGGTATTTGCCAACTCTATTTTAGGTTCTATTTATAGTTTCCATCTGGATGAGAGGGGTTACTATTATTATTACTTCATTAAACAGCATCAGCATGTTTTAAATCTGTCATGTCTGTATGCATTATGAATGTTTCCCTCATCTGTCAATGAAGCAGTTGTGGTTGTGAGCTTTGAAATCTTCACGGAATCACTTGCGTGACTCCGAAGTAAAATAGTAAGATTAAACGAGAACTTGCCAGTTTGAAGTTTGATCTTTATTTTATGAGGAGTTACGATGAGCGATTACGTGCCCACCGCTCCCAACCCTCTCATAAAGATCACTCGGTAGTTCTAGTCTTCTCTAAGTCTTACTATGTTATTTCGACTACTGTTATCTGTGATTTCACACCGCTGCTTTGAAGATTGACGCGCATGCGGACTGGCGGGGCTTCTTCACGTAATCGCTCATCGTAACTCCTCATAAAATAAAGATCAAACTTCAAACTGGTAAGTTCTCGTTTAATCTTACTATTAAAAGTCTAAAAAAGTCAAAAGACTTTGAAATTAAAACACCAGCTTCAACTGATGACGTCACAATGGCTCAGCTAGCAGTGATCAGCCTCACTGAAGATTTCATCCTATATTTGACACGTTATTCGCGATTAAAGCTTTAAAAATGCCAACTTTCACAAGATTTTTACATATTCTGATTCACATTTCTGTAATATTCCCATTCACATTTCTGATTCACATTCCCCCCCCCCCCCTATGCAGAGATCACCCACCCTCACTGAACATTTTATGCTTTATTCCTCGACTTATTACTGATTAAAGTTTAAAAAAATCAAAATACTTTGAATTTCAAAACGACCAGCTTCAACTGACGATGTCACAATGGCTCAGCTAGCAGGGGGAGGGCGAATTGCTATTGCAACACGCAGAGCAAGTGCAATTTGAATTTTTTTTAAAGCACTGCTGAGGGAGGCAAGAGGAGTTCTGGAATCTTACTTTCGGGAACAGCTTGAGTTGGAGGACCACACCTCCCGTGGGGGCTATGGGTAGGGAACGGGTGCGTTGGGGGAGCACTTGGTCTAGTATATAACTAAAAGTCTCATCTTGTATGTATGTATGTTCCCGAAATACAGCCAAAACGGTAAACGATAGCGCAACAATTTTAGGGGTGTCTTACCATTCGCCTGGGGTGTGCTGTATCAAGTTTTGTTCGATTTGACAAAGTAATTCCTTTAATAAACTTGAATTTACTTAATTTTTTTAATCTAATACTTCCGTGTTTACTTGACTGGTGTCACAAAGGGCACCCAACGGGTCCTCAGCCGTGCTTGCACAGTTGGGGGAGGGTTGCCTTTGCCGATTTTCAGATCGCCATTTTTATCTAATTCCCAACGGCTCTACGGGTCATATAGATTTGAACCAGGAATAAAGGTATCTACTAATGGTCATATTCCAATCAGACTTTTTCTGAAGACAGAACCTATATATGTGCCTTTGTTAATTTTTTTATGGGAATATTACAGAATTGTATAAGCATAGAAAGATTATTTTTATATTAATTATATCATTAGCTGTTGGTTGGAAAGAAGCACCAAAGATAGCAGATTTAATTTTTACATATGTTGTGAATATTTTAATCTGAAATGTTTTATGGCGTCATAACGGGGATAGACTTTAATTAACCACTTGCCGGGGCCCGTCTGCCGCGTCACAATTGAAAATGGCGTCGGGCTCGCCAACCCTCCCCCAACTGCGCAGGTGCGGCTGACGGGATGAGCACCATTTTCAAATCGCCTTTTTGACTGGCGTCACAACGGAGATCTCTGTCATCACAACGGGGCCCCAATGGGTCCACGGGTCGTCTAGTGGACTCTAAAATCTTACCAATCACCAAAGTCAGACTGAAGTTCCCACTATTCTGCTTTGCTCCCTTCTTGTGCAGCAGGGTAATATTGGCAATTTTCCAATCATTTGGGACCACTCCTAACTAGTGATTCTTGAAATATCACTATCAATGCCTCCACAATCTCTAAAGCCACCTCTTTCAGTACCCTAGGGTGCAATCCATCTAGTTCAGGTGACTTATCCACATTCAGCCCTTTCAGCTTCCCAAGCACCTTCTCTCTAGTAATAACCACTCCACTAACTTCCATTCCCTGACTCTCTTGAATTTCAGGCATGTTGCTGGTGTCTTCCACTGTGAAGACTAATGCAAAAAATTTATTCAACCCCTCTGCCATTTCTTTATTCCCCTTTATCACTTCTCCTGCTTTATTTTCCAGCAGTCCAACGTCCACTCTTGCCTCTTACTCTTTTCTAACTGAAGAAACTCTTGCTATCCTCTTTTTTTTAATATTACTAGCTTACTCTTTTCTAACTGAAGAAACTCTTGCTATCCTCTTTTTTATATTATTAGCTAGCTTACCTTCGTTTTTCATCTTTTCTCCCCGTATTGCCTTTTTAGTTACCTTCTGTTCTTTAAAAGCTTCCCAATCCTCTGGCTTGCCACTTAGATTTGCAATGTTATATGCCTGAAATTATATACATGGTTTTGCGACAGTTAATCCCACATTCTGCAATTTGATTGATTTAAGCATTAAGTTGAATAGATGATGGAATTTAAGATCTGATAACTTCTAGGCTAAAATAACTTTTCACATGGACACAGTCCGAACAAGGGTCTTGACCCGAAACGTCACCCATTCCATCTCTCCAGAGATACTGCCTGTTACTCCAGTATTTTGTGTCTTCTCAATATTTTTAATACATATTTGATAATTGAATGATACCTTAAATGCGTGAATTTCAAATTGAACAATCTTTATGCAGTTCTGTCAGTCATACTATTAGAATTGCTTATCAACTTTTATTTGACCTACTGAACTTAACTTTTTAAATAAACTCCTGTTAAATGTAACCTCCTTTTCTGTGCACAGTTTGAACTGCTTACTGCTTTGAAGTCATTACACAAACATGTAGAAAACAATCAGCTGCCACCAGAATTTGATGGAACTTCTGTCTACCGTCACAGTAACTGGATGTGCTTCCGCTTGGTAAGTGTCAGTTGAATACACTATTTGATGCAAATTAAATGCTGGATGCAATCATCAAATTAAAAAAGACCACAATATGTCAAATAAAATTTGTCTGCAGTTTTGGTGTCTGGTCATTGCTGACAGTAGGACATATTCTCATCAAGAAAAGAAGGAAGAAATAAATAAGCATTGCATAAATTTTAAAATCAAAACAAACAACAATTATAAATAAATTCAAACTGTTCCCATTAATTTAGGTTTTGTAATACTTAAATTCAGCAAATTTAGACAGTAGCAGATGGAGATATCTTCCATGATAAATGCAGTTGAATGATCAAGATAGCGTGATAAAAGAAAGTTGGCTGGCCAATGTGGAATATCCGAAGGCTTCAATTTTTGCACTTCCGCCTACTGTGCATTATCAAAAGAGAAAATACCATTGGTGCAAGCGCAATCTCTTTTCTAGCACAACAAAGACATACTGATTTTGGCCATTTTGCTTACTCCATTAACATGATATGTATGGAGCAATTTTCTTTATTTTTTATTACTGGAAATAATTTGACGCGTTCAAATGCATGTTAGTGACAGATATCATTTATTTAAACTATTGACTGCTCGTCATAGTGCAATGCTTGGTGCAATTAGACATTTATCAAGGTAACCTCTTAAATTGCAAGAGATAACAACTAAATCATAAAAAATTTAGCATATGTTTGCATTTGTGCAGAGGAAGTTTCATCTAGTCTTTGTAAATGTGAACAGAACAGCATGCTAGTGATTTATAATACAGATTGAATATTGGGGCAGATTTAACAATTAGTGACAGGCATTGTTGTCTTTCGAAGTCATCCGAGTAATACACTTGGCAGTATTCTCTGTGGTAAGGCACTGTGTTACAAGTTCCGTTCTTATATTAGGGAGCATCATGTAGGGACAGCCAAAAGCAGATGGCATGAAACATTAATAATGCTTCTAAAGATCTGAAAAATGTCAAAGGTTAACAAGCCATAATGTACTTTAACAATTCATGAAAATTTTAAGAATATTTTTTAATGTAGTGACCTTTGAGAAACTCTTTTTATATCATCAACAATAATTTGAAACTCTTGGAGCACTTCCAATCTATTAATATTAAAGGCATAATAATGTCTACATCCCGAGGACATAACACAGAATTCTTCAGTGAGTGTATAATGTTCTTGTCTGGTTCAGAGCACAGCCTACTGGCCAGCAGTGAATTGCTGATGACAACTTCTCCGTTTCTGCATTACTTTATTTATACCAGTCCTTTCCAGTATGTTTTTTGTGGAAGTTGATTGAAAATTGCTGTATGGTCCCTAAAATGTTTACTGCAAAGGGAATATGAATTTTGTATGTTCAGTTCTCCAATAGGAATCACTGGTCGAATATTTGATTCATTAATTTTTCCATACAGGCTCGATGATAAAATATACTGCTTCACTAATCTTGTGTTCTAAATGTATAAGTAAATGCAAATCAGGAACTGAATTGAGAAGATTTAGTTCCAATGCTTAATGGTAAACTATGCCTTCACTGCCCAGAATTAAGCTATCAGACTTCCATGAAATGGGAAGCCTACTTATTTAATCCGAATTGTGCTGACCAACATATTAGTTAAAATGGCACCATCTATATTGCATGGTGCTTTTAAGTATGCTGAGTGGACAGAGTGATTACCAGCCATCCTCAGAAGACACTGGTGTGACCATAACATTGCCAAATTGGAGCACAGTAATCTGGCTTAAGATGTGTGTTAATCATATACAGGGACAATAACACATGATGGAAAAATAAGTCTCCCAACACAAGCCCACCCCTGCATCCCACCAACTTGCTATTCAGGAAAGGTTTGTCAACGACTGGTGTTTTAGTGATTGATGTAAGGAGAGTTTTAGGTTTGCAGATTTACTTGAATTTGCATTGGAAAAATATGAGGTCCCAATGTCACGCTCAGAAGTTGGGCACCATATTCTGCAATAGAACCTGAGGAATGGGGCTGAAAGTCAGTGCTGATTTTGACCTCAAATCTTGACATTTATCAAGTTACAACTTCCATGCTGGGGAGAATATGATTCTGGCTCAACAAAAGCCCTGATTTTCAACTAAAACCAGACAAGATCCCATAGAAGTACATAAAATTATGAGAGACATAGATAGGGTAGGTAGTCAACTTTTTTCCCTAAGGTGGATATCTCAAAGTCAACTGCGCGTAACTTTAAGGTGAGACGAGCAAAGTTTAAAGGAAATGTGCGGGGCAAATTACTTTGCGCAATGGTGGATGCTTGGAACACGTTGTCAAGGGTGGTAGTGGAGGCAGATATGAAAGGGGCATTTAAGAATGGTTTAGATAGGCACATGGATATGCAGGGAATGGAGGGATATGGATCAATTGCAAGCAGAAGAGGTAAGTTTAATTTAGCATCATGTTCGGGTTGGACTTTGGGCTGACTGTTCTATGTTCTTGATGTGGAGTGTGAGTGCATTAAACATTATGTGACTTTGTCCTAAAATTCTGGAAAAACGCTCCAATACCAACTATAAACATGTGGATTTCAAATATGTTCGAAACATTACACCTAGAAGAGATAAGACTCCTCCTGGCAGGTAAACCAGATCACTTCCACCTGATGTGGTCTGCATTTATAGAATTATTACAAGTATAGGGTGCAAATGTACTTTAAAAAAATAAAACTGAGGTCAGGTAAGGGGGGATGAAAGCTGGAGAGTTGGTATATCCCATTTGCGTGATGCTTACAACAAAGTATTTGTTTTTCTCTTTTCCCTCTTTCTCTTTTTTCTTCTTTTTTAGGGTCTATTTCTTAATTCTTTTTTTTTAATTTCTTTCTTATAGGGTCTTTGTTCTTTTTGGTTGTCACGTATTTTACACTTTCACTATTTTCCTTCACTTTCTCCTTTCTCTCAATCTCATCCTTTCCCTTTATTAGTGTAAAAAATGACGGAGTACATTAATTGTAATAAGATATACGTGACGAGTACTAATGTAATTGGTTGTAATGTAATGTACTTCTAATAAATACAATTTTAAAAAAACAAAAAAACATTATGTGACTTTGTGATCATGTTCCAGGATTTTTGCTCCTATGGTTAACTTTGTTTGGACTTTCTTCCCACTCTATTTTAATACTTCTCACGTGCGTTTCCTTGCCATCAGTAGGAGAAGGCCCTCTTGCCTTCTCTACCCATTAGCAAAGTTCTGCAGAGCAGTGTCTGAAAATTGGAGTACCAACTCTCACCCTTCCAGCAATTTTTGAAAGCTTGTAGAATGATTTCAACCACTGGTTGAGATTTGCACTTCTTCTTCAATCAACACAATCAACTCCATATATGTTTTGCAGCAATGGATTATTTGTATGGAAAAAAAATTGCAGACAAACACAGATACAATCCTAATAAGGCCCACTATGACTTCTAAGAGACATTGCCACCTACATAAAGTAAAAAACATACTGTACCGTTCTCTCAAAAGCATTCTTTCCTTTTTGTTAGTTTCTTATCCCCATCAAATGAAAAAGAAGGTGAATAATCTGCTTACAACATACACTTGTTTCACCCATTAAGAATATAAAAGTAATATTAATGGCAAAGTGAAATATTAATATTTATCAAAGATAATAGACTTTGATCTAGATTATAGATAATATGTCTGAAATATTCTATTGGTTTCATCTATATGTTATCTGAAAGATATTTTGTGTGTAAAGATTGTTTTTAATTATTTTCAACAAATTTGTGTCACTACAGAAACTGGAACAGCTTATGCAGGGATGCAAAGGTGCAAATAGTTTTATCCAGAGCAACATAGAGAGCTTGAGATCAAATAGACTACCAGAAACTGCTGAGGTAATTGTTAAGATTTAATATTCTAAAGCATTTTAATAATTTTCATTTACAGCAGCCTGTGTACAGTAACCACAGTGTTGCAGAAAGAAAGTCCTGCAAGGGCTTCCCACCTCTGCTGGAGAATGCCAAATTGATTTAAAAAATAGAGCATTTTGCTCTATTCAGTCATTAAATGCTTCAGTTCTTTTAAATAATAGATTATTTAATTAAACTGTTCAACTGCAGTTAGCCTAACTGTTTTATAATTTATTCATTTTGAGAGATTTGGGCATTGCTGACAAGGACAGTATTTATTATTCAACTATTATTATGCCTTGAGACGGTAATGGTAAGCCATTTCCCCGGACTGCAATAGTTTTTCTGATGAATGTATGTCCACCATACTGTTGAGTAAGGAGTTCCAGGATTTAGACCTACCAACAGTGAAGAAATAGTGATCAATTTTCAAGTCGGCATGCCCTGCAACTTGGAGGGGAAGTTCATAAGCACCTTAAGCCCTTCCTCGTGGCACAGCTGACAAAATGAAGATGATGTTGGTGTCTCCTTGGCAAGTAACTGCAGTGCATTTTGTAGATGGTACACACTTCTGTCACTGCACCAGTGGCAAAGTGATAAATGTGTACGGTGGTGGCTGGGGATCTAATCAAGGAGGCTACTTTGTCCGCGATGGCTTGGAGTTACTTGGGATTGTTTATCGTTCCCTACAAAGAGGAAGGCATAGCTGGTGCCCATGCGGGTGCCCATAGCTACGCCTTTGACCTGGAGGAAGTGGGAGGAGTCAAAGGACAAGTTGTTAAGGGTGAGGACCAGCTCCGCTAGGCGGAGTAGCGTGTTAGTAGAGGGAAATTGGATGGTTCTGTAGGGTACGTTGAACAATCCCTCTCCCAGGCGTACATGGCCCGCTCCCCGAACTCTATCTCCGTTATATTGACGACTGCATCGGTGCTACCTCCTGCACCCATGCAGAACTCATGGACTTCATTAACTTCACCACCACTTTACATCCTGCACTCAAATTCACTTGGACCATCTCCGACACCTCCCTCCCCTCTTTTGATTTCACAGTCTCCATCACAGGAGATAGACATTCGACTGAATAGACGTTCCCTGGGAGTGGAAACGGGACTAGGATATGCTGGTGAAGGAGGTGTATGGCACTCTTGCCTTCATCATTAGGGATAATTAGTACAGGAATTGGGATATCATGTTGTAATTGCACAAGACGTTGGCGAGAACACTTTGGAATATTGAGTGCATTCTGGTTTGTTGATGTGATGATATTGACAGTGATGGGTGTTTTGCAAATATAAATCTTTAGTGACCTGGGAATATAATTTTACTTTGTTCACAGGAGGCCAGTGTTTTTTTGCAGCAGTATAAGCAACTAATGAAGAATGTACTGGAAGATGCAAGTTTGGTTAAATTGCAGCTTGAAGGCGGATTGATCATTGCTCGACTGAGAAAAGAGGAGTTGTATATCCCTGGAACAGGAATGTTCAGGTAACATTAAAGATTCTCCTACAAAGAAATGAAGTGTACACAAAGTTTGTTATCCTCAATACAATTACTACAGGTGCAGCGTCCATAAGGGGAAAAATACACTCTTGTTTAGCCACAAAGAAATTAGATAAAAGATAACTTGAAATTAGTGGAGATGCATGGCTGTTAAAGTGCTGTGCTCAGAAAGGACCATGTTCTGGAACATTTGGCTCGAAGGGCCGAATGGCCTCCTCCTGCACCTATTTTCTATGTTTCTGTGAATTAACATTCTGGAACCTAAGTGAGATATTGCAGGCAGATGCCATACAGAGATTCACGTGTGACTTGTAGACTGGAGATTGTGACAGTTAAAATGATTCATTCTTGCTTTTCACTTTATATCAATTTTTTTTAATGGTTTGCTGTTTAGATTTTCTACCATATTTTGGCTGTGTGTATTACCACTAAATAGTATACTTCAGCAAATTGTGCTGTAATTAGCAAATCACTACGACTAAAAGTTACCAAACAAGTATGAGCATTGCTTTTGAGTTTCTTCTAAATATACAGTAGCAAGACTCAATGTGGAAAAATCTGCTGCCCTCTTTCGGTGCTACATGTGAATTGTTTCCCTTTAAGAAGAGATTATTAAATTATTTGTTTAATGTAATTGATGCACCAATTATAATTTCAATATTCAACTTTAACAAAATTTCAGTGATAAAAATATTTGGGTAAACCAAATCAACAAGTAATCCCAGTAGTTGAAATGGAGCAAAGTAACAAGAAAGTTTCATTGTCCATATTTTTTTTAATTATTTTCTCTTCTGACTTCTTACGCAGTACAATATGATTAAAGAGAGGGCTGCATCTGCTCAGAGCATTATTAACTGCATGTATCCTCATGTTATGTTTAATCAATTCAGTGCATTTGACCATGTAATTTTATTTCTTCCCCAAGGAAAAGCACATTTTAATACATTCTTCAGATAACATACTTGAGGTGTTCATTTCTCACTGTGAGGAATGCACAAAAATTGAACTATTTTAATATCTGTGATGCAGCATGTCGATGCTTCAAGTGTCAAATTTTGTTGTTTCATATTTTTTTTAAATTCTGTACTATTTCTAGATAAAAGTGAGTACTTCTGTGAATTAGCATTTTGGCCCACTTTATCTTGTTTATTGTTAACAGATATTTCTGAGCCTTTTCTCCTGTTCTTGTTTGAGTTTTTTCTCATGCAGACTAGCAGTTTGGCACTAAATTTCACACTTAATTCACTTGGGATTCCAAATAATGGGACTGCTTTCCTGAACGGCATACCTTCCAAAAATGACACAAAGCTTGTGGGAAGTGGTGAACTTCAAGAATGAACAAGTGTACATTGTTTATTAAATTAACATTGTTATAAAGGAAGTAATGCAAGATAAGCAGAGTAACAAGAGTGAAAGAAATAAAAAAAAGTGAAACAAGTTTTGTCCTGTTGGAAATCAACTGTTTGATGCTGATCATTATTATTTTCTTACAGAGATACGATTGAATCTGTAACAGAATTGTATAACAAAGTGGATGAGGGAATTCATCAGCTGGTTATGTTATCTAATAAACGCATTCAGGAGCTAGAGTTTCTGATAGAGTTTAAGAAATATGAAGGAGAGTTTAAGGAGGTAAGAGATTCAAGAACCAAGTTTAAGAACGATAATTCATGAGAATTCACCATAGCTTCACATAGGAGACTTGTTATATTGAAGTTGAAATACCTAGGCAAAGACTTTAATTCATGAATTGTTTTGCATAATGAACTAGTAATGTTATGAAATGGACTAGCACATTTAGCTCATGAAACCTGCTGTACTTGCAGATCCCACAAGTAATGGTGGGGTTCCATTCCTCTGATCTGTTCACAATCTGAACATTTCTCAAGTCGAAAATGCAACCTCGAACCGAGTTCCCACCCGGCAGAAGATGCCTGCAGTTTTGAAACAGCTGGCAAATCCATCCCACTGGTCTCCCAAATGCTCATTTGGATGAACTGTACATAAATTGAGCCCTTGTAAACTGGGGAGGACGTATATTTGGTTACAGGCTAATCTAAACAACTTTATTTATCTATATTTTAATCATAACTCTACCTATTAAAAACCTGTCATTGCCACAGTACTACAATTGTACCAGCAGTCTTTTGGTGGAACAAGTTACATATTTCTATTATACTTTGTGGAAAAATGTATGCCTATTGTGCTTCTTAGTTGCCTTGCTCAAACGTTTAGGATAATACCTCCTTGTTTATGATTTATACACTAGAACATCCCATGCATCTTAATCTTTGGAAAGTCTGGACAGTCTGCCATCCATGTAGACAACATCCCCTACCCTCATCGATCACTTTCGTCACCTCCTCAAGAAATTCAATTGTGTTCATAAGACATGATCTATTGTGGACAAAGCCTTGCTGACTGTCCCTAATTAGCCCATTGTCCCCTTAATGCGAGTAAATCCTATCCCAAATAATCTTCTCCAATAGCTACCTACCGCTCATGTAGGCTAACCAGCCTCTACTTTCCTAGATTACCTCCACATGTCTTCCTAAGCACAGGAACAACAAAGATCATCAATGCAGCCTGCAATTCCCTACTGCCATCAGGCTATTAAACACGACAACAAATAAGCTCTGAACTACAACAGACTATTATTATTATTGCACTATATTTATTTATTTATTGAGTATGTGTGCATGTGTATATATACACACTGAATTTTCTTTCTCCCGTTATGTACTATCTTTACATATTCTGTTGTGCTGCAGCAAGCAAGAATTCCATTGTCCTATCTGGGACATGTGACAATAACTTGACTCTTGACCTGCAATCACTTTGCTCGCCTCTTTCAATAACCTGAGATAGATCCCATCAGGAGTCGGCGATTTATCCATCTTAATGCTCTTCAGGAACCCCAATGCTATCCCCTTGATCTCAAACTGCCCTAGCATATTAGTATTCCCCATGCTGATCTCACTACTCTGCATCTTCTTCTACTTGGTAAATACAGATGCAAAGTACTTGTTTAGTACCTTGCCTGTATCCTCTGACTCCAACTATAAATCTCCTTATTTATCCTTTAGCAGTCCTACCTTTTCCCTGGTTACCATATTGTTTTTAATGCACATATACATTGCCTTAGAATTTCCGTTAATCTGACATGCCAATCTCAATTCAAGCCCCCTTTTGGCCCTTCTAATTGCCCACGAGTTCTTTACTGCTTGCCTTATATTCTTCAAAAATCCAGTGCCATTTATTTTTTCTCAACTTTACATAGGCTTCCTTTTCTTTTGGACCAAATTTACAACCTCTTTAGTCAACCAAATTGCCCTTATCTTACCATCCATATCCTTCCTCTATACCTGAACATGTTGGTCCTGAACTCTATTCAGCTTGCATTTAAATGACTCCCTCATGTTAGATGTGGACTTGCCCAATAACAACTGCTCTCACTTTACTCTTCTCACCTCATGCCTAATAATGCTGTAATCAGCCCCAAGGTCCAGACTTTTCCATATAACTATCTTAACATTTGTGGAGTTGCGATCACTGCTCCTAAAATGTTCTTCCACTGAAATACCAGTCACCTGGCCATGCCCATTTCCCAATGCATGGTCCAATATGGTTTTTCCTCAAGTCTCTGTAAATTCTGCTCCTTCTAAGCTTTATGTACTGTCCAACTTGAATGTATGATCTACTTCACTATTATAGTCTTATCTCTTTCTAGTCCTGATTGTTTCTGTATCCATCCATCTCAAATCTTTATTAACTGCATTTTGAATGTGCAGCTGCCTAGCTTTTTAGCTTTTCATCCACCATTACATCTGCATGTGTTAAGTCTGAAGATGGGTCTTGACCCGAAACGTCATCCATTCCTTCACTCCATAGATGCTGCCTGTCCAGCTGAGTTACTCCAGCATTTTGTGTCTATTTTGTTATTTTAACGCTGGATTACATATTTTATCATCCATTGGTACATCTTAGTACAATTTCTAAAGGAAGCACAACAGGGAAGAGAGTTATTTCTGTTTTAAAATAATTCATATTATTATGGATGAGAAACCCCCCCCAAGAACGACTCAAGTCAGTCTATTTCAATATTTAATTGATTTGTAATTTACCATTTTTCAGTTTACTATTGTATCTATTGAATTCACTGGTTCTTTTCTGAGTGGGGACTTCCTGACCTTATTTCTATATTTGTCTAATACTATTGTGAACTTATGTCTCCTTGTTTTCTTGGTCTTTTGTTCTGAATGGTTACTTTCTAATCCATTTACTGCCTTGTTTTGGACTGTCAAATTACTGCTGGAAACCACCTTTCATGTCAGTGTCCAAACTAATAGTTTTGAAAGTAATCAGCCTTTCTGAATATATAACGTTAATTATTTTATACTATCCTATATTTGGAAAAACACTAACAACACCCAACTTAATATTTGCACTGCAGCAGCTGAACTCATTTTGTTTCTGAATAAAATATGATATAGATAATAAATTTGATTTAACATCCTACGTTCCTGCTTATATTTTATCAGTTGAAAATTTTCAGGACTGAATTTTATCGTCTTTTCTATTTATCGTCCTCATTGAATAGATAAGTTTGTATACATGTGTTGAAGCTTCTATAAACCTCCAATCCTTCTTTTGTCAGGTGAGTAGCTGGATCGAGCAGGTTGGAGAGAAGCAACTGGAGAGGAGGAATCAATTGGAGGATTCGCTGGATCAATTGCAAAGTTCACAGGAAGAGTTCAAGAGCTTTTACAATATTTCCCAGGTACATGTAAATTATTTTGGTAGGCTAATTTAGTTACGTGCAATTCACCTCCTGTTTGACTTCTTTCTCAGGATAAGGAAGTATTGGTTAAATTTATTTATTGGTATCGGTAAAATGACTCATATTTTCATATGACACAGAAGGAGGCTATTTAGCTTTTCAAGTCAACGCTGGCTCAGTGCATCCCCCCCCCCCCCCCCCGGCTCAGCTCATCCTGTGCCACATGACACATCTATTATGTAAATGTTTCTTAATTGTACTGGATGATCTCTTTGTTGCTTCAGGATATTGCTGTTAATCAGATTTGGTAGTAATTTACACTTGAAATATCTTGGCATGGTAAATCGTTAATTAATACTATCGTTAATTAAAATTAGTGTTAATAAATTCAACTAGGTTTTCAAAAGAACTGTCTGATCAAATTAATAATAACATTGTGTACAGACATTAGTGCTTTTAAAATTCTCTAAAATTTGAGAACAAAATGAGGCTACCTGTAAGTGGGTAAATCATAGAAGTTTTGGCCCTTTATCAGTCTTTTTCTTCTCTGATTACACAGGGATGTGATACTCTGGTCTTCAGGTAGGTTAGATAAAATGTAGGATAGGAGCCCTCATTCATTTGCATGTAGATTCACAGGCTGCAGAATAGAGAAGACAAAGAATTGTTTTACATTAACAGTTTTTGAATACCATGATGTAAGATGCATGTAAAAACTCTTAATTTCCTTGACAGAAGGCAATGCTTCTTCCCTAGCTTTACAATTTGACAAAGCATGTCTGATCATGTCAGAATGGGGCTTCGGCATTACGTCATCTAATAGCCTAATAGCCAGTGACCATGGCAATCTCGTTGCTTCGTGTTACACAACTTTGGAATGCAGAGCCAAAAAGGATTTTCCATATATATCTCTACCAAGCGAATGTGGGATGGAAAGATGTAGGAAGGAACTGCAGATGCTGGTTTACACCGAAGATAGACAACAAAATGCTGGAGTAACTCAGCGGGACAGGCAGCATCTCTGGATAGAAGGAATGGGTGAAGTTTCAGGTCTAAGGAAGGGTCTCGACCCGAAACATCACCCATTCCTTCTATCCAGAGATGCTGCCTGGCCCGCTGAGTTACTCCAGCATTTTGTTGTCTATCTTCAGTGGGTTGGAAAGAGTTGAGCAGCATGTCCTATAGAGGAAGAAGTTCCCCCTAATGAGTTTGTCACTGATTCACTTCAGGTGCAGAATAGAAATCTCGAGACTTAAATCTTGCAACGTTACTGGAAAGTGGAAGATTGACACATTTGAGTTAGAACACTTGCATTTTGTGCAATCTTTCCTGACAAAATTAGAGATCTATATTCTTTCTGCTTCTGACACCATTTTGCCCTTTTTTTGGCTATTATTTTCCCCATTTTTTTGTCAATGAAAATATCAGTGGAATATTAATGTACTATTTACAAAGCAGTTCAATATTTCTTTAATTTCAGAATCCTGAAAGTAAGCATTCCAGTAAAATCTTTTGCTCCTTATAATTAAAACATTGATTTCTATTAATTTCTCTGACTACATTCCTCACGTAGTTTCAATTGCAGTTTGTAGGGATCTTTAGGGTTTGGGTTTTAGTGAATTAAAATACATCTTCCATGCATTTCACATTTAACTACAAGTATTTAACTCGTGTGTGAAAATGTTTATTGTCTGAGCTGTGCTAACTAAAATAAGATGCATAAATATAATTATATGAGTACAAAATAAAGAAATCAGCTCATTTTCCTTTACTAGAGTTAATGATTCTCAGGAACATAGTTGTCGTTGATAATTCGATGGTGCTTCACTTTTGACATATGGCCTCCTTTTGTTGTAGAGGTATTGTAGGAAAGGCAGGGATCTCATGAAGAAGCTGGAACAGCGGCATGACTTTAAATCGTTGGAATTGCATGCTTTTGAAAGCAAGCTGCTGGCATACAAAAAGCAGTTTGGAGAATTTGCAGAGAACCTGGATGAAAGTAAACAGAAGATTGACAAGACTTTATTGTTATATGAATTTTTTGACAAGGTGCGTAGAAGTGCTACTTAGTTTATTTTAGTGATTATAGAAAGAAAATTTTAGTGGTTAACTGGGAATATGTAAATTATTCAATAAACTCAAACAACAATTAACCAGTATTTAATAAGGATGAATCATATTCAAAACTGTGATTGTAAACTTCAGTGGGATGGTCCTTTTGTTGTCAGTATCTGTTGCAGCTTAGTATCTTGTCAAGACAACTAAGGAAGGTAGGATGGGAGAGGGGAAAGCAATTTAAGTTAATATGTTCTCATCCAGTGCTTGTGATCTAAAATTAAAGATGTTATGTAACCTAGTACAAAAATGTCTTAACCATTAAATTAATATGCTATTTGATATTGCAACAAGCAACATGAAATGGTAAGGATGTTTTTTTCATATGTTTCCTGGGCATATTTGATGGAAAAGCCTCTGAGGTAATCTTATTAACTATTTTATGGAGGTTATTCATTTCATCTGCCAAAATTACAGCAGGCAATCACCATAATCCATATGTACAATCACCATAATTTGACTTTTGAAATTAAAAGTTATTCTGGTAAGTATTGAGTTCTGCCTATAATACTTTATACTGCCATTTGTACGTGTTAATTTGCTTCATTTTTTTTCCTGTAGTCCTTCCACAAAAGATGTTGCAATTAAGGGTTGTACCACTGCTTACAACAGTAATCTTTTTGTAGACAGTCACCACCATGATGCATATTGAACCATTGCTGAAATTAATGAGAAGAAAGTGTTATAACACAATCTTTGCACTCTGGCAGCTGCATGCCTGTTTATTGCTTTGTCAACAAAGATAATCAGATCTTGCTTCTGGTTACTTTTTAGCCACTTCAAAGTTCTTAATTCCATTTCGAGAACACTTCTAATACTGATGTGTAATATCAGGTGTCATTTTATATAATGTTGTAACTATTAGTGTTCTTTGACCCTAAGATTCCATTTTCCCACTATACTAAAGCACACAAAGATTGTCCAAATATGAGTATTCCGTGCAAATTCTACACCATTGCACTGAATGTGTTTTAGCTTCATTTTTAAACATTTGAAAGTTGCAAGATGTTGCAAAGTTATCCACGGTGCAATAAATTAGAGGTTGGATACTGTTTTAATAATTGAAATAGAGCATAAATTCTCACCTACACACTGCCCCCAAACAAAACCAGTGTAAAATAATTAATTTGCTCAGCTTCTGTGTAATCACATATATCATTCTGGTGCCAAACCTGCTGACAACACATTTATACTTTCATAATTTTCATCAAGAATTATTACAGGTTGAAACAGACAAAAGGCACATGGGAAAAAGACACAAGAGGTAATAGTAGTCAATGCTAATACATTGTCCTAGGCAAGATTGTGAATTGTAATTCATTACATTGAGGAATTAATTGGTAAAAGGCGTAGGAAGCTGAAGGCACAAGGACTAGGGAATACTGATCTAAGGATTTGGATGGTACATGGGCAATATGAGGAAGAGATATTTTACTTGGTTTTGAACTTGCTGTTTGTGAGTGGGGATGGTTGTTAGTTTTAAAGGGAAAATGGTTAAATGCTTCAAAAAATTAAACTTATGAGGTTGCAGAGATATTAATGGGGGAATGAGACTGAATGGATTGCTCTCCAGAGAGCCTGCAAATAATCAATAGGCAATGCCCTCCTGTGCTACGATGAACTTTTTAAAAGCTAAGATGAATTAGTCATAGAGCCACACAGCAGGTAAATAGGCCCTTCGATTCCCCCTAACCATGCTGACCAAGATGCCCCATCTACTCTAGTCCCACTTGGCCATGTTTGGCCCTCTATCCCACCAAACCTTTGCTATCCATGTACCTGTCCAAATGTTGTTTAAATGTTGTTATGAGACCTGCCTCAAATACCTCCTCTGGCAACTCGTTCCAAATGCACACCACCCTCTGTGTCCCCCTGAAAGTTGCCCCTCAAATTCCTAAATCTTTCTTCTCTCAGTAGAGGGTAAAGATTTAATTATGTAGAGATGAATTAAAAAGAACAATACTTTTGAAGTGGCCTCCCCCACTAAGTTTCTCCAGCATTTTGTGTAGCTTCTAATACTTTTGAAGTATTGAGTGCATCTTTTTAGATTATTGTCATTAGCTCCAAAAATTAAGCTGTGATGTTATAATTCATTAACACAAAAGTATTACAACTGCATTATTTTTTCACTTGTTTGGCCACTATTAAGCATGGTTGACAGCTAGGCAACTAGCTCCAGCCTGCTGCCCAAGTTACTTTGTATCTGCCATGAGGAATAGCGAAATAATTACTTTGCATAGCTTTCGTGACTACTTTTCATCCGTTCCACTGCAGAAATGCTTTACAGCTGTTTATTGTCTCCCTGGAAACCTGGGATGAGATTTGAACTCTCTGTGCCCTGTTATTCCATACATTGTACGTTCACATACAATGTTTTTGTGCTCTAGTTCGGTATTGTGTTCCTACTGAAAGATTTAAAAAATTAAGTATTTTCCTTGCTAAAGAATCTTGATTATTTTTTAAGTGTAATCGCTATTAGGAGGACGAATGTGGCAAACAATCAGGTAAAAAGCAAAAGTAAATTGCCGCTGAATTAAAACTAGCCTTGAAATCTTCACTGCTTTGAGAAGAGCAATGAAATCTATTACATCCATTTAACCTGATACAAAGGCATCAGCTAAATATCACATTCATAGGTGGGGACAAGGATGGGGGGCGGGGCGCTAGCGCCAGTGTACAAAGTCTAGTAACAGTTCCAGAGTCCAAGGTTTTAACAACAGAGCTTATACAAATTCTGAAAGTGAGTTTCAGAAGCTATTGTGAAAGTTTCTATTCAAAATTCCAGCTTTTCATGAATGTACAAAATTAAAAACATAAATCAATGCAACAATTGGGAACCATAATTTAAATAGTTTTTGTTTTTTTCTTTTAATCTTTAAAGTGCTTAAAATGTACAATTTTAAAGTGGTAATCAAATTATTAATGTTTGTTTTTCTTTGAATACGTAGCTATGTTACAAATGAAGGTAGACACAAAATGCTGGAGTAACTCAGCGGGCGGGGACAGGCAGCATTTCTGGAGAGAATGCCTTATGTTACAAAAGATCTTGGCCTTTTGACAGCAATAAGTTGGGGGCTTGCCATGGCATGACTGGCCAATGCACACTCTGCTCCACCACCGCACTGTGTGGGGTCTCTGATGAATAGTCTGCTTACTTGACATAAGTGTAGGTGATGGAGCAGAAAGTGTGGTGACTAGACAGTCAGTGAGGTGGGTCAGGTACAAATGTTGCCTAGCTCAGATATGGTTTATATGCAGGGTGTTAACTCATCGATAAAAAGTGTTGTAAAATCCGGAAGGACATATTTTATAGCCATTCTGTTGTCTTTTTTATTCATAAGTTATTTCAATCTGACATACTTGCTTGACTGGAATAATCAAGGATTTTATTGCAATATTTGCCAACAATTGAAAATTTTGTAATTCAGTCACAGTCTCTTTTTGCACCAATTCTATCTGATGAACCCCAGGAAAAATTCTCAATATAGGCAAATAATATATTAATTTTCTAACTATGCAAAGTAATGCAGTAGTTCAATGCTGTCACAAACACTATTAAAATACTGTTAATTTCTGCACGTACTGTCTCTGGCTCTTCTGGAATTGGAGAGCCATTTTTCTTTGTCAGATCCCCATCTATAAGATCGGTAGTTCTGTTTTGCATTTCTTAAATCAGTAACTTTACCCACAAAGCCAGCTCCAAACTGTCAAAAATCCCCTGGACAACACTTGCTTTATGGCTTTAATTAATCAAACAGCTTTCCCAAAAGGTTACAATGAATGGACATATCTTCAGCATGAGTGTTGGGAAATGTATGAATTTGGTTTGATTCCATGTGGAGTCTGACAACAGAATACAGTCCATTTAGCTGAGAGGGATTTCAGAAATTCTGCACTTGTGCACGGTTGTATGAGAGACGTAAATGTTTCTAAGAGTCTCCAAGAGCTATGAAGATAAATGCTTCCAGTTCTATGTAAGCTGTTATTTGTCATTACAGAAATTTGTACAGAGGGAATCTTGAGTTTATCATTTAAAAAAACCTCGAACCATGGCAAACTGAGTCAATAATTCAGCAATAAGTGCCCAGTTCAAAGGTCATTATGCATAAGGAGAGCGGTTGGGCTGGGGTTGGCGCTTCTTCACCGCTCTGGCTGTGGGCCTGGGGCCACTGGTGTCGTCGGTCTGAAGCTGTCGGTTGGACCGGCAGGAGTTGAGCTGGGGTTGGCTGAAGAATTCCATTGCCTTTCACTATTCTGGTAATTTCAAGGCAATGGAATTCTTCAGCCAACCCCAGCTCGACTCCCGCCAGGCCAACCGACTGCCTCAGACTGACGACAGAAGCAGCACCAGGCCCACAGCCAGCGCGGAGAAGAAGCGCCAACTCCAGCCCAACCCTGCTCCCCGACGGGCCGGGGACCGCCAGCAGCCAACCCCTCCGGCGCCAGCGAAAGCCGAGCACCAGCCATACACACAAAGCGCTGCAGCAATTAGTCCCCTTCCTGCGCCAGCTGCAAGCCTGGCGCAGGACACCCGGGAGGGGATGGGGACAGCCCAGCAGCAACTCAACAGACTCGGGCCCGACACCGACCACGGACGAGTACGATCTCGCTCGCTCACAAAAGCATAATAAAGCAATAAAAATGACAAAATAATCTTAGCTTTTAACAAAGGAACAATAAATACAACTATTCCACAGTTTGAACGCAGTATTTTCTTACCTAGAAGAAACAAAGGTGGAAAAAACTGAAGAATTGAAGGTCCACTGATGCACTGCTCCACTGCTTTCTGGGGCTGCATATGCATTGTTACCTTTGACCTGGGAAGTCGGAATACCGAACTCGCTTACTCACTTAATTTAGTTTAGTTACTTCGTGGTTACTCTCTAAGATAAATGGTGTAGACTGAGATGCTTGAAAGTGTTACACATGTTCATAATGTTTAAAAAAAAGGCTTTCATCTAAATACTTAAATGTAAGGTATTTTAAAATGTGTCCCGTTAGTAGTATTTAAATAAAAGCAAAAACTGCTTTGTTCTTTGTGTACATGTAGTGGTTAAAGGTCAGAGTGGGGTAATAAGGTAATGTTTGTGGATGCAGGAGGAGTGAGTTCTTATGGTGGTGTGCCTTACTTGGTGTTTACTCTACCAAGTGTACACACTGATTTGTAAAGAGATGCAGGTGCAGCTTTTTTTCCCTGATCAACTACTTCAAATGCATTGTGATTTGTAACTAAAGCAGCCTTTCAACCAGAGATTTCACATGGTTTAATATGAAATATGATTTAGAAAATTAGTTTACAGTTGTTTATATCTAAGCACATCAGTCTTAGAAGGAGAAGCATGCTGCTAACTTCTCAATAAGAGGTCACGGCATAATTCAATTTAACATATCTTCGTAGAGGATGAGGTCTGAGGTTTGAACTCCATGGGTTTGGGATGATTGAAGAGGCCAGTGTAGGACCCCAGCAAATGTTGTCACGTGGGACAGACGGTGCTTGGCCAGGCTGGAGATGGAAGGAGAAGCACATCTATATAACCAAAAGTCTCATCTTGACCACTTCCTGTCTGCGCTGTATATTGATTTTAGAAACACCGCTACCCTATATCGCTATGATATTTGGCCATCTTACTCACAGTCCTCCTCTGCTGAGGCAGCCCCGAGGATTTTTCCGATCGATGAAAAATAAAATAGTTATGAGTGTTTAATAAATCTTGATAAGCTGATTGGTCCTCTCGCCTGTCAATCACCATGATGAAGGTAACACCCCTTCCGGGGGGGGGGGGGCTGTACTATAAAACCCCGGATGCCTGGACGTGAGTCAGTCACTCTGGAAGAGCGCGAGGGAGAGGCCACAACTCTGTGTCTAAGCTGAATCAACTGAACTGTGAGTCTGCAATGTACTTGCAAGAAATGATTTGTTAGCCCTTAATGAAAATGCAATGAGCTGTTTGGCCTGCCCTCTGCCTGAAACTGCAATGGAAATGGAAATGAAATGAAAATGCAATGAGCTGTTTGGCCTGCCCTCTGCCTGAAACTGCGATGGAAATAGAAATGAAATGAAAATGCAATGAGTTGTTTGGCCTGCCCTGTGCTTGAAATTTCCATGAAAGGTTTCCAGGAATTGCTGGGAAGGTAAGCTCTGCAAACATTTTTTCTGCTGCCCACCATTTCAAGCTCTATAATGGGAATACAATATTGGACCAGTTGCTAAGAAATGTCTCTAAGATGTAGTTAGCTGCTAACCTGATTAACAAAATGACAAATTATGTTTTTTGTCCGTAATCCTTTTCAGGCAGGAACATTAGATTAAAAATATCGAGCTGTTCAAATTGTGGATGGAAGTTACTGTTTAAATAATTTAGAATTATGTGGTAGAAATAAAGACAACTGTGACCCTATCTGTTAATTGCTGCATGTGTTTATGTCTGAGTAATCTAACGGTAGAATGCAAACTCACAAGTGATTCACTAGATAAACATTTATTTTAAATGTTTGAATAGAAATCATCTCGCCTATTATGGTGTATAAATCTGGCTATTTTGACCCACTGGACTAAAATTTTATGATTATCTATCCAATGATTTAAAAGTACAATGTTTCAAAAAATGGATCTCATTTATAAGACCTGGCAGTGTGCATTCAGAGAAGTATTTATGTGTTAGCTGTAATGACCTTTAGTAGAATGAATTTGATCAATCAATGAACCAGTTCTTGGTGGAAATGAAGTAAAACTATTTATGTTTCCCTCACTGCTGCTTAGAGAAATTGCAAAGATGGCTGAACTGAAACATGGAAAATTAAATCATATTGTGAGGCCAGATGCGCTTAGTTCTTTGATGCATATATTGTAGCTGAGTAGGCAGAGCAGATGCTCCTGTTTGGATACCCCAAGTTATAAATTGTATCAATGACCTCCATCGCAGATCATGGTCAAAAGATAAATACTCTGCAAGTATAAATTTAGTTAAACGTGGATTTTATTTCCACTCCTTTGCGTTCACCTATCCATGTTTTCCAGAATTGCTGCCTGGCCTACTGAGTTATTCCAGAATTTCGTGTCTTTTTTTAAATAATTTGTTCCGTTGCCAATACCCCCTACACCTCCTAAATCTCCAGTATTCATTAAACACTTGAATTGACTCTTGAGGTTAAATTCAGGCAAAGTGGTGCAGCAAATAGAGCTTTCTCACGACATCAGAGATCTAAGTTTGAGTTTGACCTTCTGTACTATCTGTGTGGATTTCCATGTTTTCCCAGTAGAATTAGTGCACGAATGGATGCTTGACTGTTAGTGTGGACTTGGGCCATAGAGCTACTTTCCATGTTGTATTTCTCTATGACTCTGTAATAAGTTTGGACACATGATCATTTGCTTCATGTGATCATCTGTCATGGTGTGCCTGGAAAGTGACATGAAGGTAAGGTCAGCCCAACTAACTTTGTTATGTGTCAAGCTTAACACAAATTGCTGGAGTAACTCAGCGGGTCAGGCAGCATCTCTGGAGAGAAGGAATGGGTGACGATTCGCGTCGAGACCCCTCTTCAGACTTAAACCATCTGCAGTTCTTTCCTACACATATGTGTCAGGCTTGTGGATTTGAATTTACCTCTGTTAAATCTTTACCTCTGTTAGATTTTTACCTCTGTTAAATCTGTGCCACTCTGAAGGAGTAACTGACAATTAATTCTGACCTTTAGCTGCATTGATTGATAAATCATTAGTCACAGTTTCATAAATTGAAATAGCGAATGGCTCTCAGTGACCAAAAAAAATGAATCAGTGACATATATGTTTGGTATTTTTCAAAATCAGCCACAAAGGGATCGGTAACAAAGGGAATATTCAGTCATAGTTTTTAGTTAATTAAAGCTGAATTTAGAGAAGGGATTTTACCAAATATAAGCATTAAGAAACATTGCTGTTGCGATTACTATAAACCATTGTATGAATTTATATACTGTTCCAAATTTTGCTAAATATCAGAAAAGTTCAAATGAATAACTGTGTTAAGGGCCTGTCCCACTTAGGCGACTTTTCAGCGGACTGCCAGCGACCTTCAAGCTCGCGGCACTCGCCTGAAAAACCACGAACTGGAACGGCGACTGTCAGAGCGGAACACACACACACACACAAACACAAACAAACACATCGCAAAGGCGGGGGCCAGGTAAAGCGGGGGAGCGCTGTCTGAAATTCACACGGTGCAAAGCCACGGTTATACAGACACCCGCCGCGATGAACAGGAAGGTTAAAGACGGCTAGCACAGTGTACGGTAAGTCCTTTAAAAGAGCGGGGGGGGGAGGGGAGGGGAGAAGGGGGGTGTAGGAGTGGAGACATTTTTAAGAAGCCAGACAACCTTTATTAAGCCAGAGATACACAGCTGTGAAGTTTAGCGGGCATTTAACATTACCGGTCGGTTTTCCTTGGTTCAGAAAACTCGTGCTTATGGTTTCTTTCCCCAATGAGCCAATGAAAATGCCCGGTCAGCAAAGGAGATTAACTAAAACTACTACAACTACCTCGACTACCTACAATGACATGGCAACCCCACTACAACTGCACCCACGACTACAAAAGTATTGATTTTCTCCATAGCGACCAATTTTTGGTCGCAGCAAATTTTGCTGCGACCATACTGAGGCCACGACGAGTTCCCAGAATGCGGGAACTCCTCGCGACCATGAAGGAGACTCACCAGAGACCACCAGCGAACATGTGGCGATCGTGAGGCGAGCGCAGAGTCTCCTGCACTCACCTAAAAAGTCGCCTAAGTGGGACAGCTCCTTTACTCCTTGTCTTTCACATCTTGGTAATGCACATCACCTCCTAAATCTTCTAAAAGTTAATATATCTTTCTGTCTCCACAACATTTCCTATCTTCAACCTTATTTTAGGATTGAATATCATTCAGATTTTTGTTAAATATTTCTTGAATGTTGAGATATTGGTGACTCCTGAGCTGCAGCCAGTTAAAATTCCAGTGCTGTACTTTTATTTCATGCTACATTGTTCTGTAGTTTTGTAGTGTGGAAGCAGAAAACGTTTCCACCCCCTCCCCATCCCTTTTCTATTAGTTGGTGAAGGAAGGCCATCTGGTATTTAACCTAGCATTTGCCTATGAATACAGCAGGACTCATAGGGAGCTAGGTTAGCACATTTGCTGGATGATAGCATGCACAGCAGAAGGAATCTGATTGAATCCAGGACTGAAACCAGTTTGTAGATGTGTGGAGGTTGGAGCATGTTTGTATTTACGTGACGTTTTTAAATGCATTTAAGTGTTATAAAATAGCTACCCATTGACAGAAGGAATTGCTGTATGCAGTAGATTGGATTATATTATTTTTTTAATAGAAACATGACTGAGCATTTTTGGGGGTAACTGTGCTTTGCAAAACCTTTGATCATTATTATATTGTGCAAGTGGACTTTTGTCACGTAGAATAACTTCTATTTGTTTTGTTTTAAATAGTCTATTCATTTTTTTTTAAAAGGACTATTCATTTAAATAATGTGTACAAAATAAATCACCAATGTAAGTGTACCATATCTGTATATTTCAAATCAACTTTTGTTATCTTTTTTAAAGGAGCTTTGTACTAAGACTACATTAAAAGATGAACAAAATTGTTTTCGTTAGAAATTACATTGGAAAGCGAATGGATTATTTTTCTCATTACAGTATAGATTTTTTTAAAAGGTAGCAAAAATGTTGTATCAGTGATTCTTAGTGCTGAGAACATCAAACACCTCAAATTCAGACTGCATTGTATTGTCTTGTGAATGGATGCTCCATCAGTCAGGGCCCCCACTTAGGTTCGTTGAGCATCTAAAAAAATTGGTCATTTGGAAAATGAGAAAGAATGATTTTTAAACTGATTTACGAACAAAGAATGGTTAGGTCAGTAGCTTGGGTGGTTTGAAGTATTATTCTGTTTACAATATTTGCATTTTCGCCTGCAAAATCTAATTTCTAATTATTTTGCATTTTACGCACAGTAATTTCTTATGTTTTCTTATGATTTCTGAGTACTTATTACTGGCATATTGCATTTATTTTGCTTGTAATGTGAACTGAGTTTTCTGGTGAACTGCATTTTTCACTATTGCTTTTGATTTTGATTTACAATGAACAAAGTGAAATTTTCACTGAAAATTATCTACACCCATGAAATGATTAATGTCAGTCTAGCCAACATTTCGTTTTAAATATTAGGCTATACATTCCATGTGGATATGATGTAATCATTGTTTGTTAAACTGAATGGATGGATGTAATATATAGCCTGGAAGTTGAAATCTTTGTTCCAAAAGAATTTGATAATATTAAAATCTATTTTATTATGATAGGTGGCCTGGGCAAAAATTTAATTGTTGAAGTGGAAATAAAGTCACTTTTTATTTCTTTGTCATACGGAATTCCATTCTTCGAATATAAATGTCGCAAATCACTGTGGGGGTTACTCATGAATCCTGAACACGAATGGCTTGGAGAGCTTTAAAACTAATTTAAATAGATCTTATTCCTCTCAATTTTGTTTTCAATGTTGAGAAATCTATCGTTATTTGAAATCAGTACTTCTGTTAGTAAATATCTTCAAAAGTAATCATCGGTGTAAGTATAGAAGAATCCACCATTTTTATTTATATAATATTAGATCGTAACTGCCAGAGTGGAACTCATACATCAAAAGATAGTGATTCATGAATTATTAAATAATTATACTTAAGAATCTCTGCCTCCCGTATTTCTCAATCCTTCCCTCCCAGTGATTTCTCACACCATGTTAGATTCTCCCCCCTTGCCACACCATCTGCCAGGCAGATCTCCCAAATGCTTCACAGGTCTGTTTATTTACTGGTTTTAAGGACTGAGGGCTATGTCTAGCCTCTTATTTCAACCTGGTGAATAAGTTTAGAAACTCAATTTATTCTAGGATATATCACTTAAAAGTTGATTTAATTACCATTGAACAAATTAAAGTTCCCATTTTTTTTATTGCCGCTAATTTTAAGCAATCACTACTTCAGATCTGACTTTTTCTTCGTACATTCATTATATATAAAGTACAATTTGATGGCTGTTTTTCAAATCATGTTGTGTCATGGTGCAATAAGATTTTAAATTAAAAAAACAACTTTCCATTTTAAGCTTTTGCAGATAAAATTCTGAAAAGTAATGACAAAACAGGTTTGGTTTTGAATTACTAACACAATGGCCTATATTTCTAAATTTTCCTTTGCACAATTATAAAATCAACTGCCTTTATTTACTCCAGAAAAATATTCCAAAATGCTTCATTGAGATTTAAGGACATTTTCTTAGGTTCAAGATTAGGAGGCTGACCAAAGGAGTTTTTCAGTAGCAAATGGGCAGAGATAAGAAAAAAATGTGAAAATATTTTTGTTGAGCAATGGGTCAAAATTTCCATGAAAGGTTTTTTGAGTTGATGGCTGTCTGACTGGTGCTGTAAGGCATGTTGGTTCAAATACTACTTCATACTTTATGTTGCTGATATTTCTCCAAGAAATGTTGGAATGTAATTTCTACTTCAAAGGTTTCAAAGATCTTTTATTGTCACGTGAACCAATTAAGGTATAGTGATATTCGATTCAGCCATACTAAAAAAAAGCAACAAGACACACAACTATATAAAAGTTAACATAAACATCCACCACAGCGGTTTCCCCACTGTGATGGAAGGCAATAAAGTCTAATCTTCTTTCCTCTTTATTCTCCCGCGGTCAGCGCAGTAGAACAATCCGTAGTCGGGCGATCAAAGCTCCTGCGTCGGGGGGGTCGAAGCCCCCACGCTGGGGTGATCAAAGTTCCCCCGATCGGGGCGCTCAAAGCTCCTGCGGCATGGAGCTCCCGAAGTCGGTCTCTAACCAGGGACCGCGAACTCCATGATGTTAAAGTCCGCAGGCTCCCGCGGTTGGAGTTCCGAGGTCGATCCCTGACAAAGGGATCGCCAGCTGCACGATGGTAAGTCCTGCAGGCTCCCCACGGTTGGAGTTCCCGAAGTTGCTCTCCAGCAAAGGCCGTCAACTCTTCGATGTTAGGCCGTAGTACGGACGGAGATACGATATGGAAAAAAATCGCTTCTCCGTTGAGATAAGAGTTTTTTTTATAAGTTTCCCCCAATCCCCACTCCCACATAAAACAAGCTAAAGAACACTACAACATACATTTAACACTTGCTGGATAGAAGTTTCATGTATAAAATGAGTTTGCAAAGTATCAACCCCAAAGGACACAAAGCCACAGCACAAAAACTATCGAAACACTATAAAACAACAAAGAAGGAAGGGACAGACAGACTGTTGGCGAGGCAGCCATTGCTGGCGCCACTCAGAATAAAGAGTTCAGTACTTTGAACAGTATGACAGTTTTCCTTGTAATTGGCAGCTGTAATTAATTTTTAGATCATATGCTGTAGCATCGAAACAGAAAGTACCAGAAATAATGAGCAGGTCATGCAGTGTTTGTGCAGAAAAAACAAGAATAAATCTTACCATCATTTGTTTAATTGCAACTTCTATTTACTTGGTGGACAGATTTCTTAAATACAGTGCTCACAACCTCATCGATGGCCTCTGTTTAGTTAAAATCACCAAGATAAAATTTTTACAGAATGAAAAGAAATGGGACAAATGATGGTGTACCTGTGGCAAACATGGTTTGCATGGTGCAGTAAGGTGATTAGAAAGCAGAAAAAGCTAAGTACATTGGAGGGATTCTCATATGAAGAGGATCCTAATGAGTTCTTAAATAATTTATATGCCTATTAATTCTCAACATTCAATAAGGAACAACCTTATTCTCTACATGTGTTTTGCCTGAGGCTCTTAATTTTTGTGCCAATCAAATTGGATTTATTTTGGCATCTGTGTCAACATAAAGCATTCCCAGGTCATGCAAAATATTTTTTCTCAAACTGTCTAATAATTTGATTTAATCTACAAGCACGTACCAACTTAATTTTACCTCTTCCCAGACCAGCAGGTTTACAATATTATGATTAATGTAATGTGCAGACTTTAGATCGTTTTTGTGCTGTGGCTTGTGTCCTTTGGGGTTGATACTTTGCAAACTCATTTTATACACGAAACCTTTATCCAGCAATGAATTGGGGCTTTCATCACAAGGAGGAAACTAATGCAATCCTAGGACATTTTTATTCTAATAAAAAATGCAATGAATAATATTAGGTTCATGGAAATTTAATTTGTTTCTTTGGTACAATTAGTAAGAGTTTATAAAGTTAAATGCTTTGCAAAATTTATACTCAGATTAGCCAGAAATGCCCTTTAAACATAAACTTGTTGAAATATAATGGTTTGTTAGATGCCTATATCCAAATAGCTTTTATGTCACGTATCATTAATACATTTGGCAAAAATATCCTGAGATTAGCAGTTTTGTTTAGTGTACTGTATGAACTGGGTAGAATAAATGACAATTGGTTGGTATCCAGTATAGTTATTTCATTGTTGCTGGATCTAAGTCCCGGAACTCCTACTGAAAAGCATACTTACAACAGAAGCAGTTCATGAAGTCCCTCACCGCAACCTTCTCAAGATGAATGACACCCACATCCAAAAAATGAATATACATGGGTTTTTTTAAATCACAAGAATATCTGATGTAAAACAAATTGCACATGCTGGATGGCTTAGAGAAGGTCACATTTGTAATTTCACTTTAGATTTGTTTGTCATGGTAAATAAAACCCTTCAGATGAAAAAAATAATTTTGCTGTCAGTATTATAAATTGTTAGTAGTTGAATTTAAGTTTTTTTACACTTACAGAATGGGAATTATACTGTAGATAATATATTACAATTGTTCCCTAATTGAAGCTGCTTTCTCCATGAGATTTTTTTGGAAAATCTATCAGCTGTCTCCAGGTCTGTGACAACAGGGTACATTTTTACATGGTTATTTACTCCAATAACCTCTCAGTTTATTTTCTGTCACCCATTGTGCTGCTAATAATTATTTTGTACTAACCTTTTTAAAAGTCACTAACATATCTCATGCTACATGACATTACTATTTTCTGCATACAATATTTTGTATGGATATGAACAGTCTTGAGCAATGTTGCTTTTTAATATTGGTTTGGTTATTAGGCTTATTTGTGTTTGTTACAGGCTTATGAGTGGGCTCTAGAAGGTATGCGGTACCTTGCGTGCATCAGTATGGATGACTGCTATTCGCCAGAACGTTGTGGATCTGTTGCAAAATATCTGGAAAATCATCATTGTCAACATCCTGAAATTCCAAATGAAAATTTTCAGGAAATGAAAGAATTGGCATGTGAATTAAAAGATGAGAAGGGGATGAAACAATGGAAATTCGCTTGGTCCAAATGCCAAGAGACAAAGCACATCTTTGAAAAGAAACTAGAAGCTACTTTGCGGACAAGAAAGTCATTATCATCAGATCATAAGCCTCCTGAACATGAAAGTATGAGAAATGAGAGTTTTAGTGTAGGACCCAGGAGACATTCAGATGGTGTGGTGTTAAAGTTACAGGGTGCACAAGGTATGGCAGGTTCAAACAATAGTGTTTATTCTCCGAGCAACAGATCAGCGCATTGTGGTGGGTGGAAGAAAGACAAATTCTCATCACTGTCATCAGACATTTGTTATGGGACCATAAATAATGAGAAAGTTTGTGTAACTGAAACTATTCCCAGCAAAAATTCTACTCCTTGTTTCCAGGCCCTTGAACAAATGGAAGGAAGACTTCGTGCATCAATTAATTGGTCAACACCAGAGGCTTGCAAACAACGGCAGAGTATTATTGATAAAGAAGCAAACTGTGAAAGCAATATTAACTTTCCTCATACAAAATCTAGATGCTTTTCAGTGCCAGATGCTCAGAATCAACATCAGAAAAAACTACTGCGGAAAGCACAGAGTCTTGACTATTCACCTAATGATACTTTTAGATATAATTCATGCCAAAGAACTAGTGTTGAACCTGCAAGGCGTGGAAACACAGGAGTGTTTATTAAAGGACTTGAAGTGAGCAGCACTGAACTTCAGGATAGACCTTGCATCCCTAGGCAGCAACCATTGTTTATTTGGACTGAAAACCAAGCAGAATGTCTCAGAAGTTATATTCCCTTACCGGAGTCCAAGGCTAAGGTTAGGTGGGTATTAAATTCATCCAGGAGTAATGTAAATTATGAATCATTTACTGGAAAATTGTGCATCTAGGACAACCACAGCAAGAAATTGTTTCCTTTAAATTAAGCCCAGTTTCCTCTAAATTATGCAAGAAAAATATATGGAATGATTTGTGTACTTGTTCTGAATAACAGCTAAATATTAAGGGTTGTTGTGTACAGTGACTTTCTGGCATAGTATCCCAATTGATTGTACCCATCCTGTTTTTAAAATGATAAATTTTCTCAAGGATTATGATTCATTCCTGTGAGTGAGTGAGAAAGAGGCATTGTAAAGGAAACTCCCTCGTAAAAAATCTCCAAAACTTACTTTGAAAATCCTGGCTTCTTTCATGTGATAAGCTCTCTGATATTTTGAACAAGAGATCATTCATAATTTCTAAACCTGAATAGTGAGTGTCAGGCACTCATTCAAGCATTGAATGTGAGCTCATAGCCAGCATTTTGATGGATGACCACATGCATAATTTCACGTCAACTTCAATGGATTGGGATTGGAAGTAAGAATGCAACTATTTATTACCTCCCATTGTTTTAGGGACTATAGTCAGTTGTACTCAGGAATGACCTGGTTGAAACTGGTAGCTGAACGCAAATCTTAGATTGAACCGAGTTCTTTGCTTCTGTGTTCTGCAGTATCACCGAATGAAGTGCAATCACTGATCAAATAGTCAACTTTGTATTTTTTTTATCAGCAGTTATATTCCTTTTAGTTAAATTTAGATAATTGTCCACATGTATAGAACATTCCAAAATACAGGATGTGCATTTTTCTTGACAACTATATGTGACTCCATGTAAGTTTAAAATGATAAATGGCACGGCACATTTTAAATATGCTAATTTAAATATCTCAATTGATATTAACTTAGTTTATTTTCCATTGATTTAAACATGAATCATGTGGTTCACAGACAGTATTGAATATTTGGAAACTTGTGCAGTGCTTGCCTATCAGATTCATTGTGAAAACAAACAAGGTGTCAATAATGAAGAGCTTTAAAGCTCCTGGGAAATTTTCCGACAGAGTACAAGGTATAATTGGGATAATAAAATCTAATAGAATTGTTCACAGAAAATCTTGTAGTTCTCACCCACTACCGATTTATAAAGCTGGTGCCAATAAATGAGAGAAATGTTACATCATTCTCGTCTCACACGAAACGGACTATCAGTTGTAGTGCTTAAAGATCAACAGAGAATAAAAATTGATCAGAAGTTAATATACTAAAGCAGCAGAATTTTGATAAACTCAGACAAACTGTACTCAATAGTCCTGCATTGTTTTCCTCTTTACTTATCCATTTACCTCTCGAAAGCTCCTATTGAACCTGCGCCACAGCGTTAGCATTTACATGATAAATTTTACCCATTTCTGTTTTTTTTTTAAAGTTTATGCATTTGTCCCTTCTGGTTCTTTTGCAGTTACTCCAGCACCAATCTGAATATCAACTGCAACCGCTGGAATTTTCCTTCATTTACTTTATATTTTTTATCATAATTTAAAAAAAACCTCTCCATTAGCCTTTGCTTCTGTGAGAAACAACTCCAATTTATCACGCAATGATGAACCAACCCAAGAAAATCTCTGTTATATATATATTGACTTTAGATAAGGTTCCATATAAGAAACAACAAAAATTAAATCTCCCGGATTCACAGATTAATTAGTAATGAAGAGGTCAAACAATAGATTTCAGTAGATAAGAGTAATGGTAATATACTTAAATGAACAGAAGTAACATGTGTTTTTGCACAATGGTCTGTGTTGGTGCTGATTTGAAATTTAACTACAGACATGCAGGTCTATCAAACTTTTACAGACTTGACAGTGCAAACCCTTTAATTTATTTCTTTATTCTGAATATTCTATTTATTCATTTAGTTTTTGGTTCCCGATTATACCTGTGAGTTTAGTTGAGATAACTCAAAGAAAAGTTGCTGTCCTCTCTTTTCGTACGTAGTTGAATTTGAATACCACCTATCACTTGTTGTGGTCTATTTATAATATGAACACAAACAAAACAATAACTTCAATTAATTTATCCCAATTAAGTAAAAAATACTTAATCTTTACACCACCTTATTTTTGATTAATTAAATTTGGCTTGAACAGAGTACATTGCAAGCATGTTTCTGCAAAACTGATATCGACCAGAAAAATATACTTCAGCAAAGCTCTATGTAGATTTATGTTTATTATTGTCACATGTACTAAAATACAGTAAAAAGCATTGTTTTGCATGCTACTCCAAACAAATCAGATATAGCATACATAAATATAATCAAGTCAAGCTCAAGTACAATAGTTAGATCAAAAGGGAACATACAGTGCAGAATATAGTTCTCAGCATTATAGCACAAAGGAGAACCTGGAGCGGGATACTTTGTAACTTTGTCAGCGCCCTTTAGGACTATTTGCACACCTTGCGTTTTCAAACAAAGATTTTCACTGTAACTTGTCACATGTGACCATCTATCTATCTATATTTAAAACTCTGTGTGTGTGTGTGTTTCTGCCTGTCTTGTGGGTGCCAGCCAGCCTTTGATTCGTTGCTACGCCAACACCACACGCAGAAACGCCGAGATACTTTCAATTTCGGTAGAGATTTCACTTTTCATTCAAAATATCCACTCCTGATTAAATTTCGTCGTGTTTATGTACACATTTATAATAAAATCCTTCTCCCCCCAACCCCAAAATTTCAGAATGTTGGTGAACGTTGCATCGTGTGATGTCACAATGCCCAATGCTCACATATGTCCAATCGGAATGGATCCATTTACATATGCCTTTGCAGCAGCCCCAGCCCTTGCACCTCCACCCCACCCCCGCAGCCTGTGTCGAAGCGCGTCATCACGTGTGTGGGAATAGAGAAAGAGGATTGGGGGTGATAGGGAATGGGGAACAGATGGACTGTCCCTACCCCTCCCCCTTCCACTCTCCCTCCCCACTATTTCCCCTCTCTCCCCCCACCCCCTCTCCCCCTCCCTCCACACTCTTCCCCCTCCCTACCCTACCCCATCTCCCTCCCCCACACCTCTCTCCCCCTCCCCATCCCTCTCTCCCCCTCCCCATCCCTCTCTCCTCCCCCTCTCCATCTCCCTCTCCTCACCCTCTCTCCCCCACCCCCATCCCTCTCTCCCCACCCCCATTCCTGCTCCCCCTTCCCTCCCCCACCCCCTTCTTTCCCTCCCCCACCCCCTTCCCTCTCTACCTCTTCCCCCTCCATCCACACTCTTCCCCCTCTACCCCTACCCCTATCTCTGCTCTCTCTCTTTGATCTTTATCTTTTTCTCTGCCCTCTCTCTCTCTCTTCCACTGTCTGCACACTCTCTCTGCCCCCCCCTCTAGACGCACCTGAGAGGTGAGGGCTATTCGTCAGTGGATAGGGTGGAGATGGGATAAAAGAAGCCAATTAATAAAATTAAGATAATATCAAGGGGTGTGATGAGTGTGTGTGTTTGTGGGTGCCAGATTCCCACCCCGCAACCGTGCTTTGGAGGAACAGACCCAACGGGTCTAGTATACTTTTAAAACTCTGTGTGTGTGTGGGTGTACGTCATTTTGCCTTTGATTTGTTACTCTGTGAAAACCAGACGCAAAAACGCCGATATTTTTACCATTTCGCTAGCGATTTTACTTTTACATTCGCACATCCACTCCTTGGTCAATTATTTCCCCAGAATTTGAGTAAAATTGATCACAAAATTCAAACAAAACTCAATTTTTTAAATCTAAACGGCTCTTACCAGCTGCTGACGTCACAATGCCGACCAATCCAAGCCGCTTCTCTCTCTCTCTTCATTTGGCAGCCCGGCTCTCCTCCACTCCCCCCCCCCCTCCCGCTCCAAGTACGCTCGCGCCACGCCTCCCGCATCTGGACTCCTACGCCCGCTCCAACCCCCCGCTCGCTCAGAGCCGCCCACTTGCTCAGCTGACGCCCGGCTCTCCTCCACTTCCCCTCCCCCCCCCCCGGCCCGGCTCTGTCATGCTGGCGGGAGCCACAGATCGGCTGTTCCCCCGCTGCTTTTCGCCATCCTCGCTGGCGGCCCGCAGGCTCACTCGGGATCACGCCCGCCCACCCACTCCACCCTCCCCCCCCCTCCCCGTACTCGGTCTGAAACGCCGAGGATGCGAGGCCATGGAGCTGAGGCTCACTCTAAGGCCGACGGCTGCTGGGCGGCCCTACCCCTCTCCTCACTCCCTTCTTAATATAATATCAATGGGGGTGGTTAGTGTGTGTGTGTGTGTGTGTGAGAGAGGTTGGTTAGTGTGTGTGTGACGTCTCAGGCCGCCCCCTCCCCTCGCAACCGCGTGTTGCGGGAACAGACCCAACGGGTCTGCACTGGGTCTAGTAAAGTATTAAATGTCTACAATGGAGTAGCGGAAAATCAGAGAGTATCCTAACCTTTGGAAGGAACGTTCAGAAGCCTAATAACAGAGGGGAAGAAGCTGTTTCTGAGTCTGGTAGTGCGCGCTCTCAAGCTTCTTGAGAAGAAGGAATGACCACGATGGGACAAATCTTCAATTATGTTTGGCTGCTTTTCTGAAGCAGTGTAGATGAACTAATTGGTGGAATGTCTGGTCTGAGTGATGGACTGGGCCACATTAACAACTCTCTGCAATTTCTTGGGATCCTGGGCAGAGCTGTTCCCAAGCAAAGCTATGATGTAATCCGACAGTATGCTCTCTGTGAAGCACCTGTAGAAATGTATAAGAGTCATTAGAGACATGCCGAATTTCCTCCATCTCCACAGGAAGGAGAGGCATTGGTGTGCTGTTGCTACAATGTGGATGATCCACAATAGATCATTGGTTACATTAATGCCAAGGAACTTGCAGCTCTCACTCGGATTATGTACAAAGGCAAACACGTTGAAGGGTTATTTGAACCCAAACCAGATGATCACTTTTTAATATAAACAAAGATCAAAAATTACAATTCCCATCCTCCCACAATTCCCAATAGAATTTTGAGTCTAGCCAAATCTGTGATTTGAGTACGAGCTATATTTATGAGTTGTATAAATTTCTAGAACTTAAAATATTTAGCACTACTCTCTGCGAAATGCTTTATAATGTGTTTTTCTCATTACAGTAAACTGAGACACATCATTGATGAGATGGTCACAACAGAACGAGAATATGTTAAATCTCTCAGGTACATCATTGATAATTACTACCCAGAGATGGAGCATTTTGACCTCCCTCAGGATCTGCGAGGAAAACGAAGCGTTATCTTTGGAAACCTAGAGAAGCTTTACAACTTCCACAGCCAGTATTTCCTGAAAGAACTGGAAAGTTGTACTAACCATCCACTACGTGCAAGCCACTGCTTCCTCAGACATGTAAGCAAACATTCAGTATACATATAATAAGAATTAATGTAGAGAATATGTAGCCTTTGTAATGAGTCCCTATAGATTGTATTAATTACATCCCTTGTTTCCTGTCCACTGCAAAATAGTTCAGTCAGTGCAAAAGTCAGTCTTGAGATTATGTTATTTTTAGTCTGAAGAAGAGTCTTGACCCAAAACATCGCCTGTTCCTTCGCTCCATAGATGCTGCCTCACCCGCTGAGTTTCTCCAGCATTTTTGTCTACCTTTGATTTTTCCAGCATCTGCAGTTCTTTCTTAAACATGTTATTTTAAGTGATCGAGTTCAGGTGGGAAGAAAAGTGTGAACAAAATGTAACCCAGCAGTGTGTGGAAAAATGTAAAAGTTAAATCTCAAGTTTCTGCGACAAAAACAGCTAGCTCGCTGGTTAGAAAAATTCATATATATATTTGAAACGAGTATTGAAATGGCTTTTCTTATGTGTTGAATTTGAATTTGAATTTTTAGGTAACTAATAATCACAGCTGTATGAAAGAAAGGCAGGTTTTAGGTATTTATATTTTAATATAAACATAGAATCATTAGTGTTAAGCAATTTAAATATATGTTTATATATTTTAATTGTTTTTGAATGTGAATGGCATTAAATATATTCAGTGAAAATCAAAATACTGCCGATATTGGATATCTGAAATAGAAACAGACACAAAAATGATACATTCTGAAGATTAGACAACATTTATGGAAAGAGAAACAGAAATTACATTTCAGATTGAAGAAAAGAGATGGTCTGATAAAGGATGTTCAAGGTGGAACATTAACTGTTTCTGTTTCCGCAGATGCTGCCTGACTTGCTTCCATTCTTCTCAGTTTTCCAAACATTCAATCTGTTCAATAGCTTTGATAGCCAGATCAGACTAAGAAACTATCATAATTGCTGTGTAATTTATTAGGTGAGGATCAACTTTATTGTGGAAGTTGTTTGTAGGGTTTCACTCAATGTAAGAGCAGGTTTAGCAGGTAGCCAAGTGCCGACAGCTTGTTGCTTCAAGTAAATTCCAGGGTATTTTGTATAAAGTGGAATTTTTCTGAAATGGATATCTATTTCATCCAGTTTCCTGTAAGCAAATTTCATACCCTTAATTTTTCTAATGTCATATTTTACAATTAGTTCTACTCTGATTTTTAACTTCCTTTATTTATTGTATTGGATTCCCAGCTACCTCGCCATTCTTCAAGAGTTTTTTTTCCTACAAAAATACATAATTCACATTATAAAAAGTTATCCATGTTCTCATTTAAGAATGTGTCATCATTAGTAATTGTTCAGATTATAGATAATTTTTCTTGTGGTATCCTTTTCATTACAACATGTTAACCTGAACATAACTTAATTATTTATGCTTTCTATTTTCCAATCAAGTCCCTTTCGTCTATGCTAGAACATTAAATCCAATCCAGTAAGGCCATTTAAAAAATGTTAACACATGTCTGAATCTTACAGATTGGTTATACCATTAGTTAGTAAGAAAATTTCCAATAGGTTTGTAAAATGACATTTCTCATTCAGAAATTGATTCAGCTCAAACATATACCAGGTCTCTTTATAAATTATAGTAATATAACTGCTACTGTGGTCAAGTTAATTTGCTTCTTCCCCATTTTTTTCTGCCCCCTTTCTTAAATAGCTTTGATGCATTTGCTATCTCACCACTCCATTGCTCTGAATTTAAAGCAGCGCAGAAGGTTAAAATAGAAAAAACGTATTTATCTGACTGGCTCATCTTTCCTTCATGAAAATCTCAGCTCACTTCTCCTCTAATCACCATGCATTGAAGCTTTGTTGTACATCAGGAAGAATAAATTCCTACAGGAAAAAATAATTCTTACAGGAAAAATTCATTCTTACAAATGTTTTAAATTTGCTTGCATCCAAAAGAACGCTCTTTCCCATTACAGATTTCTATAAATTGGATAAATGTGCTTTTGCCCAGTATCTCAGCCTGTTTCCTTCGGCATGCCGTATCCCCTGGAACTCAGAGTGTACTGTTATCCACATGTGTGAGTAATTTGTAACTATCTTAATGAGCTGAAAACGTTCATTACAGTAAATACTCTCACATCTAGAGTCTAAAGGCCCTGTCCCACTTACGTGTCCTTGGCACGCAAATTATGCGACCTCGTCGTCTCGTTGAAGCGCACGGGCATCGTGTGGCCTCGCGGGGCCGGTCCCACTGAGAAGTGCGGAGGTGTATGGAGTTGTGCGCGGTATCGCGTGGCGCTCCGAAATGTTGTAGCGAACGAAATCTTCACGCGCCACCAGCCTGTCGCGTAACTGACGGCCAAAGTGGTACAGGCCCAAGACCCTGGCGCGTCGCAACGTCTCACCTCCAACAGCAGCAGAAGTAGGCAAATGATCGCCGAGCTCGGCCTGGGGCTCACGGCCGTTGCGGATCCGGTCCGCCCCCACTCCTACTCCCACAGCGGGGCCAAGAAAATTGAAGATGGACACAAAATGCTGGAGTAACTCAGCGGGACCGGCAGCATCTCTGGAGAGAAGCAATGGATGACGTTTCAGGTCAAGACCCTTCTTTCAGACAGAAGAAGGGTCTCGACCCGAAACATCACCCATTGCTTCTCTCCAGAGATGCTGCCGGCCCCGCTGAGTTACTCCTACATTTTGTGTCCATCTTCAAATGACGTCACGCGCTCCGGACGGCTGTGCGGACGCATGAAGTAGCGCGCGACCTTCGCGGGACCGTCGCGCCTCAACCATGAGGTTGCGTAATTAGCGTGCCAAGGACACGTAAGTGGACGGGCTTTAGTGGTTTGCCTAGATGTTTCTGGTCGCTTCAGAAAAGCCGTGTTCAGTTTTTGTATCTGATTATGGAGGAAATTTTAAATGTATCTCTTCAAAGTAATTTTGCTAAACACAAATCAGAAAAGTTTGTATTTGAATTATTTAGATGGCCAAACTTTGGTTTCTTTTTAATTCATCCACATTTTAGAGCTTAAGGTATAACCTAACAAACTTGACAATTTTGGTATGATAGAATATTTTTGTCATCATGCAGAGGTCATGATACAGCTTTATAGAACTTTGGTTAGGCCGTGTTTGAGCATAACATGCAGTTCTGATTGCTGCATTACAGGAAGGATATGGAGGCTTTGGAAAGGGTGCAGAGGGTTAGTGTTAGGGTTACTAGAACGGTGCCTGGATTAGGGGGTATTAGTTATAGGGAGAGGTTGGACACGCTTGGATTGTTTACTTTAGAACACCAGGGGTTGTGGGGAGACCAGATAGAAGTATATAAAACTATGAGAGGCATAGATAGGGGTAGATAATCAGAACCTTTTTTCCCAGGATGGAAAAATTAAATACTAGAGGGCACTCTTAGGTGAGGGGGGCAAAGTTTAAAGTAGATGTGCGGGTCACTTTTTTTTACACAAACTTTGGTGAGTGCCTGCAACGCAATGCTGGGTTTGGTGGTTGAGGCAGATATGATAGTAGCATTTGAGAGACTTTAGATAGGCACATGGATGTGCAAGAAATGGAGCAATTGTGTGCAGGTAAATAAAAAGATGGTGATGGTATCATGTTTAGCACAGACATTGTAGACCAAAGGTCCTGATGTACTGTTCTATGTTCAATGTTAAATATTTGGCTTCCATTTAACTGGCTGTCTAAAGTCGCCCATTTTATTCCAATATGAATTTTACAATTTTAGACTCACAACAAGTAAATTATTGATCTCACACTCCTTGAGAGGAACTGTGTTTGAATTGAGGAACATGGATCAGAGTAGTGATTCCAGTGTGATAATATCCATTGCATATATAAAGTTTCTGAGCAAAGGTGTGAATGTCAGATAATTAAATTTGCTTCATGTTTTCAAATTGCAACGATCAACTTCATCTTTGAGTATCAAACCAGTTTTCCCTGCTAGTTTTTATTACAAACAATACTGGAGATGAGACAAGCAGGACTGATCTTTAAGAACTAATTTTGCCTTTCCATTTGAGTGCCTGGAGATCTGAGTACATTGACTACCACTTGTTATCTATACATAACTAAAACTCTGATCTTGTGCTCTTCCGGTTTGCGTGGTTTTTCTATTTGCGCAAGAACGGTACACGATAGTGCTATGATTGTTCGGCACCTTACTCACCATTCTCCTATGCTCAAGTGCAACACGTTTTGTTCCGATCAATGGTATATTTTAAAAGTTATTAAGGTTTAAAAATCTTTAAAACCGCGCATGCAAATAAATGGTTTCAGGACCTGGTGAGGGGTGTGTAAAGATACGAAGTAGGTACATCCCTTTTATCTTGTCTTATCGTACTTTTTTTTCTTTCTTTTTCTTTTGTTTTCTGTTTAACTCTTTCTTGTGGTTTAGGTCCCTACGGGTTTCCCTGGACCACTCTTTCACTCACTCACTATCTTTGCTAATTCTCTCTATCTTTTTTCTTATTAAAGTTTAAAATAAGAAGTGGTACAAGAAATGTATAATTTTATGTTTGTTTGAGATCACTGCATTGTACAATACTTCTAATTTTTTTTTAAAATAATAAAATAATAAAAACCGCGCATGCGCAGATTGGTCTCTTCTGTGTCAGAGCCACGCAGATTGGTCTCCTCTCCTGTCAGTCGCAGGGACGGCGATGCCCCTTCCTGCACCATCGCTGCAATGATTGGCCAGGTCCGCTGTCAGTCACAGGCGGCGCCCGGCAAGGAGAATATAAAGCTGAAGGAGCTGAGTGAGCATCACTAACGCTCCGCCGGGTGGGTCTGCGTCTGCGCCACCGTGGTGCAGAGTGGGCGAGCGGCCAAGCCCACTTCACCCGTCGGCCGCTTCGTCCGACCCGGGCTTCTACCTGCAAGGCCCCGGCCGGGGTTCTGTGCGGCGATCCAGGAAGCACCGGGACCGCAGCAGTGAGGCCTCGCGACGATGGGGCCATGGCAGCGGTGGGCCTCGCGCGGTGGTGGGGCCGTGCCGAATTTCAAAATCCGCAGAGTAATCTATCTCTTCCTCTTTTTTTTTTTTTCCTGTCTCATGTCTGGTGGGGGAGGAGGGGGAATAGAGGGAGAGGATGGGGGGGAGTGGAGGAGGTAGTGAGGGGGAATAGAGGAAGAGGAGGGCAGTGGGGGAGATGAGGGATAGTGGGGGGGGATAGGGGAAGGTGAAGAGTGGGGGATAGAGGGATAGGAGGGGGGTAGGGAGGAAAGGGGATATGGAAGGAGGGAGGGAGTGACTGAGGGTAGGTGAAAGGAGAGGTGAGGGGGATTGGGGGAGGGGAGGAGGAGAGGAGAAAAAAGAGGGAGGGTGAAGAGAAGGGGGAAGGATCGCTGGGGATGATGGGAAATGAGCCATGCCTGCGCAGTTGGGGGGGCTATGCGTGAGTGGTGGAATATGGCGTTGGGGGGGCAGACCCAACTTAGTCTAGTTAAGTTATAAAATCCAAGATGTAGAGAAGAGGGAAATAAATAAATATTTGTACAGCCATAACTCTCCAAGATGTGCCTGTTGCATAGCAATGATGAGAGGTAATAATAGTCACAATGATGTGATGTCTGAAGAATGAAAATAATTTAAATATATAAATTTACATCACAAGTAATTTTTAGTTACCAAAAATGTTTATTCATTCAGAATTTGTTATAGCTTACTTATTACAAGAATCATGTAGGCCTTTTCAATACAAATATTAGTGTGAACCTCTAAAACAACTCTTTTGCAAAGCAGTTTGGAACACATTGGCATAGTTTGCAAACATTGATTGAGTAGCAGTACTAATTGTACTGATCTCATCTCAGCTGGTTTCCCAGAGAAAGTGAAAGTAGAGGATAAGCAGTCAAAACAAAGTCACGATAAATTAAATGGGGTATGTTTGTGCATAACTTAGTAATTAACAATAGTTGGCTTTAGCAAAACTGTAGGAAAAGTTAGATGTGCACTCTGGCATTTTGAGTTGTAAATGTTTTTTTTTTTTTTAAGTACTTTTGCACCCTATGTTTGTAATAATTCTATAAATGCAGACCACGTCAGGTGGAAGTGATCTGGTTTACCTGCTAGGAGGAGTCTTATCTCTTCTAGGTGTAATGTTTCAAACATATTTGAAATCCACATATTTATAGTTGGTATTGGAGCCTTCTTCCAAAATTTTAGAATTAGCTTTTTTCCAATTATTAACCCATAGTCCATTAGTTTCTTTTGAAACACATTTAGTTCTGGACCATCTTCCGTTATACCGAAGATAATCCATTCTGCTTTGGGTATCAGTCTTGTTTTAAATAACTTTGTAAAGATTTCAAAAATTTCATTCCAAAATTATTGAATTTTTGTACAGAAAACGAATGAGTGCGCTATAGTAGCTTCTTGGGATTGACATTTATCACAAATAGATGATACATTTGGGAAAATTTTATGAATTTTAGTTTTCGAATAATATAATCTATGTAAAATTTTAAATTGTATTAAAGTGTGTCTTACATTAATCGAGCATTTATGCACGTTTAATAAGTATTCATTCCAACTTTCCTTTGAAATTTTAATAGCTAACTCTTGTTCCCAGTCTCTTCTGATACCCTCCGTAGGTGGTATTTGTACATTTAAGATAATATTATACAAATAAGATATTAAGTTTGCTGATTCAGCTTTTATCTGCATTGCCTCGTCCAATACATCTACTGGGTTATTATAATGATCTTTTGTATATTTTTTCAAATAGTCGCATATTTGAAAATATTTAAAATATTGATTATTTCCGAGTTTATATTTTATTTGTAATTGTTGAAATGAAAGTAATTTTCCAGTTTCATACGTCACCAAACGTTTTAATTCCTTATCTATCCCATTGTGTATAAGCTTTATCTATAATAGAAGGATTAAACGAAGGGTTATTGACTATAGGTAATAAAAGTGATAAATTTCTTAATTTTAAATTTTGTTTTATTTGTTTCCAAATTCGGATTGTACTATGAATAATTGGGTTCTTATTATAATTTATGTTATTCAGTTTCATTGGAGAGAGGAGGATCGCTCCAATGTTTCTAGAGGAGCAATCCTCTTTCTCCATTACAATCCAGTCCACTTGCTGGGCGGAGTTATCCATCAGTTGAATCATATTTTTAATATTTACTGACCAATAATAATACATAAAATTAGGTAGTGCTAAACCCCCTAATACTTTAGGTTTATTCAGATGATTTTTTTGTATTCTATGTGATTTATAGTCCCATATAAAATTAGTGATATCTGAGTCGAGTTTTTTAAAAAACTTCTTTGGTAAGTAACTTAGTAATTAACAATAGTTGGCTTTAGCAAAACTGTAGGAAAAGTTAGATGTGCACTCTGGCATTTTGAGTTGTAAATGTAAACAGAATTTGGAAAAGTTGTTACAAACAGCATGTACAAGAGCTGGATTATTGGTAAAAAGTCGATTAAGCAATATGCAATCAACAACTAAATTCGTATTGGTGGAAATGTGTCAGCCTCGATAACAATCAGCACGGGAGCACCTCAAGGCTGCGTGCTCAGCCCCCTGCTGTACTCACTCTATACTCATGACTGCGTAGCCGGTCACAGTGCGAACTCCATCATCAAGTTCGCTGACGACACCACTGTGGTGGGACGTATCACTGATGGGGATGAGTCAGAGTATAGAAGAGAGATCGAGCAACTGTCCTTATGGTGCCAGCACAATAACCTAGCCCTCAACACCAGCAAAACCAAGGAACTGATTGTGGACTTTGGAAGGAGTAGGATGGGGACCCACAGTCCCGTTTATATGGTTGAAAGGGTCAAGAGCTTCAAATTCCTGGGGGTGCACATCTCTGAAGATCTTTCCTGGTCCGAGAACACTAATGCAATTATCAAGAAAGCTCATCAGCGCCTCTACTTCCTGAGAAGATTACGGAGAATCGGTTTGTCAAGGAGGACTCTCTCTAACTTCTACAGGTGCACAGTGGAGAGCATGCTGACATCGTGGCTTGGTTCGGCAACTTGAGCGCCCTGGAGAGAAAAAGACTACAAAAAGTAGTAAACACTGCCCAGTCCATCATCGGCTCTGACCTTCCTTCCATCGAGGGGATTTATTGCAGTCGCTGCCTCAAAAAGACTGGCAGTATCATCAAAGACCCACACCATCCTGGCCACACACTCATCTCCCTGCTACCTTCAGGTAGAAGGTACAGGAGCCTGAAGACTGCAACACCCAGGTTCAGGAATAGCTACTTCCCCACAGCCATCAGGCTATTAAACCTGGCTCGGACAAAACTCTGATTATTAATAACCCATTATCTGTTATCTGCACTTTATCAGTTTATTTATTCATGTGTGTATATATTTATATTATGGTATATGGACACTGATCTGTTTTGTAGTAAATGCCTACTATGTTCTGTGAGCTGAATCAAAGCAAGAATGTCATTGTCCTATCAGGGACACATGACAATAAACTCACTTGACTTGACTTGAAATCAATTTTGCTTATTTAAATCTTAGCATTGCTGCCCACTATTAGTTTTCCAAGATTGTTCCACTAGCGATGCCACCAGCACACCTAACAGCAAAATAGGTATTTTTGAAGGCAATGAGATATTTAATTAATATGATTCGCAACAATATTGAACGTTTTATTTGTCAATTATTTTTTCTTTATTTCTAGTTAAAACATGACAGCAAATTCAGTGATTAACTCCATTTCAACATGCAACAGTGATAGCTTCAGAATTAGTTCTCTGGATTATGATTTTAATTTTTATGTACTATTTTCTAGGAAATTGTGAAAAACAGTAGAAACACAAATATTTGGAAATAAAATATAGTATTTTAATTAATATATTTACAGCAAGACCAGTTTGGCATGTATGCATTATACAGCAAGAACAAGCCTAAATCTGACGCCCTGCTAACCAGCTATGGGAACAGTTTTTTTAAGGTAAGCTCTTCATATGTTACACAAACAATAATTCAGTCTCATCGTATTAGGAAAACCTTTGCAAACTGATGACTGTAGTATTTTAGTCAGTGGTGCTTATAAAGGATTCGTCATTTTAAAGGTCACATCTTAATGAGGTGCTTATTTTATGGTGCTTTGAAATGTGATTATTTGGTGTTTTCACTATCAAAATTTACTTGACCTATCATGAACAAGCCAGTCGTGAAGGAACATCGCAGCCTTTTCCCACCACTTTGTACTGGGTCTGTAGCCCTGCAGATCATGGCTATTCATCTATCCTACAATTACTGTTTAAAAAAGCTTGCCCCATCTCCCTTTTAACATTTCCTCTCTTGCCTTAAGGCTATGCGCTCTGGTATTTGACATTTCTGTCATCAGAAAAAGATTCCGATTGTCTACCCCATCTATTCCTCTAATAAGTTTATAAACTTCTCTCGGGTCTCCCCTCAGCATCTGATGCTCCAGAGAAAACAATCCATGTTTGTCCAACCTCTCTTCACTAATACCCTCTAATACAGGCAGCATCTTGGTAAACGTCTTCTGCGCCTTCTTCAAAGCCTCCGCATGTGTTCTACAATGGGGTGATCAAAATGCAGCCGAACCAATTTTTTTATAACACTGCAGTATGACTTCCTGACTAGTGTCCTGACTAGTGAAGGCAAGCATACCATACCCACTTTTTGCCACTCTATCTATTTGCTACTTTCAGGAAGCTATGGGTTTGGATCACAAAGTCCCTCTGTACATCAATGTTGTTAAGGGTTCTGCGACTAACTGTATACTTTCGTCTTACATTTGACCTCCAGACAGACGTGTAACGCCTTACAACTGCCCAGATTAAATTCCATTCGCTATTTCTCCTGCCATATCCATAATTGATCTATTAAGTGGTGTATATTTCCTCCCTAATTCTTCATTTTAATTATATGCTTCCATGTATTTGACTCCACTGTTCAGGAAAAATGACTTTCTTCTTTATCTAAGAACTTCATAGTGTTCTTCACCTAAATTATGTCTCTTTCCACCTCTTATGTTATAAAGGAAACACCCACAACGTATCCATTCTTATAGCAAAACCCTTTTGATGCTGGAAGCATTTTTGTAAATCGCTTCTGCACGCTCCCAAGTGTAATCTTGTCTTTCCTGTAATGTGGTGACCAGAGATGGATGCCTACTCAAGATGCGTTCTAACTAATGTTGTATAGAGCTTGGCCATAACCTCATTGTTATTACATTCTCTGCTTCAGTGAATACAGCATCACAAATGCCTTTTTAATCACCCTATTGGCCTTTGGTGCAACATTAAAGATCTGTGCACTTACATGCCAACATCCCTTTGTTTCTCCACTCAATATCCATCTTTCTATTGTATTTCCCCTTGTGTTAATACCCAGATCAGTTAACTTTGAATTTCATTTGTTACATTTCTGCACAATTGACCAGGGCATCTATAACGTCTAATAGTTTCATGGTGAGGTGGTAGAAGAAGATATGACAGCAATGTTTAAGAGACATTTAGGCAGGCAATGAACATGTAGGGGGTAGAAGGATAAAGCCCACATACAGCTGCAGTTTAAATTAGCAACAAGGTCAACACAGTCATCTTGGGCCAAAGGGCCCATTCCTGTGTTGTACTGTTCTGTGTAACTCTGCAGACTCCCCTGTCATGCACCCACACTTAAGGTACCAAGCAGCATCTAGATTGCTGGAGCTGTGCACCAGCCAGCACGAACTGCTCCACTATTTGGGAGCCTCCTACAGCTACTAAAAGGTCCTTCTTTGGTTCTCATATTGGTCTTTATATATTACAAAACCTCTGAGAGAAAAACATTACGTTACTCGGTTTTAAGTGATCAACCCCTTAAGTTTTAGGTTTGTCCCCTTGTTCATGAGTAAGAACATCTCAACATTTACCCCATTAAGCTCCATTAAGATCTAATATGTTTGATGAAGGTCACCCCTCATTCTTCTCAACTCCAAGGAATGCAGGCCCAAAATGTCTAGTCTCGTGATAGGACATTTCATACGAGGAATTAATATGCTTCAGGGACACTAAATTATTTTCTTTTGGTAAGGGAGACTAAATTGTGTGTAGAATTCTGGACATAGCCTCACCAACATCCTACACAAGTGGGAGAGGCTTTCTTTCCAATCTTACACTCCAACCCCATCTCACTAAATGCCAAGGTGCGATTTGCTTTCTTAATCACTTATTGGACCTGCCTGCTTTTTGTGATAATGCAGTAGAATACCTCGATCTCTTTGAACTTTGGAGAATTTTAGATAATCTGTCTTTTGATTCTTCTTATTGAAATGCATGACATACTTCTCCATGTTAAACTCCATTTGCCAGTTTTTCATCCAAGCACTCAATCTATCTGTATCCTGTTGCAGAATCACAATGTTATCAATGTATTCTGTATTTGGCATCCCCATCCTTTTTCTTTGTGAAAACCTTTTCATTCTGAAGCATTGTTACCCTTTGAATGGCTCCCCTTGCTCTGAAACGAATTTACTGTAATTATTTCCCTATCCAATTTTGTTAAATCACAAACCATTCTAGTAAAATTAACAATACCTTCATTTAGAATTTTGAATTCCATTTTTCCTTTCCTATCATTATGCCATGTTTTACTGAAGTACAATCACTACCTCAAAAGCCTTCTCCCATTGGCACTCCTTCCACCTGCCCAACTTCACACCTTCAAGCTATATCCAGAATTGCAGCCCTTTCTGATCAGGCTTGCTTTATTCTGGATGTTTTTAAATCTCCTGGATGCATTGATTCTACATGTTATACTGAGTCAGGCACGGAAATCGCTATCAAAATACGGAGGGGACCGGGGGACAGAATTTTTTGGCGCTCGCGCATGCGCACACTCACATGCGAGAGGCTTCGGAGGCTCAATCCAGCGCTAAATGCTCAACTCTGCCTGCCTCGCCGGGTTAACCTACAGCCCTGCCTGGACTGATGGGACACCAGCGCTGCTTCTCCGCGCCGGCTGTAAACCTGGGCCATATTTCCTGCAAGTCCAGGCAGGGCTGTAGGTTAACCTGGCGGGACAGGCAGAGTTGAGCTGGGTTTAGCGCTGCTTCTCTGCGCTGGCTGTGGGCCGGGGGGTACAGCTCCCGTCTGACTCCCGACGTCTCTGGCCACCCCCGGGCGTGGGGAGGGGGGGGGGGGCACTCGGGTGGGGACGGGACAGCGCCGGAGAGCCTGGATCGATCCTGGCTGCAGATGAGGCGCAGGTCTGTGCCGAGAGTGTTTTGGCACGTCTCCCCCCTCCAATCACCGCACTCTATCCTCAGTCCCACCCACCCCCTACTCCACCCTCCTCCAATGATCGCGCTGAATCATCATGTCCCGCCCCCACTGCCTGCCGACGTCTCTCTCGTCCAATCGGCGCTCTCGATCAGCAGTCCCACCCCCACTGTCTCGCGGAAAGCGGAGATTTCACCGGGTTTTAAAATCCGGATTACAAAAACTTGGGGGGATGTCCCCCACCTCTCAAAACAGAGGGGGGGGGGAGCGTGTCCCCCCCGGGATTTCCGCCCCCTGTGTAACTGAGTGTATCCTAGTCAGTATCAAGGCAGTTAATATCACCCTGTGTTTTCCAAGTCTGCATTTTTTCTGTGAATTTGCTCTGTACCTACTTTGGACGATGTCTTAGTTTAAATTATATAGCTTAATTTGCTGATCCTCTACATTTCCTCACACAGTGTAGTTATTTTGTTAACTAATAATGCTACACTCTTGTTCTCCCTTTCTCTTTCTCATCGGAAAACCACTGGTATCTTCTCTTTTTGCACGGCCTTTTGTACTTGTGTATAGCTTGATTGTACTCGTGTATCATATGATCTGACTGGATAGCAAGTTTTTCTCTGTACACATGACAGCCATAAACAAAACCAATACCAACTAATCCGTCACACTATCTGTCCTTAAATGTTAATTTGTTTGACATCTTAGCACCGTTGCTTACATTGATTTTTATGTTATTTTAGCACAAGCAGCAACAACTGGGCGATAAGATGAATTTGGCTTCCTATCTGCTGAAACCTATCCAGCGAATGAGCAAATATGCCCTTTTACTAAAGGATTTGATCAAGGAATGCACTGAGGTTCAGGAACAGGAGCTGAATAATCTCAGAGCAGCAGAAGAAATGGTTAAATTTCAGCTTCAACACGGCAATGATTTGTTGGCTATGGATGCTATTAGGGATTGTGATGTAAGCCTAACGTTGACTTCCTTAATTTGCAAATGTTGTTTTACTAAATTGTGCCTGTTTAGTTTTAACTAAGCATTAGATAAAGTTTCAGTTTAAAAACTGATTCAGCAGTAATTGGAACTACCTAGACTGAAAGGTGATGCTGAGTGATTGGTCAGATTTTGAGCCTTAAAGACAGTAAATTAAATTTCGGAATTATTTTAAGAGGATTCATGACAAAAGCAAAGACGGGACAGAAGGAAGAATAGGCGAGAACGTGCTTCGGGTTGGTTAACTAATGACACATTTGATAGGTAAAAACTTTGGATTCGCTTTCATGGAATTGTTCTCTCAACTGACTTGATCAGAGTGAAAATTCGCAATGGTAAGGCCATGCAAGATGACTGCTGTCCGGGTGAGAACGTGGTTGGAATTAGGGGCTGCAGAAAAGTTCCACCCATGAAAATCTAAAGAATGTTCCCTTGCAGCTGGCCAAGCTAAATCTCAAACTTGTCAGTACGTTGACTGCTTCTGTCAAAATGCAGAACAATGTAGCACATACGTCTAAAATTTGTGGAATCAATTAGGTACAGAACATTTAACAATGCTCAGTGTATAAAGCACTTAACAAGCTAATTAAATTCAAATCAAATGTATTTCTGCAGAAACTTTCAAGTAAATCATGCTATGGTGGGGCCTGATTCCACAACTAGCCAATTGAGCCAAGAGTATTTATTCACTGATGTTTCCCAGTTTGAGAAAATGTCCTTGTAATGTGGTAGCAGGCAGGAACATTGGGAAATTTGCAACCAATAACCCATCCACTTCACTGTTAAAGTGACTTGGATGAAAACACCAACTCTGTCTGGCCTGTCCACGTTGTCAATTATAATTTAACTCATAAAAACATATAACCATATAACAATTACAGCACGGAAACAGGCCATCTCGACCCTTCTAGTCCGTGCCGAACACGTATTCTCCCCTAGTCCCATATACCTGCGCTCCGACCATAACCCTCCATTCCTTTCCCGTCCATATAACTATCCAATTTATTTTTAAATGATAAAAACGAACCTGCCTCCACCACCTTCACTGGAAGCTCATTCCACACAGCCACCACTCTCTGAGCAAAGAAGTTCCCCCTCATGTTACCCCTAAACTTCTGTCCCTTAATTCTCAAGTCATGTCCCCTTGTTTGAATCTTCCCTACTCTCAGTGGGAAAAGCTTATCCACGTCAACTCTGTCTATCCCTCTCATCATTTTAAAGACCTCTATCAAGTCCCCCCTTAACCTTCTGCGCTCCAAAGAATAAAGCCCTAACTTGTTCAACCTTTCTCTGTAACTTAGTTGCTGAAACCCAGGCAACATTCTAGTAAATCTCCTCTGTACTCTCTCTATTTTGTTGACATCCTTCCTATAATTAGGCGACCAAAATTGTACACCATACTCCAGAATTGGCCTCACCAATGCCTTGTACAATTTTAACATTACATCCCAACTTCTATACTCAATGCTCTGATTTATAAAAGCCAGCACACCAAAAGCTTTCTTTACCACCCTATCTACATGAGATTCCACTTTCAGGGAACTGTGCACAGTTATTCCAAGATCCCTCTGTTCACCTGCATTCTTCAATTCCCTACCATTTACCATGTACGTCCTATTTTGATTTGTCCTGCCAAGATGTAGCACCTCACACTTATCAGCATTAAACTCCATCTGCCATCTTTCAGCCCACTCTTCCAACCGGCATAAATCTCTCTGTAGACTTTGAAAATGTACTTCATTATCCACAGCCCCACCTATCTTAGTATCATCTGCATACTTACTAATCCAATTTACCACACCATCATCCAGATCATTGATGTACATGACAAACAACAGTGGACCCAACACAGATCCCTGTGGCACCCCACTAGTCACTGGCCTCCAACCTGACAAACAACCATCCACCATTACTCTCTGGCATCTCCCATTCAGCCACTGTTGAATCCATCTTGCTACTCCACCATTAATACCCAACCATTGAACCTTCTTAACCAACCTTCCGTGAGGAACCTTGTCAAAGGCCTTACTGAAGTCCATATATACAACATCCACGGCTTTACCCGCATCAATTTCCCGGGTAACCTCTTCAAAAAATTCAAGAAGATTAGTCAAACATGACCTTCCAGGCACAAATCCATGTTGACTGTTCCTAATCAGCCCCTGTTTATCCAGATGATTATATATATTATCTCTAAGTATCCTTTCCATTAATTTGCCCACCCGTGACGTCAAACTAACAGGTCTATAATTGCTAGGTTTACTCTTAGACCCCTTTTTAAACAATGGAACAACATGCGCAGTACGCCAATCCTCCGGCACTATTGCCGTTTCCAATGACATTTGAAATATTTCTATATGGGGCATCTGTTACTGAGTTTTATTTCCATGATAGCTGATAAATTTTTAATACTGATATGAAAAGGCACTTAAAACTGAAGTATACCCAAGGCAATTTGACCATGTATCCTTTCCAATGCATCCATAGGGCATCCACAAATGGGAATATGTATAGAAAGCTTGAATAAAGAGGAGATGTTGAAGACCCTTTCCATTTTGTGTTACATATTTTTTTAGAGTTATCTTTAACATCTCTGAGTTTGCTGATCCTTATCCCCATGGTCCAGGGCAAACTTATGTTCTGGATTTGGTGTTGCAGTAGTGTAGTGATCTGCCCTGAGAATGGAAGTAATATGTTATTTGGGAGATTAGCCAAATGGCTGTTGGTTTAATTACACCAAATGTACTCATTTTGCTGAAAATGTAATCGGGAGCAAAATGAGTATATTATGCACACCTTAAACTGATATCAGTTTTCCTGTTATGCCAGATATTCATATTTTCAAAATGGCCATTTTCTATTGTAATTGTTTTCTGCATAATAGTTTTTTTTTAATCCACTGTCTATTAAGACAAAGGAACAACTCCATCCTGTAATGGGACTTCCATGCAATCAATCCAAGGGAGAGTGGTTTCTCTGCATAAACATATATTTGGTAAAGAACTCTTCAGTCCACAAAGTTTTATTTAGAGCTACATTACACTGTGACTTGCATAAAATTTGGGGCAGCAAGAAAGCAGGCTGCAAAGTGAGGAAAAAAGATTCTGATCCAGCAGTTTTGTACTAAGATGCATCTCATGTTTTAAAAGGTAAAACAGTTTGATGATTTGAAGGACGGCACAAGTGGTGCAGAGGTAGAGTTGCTGTCTGTGTGGAGCTTGTATGTTCTCCCTGTGACCGCATGGGTTTTCTCCAGGTGCCCGGTTTCCTCCCACATTTGTAGGTTAATTGGCTTATATAAATTGACCCTAGTGTGAAGGATAGAACTAGTGTACGGGGGATCGTTGGTCGGCACGGACCCGGTGAGCCAAAAGACCTGTTTCCATGCTGCGACTCTAAAACTATTGGTTCAAATTTGTAATATTTCATGGTTTCAGTGTGTATATTTTTTCTTTTCTTTAGGTATCTATTTTTGTTAGTGTGCATTTATGCAAGTTTCACAGTGGATGCTTTCACAAATTTGGATTATACTTTGTTTCTTTTTCCACAATGATTTTATATCAAATCTATTGAATCTTCTAATGCTTGGCCAGTAATGGAAAGTTGATCATAAAAAACTTAGAAGAAACAAGAACAGGAAATGAGAATTTACCAAACTAAAAGCATTCATTTAGTCACCAAGTTTTATTCTGATTTACAAGAAAGTAAAAGGCAGGATAATAAGAGCAATGTCTTTAAATCATATTAAACAGGTGAACTTGAAGGAGCAGGGACAGCTGGTTCGCCAAGACGAGTTCATTATCTGGTCTGGGCGCAAGAAGTATCTACGACATGTTTTTCTATTTGAAGATCTAATCCTTTTCAGCAAACCTAAACGAATTGATGGTGGATTTGATGTCTATATCTACAAGTGTTCCTTTAAAGTAAGGAAATGTTGCTTAATCTTTAATTAATTTAGTTGCTGTGTAATTATCATGTCTTGATAGCTTCGCTAATGAAGATTGTAAGAAGCCACGTAAAGCTGTCTTTCAATTTTGCTAAGAATTAGCAGTTTCCTTGTGTTTCTCATGACAGAATTGTGAATGTAGGTTATTCACAGCAGATTGAAATCTAAATTAGAGCTTAATGGTATATCAAAGAATGAAATTGGCCACTGAGAATTGTTTCATTATGTAACTCATATTGTGCTTTTTTGATATACGTTGCGTGGATCACTAAAATGAGTAAATAGCTAGGACATTGTTTGTTTATAGACAGCAGATATTGGCCTGACTGAAAATAGCGGTGAGAATGGAATAAGATTTGAAATCTGGTTTCGGCGTCGGAAATCCAGTGATACCTATATACTTCAGGCAAGTTCTCAAGAAGTTAAACAGACCTGGACAAAAGATATAACAAGCATTTTATGGCAACAAGCTAACAGAAATAAAGGTAATGAACTTGGAAAGATTTATTGTTCCATGCTTCAGGGAGAGCTTTTTCAGTTTACTGATAATTGTTTGTTAACCAGATATATTAAGATATACTGTATGGGGAAAATTTAGTTCATGTCAGCCATGATCTATCTCATTGAATGGCAGAACCAAAGGTAGACACAAAGTACTGGAGTAACTCAGCAACATCTGTGGAGAAAAAGGTTGGATGGAAGAGATGCAAGGCATACCTTGAGGAGATTTTGCAGTGGAAGTATCAATTGGAAGAGCTAAACAACAGACAAACTGCTGGAGGAACCCAGTGAGTAATGCAGCATCTATGGAGGGAAGTGGACAGACAATGTTTTAGCACTGACCCACTGAGTTCCTCCAGCAGTTTGTTTTATGCATAAATTTCCAGCATCTGAAGTCCTTTATGTCTCTGAAACCGAGCTATCTTTTTTCTGCATCAGTTTATATAAATAGGGATCCAAGGTGCTGGGTTGGGTTTAAAGCCATACAAGTAATTTAGGGAGACTGAACAAAGAATCTTTTTAAATTTTAAAGTTTTATTACAGAACAAATTCCAAAGGATACTATGACAGTCTGAAAGTCCTGCTAAAAATGGAAGTGCTGGGTGGGCAAAATGTATTTTGGTGGTCTATGATGCCCCCTTCAGTTTGTTCAGGACAGCAGGTTGCATGGGAATCTGATATCTAAGGAGGTAAAACTAATCTATAAAGTGATGTGGAAGGTTAAATAGTGGGAAGGTATGTGGAAGTTTAAACACTCCTGATGAAGAAGTTTGTTCTGGGCAATTAAAAAATAAGTACTTTAAACATACTGTTTGTCTGTTAATTAAGTCCATTTTAATAAATGGCAGCTTCATGGGGCATCTCAGCAAGCTGTGCCATAAGTGAACTCCAGAATACTTCCTTTTTCCTGAACAGCCATAGGTTAGGAAATGAATTCAACTGGAAGAGCCTGAGCAACAGCTGATGTCACTAGGGTATATCCATGAGGGGGAGTACTCTGTGGATAGCATATTTCAGGACCTGGTCACACTGCAGCTCGAGAATGCAGGGAGTGAGGGAATGAGCGACTGCCCGACAGGCAAAAAAACAGACTGGTTCAGGAGTTCCCTGAGGACATCTCTCACTCATGTTTGGTTCTGATGGAGAGAGGTTTCCCGAGGCAGGGAAGGTGGGGTGTATCCAAACCCAAGACTGAGTAATGAAGTGCTCATAAGAGCTGGATAAATAGAGGTAGTTTAACATTAGTCCCTCAAAAAACCTTGTTTTGTTTATTTTATTTTAGATATACAGCATGGAAACAGGCCCTTCGACCCACCGCGTCCACACCGACCAGTGATCCCCGCACATTAACACTTTCCCACGCACACTAGGGACATTTTTTTATACCAATCCAATGAACCTACAAACCTGTACGTCTGGAGTGTGGGAGGAAACAGGAGCACCCTGAGAAAACCCACGCGGTCACTGGGAGAACGTACAAACTCCATACAGAGAGCCTTCTTAGTTGGGATCGAACCTGGGTCTCTGGCGCTGTAAGGCAGCAACTCTACCACTGTGCCATTATTATAGAAAATTGCTTTATAAAAACTGAAAGTAAACATGCAGGTACAGCAGTGAAGAAAGCTAATCATAACGATTGGCCTTCATAAGGAGAGGATTTGAGTATAGGAGTAAAGAGGTCCTTCTGCAGTTGTACAGGACCCTGGTGAGAACACCTCTGGAGTATTGTGTGCAGTTTTGGTCTCCTAATTTGAGGAAGGATATCCTTGCTATTGAGGGAGTGCAGCGTAGGTTCACGAGGTTAATCCCCGGGACTGTCATATGAGGAAAGATTGGAAAGACTAGGCTTGTATTCACTGGAATTTAGAAGGATGAGGGGATCTTATAGATCATCATTATCATCATCATCATCGTTGAAAACATCAAGGGGCACGGTACCGTACAAAGCTATGTACGACAGTGATCATAACTTCTACTGAAGTGTGGATGGCCGTTGGCTCGCTAGGAGCTCATCCGCCCTTATACAGGTCTTGTTTTTGGTCCTGCTGGGGGTCCACAGCCCCCTCCTCACCTGGCAAACCAGGTGGGGAGACGGTTTAGTCACCGACTATCCGACCATGGAGCAGGTAGCACGGGATTACATGGTACCAGTGGTGGGGGGTGGGGGGGGGGGGGGGGACTACCCCCGACCTGACATAGAAACATATAAGATCATAAAAGGACTGGACAAGCTAGATGCAGGAAAAATGTTCCCAATGTTGGGGGAGTCCAGAATCAGGGGCCACACTCTAACTTCTACAGGTGCACAGTAGAGAGTATGCTGATCGGTTGCATCGTGGCTTGGTTCAGCAACTTGAGAGCCCTGGAGCAGAAAAGACTACAAAAAGTAGTAAACACTGCCCAGTCCATCATCGGCTCTGACCTCCCTTCCATCGAGGGGATCTATCGCAGTCGCTGCCTCAAAAAGGCTGGCAGTATCATCAAGGACCCACACCATCCTGGCCACACACTCATCTCCCTGCTACCTTCAGGTAGAAGGTACAGGAGCCTGAAGACTGCAACGACCAGGTTCAGGAATAGCTACTTCCCCACAGCCATCGGGCTATTAAACTTGGCTCGGACAAAACTCTGAACATTAATAGCCCATTATCTGTTTATTTGCACTTTATCAGTTTACTTATTCATGTGTGTATGTATTTATATAATGGTATATGGACACACTGATCTGTTCTGTAGTCATGCCTACTATGTTCTGTTGTGCTGAAGCAAAGCAAGAATTTCATTGTCCTATCAGGGACACATGACAATAAACTCTTGAATCTCTTGAATCTTGAATCCAAGAATAAAGGGGAGGCCATTTAAAACTGAGATGAGAAAAATCTTTTTCACCCAGAGAGTTGTGAATTTGTGGAATTCTCTTCCACAGAAGGCAGTGGAGGCCAATTCACTGGATGAATTTAAAAGAGAGTTAGATAGAGCTCTTGGGGCTTGCGGAATCAAGGGGTATGGGGAAAAGGCAAGCACGGGTTACTGATTGTGGATGATCAGCCATGATTACAATGAATGGCGGTGCTGGCTTGAAGGGCCGAATGGCCTCCTCCTGCACCTATTTTCTATGTTTCCTACTGTATGATTTAGTATAACTGTATGGCAAATCAAATTCCTCATATGTTGCAAAACATACTTGGCTAATAAAGTACTATTATGATTCTGATTACTGCAGTGTCATTTTCAGTTGAATGAGAGTTGAGGACAATATCCATGTCTGAAGAAGGGTTTCAACCCGAAACATCACCTATTCCTTTTCTCCAGAGATGCTGCCTGACCTGCTGAGTTACTCTAGCATTTTATGTCTATCCACAAATCCTGCACTTCACCAAAATGGTTTGCTAAAAGAAAACTCTAGATTTCTTACACTCTGGCGACTTTTAGATGAAGGGGAAAAAACACATATTGCTGCACTGCTATGTAAAATTCATATGCAATTGTACATTGTCTTAGCTTTGAAATCCATCAGTTAGTCAGGAAAGTGGTGCTGCATGACCTAACTCAACATTAGGATGGTTGTGATAATAGTTTGTTTTATATTGAAGGAGATGTGGATTTCTATAGCTTTGTGTAGTTATTTGTTTTCTATTTAATATTGCACAATAAACCATCCATTTCAGAGGTCCGAATGAGGGAAATGGTGTCAATGGGAATCGGTAACAAGCCATTCTTGGACATCAAACCAAGTGAAGCTGCAATCAATGACCGAGCCATTAATTACATTATGAAAGGCAGAGGTAGGTCCTCTAAATATATTTAGTACATAATCTTGAAATGCCACAGTCAGTAAATTATACTAGATTAAATTCATCTGAGTCTGGATATTGAATGAGAAGTATATTTTAAATGGATATATGATAGTAGTTTATGCTGACAGAAATATGCACTAAATTTATTGTATTTGGTTAAATCTGATATCTCTCCTGCATATATTTTGCACCCTAAAAATTGCTAATGCATTTTTTCAGTTATTGGATGTTCAGAAGAAAGTTTACTTCAGTGAAAATCTCAATTGATACCATGTTTTTAAAACTATTAAATATTATTTGAACAAATGTTATTAGTAAATATCCTTTTTCTTTTGGAACATATGTAAGAAAACTGCATTTCTTACAGGAGCAAGAACCAGGGCATCAATTGCAGTGTCGTTATTTGACCACACAAATCCGTTTAGAAGGCGACAAAATATTTCAAGTAAGGGCAGTCCTTCAGCTGGTGGACCATCCTCATCTTCATTTTTGGGACCTCTTAACCTCCATATGTACACCAACCAGGCATTGCTGTCAGGGGTGAACAATATAATACCTAGTGAAAGCCCATTTGATATCAACGTCTATCCTGAGGAGGATGAACTGGAACATGAAACAAGCAGTCAGCCTTCCACGAGTAAGTGTTTCATCTCTAATAATTAGAATCCCCCCCCCCCCCCCCCCCACACACTGTGTCTTTGCTGCTTGTATTTTTACTTGGTGTGGTATTGGCTTTTATTGTCACATATACTGAGATGCAGTGAAAACCTTTGTTTTGCCTGTTATCCAAATCATGCCATATATGTGTACATCAGGTGGATACTCATACAAAGAGAAATAAAAAGAGTGCAGAATATCGTGTTACAGCTACAGAGAAAGTACGGGTAAAAAAGTGCAAGGGTGCAATTAGGTCATTTGGAAGATCCCTAGGATTTGAGAGGTCCGTTCAGTAGTCTGATAATAACATAGAAGACACTTTTTGAATCAGGTGGTACATGCTTTCAAATATTAGTATCTTCTGCCTGACGGCAGAGGGGAGAAGAGAAAATGACCAGATATGAATGATTCTTGATTATGTTGGCTGCTCTCCTGGGGCAACGTGGAGTATAGCTGGAGTCAATTGGAAGGGGAGTGGGGGGTGGGGGGGGTTGTGTAATGAAATGTGCTACATTCACAGCTCTCTGCAACATCCTGTGGTTTTGAGCAGAGCAGTTGCCATAGCAAGCTGATATTCATTGGTAATTGGAGAATGCTAAATTACGTAATCTTCTGAGGAACTAGAGGAAGAGTGTGGTTTACCTTGAAACTTGAAGCCCAACCAACTCCACTCAGCACCGTTGATACAGAATGGGAGTGTACTCCACCCTAGAAGTCCGTGATCAGTTCCTTCATTTTGCTCACATTGAGGGAGAAGTTGTTGTCTTGACATTATGCTACAAACCACTCAATCTCTTTCCTGTACTGTCTCATCATTGTTTGAGATCCAGCCGACTGTTGTGATGTCATCTGCAAAATTGCCAGTATACAGTGAGATGGAGGGTTGGGTAAAGAGCTGGCAAACAGTCGGTGAATTCAGGTGAGGAGGGGTTGATTGACAGATGGAGTAATGTGGGATAGGGAAGAGTAGAGACTAAGACAGTGGCTGGGAAGTGATGCGGAGTCAAGGAGAGCAGCAGATAATGGAATCAAATAAAGAAGGAAGAATAGAACTGAATAATGAAGGAATGATGGACAGTTGGGAACAGTGGAGGGAAGGAGAGGGGAACCCAACAGGCGCAGTGTAGATGATGGGCAGGTGGGGGATGAGAAATAAACTGGGTGATGGGAGGGTTGGAAAGAAGGTGTGTGAGTGGACATGGGTAGATCAGGAGTGAGAGAGTGTTTTCCCTGTTCTTTTGAGAATCTTTTTTCATGATGGAGTTTCTTATAAAATACTGAGTATCATTAGACAGTGTATAATTCATATGATTCAAAGTGAATATGTAAATGTTTAGAGAGCAGAGTTTTTTAGATTAAACACAATTGCCTTATTCCTGCCTGCTGTTTTTTTATATTCATTCATGGGAAATCAATCAATTGGGTGCATAAATTGTCTGCCCTCTGGTTCTCAATCTGCGAACAATTATGTGATTGTCCTCTGGGTAATTCTGATGGAATGTTTTGGCTTCTATTTAGCTTATAGCTATGATCATTGATGCAATGCAAACTAATTTCCCATAATTAAATGTTTCAATGATATATTCACTTAAAAAAACAACGTAATTCAATATTGTCTGTAACGTAATTCAGAATTCTCTGCCACAGAAAGTAGTTGAGGCCAGATCATTGGCTATATTTAAGAGGGAGTTAGATGTGGCCCTTGTGGCTAAAGGGATCAGGGGGTATGGAGAGAAGGCAAGTACAGGATACTGAGTTGGATGATCAGCCATGATCATATTGAATGGCAGTGCAGGCTCAAAGGGCCGAATGGCCTACTCCTGCACCTATTTTCTATGTTTCTATGTTTTTACTTCAGCGATATATTAGTGCAACTCATCCCTGGTGTACTGTATTTTATGTCCATAATCACTAACAGTAAAGCTATAAGCTGAGCAGCAACAATATGGATAGAAATTGTATTTCACTTATTTATGGTGGACTAAGACATCATTGCAGGTTGTTTTTATCTCACTTTTCATCCTTCCAAATAAAAGTTTCAAAATTGACAGCAAATGATTCTCTAAGTGTCGAAGTAGTTTCAACCAAACTAGAGGCATTAAGACATGATCTATGTAGGTCCCGAAAGGAGCCCATCCAAATTACGGCAGCTACCATTTTGCCCACATAAATATGCAGCAGCACATGTTACGGCTGCCAAGGAGGTGGGGGGGGGAGACTAGAGAGGGTGCCAAGGTTATCTGAGAGACGTTTAAAATACTGGTGAATTAGATCCTTTCCTGGAGAGGTGGGGATGTGGAGGGAAGCCTATGGATTTTGGAAATTCCATGTGAAATATCTTGTTGGTGACTGAGAGGCTCTTTAAACAGTGGAAGCCCTTTGAGTTGCTTGATTTTTTTTTTATTGAGACAGTCACCTGGCAGTTCTATTCTGGATTTGGGAGCTCCAGTTTAAGTCAAACAAGATTGGACAGTGTTAGTGTTTTAAAAAGACACAGTGGTCATTGTAGTCAGATGGCAGCAGTACTGGGTGCCCGATGCTGTTTAATTACAAAACAACTTTTTTTCTGCCTGTCAATTTCAAAAGTAATTTTTAAGTGGTTTTCTACTTCGTGATCAATATCGCGTCACAATCAGTTGGTCATTCATTAAAATTATGTTATTTATAATTTATTCTTTTGTAGTAATATAATGTGTCAGAATAAGTATTAAATGTTGCAAATAAAAATAACAACATATGCAGAAATATAATGTTACCTACAAAATAAATAAACATTGATATTACATTTCATCTTGTCACTAGAATTAAAGAAGCCAGAAAGATACAGTATTGGTTTTAGAGTTTGGTTACATAAAATAGTGAAATATAATATTTTATTGTTATTAATGTTGTTCTGCTTCTATTTAAGCAACTGAAAGCTCAGAGTTGTCTTTCCACTGCGTATCTGGTAGTGGCTCGAGTGGGTCTGATAGTGGCTGCATCTCCAGTCTCCTTCCTGAAAATCTTTCTGAAGAGACAGGATCTCCTTCCGATATCTCTGCCTCGTATTCTTTCCTGGAATCTAAGCACAGCTTTTATACACCTTCTCCAAAGCAAGACAAACCTCTATTCTCAAATAACCAATATATGGTATGTATTAAATGTACACTTAATCTTGGTTTACATTCCCACTTCTATTTTGTAGTCATGTCTATTGCTTTACGGTTTTTAAAGTTTCAAATACTTTCTACACATTGATAAGTACAGACTCTAGTGAGTGAAATAGGAAAAATGCAGGAAATGCTCAGATCAGGCAACATCTGATGAAAGTTAACTGTACAAATCAGTTTAATGGAGAAAGTTGGTTCCAATGCCGAGACGGGGAACAGAATAAGAAAACAAAAGGGAAGGGTTGTAAAAGGGGGACCAAATGAATAATTGTGCACAAAAAAACTGGCGGTGGGACAAATGATGAATCTGGAGATGCTGTCAATAGTATACTTGTAGATCTGGTATAATACGATAGTTGTATTCCTAAAAACTATTGTATTATTGACAATATTGTTATACATACAATTGTATCAATGGGGGAAAGGGGGTTAGAGGATTGAGAGTTCCAGAAGTGGGAAGTGGATTTTTGTCCCCTATGCTGTTTAATTCCTACGCAACTTTTTTTCTGCTTGTCAATTTCAAAAGTAACTTTTAAGTGGTCTACTTCCTGATCAAAATCGCTTCACAACCAATTCAGCCTGCATGATGCAAATCGTGTTATGAAAGCACACATTATAGCAGAACTACATGTAATTATTTTGAGGCAAATGCTTACTGAACTACCCCTCGCTTCAGAGAGGGAGATAAAGATGGAATGAACCAGGACACATAGATGCATTTTGCACCACAAAGTGTCTTTGTAAACCAAATGATGACTCTGAAGTTCATTCTTATTCTCCATAGTGTGTGTCATTAAGTTCTTTCCTTACACTTCTCGTCAGCAGAAATCCGATCAAATTACGCTTGGTCCATCCACAACAGTGTAAGAGTAGTGTTCCACAGCTTGCCTTGACAATGTAAGTGCTTGATTTTATTATTCAGTATTTTTTCTTTAACCTTCTAGTAAATACCAAATATGTTTGTTTATTGTAAAGTGTATTGTGGTATAGTGGTTGGGTCACTGGATCAGCATTGGAAGCCTGCACTTGTTCCAGAGACAGGAGCTTGAAATGCACTAACTGGACGTTGCTTCAAAAACAACCTAATTCACTAAAATCTTTCAGGGAAGGGTTAGCAATTTCATCTATATGTGACTCCAGATCCTCCTGTGTAGGTGACTCAGCCTACTCCTCAGTTCATGGCAATTAGATATGGGCAATAAACACCAGCATTCACAATGATGTTCATCATATCATGTGGAAAAAAAGTTTAATTGGAAACTAAAGATATGTTTATATGTTTCTAGTAAAGTGTATTTATTGTTTATTCCAGAGAAAGCTTGATGCAGATTTTGTCTACCATGAGAATTGTGCATCAAGCTGTTGATTAGAGATTTATTCAGAGCTCGTGACTGTTGCTCACATCTTTCAAAGTAGGAGTCTTGTCAACCATAACCATCTGACCTTGGGCTTGATCTGACCAACTGCTTGCACTTACTGTTCATGTTATTCCTGTGGCTGCACCTTTCTTGGCCACACAACCCCAAACCCTGTCCAGGCTTGCTCGCCAAGAGCGGAACTCTCCATCAAAACATGGAGGGGACGGGGGACACAATTTTTTGGCGGCCGCGCGCGCATGCGCACACTCACACACGTGCGAGGTAGTATCTTTGCTCCGGAGGCTCAATCCAACGCTAAATGCAGCTCAACTACCTGTCTCAACGGGTTAACTACAGCCCTGACTGGACTGACGGGATATCAGCGCTGCTTCTCCGCCCTGGCCATATTTCCCGCATGTCCAGGAAGGGCTATCGGCTCACCTGGTGGGACAGGCAGAGTTGACCTGGTTTAGCGCTGCTTCTCTGCGCTGGCTGTGGGTCTGGGGGCACAGCTCCGGTCCGACTACCGACCAAAGATCCTATAGCGGAGGATCTTTGCTCCCGATCTCTCTGGCCACCCGTGGGGGGCACTCGGGACAGCGCCAGAGACCCGGTCGGGATCGATCCTGCCTGCGGATGAAGCGCAGGTCTATGCCACGTTTCCCTCCTTCAATCACTGCACTCTATCCTCAGGCCCCCCCCACTCCTCCCTCCAATCATCGCGCTGAATTATCATGTCCCGCCCCCATTGCCTGCTGACCGACGTCTCTCTCGTCCAATCGGCGCCCTCGATCAGCAGTCCCACCCCCACTGTCTCGCGGAAAGCGGAGATTTCACCGGGTTTTAACATCCGTATTACAAAAACTTGGGGGGGATTTCCCCCACCTCTCAAAACATGGAGGGGACGTGTCCCCTCTGCCCCCCCCCCCCCCCCCCCGGGTTTTCCGCCCCTGTTGCTCGCTCTAGGCATTCTTCTAAGTGACCAGCCAGATCACAGTTAGCAGATCCTGAGGACCTATCCCTGTCAAACGATATTGTAGTTCTTTTAAATGGTAAGAAAAATGGCAGGAAATTGGGTGGATTATTGGGTAAAGGGTCAGTTTTACTAATGCCAGATTGTTTTTGTGATTGATCACTTCAGATGAAATCAAGCCCATTGGAAAATAGCACTAGGCACTTCCATTGCAATTCATCCAAACATGCTGTACTTTTTTGTAGTGTCAGGCACACATCTGATGATGTCATTAATTATGAACTACACATTTTCCACTTGTTGATGAGGCACATCATACCAAGCCCTTTGAACAACATATTCGCTTATATCATCACTGAGATATGCAAAATGCGGCAGGTAGATCTTTGGCCAAGCTCTTGTGTATGGACTACTCTGTAGAATCGAGGTTTGATCAATGGATTGGGTTCAGGAATCTGGGAAGGTTTGCAGTCAGAGCCAGGGTTTGTGTTTGATATGCACCCATTCAATTTATCAGGTTCATAGAGAAAATTCATATGGTGCTGTTAACATAATTAAAGTGAAAAAAGTGTGTTTGAATGAATGAATAAGTTTATTGGCCAAGTATTCACATACAAGGAATTTGCCTTGGTGCTCCGCCCACAAGTGACAACATGACATACAGTGACAGTTACGAAAGACACATAAAACACTAAACATTAATAATAAAACACCATTGATCAAACATGTGAACCAAATAAAATACCAGAGCAAAAGGAGGCTACAGATTTGTGGCTATTTAGAGCTACTACTCATGGGGAAAAAAGCTGTTTTTATGTCTGGCTGTGGCAGCTTTGACAGTCCGGAGTCACCTTCCAGAGGGAAGTGATTCAAAGAGTTTGTGGCTAGGGTGAGAGGGGTCAGAGATAATCTTACCCGCTCGCTTCCTGGCCCTTGCAGTGTACAGTTCGTCAATGGAGGGAAGGTTGCAGCCATTAACCTTCTCAGCTGATCGGACGATTCGCTGCAGCCTCCGGGTGTCGTGCCTGGTGGCTGAACCAAACCAGACTATGATGGAGAAGGTGAGGACAGACTCTACGATGGCCGTATAGAATTGGACCATCATTGCCTGTGGCAGATTGTGCTTCCTCAGCTGCCGTAGGAAATACATCCTCTGTTGTGCCTTTTTGACTGTGGAGTCGATGGTAGCCCCCCACTTAAGGTCCTTGGAGATGATGGTTCCTAGGAACTTTTGACTCCACAGATGTGACTGTGGTGTTGTTGATGGTGAGTGAGGTGAGGGGAGGAGGAACTCTCCTAAAGTCTACAATCAATTAAGAGCATTGAGCTCCAGGTTGTTGCGATGGCACCAGGACGGATCAGTCCAATCAGGGTTGTGTCGTCCGCAAACTTGAGAAGCTTGACAGAGGAGTCTGTGGAGGTGCAGTCATTGGTGTAGAGACTAGAGGAGAGGGGAGAGTACGCAGCCTTGCGGTGATCCTATGCTGAGGGTTTACGGGTCCGAGATGTGCTTTCCCAGCCTCACATGCTGCTTCCTGTCTGTCAGGAAGCTGGTGATCCACCGACAGAGGGGTTCACGCACAGTCAACTCGGAAAGTTTGGAGTGTAGTAGCTCTGGCACAATGGTGTTGAATGCAGAGCTAATATCAACAAACAAAATCCTCGCACAGGTCCCCTGGCGGTCTAGGTGCTGGAGGTTGAAGTGCATGCCCAGGTTGACTGCGTTATCCACAGATCTATTGGCCCAATATGCAAATTGCAGAGGGTCCAGCAGGGGATTCGTGATATTTTTCAACTTAGCCAGCACAAGCCTAATCAAGGGTCTTCATGACTACAGAGGTCAGTGCGACAGGCCTGTAATCATTAAGACCAGTAATCCTTGCCTTTTAATACAAATATTATTAATAGAATAATATTTGCTCATCCTGCAGTTTCATTGTCCAAAGATGACTGGAGTTTTACTCTGCAGGGTTGCTATCCTCGGGTGTATGCAAAATATCTAAAAGTGATAGAAAATCAGGATCCCTGCGGGTACCAATTTAACATGATTCTGTATGTAAATCACTCCAGCACAGTTTTCAATGTATTTTATTCAAGGCAATGATTTTGTTTGCTGGAGATCTGACTTGAAATTGGTGATGTATATGCAACAATCAGCACATCCAAAAAAGGTGAAATCAGATTTTTAGACAAGTACATTTACTTAAACACAGGTGAGAACATGAATAGGTGATGTTTCGGGTCAGGACCCCATTTCAGGTCTGTCTGAAGAAGGGTCCTGACTCGAAACATCACCTATTCATGTTCTCCAGAGAAGCTACTTGACCTGCTGAGACGAGCACTTTGTGTCTTTTTTGTAAACCAGCACCTCCCGTTCCTTGTGTCTCTATGAAGTGCATCTAGTCCCTCAGCTCAGCAAATTTGTGCACTACCACTGGAGTTGTTACTGAGTTAAAGAGCCAGGGTGGAGGCTCTGTCAAAAACAAGCTGCCTCGTGAAAACACCTGACTGGTGTTGTCTAGGTCATCACTGGCAAAGGTTAAATATTCTTTAGCCACTCATCCATTTTCTGCGTAAATTTATAAAACCGTGCGATGAAAATTCTGCAGATTACCAGTGTTAAGATATTTAAGAAATAACTGCAGATGTTGGAAAAATTGAATGTAGACAAAAATGCTGGAGAAACTCAGCAGGTGAGGCAGCATGTATGGAGCGAAGGAATAGGCGACGTTTCGGGTCGAGACCCTTTTTCGGACTGATGTCGGGTGGGGGGCACAGGAAAAAGAAAGGAGGCAGAGACAGTAGGCTGTGAGAGAGCTGGGAAGGGAAGGAGGGAGAAAGCAAGGACTACCTGAAATTGGAGAAGTCAATGTTCATACTGCTGGGATGTAAACTACCCAAGCGAAATATGAGGTGCTGCTCCACCAATTTGCGGTGGAACTCACTCTGGCCATGTGGGAGGCCCAGGACAGAAAGGTCGGATTTGGAATGGGAGGGGAAGTTGAAGTGCTGAGCCACCGGGAGATCAGATTGGTTAATGCGAACTGAGCGGAGGTGTTGGGCGAAGCGATCGCCAAGCCTGCGCTTGGTCTCACCGATGTAGAGCAGTTGACACCAGGAACAGCGGATGCAATAGATGAGGTTGGAGGAGGTGCAGGTGAACCCCTGCCTCACCTGGAAAGACTGCCTGGGTCCTTGGATGGAGTCAAGGGGGGAGGTAAAGCGACAAGTGTAGCATTTCCTGCGGTTGCAAGGGAAAGTACCAGGGGAGGGGGTGGTGTTGGGTGGAAAGGGACGAATTAACCAGGGACGATTTGACCAGGTCTCTGCAGAAAGGGGAGGAGATGGGAAGATGTGGCCAGAGGTGGGATCCCGTGGGAGGTAATGTCGGAGGATTATGTGCTGTATGCGACGACTGGTAGGGTGGAAGGTGAAGACAAGGGGGACTCTGTCCTTGTTACGAGTGGGGGGGGATGGGGAGTGAGAGCAAACTATGGGATATAGAGGAAACCCTGGTGAGAGTCCCATCTATAGTCGATAGTCTATATAATCTATAGAACCCCCGTTCCCTAAAGAATGAGGACATCTCCGATGCCCTGGTTTGGAACACCTCATCCTCGGTGCAGATGCGGTGTAGACGGAGGAATTGGGAGTAGGGGATAGAGTCCTTACAGGCAGCAGGGTAGGAAGTGTAGTCCAGATAGCCATGGGAGTCGGTGTAAAGATGGTAGGATTTGATTTAGCAGTATATTCAGTTTTAGTGAGGAACAAAAATAAACTATCCCAGATGTAACATTTGTTTGTGCTGTTTTGTTATGGATCAATGTTCCCTTGAACATTCCAAGCAGAAATGTTAACAGCAGGATGTTATGACAACTTCTGAAATTGAGGTAGATCAGATAAATGAGCTTAGAACTAATCCAACTTGGAACCAGTAACATGAAAGTTTACATTTGTAAAAAGGGTCTGTGGTATTTTCTGTTTGAGCCCAATTTCGCATGAGCATTTTACCCCTTGACAAACAACTCTGATTGCAAAGTTGCCATTTTCACTTGGTCAGAATAATGGTATGTATAGTAATTGAGGATGATACAAGTTATAGGAGCAGAATTAGGCCATTCAGCTCATCCAGTCTACTCCGCCATTCACTCATGGCTGATCGCTGCCTCCTAATCCTATTTTCGCGCCTTCTCCTCATAACCCTTGACACCCGTTCTAATCAAGAATTTGGCTATCTCTGCCTAAACAAAATCCACTGACTTGGCCTCCACAGCCCTCTGTGGCAATGAGTTCCACAGATTAACTACCCTTCTGACTAAAGAATTTCCTCCTCATCTCCTTTCTCGAGTTGCCCTTTAAATCTGAGGCTATGACTTCTGGTCCTAGGCTCTCGCACCAGTGGAAACATCCTTTCCACATCCACTCTATCTACGCCTTTCATTATTCTGTAAGTTTCAATGAGGTCCCCCTCACCCTTCTAAACTCCAGCATGTAGAGGCCCAATGCAGTCAAACGCTCATCATATGCTAACCCACTCATTCCTGGAATCATTCTTGTAATCCTCCTCCTGGAGCCTCTCCAGAACCAGCACACGCTTCCTCAGATATGGGGCCCATATTTGCTCACAGTACTCCAAATGCGGCCTGACCAGCGCCATATAGAGCCTAGGCATTACATCTCTGTTTATGTATGCCAGTCCTCTTTATATAAATGCTAGCATTGAATTTGCCTTCCTTACTACCGATTCGGCTTGCAAATGAACTTTTTGGGAGTCCTGCACCAGCACTGTCCATTTAGAAAATAATCTACACCTTTATTCTTATTACCAAAATGCATGACTCTGCACTTTGCTGTACTGAATTTCATCTGCCACTTCTCTACCCACTCTCCTAACCTGTCCAAGTCCTTCTGCGGAGTCCTTGCTTCCTCTACACTGCCTGCCCCTCCCCCTCTTTTAGCATCATCTGCAAACTTGGCCACAAAGCCTTCAATCCCCTTATCCAAATCATTAATATACAACGTTAAGAGAAGCAGCCCCAGCACCGATCCTTGCGGAACGCCACTAGTGTCTACGGAGAATGTGTACAAGATGGTTTAGGATACATCTGTTCTGAGTATAGAGTTCTAATTTTCAGAGATATTTACTGTCAATTGGAAATGTTACTATTTCTGAGTTGCACTAATTGTATACTATGAGCACCAAACTCCAATTTATAAATCTGATGCACTATTTTAATGCATATTTTTCTCTTAGATTTGATACAGATTTGTCATGTTCCACTTATAACTGAAAGGCAAAGGTAACTCTTTAAATAACTGGTGAAGAGCAACTTTCCCAAGATATTGGAGCCCAAAATAGAACCTGGTACCTCTTAAAAACGAATGTAGATTTGTGTGTGATGACATAATGATGGTAACTTGGAACACAGTTTAATGCACAAACTTTGAATTTCAGTTTTGCTTTAAGATGTTTGCAAATTTGAAAATGTAACATTAATGCATTACCTAAATTGTATAATTAGACAAATTGTGTAAACTTGTTTTTTTTAATCTGTTTGATAAAAGTTCAGTAGATCAACAATTTACTTGGGCACTGTTAGCCATTTCTAATGTTTTGCTTAAGCTGTTTGTAGATAATATTTAGTGGGATACTAAAAACATTTGTTGAATAATGTTTGCTTTTCACACAGGCTAAAAGATTTAGATACGTTGCTCATTGACCAACATTAATAATAAAATGAAAGTGAGAACTTTCTATCTCCTATTCAGTGGTGTAACATAATGCTAAGTTATAGTTTCTATAATATCTGTAAATATTGCACTTAGCCCAAATGCTGTTATTGTTTTAAGTTGGTATGGAGGAATAAAAATGTTGTTCTAATTACCAGAAAAACTGAAATTACTAGTGCCATTGGTTATTACTTAAGTCTGAGGGAAAATAACATTGAGTTAATTTACTGGTAAGAATGTACATGTGTTATCCAGTTTTGTTGAGAACATACTTTTACATTTGTTTATTAAATATTGAAAATCTAAAAAAGTGGCTTTGATTTTACATTGTTTGAACTTTATTTATGCCACAGTAAGCAATATTTTATGCAACTTATGACATCAAACAGATTTAGTCATTATAAATGAATAAAAGAATAACATTGCAAACAAATTGTCAAATCAGGCTATTTTTAAGAAATGTACATATTATTATGAACTGAACGTTATTCACAGCCCATATAGTTCCACTAACCTCAAAGAAATCAAAGAGATTTAATTATCTGTCGTGCATAGACTTTCTCTTTTCCAACAGTGGTTGCAGTAAGTTATCTGTTCAAAGCAATCCCTGCTACTGAAAAATCATGTAATCAATTCCACAGAATTCTCCAACAGGAAATCCGAATCTAACAAGCACGTTTTCTCACTGAGGCAAGTTCATGAAGTTAAAGTAGAAATGTTTTAAAAACCTTAAAATATATCAGAACAGTAAGTCTTTGTATTAAAATATAATAGCTAGAGCAATTGCAATTCGGAATGACGTTTAAAAACTTACTTGAACCTACAGGTAATTGTACCAGGTTTAAGCAATTAAACAACTTGAAGTGTGCAAATACCTTGCTTATTAATCCACCGATAGTGCCAGAGAAACAGAGTATGCATGCGCAATTAAAACTTGCAGTCAGTTTCACGTTGTAATGAAAACAAATACTATCTTCTTTACTTTTTACTAGGAAAATCTTGGCTTTATATATTTAAGTCTGAGTGGCATCTGCCCCATTTGCTTGTAAATGAAACAATAATGAATCAAAGTTAAACAGTCTTGACAATCTAAGCATTAGCTTGCTTGCCTTATAGTGGAACATAACTACGCACCACAATAGGGTGGTCACAGCTTGTAACATGTCTGCAAGATAATTTACATCAACAAAAGGAAGCAAGCAAGCCCCAACTTCGTTCTCCTGATCAGTCAAAACCCCTTACTTTAACTGTGGAAAATGCCACTTGCAGTACAGCCAAAACAGTCAGTTATTTGAGATGACCCCCTCCCAAAAGTAAGTAAGTCTGAACTGCAAGAACACGATAGAGAACTTTCATTCCCTCACACTTTCTAGGCACAGGATTATTTTTGTGCTGTAGCAAGGCGAACTTGCTGGTTGTTTTTTTAAAAACTGTCGTATCAAACATTGAATGATTTTCACCAAGTGACACATACAAAATGCATGAACTGTTTAACATTTTTTTTTTTATAAGGACAGTATCAATGCCTACAAATGTTGGGATCTACCAAAACTAAATACCTGAAAAATAATTAAATTCTTGATACTATAAAGTTAGATCAGACATTTGTAAAAACACTTTTTTTTAGGTTTTATCAGGAAAGACATGGTAATTTAATGTGACCAAATTAGTTTAATTTGACTTGTACAAGATAAGATAACCTTGTGAATAAGCTAGGCATGTTTTGTAACCATTTTGAGACATTGATATTTCCACATGCATTCTTTTCATTATTTCAGATGGATGAGAGTATCATTGCACTGACCACAAAATTGATGATTTAAAGTTTTAAAATATTGGCAGTATATCACTGTATATAGTTATTACAATGAAATCAGATTCATTTGCTGGGAATGTTTCAAATTAGTTCCCTAACACAGGAAATGAGACTGATTTATAATATCCTTTCTTCAACAGTAGCTCCATGCAGTGGCTATACTTCCGAGCAAATGGCAATGTCAACTATAAAACACAAGGAAAGTCATTTTAAGTTTAAAAAACGTAAACTGGCAGGCTGATTACATTCTACCCCTCTTCAATGTGTTATGTTTGTTTCGTTATCAAGCAATATTTTGCATTAATCCTTATAAACATTACTTTTTCATTCCTTCACAAAATACATGACTAAAAGAATATGTATGACCAGAAAATATTTGTACCATTATACCATCTGACAGTTTATATTTGTTGTAAATAGCTCTGCTGGACTCAAAATAATTTCAAATGAATGGATCCTTATCATCAACTAATTAAAGAAAATAGCTTTGTTCCACTTGCAATCCCTTCATAATTTCCTACAATGCTTCCTGATTACTATAACTTCTACTTTTACTTTATCAGCAAATTCTGATATCAGGATTGCCATGCCTTCACTTAAATCACTAATGTACACAAAAAACAAAGATCCGCCTGGAATTTGACATTCTAACTCTCTGCTAATCTAAACAGAACAATGAACTAACTTTACTTTCAAAGTGGCAACCAACAGTATATGCTGCCACAATTTCTCTTGCAAGGCTGTTTTTTTGTCATAAAACCAAATTATCAAACACCTTCTGAAAATCTTTGTACACTGTCCTGAGTTCCCTTTTTTATCCAAAAGATCAAATACACAAATTAAAATAAGACATTTGTCACTGAGATTTTTCAGTAAATACTGATTTGAAAAAAATACAAAATCATAAAAGTTGTTTATTGTAATTGGCAAGCTGATTTATTTCAGTTTTAAATCTAGATCCACTATGAATTTAATTTTAATTAGATCAAAAATATTTTCAACGTTTTCTAAGCTATAGTCTGCCCCAAATAACTGCGTTATTGAGCACAACCATACTTCAATTATGATTTTAAGGATATAGACAATTAAAATGATATAAATATATTTCTTTGTTTGCAAGTATACCACAGACTAAAGCAGAAAAGGTAAATAAAAACAGAAATTCAAGGAAATGCACCCCAAATCATGAGTGGGAAACAGTTAACGTTGAGGACCAAACCTGAAACAGGAACTCTGTTTCTTGCTCTCCATAGATCGTGCCTGACCTGTTGAACATTTTCAGTTTATATTTCAATTTTCTGAGGTTTAGTGAGTAACATTGGCATAATTATGATGAGAAGTCCCTACCACAGATGAACGACCACTTTTATTTCCACTGATAATTTGCACACACCCACGCTACCTCAAGCAAATGGCTGGACATGATGCCCCATTTAAAAACCATCATGCATTCCAACTAATTTGTTATGAATTGTTGAGAGGATATAACATCAATCTAGATTAGGAGCTCACAAAATATGTTGATTGTTGATTGAGCTGTTTACAACAGTCAGAGAGCTATAGTCAAAGGTCAAGAGTGTTTTATTGTCATATGTCCCAAAACAGAAAAATGAAATTCTTACTTGCAGTAAAAATAGTACTCAGTAGATACCATAATAAACAACATAGTTTAATATATTTTTTAAATATAAGACGGAAACAAGCCCTTCAGGCTAACTCGTCTATGTCGACCAAATTACTTAACTGAGTTAGTCCCACTTGCATGCGCCTTGCCTACATGCCTCCAAACTTTTCCTATCCAAGCACCTGTTCAAATGGCTTTAAGCATGGTAATTGTACCTACATCTACCACTTCCTCTGGCAGATCGTTCCACATCTGCACCAATAGAAAGCTTCCTATTGTCACATTGCAACTCAATTTAGCAACAGCTCTGCCCAAGACCACAAGAAATTACAGAATTGTGACTGTCCAGTTTAGCACTCCGATCAACCTCGCCCATATCAACTCTATCTACACTTCACATTGCCTCTGGAGAGCACCCAATATAGTTAAGGGCCATTTTGACCATGGTCATTCCCTTTTCTCCCTGTTCCTATTGGGTAAAGATATAAAAACTTGAAAGCATTCTGGATTCAGATATTGTTTCTTCCCTGCTGTTATCAGACACTGAATAGTTTAACGTAAGCTAGGGTATAGATCCAAATTGCCAACAGACCTTTCACTTGTTTTTAATCAGCATATTTTCCTGTAAGTAATGCTATAACATTATATTCTGCACTGGTATTTTTCGTTTTGCCCACCTGTTGTACTTACGTATGGTTTGATTCTACTCATATACAGTTTGATTTGACTGGTTAACACCAAAATGTTTCACTGTATCTTGGTACATGTGACAGTAATAAATAAATATCATGTGAAAAGGTGCCTGCTCAGTTCCCTTTTAAACATTTCCCCTCTCACCTTCAATGTTTGCCCTCTAGGTTTAGATGCCCACCCTGGGGAAAAGGCAGTGGTGATTCACCTTATCTATAATGTTATAAACCTTTTAAAGGTTATCCCATAACCTCCTACACTCCAGGGTGGGAAATACCCAGCCCATCCAGCTTCCCCATACAATTCAAACCCTCCCAACCTGGTATCATCCCCAAATCGTTTTTGCACCCTTTCTAGTTTAATGACATCTTTCGTATAGCGGAGAACCAAGATTCCAAATGTGGAGTTATGTTCTCCAAAACTAGTATTCAAAAAATGACCTTACCAACATTTTGTACAGCTGTTACATAACATTCCAACTTCCTTTGTACACTGACCGATGAAAACAAATCTGTCAAAGCCTTTCTTCTCCATTCTACCTGTGTTGCCACTTTCATGGAACTGTGTACCTGAACCCCAGAATTCCTATGTTCTACAACAAATTCCAGACTTCTACCACCAACTGTATAAGTCCTGCCTTGGTTTGTCTTACCAAATACAACACTTCAATTATCTGAATTATCTCCCATTCCTTGATCCATTGGCCCAGGTGATCATGATGCTGTTGTAGTTGTTCTTCACTGAACACTATACCACTACTTTTAGTGTCATCTGCAAACTTAATAATCATGCCACATGGATTCACATCCTAATAATTGATATAAATAACCAGCAGTAAACCCAGCATCAATCCCTTGTTACTGGCTTGCAGTCTGAAATACAACCCTCTACACCCACCCTGTCTCCTGCCTTCAAGCCAAATTTGTATCCAATTGGCTCGCTTGTCCTGGATCTCATATGTCCTAAACTACCAGACCAGCCTATGACCAACTTGTGAAGGTCCATGTGGACAACATCAACCACACTGTCCTCATCAATCTTGGTCACCTCTTCAGAAAATGCAAATCCAATTTGTGAGATATGATTTCCCACACACAAACCCATGCTAGCTATCCCTAATCAGTCCTTGCCTTTCCAAATCCATGTAGATCATGTCTCTTAGAATCCCCTCCCCACCACTGACATAAGGCTCACTGGGCTATAGTACCTTGGCTTTTCCTTGCAGCCTTTCTTAGAGGCGCAACATTTGGCATTCTCCTTTATTCCAACACATTACCTGGACCTTTGATGATGCAAATATCCCTATCAGTGACACTGTAATTTCTTACCATGCTTCATACAGTCCTAAAATACAGGTTCTGGGGATTTATCTACCTTTGTGCTTTTAAGACTTCCAGCACCTCCTGTAATGTGTACTCTTTTCAAGACTATTACCTTCCCCGAGTTCCATAGCATCCATGTCTTTCTCTGTGGTAAATACGGACAACAAATATTCTCTCCCTCTAGTTACTCTTTTGCCCTTAATATACTTGTAGAATCTCTTTGAATTCTCCTTTACTAAATCTGCCAAACTATCTCATGTTTTCTTTACCCCTTTCTAATTTCCCTCTCAAGTGTACACCTCCTACACTTGTACTGCGGTTGTTTCATGATAATAATAAACTAATGTCTTAACGTGAGATTCCATACCAAATTAAATGTCCTCTCAGATGTCATTACTTACTGTTAACCATTTAACCAATTTGTCATGCAACTGTTTATGGTTCTTGAAGGTTTTTAGATTTAGCAGTTTTGACACAAATGTTTCCGGTGTTATTTGTTCGGTCTTAAAAGTAAAAAAAAGAGATATAAGATGCATTTTAAATGAGAACTATTCTGTAACAATGTTTATTGGCCTACAAATTCACTGAGATGGAATAAATTGTTGCCCATCAACATATATTGCAGATTATACAACTGATGATGTGTAACCATTTATTAGTATATACATAAGATACCTGGAAATCTGGAACAAAAAGTGATCAAAATCTTTATTCAATTGACAACAGATTCAAGCATAGCAAGGAGAAAGAGAAAAGATGAATGGCATGTTTACTTCAGAATCGTCTAAACCATTTTAAAACCAAAGTGGTGTAAGCACTTCACTAAAGTAATACACGAAGCACAGCAGCCAACTTGCACATTGCAGGTTCCCACAAATAAACAAGTTAAGACAAACAGATAATTTCACAATTTCTTCAATTTGTATATTAAAAGCAACATTTTAACTGACCCCTACACTGTATGTCATCAAATATTTTTGATGCATTCATTAAAAAAGACATGTAACAGGATAACATTTTGCCTTGAATTCTGACTGTAATTTGGTCTAGGAGTGACTTTTTGACACGTAATTCCATTTCTTCCGTACTTTTAGAATGGCTAGGTCATTAATCTATATTTTATGTATTTGCATGATTAGAAAATAAGACCCTTAGATTCAGCTTGTCATACCTTTTATAATTCCCCTGTAGCTTGGAAATGCTTACTTTCCAGATATACATTTAACTCCCATATTAAAGAATCTATAATCAACTATTTTACAGGTAGTTCAAATTATCACAACCTGCTTATAAAATAATTTCTCACCTTTCAGATTTATTCTTTTTTAAATGAACATTGTCCCTCTGCCAACAGAAATAATTCCCCCACCCCCACCTGATCTACTTTACTAAATGCTTCCACTGGAAATTTAAACATTCCTCAGCCTCAATGGCTTGAAGATTATTTTTTATTACTTTGTTGATATTTGGCAATATTATAAGTAAATGTAATTCCCTGATTGGATTATGTTAATTTCTGGACTGATAAATTTTAAATTTAAGAATAAAGCACAATTTTTTCTTAAAAACAACAAATGGTGATTGTCTCTTTCAAATTGTTGAAACAGTACTAATATGTCATACCCATAGAAAGTTTGCTAGGTGCAGTATTTCCCACGTTATTTGTCGAGGATCCTTCAAAGTATACGAGTCCAGAATTATTCCAGTCAAAAAATGATTACATTCCCTGGCATAAAATATTTCTTCATACGATAAATTAAAGATGAGAGATGCTAAACCTATAAAAGTTTTTGAAAAGTTTCGACCTTTTAAATTATTACAAAGATACAGTAAAGCTCCAAAAGTCTGTTATCCAATAATTCAGAAATCCCGATAGTTTGGCATCGAGATGGGTAATGTTTCCCATGCTCCCCTTAAAATCACCATGGCCTCAGTTCTCATGCCTTCTTTAAACCTACCAGGTTCATGAGCTATTTTATTGAAATATTGTGTGACTTCTTTTAAAATAAAAAGTGACATATGTTGGGATATTAACATTAATAACATCTCGTGTTCAGAAAATCTTTTTATTCACCACCAAACTTCTGAGTGTGGTGGATTATTGGAGTTTTACGGTATATATGAAATTAGATACTCACATAATCGAGGAATTTGGGGTTAATGCAGACAAGTGGGCCTGAGGTTTAAAAAAAACACAGCCATGAAGTATTGAATAGTGGAGTAGGCAACAATGGCCTACTCCTGCTTGGGTTTGATATTTGTGTACCAGTTAACGAATATCAAACTATTCAATCTGATTATGCGACTTATTGTCACAATGTTGCCATTTGAGATGCAACTTCAGTTTGTTTCTAGACCCAGTACATTCTTCAATGGTAGCCATTCTGAGAAGATGTAAATTGCCCTCCAGAGAGGCAGGGCTTAGCCAAGGTGTCACTCATATTAATTATGATGATCATATTAAAGAAATGTAGTTGTGATTTCCAATTGCCACAACCAGTCAGTTTGTGGCATGGGGAATCAAGGATCTAGCAAAAAACAGTTATTTCATAAGCTATAAAAGGGAAAAAAATAAGCAAATAGTCTCTTTTATCTACTTTATGAAATAAAATGGAACATCCCAAAATCACTTCAGGCAAACAAGGCAAGCTTATCCCATGGAATAAAAATAGTACCTGTGATTTGGCTCTTTTCTGAGTGACCAAATTGTGCATCAGCTGTGGAAAAATAAGGAAACCAGTATTTGTGCAAAGAAACATTTCAATTTAATGTAGTGTGCCCTTAACTTTAAGGCAGAATGTTGTTAATGTAATGTAAATTTGAAAATGACAGAAATATGGTGAATTGATAGCATTAAACACAATTTACATCCACATCATTAGATGTAACATAATTTAAAACATGCCGTTGTACCAAAACATACTCCTTGAAGTATTAGTCCTCAGAATAAATTATTGAAAGTAATAGCACAGAATGAGCCAGCCAGCCTGTAATTCCTGTGCCTGGTCTTCAATCCTGGTCTTTCCCAGAGCTTTGCAGTATTTTCACCTTTCAAGTATTTATCCAATTTTCTTCTTTATAGAGCATTAAAAAAAAATTACAACACAGGAACAAGCCTTTTGGCCCACAATGTCGTGCTGAACATGGCACCAAATAATCCCTCCTACCTGTATGTGATCCATATCCCTCCAATTCCTGCATATCCAGTTACCTATCCCTTTGAGGATATTGGATCTCCTGCAGTTCAGGTGCAACCTATTCCTCTTGTACATGTACCACCTGTCATGGAAGAGAGCCCAATGATCTACATACCTGAAGCCGTCCTGCCTGCATGAGCTCCTTAGCCGTGTAATCAACTGCATTATATCTCTATTCATTGCCTCACCATGGGTATAGCATGGGTAATGATCTGGATGTCACAATCCTGAAGTTCCATTTTTAACCTATCTAACTCCATAAATTTTCTTTGCAGGACCTAATGTGCCTCCTACCTACAGTGCCCTCCATAATGTTTGGGACCGAAATCCATCATTTATTTATTTGCCTCTGTACTACACAATTTGAAATTTGTAATAGAAAAAAAATCACATGTGGTTAAAGTGCACATTGTCAGATTTTATTAAAGGGTATTTTTATACATTTTGGTTTCACTATGTAGAAATTACAGCTGTGTTTATACATAGTTCCCCCCCATCCAGGGCACCATAGTGTTTGGCACATGGCTCCACTGGCGTTTGTAATTGCTCAGGTGTGTTTAAATGCCTCCTTCATATAAGAGAGCTCTCAGCACCTAGTCTTTCCTCCAGTCTTTCCAACACCTTTGGAAACTTTTATTGCTGTTTATCAACATGAGGACCAAAGTTGTGCCAATGAAAGTCAAAGAAGCCATTATGAGTCTGAGAAACAAGAATAAAATAATCGCAAAGGGACTGGCAGACCAAGGAAGACGTCCACAGCTGATGACAGAAGAATTCTCTCTATAATAAAGGAAAATCCCCAAACACCTGTCCGACAGACCAGAAACACTCTTCAGGAGTCCGGTGTGGATTTATCAATGACCACTGTCCGCAGAAGACTTCATGAACAGAAATACAGAGGCTACACTGCAAGATACAAACCACTAGTTAGCCGCAAAAATAGGATGGTCAGGTTACAGTTTGCCAAGAAGTACTTAAAAGAGCGACCACAGTTCTGGAAAAAGGTCTTGTGGACAGATGAGACAAAGATTAACTTATATCAGAGTGAAGGCAAGAGCAAAGGAGAGAATGTACTGCCCAAGACCCAAAGCATACCACCTTATCTGTGAAACAGAGTGGTGGGGGTGTTATGGCCTGGGCATATATGGCTGCTGAAGGTACTGGCTCACTTATCTTCATTGATGATACAACTGCTGATGGTAGTAGCATAATGAATTCTGAAGTGTATAGACACATCCTATCTGCTCAAGTTCAAACAAATGCCTCAAAACTCATTGGCTGGAGGTTCATTCTACAGCAAGACAATGATCCCAAACATTCTGCTAAAGCAACAAATGTGTTTTTCATAGCTAAAAAGTGGTCAATTCTTGAGCGGCCATGTCAATCACCCAATGTGAACACAATTAAGCATGCCTTTAATATGCTGAAGAGAAAACTAAAGATGGCTGCAATACAGGCCTGGCAGGGCATCACCAGAGAAGACACCCAGCAACTGGTGATGTCCATGAATCGCAGACTTCAAGCAGTCATTGCATGCAAAGGATATGCAACAAAATACTAAACATAACTAGTTTCATTTACATGACAGTGCTGTAGTGCCCTGAAATGGGGGCACTATGTATAAACTCTGCTATAATTTCTACATGGTGAAACCAAAATGTATAAAATTACCCTCTATTAAAATCTGACAATGTGCACTTTAACCACATGGGATTTTTTTCTATTACAAATTTCAAATTGTGGAGTACAGAGGCAAATAAATAAATGATGGGTCTTTGTCCCAAACATTAGGGAGGGCACTGCATGTCATTGGTATCAAAATGGTCCATGACCTCTGGGTGCTCACCCTCCCTTTCAGAATATCCTGTGCCCACTCAAAAACATCCATCTGGCATCAGGGAGGCTACGTGCTATCCTGGAGTTTAGCTTGCAGCCACAGAAACACCTGTCGCTGCCTCTGTATGTTTCTATTGAATGCATCATAGATCATTGCCCTTAGATGACCTGTGCTGCCATTCAGTAAGATTCTTTGCTTCAATTCACCTTTTCCCACTCAATACACATCCATTTTTATCCTGAATATTTTAAAAAATAATTTCATTTCTGATTATTTTACCAGTTATCTTAAATACTTTCTTTGTGTTACTGGTCCGTCCTCTATTAGAAAGTATTTCTTTATTATTTTGTATCAAAACCCTTAATTTTGAACACCTCTTAAATAGCCCCATGTCTACTTTTAATCATAACAAGTAGTATGATACAGTAAGACATGTTTTTTAGAACTGGCAATTAGCTTTATCATGCTAATTCAAGGTAGAGAACAAATAAAGGATCCTGAAGTTTGATCCACCAAACCAAAAACAGCAACTTTACATGAGTAATTAGTAAGAGAGTATTATTGTACCTACGTCTGTAGAATATTTCATGTACAACACACTATCTGTGTAAAACTCTGAGTAGCCATCATTTCCCAGGAGGAGAGGATGGTGGACTTTAATAATGAATCCAGTATTGTGTGGCCAACTGTCAAAATTATTAAAATCCATTGATTTATCAAATTGGTTTCCTAAAAATAACCAGAAACATCAAATTAAAGATCGTGCATAGGGAAGAACACATTTACCAATATTAATCATTATGAATTGATCTGAGAGCATAAACTTAACTGTTGTGATGGTAAGCAACAATGTGATTTAACACTGAAACACTCGAAATTTGCCTATATCAACTCTCCCTGTCACAGAATTTGAGCAAATTTGCCAAACATGATTTACTTTTCATACAACCATTTTGAACAGTTTGATTTTATTCAGCTTTCTAAATAATTATTGCCTCTTAGCATCTTGACATCAGTAGATATTAAAGTAAATGTCTTATAGTTCTCCACCTTCTCTCTTTCTCCATTTTTGAACAAGTCACATAGGATGTTCTTCAGCCTTTTGGTCAATCAATCAATCAGATTTATTCATCACATACACAATAAAGTACAGTGAAATGAGCTTGCCAGCAGCGGTACAATCAGAAAGAACACACAATACACAATAAAATGTAACACAAACATTCACCACAGCATTCTTCACTGTTGTGGAAGGCACAAAGTACAGTCAGTCCTCCTCCATTGTTCCCCCATGGTCGGGGCCATGAACCCCCGCAGTCGCCGCTACGGGAGGCCAGATGTACGGGCCCTCTCTTCTGGAAGGTAAGTCCCGAATCGGTGCTTCCCTACCGGAGACTGCGGCTTCAAGGTGAGGTAAGCCGCAGGCCAGCGGCTGGAACTCTTCTCCAGGGATCCCCTATTATTTTTAGTTAACCCGTCTGTTATGTTGGGAAATTATGCAGTGCGAAGACTATTGCAAAAAATTGATTTAGCATGGCTGCCATTTCTTTGTTTCCTGTTATTAATTCATCAGCCTCATTCTCTAGAGGCTGTTTTCTTCCTATATACATACATACATACATAGAAACTCTTGAAGCTTGTTTGGATATTACATGCAAATTTTCCATCAAAATCAGTTTTCTCCCTTATGATCATTTTAATCCTTCACAGCTGCATCCTTAAAGATTTGCAATCTGCTGCCTATCAGCAGCCCTTGCCACTTTGTATCTTTGACTTTGCAATTTATCATTATCCTTGATCTTTATTAACCACAGTTAGTGCCTCTTTCTCATGGAATCCCTCTTTCTAATGGACATTAAATTCCTACTCAGTGCAATGGATCAGCTGTTTGAATATCTGCCACTGTTCATCGAATGATCTGTCCCGTAGCTTATTACACTATTAAATGTGGCTGTAGTGTTTTACCTTTAGGAACAGTACTGGACAAAAGTCCAGCTTTCTCTGTGTTATTATTCTTCCTTCCATTAACGAGTGAAATGAATTTGGCCACTGACGTCATTGTTTCTGTCTGTCCATTATGATGTGGCTTAGCTGTCCGTTTTTGAGGTGGACTTCCTGATTCTTCCAAACATACTTCATTACCTGAAGCAGAAGATTCCTCAGTAATTTGCTTATCTCCAACAAGAACTGTATTAAATTTAGTTTTTCTTGCTTTACGAGGTGAAAGAATTGGATTGTAACTTTTAGAAGCTGGATTCATGGACACATTTCGTGACTGAGTTGTCTTATTGCTCCAGTTTAAATTGATCATTCTGCATTGATCTATTTCAGCATTGGTATCACTAGGATGTTCCTGGCATGGAGAGAAAACTATGTTATTTAATGACTTGACAAGAAACATATCAGACCAACCTTCTTGAGATCTATTAGGGATATGCATTGAATCCCCACTATTGCACATGCTTTAGCAATGGAAAAAGTGTCAATAATTACCAGTATAAATTATGAATATAATCATTGAGTCGTAGAGTGATACACCATGGAAACAAGCCCTTCGGTCCAATTTGTCCATGCTGACAAGGGTGGCATTCTGAGCTAGTTTCATTTTCCAAAATTCCTTTGAAAGTTGTCATTGTACCCACTTCGATCGATTCCTCTGGCAACTCATTCCAGATAACACTATCCTCTGAGTGAAAAGGATGACCCTTTGATCCCTCCTAAATCTCTCCCCTCTCCATAAGACTATGCCCCTAGATTTAGACTCTAGCCTGAGAAAAAGGCTGTGATCATCCACTTTATCCTCATGATTTTGTATACTTCAATATGGTCACACCTCAGCTCCTATGTTCCAAAGAAAAAAGCTTTGCTACCAGCCTATTTAAGCACCCTATAATTTAAGCCTGCATGTCTGGATAACATCTTGGTAAATCTCTTCTGCACCCTTTACAACTTAATGGCATCCTCCCTATAGCTGGACAACCAGAACTACACACAGTACTCTAAGTGTGGTATCACGAACAACTTATGTAGCTGTATCATGATATCCCAGCTTCCCAATGAAACATAGAAAATAGGTGCAGGAGTAGGCCATTCGGCCCTTCGAGCCTGCACCGCCATTCAATATGATCATGGCTGATCATCCAACTCAGTATCCCATACCTGCCTTCTCTCCATACCCCCTGATCCCTCAGCCACAAGGGCCACATCTAACTCCCTCTTAAATATAGCCAATGAACTGGCCTCAACTACCTTCTGTGGCAGAGAATTCCAGAGATTCACCACTCTCTGTGAAAAATGTTTTCCTAAAAGATTTCCCCCTTATCCTTAAACTGTGACCCCTTGTTCTGGACTTCCCCAACATCGGGAACAATCTTCCTGCATCTAGCCTGTCCAACCCCTTAAGAATTTTGTACATTTCTATAAGATCCCCCCTCAATCTTCTAAATTCTAGCGAGTACAAACCGAGTCTATCCAGTCTTTCTTCATATGAAAGTCCTGACATCCCAGGAATCAGTCTGGTGAACCTTCTCTGTACTCCCTCTATGGCAAGAATGTCTTTCCTCAGATTAGGAGACCAAAACTGTACGCAATACTCCAGGTGTGGTCTCACCTAGACCCTGTACAACTGCAGTAGAACCTCCCTGCTCCTATACTCAAATCCTTTTGCTATGAATGCTAACATACCATTCGCCTTCTTCACTGCCTGCTGCACCTGCATGCCTACTTTTAATGACTGGTGTACCATGACACCCAGGTCTCGTTGCATCTCCCCTTTTCCTAATCGGCCACCATTCAGATAATAGCCTACTTTCCTGTTTTTGCCACCAAAGTGGATAACCTCACATTTATCCACATTATACTGCATCTGCCATGCATTTGCACACTCACCCAGCCTATCCAAGTCACCTTGCAGCCTCCGAGCATCCTCCTCACAGCTAACACTGCCCCCCAGCTTCGTGTCATCCGCAAACTTGGAGATGATGCATTCAATTCCCTCGTCCAAATCATTAATATATATCGTAAATAGCTGGGGTCCCAGCACTGAGCCTTGCGGTACCCCACTAGTCACTGCCTGCCATTGTGAAAAGGACCCGTTTACTCCTACTCTTTGCTTCCTGTCTGCCAGCCAGTTCTCTATCCACATCAATACTGAACCCCCAATACCGTGTGCTTTAAGTTTGTATACTAATCTCTTATGTGGGACCTTGTCGAAAGCCTTCTGAAAGTCCAGATATAACACATCCACTGGTTCTCCCTTATATACTCTACTAGTTACATCCTCGAAAAATTCTATGATTCGTCAGACATGATTTACCTTTCATAAATCCATGCTGACTTTGTCCAATGATTTCACCACTTTCCAAATGTGCTGCTATCCCATCTTTAATAACTGATTCTAGCAGTTTCCCCACTACCGACGTTAGACTAACTGGTCTGTAATTCCCCGTTTTCTCTCTCCCTCCCTTTTTAAAAAGTGGGGTTACATTAGCTCCTCAGGAACTACTCCAGAATCTAAAGAGTTTTGAAAAATTACCACTAATGCATCCACTATTTCTGGGGCTACTTTCTTAAGTACTCTGGGATGCAGCCTATCTGGCCCTGGGGATTTATCGGCCTTTAATCCATTCAATTTACCTAACACCACTTCCCGGCTAACCTGGATTTCACTCAGTTCCTCCATCTCATTTGACCTCCGGTCCCCTGCTATTTCCGGCAGATTATTTATGTCTTCCTTAGTGAAGACAGAACCAAAGTAGTTATTCAATTGGTCTGCCATGTCCTTGTTCCCCATTATCAATTCACCTGTTTCTGACTGCAAGGGACCTACATTTGTTTTAACTAATCTTTTTCTCATCACATATCTATAAAAGCTTTTGCAGTCAGTTTTTATGCTCCCTGCCAGTTTTCTATCATAATCTATTTTCCCTTTCCTAATTAAGCCCTTTGTCCTCCTCTGCTGGACTCTGAATTTCTCCCAGTCCTCTGGTAGGCTGCATTTTCTGGCTAATTTGTATGCTTCATCTTTTGTTTTGATACTATCCCTGATTTCCCTTGTTATCCATGGATGCACTACCTTCCCTGATTTATTTTTTTGCCAAACTGGGATGAACAATTGTTGTAGTTCATCCATGCAGTCTTTAAATGCCTTCCATTGCATATCTACCGTCAACCCATTAAGAATCAATTGCCAGTCTATCTTGGCCAATTCACTTCTCATACCCTCAAAGTTACCTTTCTTTAAGTTCAGGACCCTTGTTTCTGAATTAACAATGTCACTCTCCATCCTAATGAAGAACTCAATCATATTATGGTCACTCTTGCCCAAGGGGCCACGCACAACAAGACTGCTAACTAACCCTTCCTCATTATTCAATACCCAATCTAGAATAGCCTGCTCTCTCGTTGGTTCCTCTACATGTTGGTTTAGAAAACTATCCCGCATACATTCCAAGAAATCCTCTTCCTCAGCACCCTTGCCAATTTGATTCACCCAATCTATATGTAGATTGAAGTCACCCATTATAACTGTTTTACCTTTGTTGCACGCATTTCTAATTTCCTGTTTGATGCCATCCCCAACTCCACTACTACTGTTAGGTGGCCTGTACACAACTCCCACTAGCGTTTTCTGCCCCTTAGTGTTTCGCAGCTCTACCCATATCGATTCCACATCCTCCAAGCTAATGTCCTTCCTTTCTATTGTGTTAATCTGCTCTCTAACCAGCAACGCTACCCCACCTCCTTCCCTTTCTGTCTATCCCTCCTGAATATTGAATATCCCTGGATGTTCAGCTCCCAGCCTTGGTTACCCTGGGGCCATGTCTCCGTGATCCCAACTATATCATAGTCATTAATAGCTATCTGCACATTCAACTCATCCACCTTATTACGAATGCTCCTTGCATTGAAACACAAAGCCTTCAGGCTTGTTTTTAAAACACTCTTACCCTTATACAATTATGTTGAAAAGTGGCCCTTTTTGATTTTTGCCCTGGATTTGTCTGCCTGCCACTTTTACTTTTCACCTTGCTACCTATTGCTTCTACCCTCATTTTACACCCCTCTGTCTCTACGCTCACACATTTAAGAAACCCTTTCCCCTGAACTCCATCCTCAACTATCCCATTCGACACCCCACCCCCCTTATTCAGTTTAAAACCACCCGTGTAGCAGTGGCAAACCTGCCTGCCAGAATGCTGGTCCCCCACCTGTTAAGATGCAATCCGTACCTTTTGTACAGTTCCCTTTTACTCCAAAACAGATCCCAGTGATCTAAGAATCTAAATCCCTGCCCCGTGCACCAGTTCCTCAGCCACACATTCAGGTTCCGTATCACCCTGTTCCTGCTCTCGCCAGCACGAGGAACTGGAAGCAAACCGGAGATAACAACCCTGGAGGTCCTGCTTTTCAGCATTTTTCCGAGCTCTCTAAAGTCACTCTGCAGAATATTCAGAATATTCATCCCCTTCTTTCCGACATCGTTTGTGCCGACATGCACTACCACTTCCGGCTGTTCACCTTGAGGATTTTCTGCACTCTGTCCGTGACATCCTGGATCCTGGCACCAGGAAGGTAGCACACCATCCTCGAATCCCGTCTGTTGCCGCAGAAACCCCTGTCCGTACCTCTCACAATGGAGTCTCCCACTACAATGGCGTTGCCTGACTTTGGCCTTTTTGGCCTGAAGGTAAACATACAAAATGCCTTCTTCACCACCCGGTCCATGTGAACCACCACTTTCAGGTAACCATGCACTGGTACTCCCAGATCTTTGTTCTACAACACGCTCCAGGCCTTTACCATTTACTGTGCAAGTCCTGCCTGGTTTGATATACCAAACTGAAACATCTCACAAGTTAATGAGTCCATAGGAGCAGAATTAGGCAATTCGGCCCATCGAGTCTACTCTGCGATTCAATCTTGCTTATCTATCTTTCCCTCTCAACCCTGCTGCCCTTTGATATCCTTACTAATCAGGAACCTGTCAATCTCTGTTTTAAAAATCCCCCAAAACTTGACCTCCACCATTGTCTGGGACAATTAACTCCACCCTCTGACTAAAGAAATTCCTGCTCATCTCCTTTCTAAAGGTACGGCCTTTTAGTCTGAGATTGTGCCCTCTGATCCTAGATATTCCCACTAGTGGAAACATCCTCATCACATCCACTTTATCCAGGCCTTTCCTTATTTGGTAAGTTTCAATGAGGTCCCCCATCATCCCTCTAATCTCTAGCAAATCGAGGCAAACTAGGACTTTATTCCATGGAGCGCATGGAGTCCAAGGGGTGATCTTATAGAGATGTATAAAATCATAAGGGGAAGTGAAAGGGTGAATACACAGTCTTTTACCAGGGTAGGGAAATAGAAAACCAGAGGTTATGGGTTTAAGATGAGAGGGGAGATAGGATGCTGAGAGGCAACATTTTCACCCAGAGAATTTTGGATTTATGGGACAAGATGCCAAAGGAGGTAGTTGAGGCAGGTAGAATAACAGCATTTAAAAGACACTTAGCAGGTGCATGGATAGAAATGATTTAGAGGGATATGGGCCAAGCACAGGCAAATGGGACTACTTTAGTTGGGGCATCTTGGTCAGCAGGGACAAGTTGGGCAGAATAGTTTATTTCGTGCTGTATGACTTTATGACACTACCTGCCATGACTCTTTTTGCCCTGATTGCCTTCTTATGTGTACATGTACACTTTTTATACTTGCCAAGGGATTCACTTGCCTCAATCTGTCCTATGCCTCCTTTTTCCTAACCAGAGCCTCAACATCTCTCATCATTTAGATGATAAAATATAAGAACAGTGATGTATTAAAATGAAGTCAGTGGAAAAACGCTTTGGAGCAATTTAACAAAAAAAAAAATTCCCCTGCAGGTACAGGTCTAAGCCTATATTTCATGTCCAGTTGGGTGAGAACAAAGATATTCCTGGTAACAAATGTAAGGCCATTTATGTTTCGGTCAAAAATATACATTATTACCTTCTTATCAGTAGAAAAGTCGGTAGAATTCAGAATTTCTTCCAATTTGCTGCATATTATTTTGAAATTGTATTTCTAGCACATCAGGCTTGATGTTCGGCCAGAATAATAAATATTCCCCAAAATATGAGTAATTATTTTTTTTAATCTCTGAATGAGCAGTGCAACATATTAGTGCCAGTAGATGGCACCATGAATCTGAGAGAATTTTTCTATCTCTAAACCACATCTCATTTTAAAATGAATTCTGTACCTTAAGATATTGTAATAAATACTATGTTTATTACAATTTACAATTTTGTAAACAAGAGATACTTTTTTTTATTCTTCAGTATGTTCCCTGCTAAATACAGTATAACGAATAAAGTAAACTTGAGATGTTTTGTTTTGGGAGACCATCTTTCTCCCAACCTCCCCCCACCCTCCAATTCCCTCCAAGTGATTTCACTTCACTTGCATTAAGGGAAAAACATTGAAGATAAATAATCAGCACATTTTCCAACAAAATAAATTATTATGAAACTTTTGGATATATGTTGACAAGGTCTTGGGAGATCAGCAACTGTAAAATAGAAAATGGTATTTAAGCCACTATATTCTATACACCACTGAAAGGCATTAGTAATGGCAAATATAATGATACGATACAACTGGGTGAGTGATACCTGTTGTGTAACATGATTTAACACATTTTCTTTTTCCTCCATGCTTTCATGTAATTCCATGGATGAAACGGACTTTGCAGTTTCTGCAGGAATATCAACTGCTTCTGTTGTGACAGTCTCTACTTCATTCTCTGCATACCAAATTCTTAAATTCAACAGGAGGCAAATAGACAATTTTCCATTAATTTCAGATGATCATTACTGTTATGGAAATACACTGACAGACTTCTAGCAGCTTTTTTCAGTAAAGCAGTCTCCAGTAAGCATTTATTACAGCATTTCTTGCACAGAGCTACTGTTAACACGTAATAAATTCAATTGATTGAAGAAGACAGGGTATCTTAACCTGAAAAGGCATTTGGATGAAGTCAGTACAAATCCTTATTTGATATTGGTACGACAAATTAATATATAAAAATTGAAGTTCTCCGGTGCACTGAAATATAAACAGAAATTACATTTCAGATTGAAGACTTTGTCAAAACTGGGTGAAGAAAAAGGTTGTTTTAAGTTACAGAAAAAGTGGCATGGGGCAAAGGAATATCTGCAATAGGGCGAGGCCATTGTTACCATAGAAATGAGTTAACGATACCATCCAAGGCCATTCACTTTTCGTGGCAGTTAGAGGGTGGTAATATAGGCAAAGAAGTTGGCAAAGTTGGCAAGTTGGCAAAGAAATATAGGCAAAGTGTTGCTTAAAGCACTGCTGTGGAACACATCCAGCGGGTCAGGCTGTACACATGGAGAAAGAAAAATTAAGCCAGCATAACAGACTTCCAGCAGAAATTACCAGTGATGATAAGAAAAACACAGTTACTGAAAGGTGGAAAATTCATTAGATTCACAACTTTTTATAGCATATTGGGTTTTATTTCAGATTTCCAGCATCTGCAGTTTGTTGATCTTCTGATTTATTTTTCACTTTATATAAGTTTACAAAATAGTTCAATGTCTAAAATAAAGCGACTGCAAATTCGAGTAGTAGTTTCTACCCCTTTGATATTTTAATACCCTGTGGGTATTTTCCAATGGAGAATACCCCACTTACTAACCAGGAAAAAACTGGATGGTATGAACAAAGCAGAAGGCCCTCAAGTCCTAGTCTGAGTGGAACTTAACTAAAGAACATTAACATCTTGAATGTCATGAAGGACCTATTTCTATTCTATATAACACTATGACTTCCAAGTCGAATTCTCACTTCTATTATGCAGTAACTTCCATTATTATTGTCCCAGAAACACTTCATGTCACATTAATCTTCTGTCAATTGTGCCATGTGTTAAGAACCAGGATAAATGCCTATATATTGTTTGCATAAAAACTGTGAAATATGCTTATCGATAGATAATTAATATTAAATTTATACTGATTTTTGAAGAGTAATGTTACATTATTTTACAATAATATTTACAAAATGACTTTTCACTATGTTTTCATAATTTGTACCTGTATTGTTCACAATTTTGCAAGGCTTCAGAAAGTGCAGGGATTTTACAGTCTTCTATTTCTTGACAAAGTAAAGGCCATTCTCTGCAATGGATGTAAATAGCTTTAGCATTCTGATTAATTTAAGCCTCTGATATATTTTGTGATGGATTGTGAAGGCAATAGCCATAAGTTCACAGATGAGACGAAGATCATGGGAGCTGTTAATAGTGTGTTCTTAGACAGAAGAAAAATATCAACTTTTTGGTGAAATAGGGTGATAAATGGCAGATGGATTTCATTCCAAACAAATATGAGATGATGCAGTCTGGCTGCACAAATGAGTTGAAGATATTCATCATAAATGGCAAGATCTTAAAAAGTATTGAAAAATAGAGGACCTTAAAGTACTCCAACGATCCTGAAGTTGGCAACATAGGTAGAAAATATCATTTGGAAGGCATATGGAATACTGGCCTTTATTAGTCAAACCACTGATTACAGTAGGGAGATTGTTCCAACTTACAATACCTTGGTCAGACCTCAGTTGGAGGGCTGAGTGCATTTCTGATCACCAAGGTATAGGAAAGATTTGAGAGGGCTGGACAGGGTGCAGAGGCGTGCAACAGCACCAGGATATTGCACGGGATTGAGCAGTTCAGTTACAAGGAGAGACTGGAGAAACTAGATCTTCGCTCAGAGGTCAAGAAGAAACACAATTGAGGTATATAAAATTATGAGTTGTATTGACAAGAAATATTCTCCCTTACCAGGGATAGCTAAAGCTAATAATTTTATCAAATAATATAGATCCAATAACTCACCCTGATAAAAAGGTAAATCTAATAATTTACCCTATTACATTTTGGGTAAGGGGGAAGAGATTTAGAGAGGATACGAAAGGAACCTTTTTCACCCAGAGAATTTCACGTACCAGGAATGCAATTTTCTAGATTATTGTTATTCTTATCAATATCCCATGCATTTTTAAAGATGTTCTACAGCAGTCCAATACATTTTCCAAAGAATATGCTAATCTTACAGGGAGCGTAGGAAATGGGCCCTGCTTAGTTTACAGGGATTGTGCGAAACGGGACCCACCGAGTTTACAGGGAGTGAGGGAAATTTGGCCCCATTCCCAACGTGGGAAACAGAGCCCTGCTGAGTTTCAGACAGCGGTAGAATCAGATAAAGCAGATGCCAAAGCATAAGATTTTCAGAAAAATCAGATTTCTGATTTTTGGACTTTTGTCTGCACCAGTCCCTACCCGTTTCTGGTTCCCAAGACAGATAGCTTCCTTTACATCCAGTAAAAGTAAAAGTTAGCATTAGGTAACCCTTTTAAGGGGTTTTGTAGAAAAAAAATCCTCCTTTAATCTGCACATTAGACATGTTGAACATCTGTCAGCAAGTTTGCCTGCCGAATTAAATATGCCAGCTTGCAAAGCACCTTTATGCTACTTACATAATGCATCACCTGAATCACCCCATATAACATTAGTTGATAATTTTTCATTTTGACCACGATCCTCAAAATGATATCAGTATTGCAAATCTACGCAGCTTAACATTTTGGATGTAAGGATTGAGATTTCCCAAACTTACAGCCAATAAATGGACATAACTCAAACTCTATTAAATTAGTTAGATTCAAACTTCAGTCTTGATGTGAAAGATAATTGTTAAACCACTGAAAAATAGACAACATTGCACTGAATTGTTTGACATTCAAATGGCTAAATTATTATGTAATGTACTCACTTGAATCCTGATGGAATATACAGTTGATCAAATCTCAGGAAGTTGATAATATGCCTGAACATCTGACCATCTCCAATGATGAAAAGTGTCTTGCCATATGCAATCCATCGTGCTTTGTTACGATTATACAACAATTCTGGATACTAACAGACAACATTCTCATCAGATACACTATATTGCTTAATCATAGTCATTCAAGAACCTATAATTCTTGGCTCAAAGATTTGAAGAAGACATTATCTCTTTAACATAATATTATTTCACTTTTTTCCCCATCACATACCTATACAAATTTGATGAATGAAATTCCCCCAGAAAAAAAAGTCTCATTACCAAAGTTTATAACAGAAATTCACTGACCTTCTGCGCAGAAACCTCTATAGAAACCTCACTTTAACCTTCTAAAAATGTGCCAGAGCCTTGTGCTTCATACTCCACAAGCCTCCCATTTTATTCATTTTCTCTCCACCCCCTTTCAACATATTTCTTTCTCCCCATTTACTGATCCAGCCTCCCTTAAATGTGTCAATGATATCTGCCACAACCAATCTATATGGTAAACAACTCAAAACTTCTTGTCAAAGAAGATGCTGGAGCGTATTCATAACTTCCAATGCCAACATAACTCCTCAGGATCTAGACATAAGGAACTGCGGATGCTGGAATCAAGCAAAAATTAAAGTGCTGGAGGAACAGTGGGTTGGGCAGTATCCATGGAGAGAATGGATAGTCGATGTTTTAGGTTTGGACTCATCTTCATATGGAATAGAGGGAGAAAACTGGAAAAGAGAGGTGGGGGTAGGGCAAAGCCTGGTTAATGGTAGGTGTATTCAGGTGAGGGGGGAGATGACTGGCAGATGGCTGGAGTAAATGACAAAGAGTAGAGGTGAAATGGAGAACACAGCGTGTCAGATAAGATTAGAGGAGGATTAAAATGTAAAACCGGAGTGGAATTTGGAACGTTTAGTTCTTGCACGAAAAAATCTAAAATATTTTGGTTGAGAATTTGAAACGTAAGGGTGAATTCTCCCTCATTTATATCCCACGGAATATGCAATCTCGTAGATACAAAATTGAGCATAGAGGAAGAGCTTTAGGTTGTTGTATCACCCTCCTTAAATGGCTAGTAAATTATCAGGTTGATAATTGAATTGAATACCTGTGGTATTCTTACATGGAGCAGGATATAACGGAATTGTATTGTCCTAAATTATTACAGAATCTCACAAGTGAATGAGTGCATTTTGGAACTACCGATCACGACGTTATATGCAGCTTAGATACTTTTGTAACATTGCATGGAATTTTTCTATTTCACAATAGTAAAAATATTACTACTAAAAATACGATTATACCTCAAAGAATAATCAAAATGTTTGTTAAATGTTACATCTTATATTTGCCATTTTAACGGAGATGATCTACAAGACAATTGGAAGTAACGTAAACCAGCGTACCTTCAGGAAAGTATTCAGATAAGTGGCATACCAATAATTTCCCACATAAACTTTCACAATCTGATGAAGAGTATGGCTGTCTACATCAGCAGTCCAACCATCGTCTGATATATCTTAAAAATATTTGATCAATTTAAAGTCACGATTACTGGTAAATGCAAATATATAAAAAGCTAGAAATTACTTCTATTAAAGATACATAAAATCATAATGGCAGGAGGCAACCATATAGTCCCTATATTACATAACCTTGTCAGCCACATTCCCCATTTGTTCCCTCATGTCCTACATGTGAATTTCCAACTGCCTATCCAGTTCTACTTTGAATACCACGATTGATTCTATTTTCACCACCCTTATTGCAAGATCATAACCACTCAGCATAAAAAAAATGTTTTGCCTCATATCCCATCCTACATCATTTGATACTCACTTTGAATCAAATTCCTCAACCATCCACTCATAGGAATGGTTTGTTCTATTTACTCTAGCTCGCCTTGCTCATTCATATACAATTCTTTGATCCAAGTACAGTTTTCTCATTAGAACTGTGTAGCTGAAACTCAAACACTTGAAACATTCTAGTATATGATTTTTGCACTCTTTCTGAAACTTTGATATTTCTCATAAAATCCAGTGATCCAAATTGGCTACAATACTGCAGTTATGGCATAATTAGTGTTTTGTAAAACATAAGCATAACTTAAGCTCGTTAACGTCTGCTTCTATTTATAAAAATTCTGAAACACATATGCTTAATTAACAGTTAAAAAATAGCTTGCCACTTTCAAATTTGCTGCACTTTAGAAGAACTTACTTATCTTAAGCCTGGTTTCAAGTGTTTCCCTTTTTCTTTTCTGTAGATAAAGTCGCATGGCATCCTTTACGGGCTGATACAGACTGTCATGTCGGTCCAGAAAAACACAAACTGCACACATTTGAGATACGTCTTCAGTCAAAGGTAGACGACATGTCCCTAACCAGCTTCTACAGACACAAATAATGTCAACTTTTTGCAGTTAGGATAACAAAGCAGGGATGAAAGAAAACAGCAACAATTTGTGGACACAACACTTTAAAATGGAACTATGAATGAATTGTCATTGGTCGTTTTGGTTTTAAATCAGTCATATTATATTATTACAAAGAATATTGCCAGATGGTTTAACGCCATGCTTTCTATTTCGTGGAAATGTACAACCTATTAACAATTGTAGAGGCATAAGATTAATCTTACATTTCCTGATAAGGTGAACTTGCAGCAGAAATAGAAAAATAACCTAATCACAAACATAAATATCTACTCTCTAATTAGGGACACAACAGAAATTATAAAATCAAATATATGTTTTAATACTTTCTTGTCATTCATAATTTTAAGAGGACACATATCCAGAAATTGAATAAATGTATATGCTGGTGGCATATACAAGTTTATTCCACATTTCAATCTTTGTACACATTTCAATCAAAGTATGCATTTGTAAATGGAAATTGGGGACCCGTTTTATTCCCCCTTAGTGAGTCCTCAAGGGAATGTTATTGTTATGGAGACTGTTGGGTTCACCCCATCTTAAACCTACAGACGACCTTGCCTCGTTTATCTCTTTTGAACACTTCTGCCACACACCCTTCAGCATCAGACTGGTGCATGTTGGAACTAGCCTAATGGGCCTGTCCCACTTAGGCGATTTTTCAGTGGACTGCCGGCGACTGTCAAGTTGCCGGCAGTTGCCTGAAAAACCAGGAACTGGAACGGCGACTGTCAGAGTGGAACACACACACAAACACATCGCAAAGGCGGGGGCCAGGGCAAGCAGGGGAGCGCTGTCTGAAATTCACACGGTACAAAGCCAAGGTGATACAGACACACACCGCGATGAACAGGAAGGTTGGCGCTGTAATTAAGACGGCTAGCACCGTGTACGGTAAGTCCTTTAAATGAGGGGAGAAGGGGGAGAAGGAGTGAGAAGGAGTGGAGACAACTTTTAAGAAGCCAGACAACTTTTAATAAGCCAGAGATACCCAGCTGTGAAGTTCGGCGGACATTTAGCATTACCAGTCGGTTATCCTTGGTTCTGAAAACTCCTGCTTACATTTTTTTCCCCAATGAGCCAATGAAAATAACCGGTCAGCAAAGGTAATTAACTAAAACTACCTACGACTAGCTCAACTACTCATAACTACATGGCGAACCCACTACAACTGCACCTACGACTACAGGATTATCGATTTTCTCCATGGCGACCAATTTCAACATGTTGAACAATTTGCGGCGACCATACAGAGGCTGCGAACAGTTCCCAGAATGCGGGAACTCCTCGCGACCATGAAGAAGACTCACCATAGACCATCAGCGAACATGTGGCGACCATGTGGCGAGCGCAGAGTCTCCTGCACTCGCCTAAAAAGACGCCTAAGTGGGACAGGTCCATAACTGCTTCATAGCTTCAGGGACCTGGAATTAATTCTGATTTCAAGTTCTGTGTATATTTTGTCTATTATGTTCATGAATGTATGAGTTTCCACACAGTGCTCCAGTTTATTCCCAGCATACAAAAATGCACTTGCAGGTTAATTGGCTACAGTAAATTACACCTTAGTGTAGGCAAGATTTAAAGAGCACATTAGTGAAAATAACCGTATGACCTCCACAATGATAGGTAGCAAACAAAGAGGCAAGGAATGTAGAACGTAGACAAAAGTGCTGGAGAGACTCAGTGGGTGCGGCAGCATCTATGGAGCGAAGGAAATAGGCAACATTTCGGGCCGAAAAACCTTCTTCAGATTGATGTAGGGTGGGGGGGGTGGGAAGAAGAAAGGAAGAGGAGGAGCCAGAGGGCTGAGGGAGAGCTGTGAAGGGGAGGAGACAATAAGGGCTACCGGAAATTAGAGAAGTCAATGTTCATGCCGTTGGGGTGTAAACTGCCCAAGCGGAATATGAGGTGCTGCTCCTCCAATTTCCGGTGGTGTTCACTCTGGCCATGGAGGAGGCCCAGGACAGAAAGGTCAGATTCGGAATGGGAGGGGGAGTTGAAGTGCTGAGCCACAGGGAGATCAGGTTGGTTAATGCGGACCGAGCGGAGGTGTTCGGCGAAACGATCGCCAAGCCTACGCTTGGTCTCACCGATGTAAATCAGCTGACATCTAGAGCAGCGGATGCAATAGATGAGGTTGGAGGAGGTGCAGGTGAACCTCTGTCTCACCTGGAACGAATGAAGAACATTGTGTTCTGCCTACTGGTTTAATCAAATTACCTGTGTGTATGCGTTAGTTGTGCATGAATGGTTCAATATGGCTGGGGAAACATGAAAGAGTATTGCACAAGTACTGATCTCATAATTGAGTATGTTTTGCAAACATGGACAATTTCCTCCATAAATTTTACAACTCCGCAAACAAATGGGATTCCAGAGCAAAAGCATAACTGAATGCCTGCAATCAAATTTTATCCCCAAATAGAAATTCTGTGTTTGTTTCAAATGTTTACAAATTTAGCATTTTGAAACAATACTAAATAAACTTTCCAAACTGATAGGTGGATAGAATAATCATTAATAGTTTAAGCAGATAACTAATAAACAGTTACCAAAGGAATGCTACAGGATCCTATATTAGATTTATGGCAAATTATAAGATTTTCAAAAGATTTAGAGATTGAAATTTTGTACATTGTATTCAAATTTGCAAATTGCAATAAACTGACAACAGTTGTATCAGAAAGCATCAATTTGCACCAATTAATACAAGACCTGGACAGGTTCTATCAGTGAAACTACTATCATCTGGAAATAAGATTTGATTTGATATGATAGGAAAAGTATTGATGTGGATAATGCGCTTATGCAAATGTACTTTAAGAAACAGAGCAGCAAAGAAATCATGCCTTTAGGGAGCAGCAACAAGTCAAGCATGAAAATATGATCAGTCTGAAGAAGGGTTTCGGCCCGAAACGTTGCCTATTTCCTTCGCTCCATAGATGCTGCCGTACCCGCTGAGTTTCTCCAGCAATTTTGTCTACCTTCGATTTTCCAGCATCTGCAGTTCCTTCTTGAACAAGCATGAAAATAAATCAGAAAGTTGGATTGCTGTTGGGTTTAAGTTTGCAGATGACACCACAGTGGTGGGCCGGATCACGAACAATGACAAGACAGAGTACAGGAGGAGATAGTAAACTTAGTAACATGGTATCAGGACAACAACCTAAATGTCACCAAGACAAAGTAGCTAGTTATAGCGATGTTACAAAACTTACCTTCAGCGGCACTGCAGTTCTGCCACTGGCCGTGTGCGCAACTTTGGCGCCTTTGGGGGGGGGCGGGATTAAAATGCCGTTTTGTACTGCCTGTTGGCGGCAGATTTCCTCGGGCTGCTAGCTGCTGAAGAATAATCGATCCGACTTCCGTTCCCGATTTTTTTATGGGTTAATCGTGAGGCAATTTAATAATTAGATTACAATAAAAAGCGACTTCTAACGCCCTCAATGCCTACAGTGTGACGGATCGCATGAACGGGACAAAACAGTGTAAGTCGTTTATTTTACATATAAACTTGCTTCTTGGGATGGCTTTAATCAAATTTTACGTTGCGAAAATGTGATTTGGGCCCCATACGAACCAGCGGTGTTTTTCCTGCCGATATGGGGTTCAAATTCACCGCGAATGCAACGTTCCAATCGATCGCGTTCCAGAAAAACCCACTCGCAAGATGATTTAAATGCTCTTTTTGTTTTGGACAATCATGTCATAAGAGCATCTGAATCGTCTATATTTTGTGTTATTGTCCACCCATAGTCAATATTTTAATACTAAATATCAGTTTTAGTCCCATGTATTGTGCAAAAAAATAATTTGTTTTATTATATTGAGTGGATGTTTCTAGATTAATTTATGGGAATTAAACATCAAATTCCTTCCATCTGGCATATGAATTCATGACAGTGAGATTTATAAATCATGTTATATTGTGAATTCTTGTGTGAATGGGATTAGTTTGTTATTTGGATACTTAGGCTATTTTTAAAAAAATCCTTTTCCTAAGAAATGGAATCTACAGGACATTCTTAATGGGAAAGTAGTGGGCAGAAAGGCATGTCATGCGTGGTTTGAAGAGCAAAATCTTGTAGTTTACAATGCCAAAATTGAAAAGTTGAGGAAAAACAAGATGTACAGAGTTGCTTATTGGTTACAATCTGAGGAGTATGATGATGCTCCTGATTTTGATATGCCAATGTACCAGCTAGCAACTGATCTTCTCCATAAAGACTTGGTCTATTGCTAGAAATTGTAATTTATTTACCTATCTGTTACGGACTTACAGCATATAATACTATAATATTAAAGTTCTGATCTTGAGAATATCACATTTTTGAATTTTCAATGCAGTCTGGGTGTTTATTACTATTTCCGTCACAACGGTCAATTTTGTAATTGACTACAATTAGGTAACTAACTAATTATATGCTTTAATTTCAGGTCATCCAAGTAAGATGTTTCATATTTGTTTCAGAATGCTTCAATCTATAATAACTGAAAATTTCATTCAGTTCTCTTAATTTTTAAGAAAGTTATGGGCTTTTGACTGTCCTCGATCACAGCTTTTGTGTGATGCAAAAGCAATAGGGAACAAGATGCTAATTTCTGAGTATGAACATGGCCATAACATTTTTAATACTGAAGATATGAAAGTGAATTAGGTGTCAAATTAAACTTCTTTTTATGCTTTATCTGATGGGATAAATTGCATACTTGATTTTTTAAATCTCAAAATGTTGTAACATTGCTACTAACTTCTGGAGACATAGTGGAGTACTTGCCCCAATCAGCATCAATGGTGCTAAAGTGGGAATGGTTGAGAGCTTCAAGTTCCTTCACGTTAATATTACCAACGATCTGTCATGAACCAACCATACTGAAGCATACCAACATCTTTACTTCTTAAGAGACTGAGGAAATTTGGCATGTCTCCAATGACTCTTCCAAACTTCTACAGGTGCACCATAGAGAGCATACTGTGGGTTTGCATCACAGATTGGTTTGGGAACAGTTGTGCCCAAGATGCAGTAGATTGCAGAGTTGTGGATGAAGCCCAGTCCATCACACAGACCAGACTCCTGACCAAATATACCATCTAGACTTCATGCTGCCTCGGAAAAACAGCCAACATAATCAAAGACTTGAAGGTACACAAAAATGCTGGAGAAACTCAGCGGGTGCAGCAGCATCTATGGAGCGAAGGAAATAGGCAACGTTTCGGGCCGAAACCCTTCTTCAGAACCAAAGACTTGTTCCACTCAGATCATTCCTTCTTCTCCCTCCTTCCGTTGGCCAGAAAATACAGAAGCTTGAATGCGCACGCCACCAGAATCAGGAACAGCTTATCCCTTCTGCTATTAGGGACCAGCGGACATAGGTTCAAGGTGAAGGGGAAAAGATTTAATAGGAATCTGAGGGGTAACTTTTTCACACAAAGGGTAGTGGGTGTATGGAACAAGCTGCCAGAGGAGGTAGTTGAGGCTGGGACTATCCCATCATTTAAGAAACAGTTAGACAGGTACATGGATAGGACAGGTTTGGAGAAATATGGACCAAGCACAGGCAAGTGGAACTAGTGTAGCTGGGACATTGTTGGGCGGTATGGGCGAGTTGGGCCGAAGGGCCTATTTCCACACTGTATCACTCTATGACTCTATGACCAAGCATATATGGCTAACTGGACCTCTCTTGCCTGAACATATTAGTTAATATGCCACTAATTATAAAAATGCAATACCAAATACATTTTTGAAAGTGGCACATTGGTTCAGTTACCAGGCTGTATTCCAGCAGCCTCGACTGGATAAGTTATAAAATCCCACCTGGCAGCTGTGAAATTTAAGTCCAGTTAATAACTGGAAATTAAGAAAACACTTATTAGTAACCATGAATAAAAATGACAGAATGTCATAAAGAGAAAGTAGTCATTAGTAACAATGATTAAACTAAATGGATATATTAAAAAAATATCTCCTCATTAATGTCCGAGGGAGAAAATCTACCATCCTTGCCCACCTTGCCCAAGTGATTCCAGACCCTCCAATGCCATTGATTCAAATTCCCTCCAAAATAGCCCAAATTACAAAAGGCAGGATAAATTCCACCTGCCCAATTACTGCCTAATGGGTTTACTCTGTCATAAGCAAAATAATGAGTTAGGTTTAGACAGCCCCAGACCTCATCACAACTTTGTCCAAAAGAAAGGACCAAATAGCTGAATTCCAGAGATGACGTGAGAATTACAAGCCATTATGTCAAGGCAGTATTTGACCATGAGAGGCACCATACTGCCTTGCTAAATGTGAATCCAATGGTTGGAATCACATCACATACAAAGGAAGATAGTTGTGGTTGTTGGAGGCTAATAATCCCAGTCTCAATACATCACAAAAGGAATTCCTCAGAGCAGCGTTCTAGGTTCAACCATCTTCAGCTACTTCTGACATTGGTTCAGAACTGGGAATGTTCACTGATGATTGCAAAATGTTCAATCGCATTCAAAACTCAAAGGAGTCTACACCTGAATGCATAGGTATTTAAACAAACATTTAGGCATGAACTGTAAGTGGCAAGTAACTTTCATGCCACAGCTCAAAGGCAAATCTAACTACCTACCCAAAACACTCAACGACATCACAATCACCAAGTCACTCACCATCAAAATCATGACTAAAGGTAACCAAAAATTAAAGTTAACCAAAGATTAGCTATGTAAATTGTGTGGATACAAGAGATGTTGGGTATTCTGTACGAGTCTCATCTTCCCATTATCTACAAATGAGAAGTTAGCAGTGTGAGAGAATGCTGCTCACTTGTCTGGAGCAGTACTCAAAAAGCTTGGCTCCATCCCAGAAAATGGAATCTGCTCGATCGGTACCCCATCCACAGCCTTTCACCACTGATGCATAGTAGCTGGAGTTAGATAAAATTACATCTGCATTTTGTACATAAATTAAATATATTTGCCCAGATTATTCAGTCAGTACCTCCAAAACCCATGATCATCACCATCAAAAAGGTTAAAGGCTTCAGGTATGTGGGAACACCATTACCTTCATATTTCACTGCAAGTCGCACATCAACCGGACTTGAAAATATATCCTTCATTCACTCTTAGAACCTCCTCCTCATAGCATTGTGGGTGTACTTTTATCAGTGACATTGCAGTTGTTCATGAACGCTGCTTATTGCCATCTGCTTCTGGACCATTAGAAATAGCCACAAATGCTGGCCTGCTAGTGACACTCAAGACATGATTAACTAAAGAAGAGGCTCCTTGAAGTGCTCCATCCTCAGTGATGCAGCAGCCAGCACACCAGTGCTAAACATAAGGCTGAAATATACACAACCACATTCAATGGGACTGTCTTCAGCCCATTTGAATCACTCCCGATGATAGCATGAGGCAGGTGAGACCACTGGATCTAACAAAGGACATGGGACTAAAAGAACTGAAGAAGGGTCTTGACCCAAAACATCGCCCATTCCTTCTATCCAGAGAAGCTGCCTGTCCCGCTGAGTTACTCCAGCATTTTGTGTCTATCTTTGGTTTAAACCAGCATCTGCAGTTCCTTCCTACAACTGAAAACCTGTGTTCCAGACCTATCTGCACCACTAGCCAAGTTTTTTTGAACATGGTTATAACACTTGAGCTACTTAATGTAGAAAATTATCAAGATGTGCCTAGTTATAAAATGGCAGCATCGAAGGTGTTCAAGAAGGTTGTTCACTACCATCTGATGGGCACCTAAGGTTGGACAATAAATGACCTTGCGAACAGCGCCAAAAAATGAAAAGGAAAAAAATTGTAAATCACAGGTTTGAGAAAATCAGAGTTTTTTTCTTTTTATATTGTGTTCATTACATGCAGTAATATAGATTAAAAGTCTCATCTTGACCACTTCCAGTCTGCGCTGTATATTGATTTTAGAAAAAATGCTACCATATATCGCTATTTTGACCATCTTACTCACAGTCCTCCGCTGAGGCAGCCCCGAGGATTTTTCCGATCGATGAAAAATAAAAAAGTTATGAGCGTTTAAAAATCTTGAGATCAGCTGATTGGTCCTTTCACCTGTCAATCACCACGACGAAGGTAACGCCCCTTCCGGGGGGGGGGGGGACAGGACTATAAAACCCCGGATGCCTGGACATGAGTCAGTCAATCTGGAAGATCGCAAGGGAGAGTCCACAACTGTGCTTCTAGGCTGTGAATCAACTGAACTGTGAGTCTGCAATGTACTTGCAATAAATGATTTGTTAGCCCTTAATGACAATGCAATGAGTTGTTTGGTAATTTAGTGGCCTGTACTCTGCTGGAAATGCTATGAAGTTGAATGTGGTGGCCTGCACTCTGCTTGAAATGCTATGAAGTTGAATGTGGTGTCCTGCACTCTGCTTGAAATGCTATGAAGTTGAATGTGGTGGCCTGCACTCTGCTTGAAATGCTATGAAATTAAATGTGGTAGCCTGCACTCTGCTTGAAATGCTATTAAATTGAATGTGGTGGCCTGCACTCTGCTTGAAATGATATGAAATTGAATGCGGTGGCCTGCACTCTGCTTGAAATGCTATGAAATTGAATGTGGTGGCCTGCACTCTGCTTGAAATGCTAAGAAGTTGAATGTGGTGGCCTGCACTCGGCTTGAAATGCTATGATATTGAATGTGGTGGCCTGCACTCTGCTTAAAATGCTATGAAGTTGAATGTGGTGGAATGCACTATGCTTGAAATGCTATGATATTGAATGTGGTGGCCTGCACTCTGCTTGAAATGCTATGAAACTGAATTTGGTGGCCTGGATTCTGCTTGAATTGCTATGAAACTGAATTTGGTGAAGAGGTGGAATATTACGTTGGGGGACCAGCCCTCCTGTGTGCACATGGGACCCAACGGGTCCCACTTAGTCCAGTAAAAGCTAAATGTATGGGCTCAATATACTATTTGATTTTTCTATCATAGAAATGTACATTCAATTGCATTTATTCAAACATGAAATATTAAATCAAAAGCCAAAGTTGTGAAAAATGTAGACAAAATGTATTTTATCATGGCATCAGGTATATTAAATCATAATTAATAGTGAAGTTAACACAAGTACCTGACATGTTGAAAAAGAACTCCATTGCCAAAAATATAGAGCTTCATCCCATCAAGGCTGCTTTCAATACAAAGTTGTCCTAGTGCTGAATCTGGGTATTTCACTAATAGTTCCAGGACAAGGACATACAATGGTTTGTATGCTGGAGCACATTCAGACTCACAACCCACTTCAGAATGATGTACAGAATTGCCAGATATAGAGGCATCTTTGGAATTACCAGCTACAATAAAGCGAGGTCCATATTACTAATGATTGTAATTGATAATTAAACATAATAGTTTAATTTTACAGTTTGCTGTTAAGGAGAAAATAGCCATTGTCTCTCAGTACCAATGTTTAAAATCATTTTAATTGTTAAAGAATAGTTTTATGGCTAAGTAATCACTTCAAATGCTATCCATCTAATGTTTTATATATGTAAAACAATTTGCATTGCATGATTCTCATAAAGCTACTGCAAACATTATAAAATAACCTTTCTGGTATCGTAATAGTGGATTACACTTATGCACAATAAAGTATTGATAATTCAGTATCCAATGCAAAAATCTTGATGATTTAGTGCCAGGCTCACTCATTAGTGTTACACTAAGTCTTCTTTATGCGCTGATCAGTGAGGTTGGCTATATTTTACAAGCTGAAGCGCACAAACTGTAATTGACCCGTGCTCACCATTACCAAGAAACCAAGAACCAAGATGGGGAGCAAGGGACATATACAGCTTGTACATGTAAAAAAATGAAAAAGAACTGGGATAATATAAGTATTATCCAAAAGTCAAGAAAATCAGCTAGACTGGCAAAATTAAAAATCTAAGGGTGCCAGATTATCGCAGTTTCACCATACATAGCTGCCTGCAAAAATCTTAGAGACATTCTGAATTTTTTATTATCAAAGCTCTTGGCAACTTTGATGTAGGATTTGTTTTGAACAAATATGAGCATTATTCTTTAAAAATGACAGTCTAAAAACTACAAATAACATGGACCTCAACTAACCAATATAAATATTGAGTTCAGAAATAAGTGGCAAAGTTAAAAAGTCTAAAATACCATTTATGTGGTTATGGGTAAAATAAGAGAATATTTTGGTTCATTAGTGGAGCACTGACACAAATGTTGAAGTTTATTCTTTTTATAATGTGCTATTAAGATTTTATATTTTCCACTCTTAACAATCATTTGTCATTTGGTTCATAATTTGTCTCACCAACTTTTCTAAATGTTCATGACCTCTCTAAACTAATTCAAGAAAAAATGCACATAGTAATCTTCCTAATTGGCCTTGTTTGATATGCTGAAACATATAAGCTGTAATTGTCAGAATTCTTTGCTACATATAGGATATTTTATTTCAAAAGATCCTTTGGTAACATTCATTGACTTACCTATTTTTCTCTTGTATGATTTCACAGCTTCAATGAGTTCTGGAATTTGAAGAATCTCCATTTCAGTCAGAAGAGCATCTACTTCTGAAAATTTGTCAGGTACAATAAACTTGCCAGTCAGAAGCAAATTTGCTGCAAAGTTAGAATTATAAACTTGGTTTAAATGTTTAATTTAATTAAGAGTCTCTTGACTCTTGACTTAACTCTAATTTAATTCTGATTTAAAGTGGTCAATAACTGTTTTTAAACATGGATGTGCAATGCAAATGCAGGTTAAGATAGGAAAATGGATGGAAAAATAAGTCAAAAGACAGCTTTATTGCAGGCTGGAAAAATAGTGTCTCTATACTAAACAAATGAAAATAATGACATTCTTCACGATAAGAATACAAATATTTATTTATGGGACTGCAAAGAGGTTGTTACCAACATATGGATTACTGTTGGCATATAGATCATATCACAAAAAGAGAATGCATGGATGAGGAAATAAAGGAAACAAAGAATGAGTTTCTGAGAATTTCTAGGTATGTATGCATGGGATAAGGAAGAGAAATATGTAAGAGTGCAATAACACAAGATCAGTCCCAGAAAGCCAGATGGCAGCTGGGAGATTTCTGTCATGCTAAATGCTGCAACAAGTTTGAAGAAAACCATATATCAATCAAAAAAAAAATGTGTTGGTGCTTTTTACCGATATGTTGGAAGCACAAAGAAGCCTTTGAATATCCATCTGATGTTGAGTTTACCAGGACAATGAGGCCTAATAGATGCAATATAAATAAAAAGAAAAACTGCACGGCCGTGGGAAAGGGGCAGGGAAATGGAACAAATTTGAAAGGTCTTTGAAAGAGCCAGTACAAGCACAATAGGTAAATGACCTCTTGTGTTGCAAAATTCTGATTAGGAAATGGAAATTAGGCCAGGATATATTTGTATAATGCCCCTGTCTATAGTATATGGAGGAGGAAGGAACTGCATATGCTGGTTCAAACCAAAGATAGACACAAAAAGCTGGAGTAACTCAGCGAAACGTCACCCATTCCTTCTCCCCAGAGATGCTGCCTGTCCCTCTGAGTTACTCCAGCTTTTTGTGCCTATCTATAGTATATGGATGTTGAGATTATAGAAAACAGAACATAGAACAGTACAGCACAGGGACAGGCCCTTCAGCCCTCAATATCTGTGCCAAACATGATGCCAAGACCAACACTTATCTACCTGCATATCCCTCCAGTCCCTGCATATCCATATGCCTATCCAATGGTACAGCCATCTTGGGGATCGGCTGCTAACCAGCAGCCGTCCGTTAATTTCATTTTTTTCTTTAGTTTTTAATTAACTACGTCTGTCTTTTCTGGGGAATTTGACTTTTCTTGTGGGGGGGGGCAATGGGGGAAACTATTTTTAGGTCCCTACCTGGTCGGTGAGGCGGCTTTTTCTCCGGGCTGCCCCGTCGACCCGTCCTTGCGGCCTACCAGCGGGCCTGGAGCGGCGTTTCCTGGCGGGGACCGCCTCGCACCTTCAGCTTTGGTGGCGGCACAGCGCTGGAGCGCTATCGCGGGGCGGAGCGGGCGATGCCTTGCCTGGGTCGCCGCGCTGGATCGACGCGCTGGAGCTCCGGTGAGCTGCGACCGCCGAGCTCAACACCTCCGGGCTGCGGGACTGTGGAGCGACCAGCCGCGGGCGGCGGCGCCGACTCCAACATCGGGAGCCTCTGAGCTCCAAATCGGCGCGGCCTTGTTGGCTTCAGGTGCCACGGACTCCAATAGGAGATCGGCCGTTCCAGCCGTCCCAGCTGCTGCGAGGACTCTCCCGACGCCGGGACAACTGCACCCGGCGAGAACGGCCAGGAACATCGGGCCTCCGTAGAGGCAACTGTGGAGGCCTCAATATGCCGTCTTTGGGAGAACTGGGGTTGGGGACTGGACATTGTGCCTTCCCCCACAGTGGTAATCATTGTGGGGGGATGATTTTTGTGCGTAAATGTTAATTGATTGTTTTACTTTGTGTCCAAGATGGCTGCCAGAAGGGGGAGTGGACACTGGCGCGTATTAGCAGCCACTGCTCTCTCTTCCATACTGTGTTTTTGATTTTTGTGTTCGGATTGAATTCTGTTTTTAATTTGTGTACTTGTGATGTCTTTACTATTTATTTCATTCCGTTTACATGTTTCTACTGTAAAATCTGTAAGGTGTCCTTGAGATTTGAAAGGCGCCCATAAATAAAATGTATTATTATTATTATTATTATTATCCAAGTCTTTTAAAATGTCACTGTTGTAACTGCCTCCACCACCACACCCGGCAGTCGATCTAAGCACTCACTACCCTCTGACTAAAAAACTTGTCCTGCACAGTTCCTTTAAACTTTGCCACACTCACCATAAAGCCATGCCCTCTAGTATAGAACTGCACACAATATTCCAAATACAACCAAACCAAAATCTTATGAAGCTACATCAGCAAATTGTTTCTGGTAATACACTTCTAATTGATGTGGATGGTAAAACTGAAATTTGTTCATTAAGCTATAAATTTCAAATTTAATAGATGGTTTCAATGCAATTAAATTTATGATTAAACATAACAAAAGAAGGAACCACATGCACAAGATCATGGTTTATATTTTGAAATTAGTCAGAGAGTTAGCTTAAGTGAATCTCACGAGGGGACAAAAGAGGTGACTCCTGCCATATTGCAGTTATACTAATGTTCTTTTTGAACAACTATTCCTTTTCAAAATAAGGAAACAATCAATGGTATTTTTTTCTTTTCAGAAATAACAATTCAGTTGTTGGTGAGTAGACACCATGGATAATGGCCAGATGATGAATATGACAAAGTGACATTGTAAGACAGTAAGAATTTAGCTTATTTCTTGTTCCAACAAAAAAAAAAATCATAGTATGGGTGGGGGGTATGAATCTTAACAAAGTGTCGATACATGTAATACAGTATCAATATAATTGCAGGTTAAATACCTATATATCGAAAATTACTCCATCCGATTTCTATAAGGACAACATCCTCACACAGCCATAGCAGGTTATCTTCATTGATTAAAGTAGGGTATTTCTTCACTAGATTTAAAGGAAGAAAATACCAGTGCACCTCTTCTTCGGTATCCAACAGTGGTGTGTCTATTAGTCCTAATGGAGCTTTATCAGGTAAACCTAAAGAAAACAAAAAATGAACTTATTTCACTTAAAATAAAAAAAAGGTAGATCCCCTAGATAGTTCTCATATTCCAAACTAATTATGAACATTAGATGTCTTCAATTTCCCCAAGGACTTGATAGTTGAATGTGTCACAGATATGATATTGAACAGCAGAGGGCAGCAATGTCTCAATATGGAGTTCACATTTTGTTAAGGAAGGAACTGCAGATGCCGGTTTAATCCGAAGATAAGACACAAAAAGCTGAAGTAACTCTGCAGGGCAGGCAGCATCTCTGGAGAGCAGGAATGGGTGACATTTCGGCTCGGGACCCTTCTTCACACATTTTGTTAATCTAATTTTTTTATTTGCTTTGTGTAAAATGATCAACATATTTCTAACCATATGAATAACTGAATGGAGAATGTAGCAAACACCAAAGTTTGGTCAGAAATGAGGAATTGACCAGGGGAAAGTTTTATTTGAAAAGGCAAGGGAAAGCTCAGCATGGCTGTAATTATGACCATGTACTAATGTAGTCTCATGACAAGAAACTAACTTTACAAGTCACTCCAATTATGTTTGAATGTGTGGAGAGACATATGTTAACAATGTTACATAAAGTGCTAATTTGCTAAGTACTCTTTAAAATGTACTTGTACTTTGCCTTGTACTTTTTAAAATTTAGATTGAGAGAATGAGTTTGACAAATCTTCATGATTTTTGTATTAATAAACAAATCTTAGATAAAATGAATAATATCTTGGGCCATAAACCAATATGTTAATTATTTCTTCCTCCACAGATCTTGCCCAATTTAAGTAGTTCCAGCATTTTGCTTTTATGTCAGATTTCCAACATTATTTTTTTTATTTTCGAAAATAGTTGGGTGCTTGCTATCAACCAATCCATTTATATTAATAAATATTTTTTTTTTGTTTGAAGAAGGGTCTCCACCTGAAACTTCACCCATTCCTTCTCTCCAGAGATGCTGCGTGTCCCACTGAGTTACTCCATCTACCTTCGATTTAAACCAGCATCTGCAGTTCTTTCATACACATTTATATTAATATTTTATATGAGCATTTGAAAATCAATTGGAGAACTGTGGAACTAGTAAATCGACTAGGAAGGAGGAAGGGGGCAAGGGGGTATAAGTACAAGTTACTTAAAATTAAACATGCAGATTAAAGTCCTCTGCAAACCTCCCGCATGCACAGTCACTGCCAACAGACTGTTCCAGAATTCAGTTTTTGCAAAATCTAACCTTACCTTCTGAAATAAAAAATATGGAGGCAACATTATGCAAGGAGCATTAAGAAACCTAGGGTAAAATTCTACCAAATCACCAACAACTTCCAAATCATTCAGGAACCTGTAAATAATGTCACTGCGGCATGGTATTGGCAATTTTTATTTTTAATGCAAAATGCCAAAGTTCTTCTATTGGCATTAACACTGTGCATTAGCTGGATCATTAAGGTCCAATATCTTAGCATGTAATTAGTGTTGCTCGAGTACTAATGTCACTATCTGCCTGCACTGCAATCTTGCAGTGTGCACATAAGTAGTCAGGATCAAATCTGGGTCTGTGGTGCTGTAAGGCAGCAACTCTACCGCTGTGCCACCATGCCACCCCATTAAATTAATTTTTCTGTAAAATATTTATTATGGTGTCACGTCAATAAAGATGAACACATGATTCTGATTTCTGCCCTTAGTTGGATAACACACATCTCCAGTCATTGTGTTTTACATCCAAATGGCTGGTTTTCAACCTCTTCAGTCTGAAGGTCTCGACCCGAAACATCACCCATTCTTTCTCTCCAGAGATGCTGCCTGTCCCACTGAGTTATTCCAGCTTTTTGTGTCTATCTACAGTTTAAACCAGCACCTGCAGTTCCTTGCTACACTCTTTGTTAAGCGAAACAGGTCCTAATCTCATAATATTATTCACCTCGGCTAAGTATTTTCTTCACCTCCGCTGCTGCAGGGAATACAATCCCAGTTATCAAATCTTTCTTCAAAGTGAAAAAAAAATTCCAGCCCTGCCAACATCTTCATAAATCACCCCTGGACCCTCTCTAGAGCAACTGCACCCTTTCTACAATGTGTCATCATCTTACAGCTTGGAAACGGGCCCTTCATCGCAACTTGATCATGCAGTTCAAGTGTGTGTGAGAGTGTGCATCGGTGTGTGTGAAAGTATGTGTCAGTATGTGTGAGCGTGTGTGTCAGTGTGTATGAGAGTGTGTATCAGTATGTGTGAGAGTAGTGTGTGTCAGAGTGTATGTGTGAGGGTGTGTGAGTGTGTGTGGGTGTGTGAGTAAGTATTTGTGAGAGTGTGTGAGGGTGAGATTGTGTGTGAGAATGTGTGCCTATGTGTGTGAGGGTGTGTGTGCCAGTGTGTGTAAGGGTGTGTGCCAGTGTGTGTGTGTGTAAGGGTGTGTGTCAGTGAAGCGGCGACAACACTCAGAATGAGCGGAAATTCAGAGACTTGGTGACGTCCGGTGAGCGTTTCCCTCTTCCCCCCCTCCCCCACAAATGCGGGCCTGCTCAGGTGCTCTGTGTCCAGCTGGGGTCCGGGGAAGGTGAGGGTCAGTGACCCAGGGGTCGGGCATTGGAGCAGAGCCTTAGCCGAGATTCATCCCCGCGGCTCCGGAGGTGGCTCCGACGCCCCCACTCACCCGGTCCGCTCCGGGCTCCGGGCCGGGGTTAAAACTTCATGGGGTGAGGGTGGGAGGTGTGAGCGGTGCCTCAGGGGCCGGATTGGACCACTTCGCGGGCCGGTAGTTTGCAAACCCTGCTTTAAACCAATGCCCTCCAGTTCTTGAATCACATATCCCGGGAAAAAGACTATGCATTCACCTTATATATTCCCCTCGTGGTTTTTACTCACCTCCAAAGCAATTTTGCTTTATTTTTAATTTCCAGCGCCTGCAGACTTTGGTTCCATGAATGTCAAATGGAATCATTAGTACTGCAGTTACATTGCCATTTTAATAAGTGTGCGATGGGCTTAAGACAATCAAATTGCTCGTCTTTATGGGAAACCCGCCCACAGAAAACTATTCTGATTGGTGAGTGTGGAGGATATCTGGAAGCCTTGGGTGAATTGAATTGTTCGTGACTTTCTTTTTTTTTTTAGCGTGAGAGATTCTGTGATCAGCGTGAGAGCGTGAAATGCGTGAGTCTCACGCTCAATGCGCAAGAGTTGGCAGCCCTGGAACAAAGTCTCGACCTGCCCAACTTCTTCCTCAGGCTTTGAGTCCAAGCAATATTCTTGTAGATTTTTTTGCACTTTTTAGCTTAATGATGTCTATGGTAACCTAAATTGTGTACAATACTCCAAGTATGGCCTCACCAACTTCTTGTACAACTGTAACATAATGTCCCAACTCTTATATTCAATGCCCTGACTGTGAAGGTTGCATGCCAAACACATCCTTCAGCACATTTTTAAATGTTGCATGAATGGAAATCTGTAATAAAAGTAATACAGATTTTGGAAATGTAACCAACAGAGTAGACAGATGTATGAAGCATGTCTAGATTTTTTTTTTTAAATCATTTGATGTCTAACAAAGAGCTGCTATACAAGGTGTTAATAATGTTAAGATAATGTATCAGCATGAATATAGAATTGATTATGGGATAGAAAACAGAGTGTATGAATACATTTAATTTGACAGACTAACAGGTAGAATGCCACAGGGATCGATCCTGAGACACGACTATTTATATTAATAAAATGAAGAAAAGTGTAACATATGCAGGAATGCTGATGATACAAATCTAGGTGGAAAAGTTAGCATGCAAATAGTTTAAGTGAGCAGGAAATTAGCAGGGAGCTCAATGGGGGAAATTGAGGTTCTACAATACGGTAAGAATAGAAGAACAATATCTTTAGAACAATGAGAAATTAATAAATATTGCTACACAGTTATATTTTGGTGCACTGATTCATAATATACTGAATGTAAACATGCAGATACAGTAAGCAATTGAGATATCGGTCTTCATTTTAAGGGATGGAGTGCAAAGGGGTCTTCAAATTCAGATGCATTATTCTGTTTTCTTGTAGCACTCCATGTCTACGCTCTCTTGGGAACTGTCGGGGGAGACGATGCTTCCAGTCCAAGCGGCGGACACATCGGTGGCTCCAATCCTAGAGATGGGACTCGACCGGCGTCAGGCAGAGCCATAGTGGTGGTCTGTTGCCTCCCTGGTGCCACGGTTCAAGATGTCACGAGCCGAATGCAGAAGATCCTTGAGAGAGAAGGTGAATAGCCGGCAGTAGTTGTGCATGTAGGCACAAACGACATCGGGAAGAAGAGGAAGGAGGTTCTCCAACGTGAGTTCAGAGAGTTAGGAAGAAGACTGAAAAGCAGGACTTCTAGGGTGGTTATCTCTGGATTGCTTCCAGTACCTCGTGCTAGTGAGGACAGGAACAGGGAGATAGGGGATCTGCATGTGTGGCTGAGGGGCTGGTGCAGGGAGCAAGGATTTAGATTTATATACCACTGGGATCTCTTCTGGGGTAGGGGTGACCTGTACAAAAGAGACGGGTTACACCTTAACTGGAGGGGGACCGACGTTCTGGCAGGCAGGTTTGCTAGGGCTACACGTGTGGGTTTAAATTAATAGTGGGGGAGAGGGATTGACAAATTGGGAGTATAAAGATCGAGTTGAAGGGGAAGTGAGTACAGGAAAAATTACAAAAGATTCTGGAATTAATGGGAAGGAAAGTTCGAGAAGGGATAAAAGAGTAAGGTCAGGGCCAATTGCGAGCGGTGCGAGAGGGGAGGTGAATACGGAGGTCAAAGTGTTATATATGAATGCGCGAAGTATAAGAAATAAAGTGGACGAGCTTGAGGCTCTGTTAGAAATTGGCAAGTATGATGTTGTGGGAATTACAGAGACATGGCTGCAAGAGAGCCAGGGCTGGGAACTGAATATCCAAGGGTATACCTCCTATCGAAAAGACAGACCGGTGGGCAGAGGGGGTGGGGTAGCTCTGTTGGAGAGGAATTAAATTCAGTCCCTTGTAAGGGGTGACATTGAAACAGGAGATGTGGAGTCAGTATGGATAGAACTAAGGAATTGTAAGGGTAAAAAGACCCTAATGGGACTTATCTAAAGGCCCCCAAACAGTAGCCTAGATATAGGGTGCAAGTTGAATCAAGAGTTAAAATTGGCCTGTAGTAAAGGTAATTCTGTGGTTGTTATGGGAGATTTCAACATGCAGGTAGACTGGGAAAATCAGGTTGGTACTGGACCCCAAGAAAGGGAGTTTGTGGAGTGCCTTCGTGATGGATTCTTAGAGCAGCTTGTATTGGAGCCTACCAGGGAGAAGGCAATTCTGCATTTAGTGTTATGTAATGAACCGGATTTGATAAAGGAACGAGGTTAAGAAGCCATTAGGAGGTAGTGACCATAATATGGTCAGGTTTAATCTACAATTGGAGGGAGGGAGAAGGGTAGATCGGAGGTGTCAGTTACAATTAAATAAAGGGGACTATGGAGCCATGAGGGAGGAGCTGGCCAAAGTTGAATGGAAAGATACCCTAGCAGGGATGACATTGGAACAACAATGGCACGTACTGCGCATGTTGTTCCATTGTTTAAAAAGGGTTCTAAGAGTAAACCTAGCAATTATAGACCTGTTAGTTTGACGTCAGTGGTGGGCAAATTAATGGAAAGGATACTTAGAGATAATATATATAAGCATCTGGATAAGCAGGGTCTGATTAGGAACAGTCAAAATGGATTTGTGCCTGGAAGGTCATGTTTGACTAATCTTCTTGAATTTTTCTAAGAGGTTACCAGGGAAATTGATGAGGGTAAAGCAGTGGATGTTGTCTATATGGACTTCAGTAAGGCGTTTGACAAGGTCCCTCATGGAAGGTTGGTTAAGAAGATTCAATTGTTGGGTATTAATGGTGGAGTAGCAAGATGGATTCAACAGTGGCTGAATGGGAGATGCCAGAGAGTAATGGTGGATGGCTGTTTGTCAGGTTGGAGGCCGGTGACTAGTGGGGTGCCTCAGGGGTCTGTGTTGGGTCCACTGTTGTTTGTCATGTGCATCAATGATCTGGATGATGGTGTGGAAAATTGGATTAGTAAGTATGCAGATGATACTAAGATAGGTGGTGTTGTGGATAATGAAGTAGATTTTCAGTCTACAGAGAGATTTAGGCCATTTGGAAGAGTGGGCTGAAAGATGGCAGATGGAGTTTAATGCTGATAAATGTGAGGTGCTACATCTTGGCAGGAAAATCAAAATAGGACGTACATGGTAAATGGTAGCGAATTGAGGAATGCAGTTGAACAGAGGGATCTAGGAATAACTGTGCATAGTTCCCTGAAGGTGGAATCTCATGTAGATAGGGTGGTAAAGAAAGCTTTTGGTGTGCTAGCCTTTATAAATCAGAGCATTGAATATAAAAGTTGGGATGTAATGTTAAAATTGTACAAGGCATTGGTGAGGCCAATTCTGGAGTATGGAGTACAATTTTGGTCGCCTAATTATAGGAAGGATGTCAACAAAATAGAGAGAGTACAGAGGAGATTTACTAGAATGTTGCCTGGGTTTCAGCAACTAAGTTACAGAGAAAGGTTGAACAAGTTAGGTCTTTATTCTTTGGAGCGCAGAAGGTTAAGGGGGGACTTGATAGAGGTCTTTAAAATGATGAGCGGGTTAGACAGAGTTGATGTGGATAAGCTTTTCCCCATTGAGAGTAGGGAAGATTCAAACAAGGGGACATGACTTGAGAATTAAGGGACAGAAGTTTAGGGGTAACATTAAGGGGAACTTCTTTACTCAGAGAGTGGTATCTGTGTGGAATGAGCTTCCAGTGGAAGTGGTGGAGGCAGGTTCGATTTTATCCTTTAAAAATAGATTGGATGGGTATATGGACGGGAAAGGAATGGAGGGTTATGGTCTGAGTGCAGGTAGATGGGACTAGGGGGAAGAAAGAAAGGGAAGAAAAAAAAATGTTCGGCACGGACTTGAAGGGCCGAGATGGCCTGTTTCCGTGCTGTAATGGTTATATGGTTATATGGCAGGTATTTCTAGGAATACAGAAGGTGCAGGATCAGTTCATTCCAAAGAGGAAGAAAGATTCCAAGGGGAGTAAGGGGCGTGGCTGTCAAGGTACGTCAGGGACAGTATAAAAATAAAAGAGAAGTACAACATAGCAAAGATGAGCGGGAAGCAAGAGGATTGGGTAATGTTTAAAGAGCAACAGAAGATAACTAAAAAGACAATACGGGGAGAAAAGATGAGGTACGAAGGTAAGCTAGCCAAGAATATAAAGGATAGTAAAAGCTTCTTTAGGTATATGAAGAGGAAATAATTAGTTGAGACCAAAGTTGGACCCTTGAATTTATTATGGGGAACAAGGAAATGGCAGATGAGTTGAACAGGAACTTTGGATCTGTCTTCACTAAGGAGGTCACAAACAATCTTCCTGATATAGTAGTGGCCAGAGGATCTGGGGTGACGGAGGAACTAAAGGAAATCCACATTAGGCAGGAAATGGTGTTGGGTAGACTGATGGGACTGAAGGCTGATAAATCCCCAGAGCCTGATGGTCTGCATCCCAGGGTACTTAAGGAAGTGGCTCTAGAAATCGTGGATGCATTGGTGATAATTTTCCAATGTTCCTCTGGATTGGAGGGTAGCTAATGTTATCCCACTTTTTAAGAAAGGCGGGAGAGAGAAAACAGGGAATTATAGACCAGTTAGCCTGACATCGGTGCTGCAATCAATTATATTAGATGAAATAGCAGCACATTTGGATAGCAGTAATAGGATCGGTCCGAGTCAGCATGGATTTACGAAGGGGAAATCATACTTGACTAATCTTCTGGAATTTTCTGAAGCTGTAACTAGGAAAATAGACAAGGGAGAGCCAGTGGATGTAGTGTACCTGGACTTTCAGAAAGCATTTGATAAGGTCCCACATAGGAGATTAGTCGGCAAAATTAGGGCACATGGTATTGGGGGTAGAGTGCTGACATGGATAGAAAATTGGTTGGCAGACAGGAAACAAAGAGTAGGGATTAACGGGTCCCTTTCAGAATGGCAGGCAGTGATTAGTGGAGTACCGTAGGCTCGGTGCTGGGACCGCAACTATTTACAATATACATCAATGATTTGGATGAAGGGAATCAAAGTAACAATAGCAAATTTGCAGATGACACAAAGGTGGGTGGCAGTGTGAACTGTGAGGTGGATGCTATGAGAATGCAGGGTGACTTGGACAGGTTGGGGGAGTGCGCAGATGTATGGCAGATGGAGTTTAATGTGGATAAATGTGAGGTTGTCCACTTTGGTATCAAAAACAGGAAGGCAGATTCTTATCTGAATGGTGTCAAGTTGGGAAAAGGGGAAGTACAACAGGATCTGGGGGTCCTTGTTCATCAGTCTATGAAAGTAAGCATGCAGGTACAGCAGGCAGTGAAGAAAGCGAATGGCATGTTGGCCTTTATAACAAGAGGAGTCGAGTCTAGGAGCAAAGAGGTCCTTCTGCATTTGTACAGGGCCCTAGTGAGACCACACCTGCAGGAACGGGGTACTGATTGGGGATGACCAATCATGATCACATTGCAGGGCTCGAAATTAGCGGTTGCTCGGGTGCCAATGACCACCTAACAAGCCGCCGGGCAACCTAAATGCCGAGTCATTTTGCCCGGCTTGGCACTGCAGGTACTGGTTTATAGCAAAGATATATCCAAAAAACTGGAGTAACTCAGCGGGTCAGGCAGCATCTCCGGAGAAAAGGAACGTGACGTTTCGTGTCGGCAGCGACTGTAGTGTGGGCAAAGATACTAGGTGCAGGGTGACGGAGGGTCGGAGCGAATGACGGGCCCAGCATAGTGGCAGCGGCTCCAACTTCCCCCCCCCCCCCCCCCTGCCCGCCCTGATAGCGGCCGCTGTGTGTCACTCCGCCAACAGCGATAAACGCTTTCAAAACAAACCCTCCCGCATGCCGAGGCCGGGAGGGACGGAGGGAGGGAGGAAGGGAGGGAGGGAGGAATGAGGAGGAGGCCCCCTTCTGCCGTCTGAAGCAAAGATCTTATATCACCTGTACCGCTCGGCCCCGCACCTTCCCGTTGCTGGTGGAGGGGAGGCGATGGCGAGGAGATCCCAACTGCCTCCCCTGCCTCAATCCATCCATTCCGCACCGATTGCCTTCTCAACCTCCCCCCCCCCCCCCCCCTGCCATCTATCCATCCCGCACTGATTCACACCCCCCCACCGACCCTATTGTGCTGGAAATGTCTTCAGAGCGAACATTGACTATGTTTGATAACGGAATGCAATCAAATGTGTTTTCATTCCTAATGTTATTATTTGTTTTAATCCATAAAGATGGATTAATTAAATTGTGAACACGTGAAACATTAAAACCGCACTGTTCGGTTGTCACTGCTACCGTTCACACGTTATTACAGATTTCATTTTAACGGCAAATCAATGCTCTTAATATGGAGTATCAGTACTGTAGTTATTTAATGAGCAACATTCACAACTATACGTTGGATTTATCCAGGTTTTACTTCTACAGTCAGTCATATACATCACAAATTTGGTCAGGAGATATTTCAGTTGAAATTTTAACGTTAATTCTGAAGTGGGAATGATGGAAACAGCGTTTATCAATAAAAAAATTTAAATCTGGTGCGTACAAACTAGGTATCTTCATTGCTGTTCACAACATATACATCTAATCTAAATGTCCGGTAATGTGGCGTTTTGACACCTTTAAACATATTACCAAAAGAACATTTGCTGCAGTTATGTCCTTTGGCCATCTCTTGTCAGTTAGTGTAATGTTCAATCTGTCAGATGGGTATAGTCGGTTTTAACAGCTATTATCATAAAATGCCTTTAGAAATTTCCTTGCAACCTGTATATTTTGTTGTGGATAAATTATGTGGGAAGCGAGAGTGTTTCTGCACCAATAGTAATAACGACCCATGCTATGGCCATGTCATGATAGTTTTCGGTCCTTCACAGAAAACATGCTTGCATCAATCTGTAGTGTGTATGGTTAAGCATATATGTTACCATGGTCCACGATTTATTGACACAGGTTGATCATCGCTGAATAATCCAACCACATTTTTGTTTGGAAGTGGAAAGAAATAATAGAAATTGCATTAATTTCAATGTGTAAAAAGAGTTGAGATACTGTATTATAATGTTGTCATTGTGGTATATATCATGTCTTGATTTAGGTTGTGACTTTATTTGAAGCAGAAAAAATATGTAAATGCTTCATTGAGCATAATTCCGACTGGTAACTACGCACTTCGTCCGAGCACATTATTGCACGTGTCATGCATGCCGTCTTATATGACCACCTAAACTGTCATTTGGCAACCTTAAAAGCTGCCTAGGTTGCCCGGCTGGCAACAGGGAAAAAATGTTAAGTGAGAGCCCTGGCTCGAAGGGCCGAATGGCCTACTCCTGCACCTATTGTCCATTGTCTATTTCTTTGCGGGTTAAACCATGTTGGAAATTCATTTGGCATTTTTGCTCAAACTTCAGCCTCGTGAACTTGCTGCAACTTCCATATCAATTGTGTACAAGTGACGTCAATGCTCATCTGCATCAAGAGGGATTCTAACTACCTACCCTTGAGTAATATTGCCATTACCAAGGCCCCACTATAAATATCCTTAGGGTCACCTTTCACTAGAAACTATGGATACAAGAGCAGGTGGGAGATAGGGTATCCTCCAGTGATTGGCTCACCTCTAGACCACCTACATGGGTTATCAGGAGCATGATGGAACACCTCTACTTGCTGAGATCAATAGCTTTTCAGTACTAAAAGAATTAAGATAATTTGACTAGAAAGTGGCTGGTCTTAATCACAAGGCAAAATCAAGGTGCCCATGACTACTTCAATTTATTTGTTTTAATGTTCTGATTACAGCTTCAAATTCCACCTCAGTGTACACTGAAAATCGTATTTTTTTTCAAAATCAAAAATACAATGATATTCTTCATGCATCAATAACCTATTGACAATAAAAGTCTATAGAAATTGATATCAATATTAGCTACCTGTGAATGCTGGACTTTTAATTTGGAAGTCTGAAGGTTTACTGTTACATCTTGTTCTCCAGTAATTCCTACTGGTTCTTTGTGTAACTGGTACATCTTCAGGTCGTACACGCAAATGATGTTTACTTTCTTTCATATTATCCAAAGCCTATTAAGATAATGTGTAAATCATTACATCTTCTACATTGTTTATTGTAATCGACATTTCTGTACATTCTCACAAGATTTTTCTTCCTAATAAACTCTTTTAATTTTAGTTATATTTTTCTTTCTTGGCTTTTATCCACACAATCATTCTACTCTGGAGCCAAGAAGTTAGCAGCCAAAATAAATCTGTGTTCTACCTCATCTCTCAGAACAAGGAGATCCGTGATAAACAAGCAGGAGCCATCCTCACAGTCCTGCAAAGCCTCTCCTTCGTCATCTTTTTTTACATCAGAGCATAAAAATACTTTAAACTGTGTTGTATTGATTTAGTAGAGAGTGGGTGGCAACGGCTCCTACCCTGATGCCAATTAGTGCAGGACAATACCAGCAGGTGTGCTAAATTACAATATAAATTATCAAGGTCTGTGCAAATGGCTAATTAAGGCAGGACAGGAAATCCCCCTGCCCGTTTACACAAGGATCTCAATTGAATTCTTCACCCAGATGTGCATGAACCACACTGTGCAGAATTACTTTCTATTTAGGAACCATACAATGTATGGACACCTGTCTTATCGCAAACTGTTTGAACCCTCTCCCAAAAATCCAAATTATATTATGTACCATTTGCACAGAAAACTGGACGAGACAATAAACACAAATAACTCAAATATACAGCACAAAACCAATGTCCCTTCTACTAAAAAGTAAATGACAAGTTTTAAAAAGTAAATGAAATGTTGACAAACATGAATTACCAATTCATGTCAAAGTGGTATTGGTAACAACCTTATAATTTTTAGTCGTGTGGAACATATAATATCAACTGATTTAAACAGTGTAATCTAAACCTCTGAAATCACTATGGTTTCACTTTGTTTATTATAAATGATATACTCTGAACTGACCTTTCCACTTCAAAAGTATTATCAATAATTAAATCTAAATTCCGTTTGAACACTTTTTCTATTTTTCAAAATCATTTCATGATTAGTTTCCCAATTAACCTTAACATTTATTTGGTATTATATCTCCTCGCTCATGATTCATTTTTTTGTTATATTTGTAGATTTGTATACTAGAATATTATTTCACAATCACCGCATTTGAGACGCTCACGATGTTGCTAGGAATATCAGATATCTGCTGAACACATTTAGTTTTTTTTTAATCAGTTGCAGCGACTTTACCCAAGAAAACAAATCCTGTTTTAATGGTTTTGTAATTAGTCTATTTACGTATTATCCATGACTAATACCTGTTGCAAAGATGTCAGGCACATTGCTGTAGCTTGCTCATACAACAAAGTAATTTCAGAGATGCAGGAAAAAGACAGCTTTGATGTATGCAAATAGTAGTGTACATGACGGAAAGTATATCCATCCCGGTCAATAAAAAGTCTGGCATCTTCCGAATGAACAAGGCTGGAAGCTTCTTGCCACAATACCGAGTCATGGAACTGTAAAAGCTTTGACTTTGGAATCGAAAAGAGCCAGCCTCCTACATTGAAACAAAAAGAATCCTCTTCCTGATAGTCTTCTGGAGCCATATTTCTTGCTTTTTGTGAAACTGCTTAAAAATTAAAAACAAAATAACATTAGTTATTCTTATGAAATCCAATTTATTATTTAAATTATTTGCACTATATATATTTTAATAGTCGAACAGAACTTGGTAATAGATTGCTCGCCATAGATGGAAGAATATTTCATTGTACCTTGAAGGCAAAATATCCATACACAAACAAAATAGTTCCCTCATCATGCAGGGATGATTTTGTTTTAAGACTTCTAACATCACAATTCTACCCAGTTTATGGCTCATTTAGGAAGCAATACTTCTGATTTGGAGAAGCAAGCCTTTGACTCAGTTCAATCATTGCTGCCCGTGAACTAGTCGGTGCAGTGTTCAAATCCCACACTAGACAATACTGTTAATTGAAAACGAGAACTTCAGCTCCAAATTCTGCATCAATATTCAGTTGGATTATCCTGTCCAGTAGATGAGGTTGCCATATTCATGTGGGTTGTGGAAAATATATGTATGCTTTAAAGGAAGTACAGCTAGTTCTCCTATAATTCTTAAGAACACAGCTGCTACTTTCACTGCAGGAGGTCATTGAACTTGACAAGCAATTGGTTTTATTGACACTTGTTCAATGATACTGTGAAAGAGCGTTCACGTCACGTCCCTGTTTCCACCAATCTTTCCACCACAATGCGCAAGAAGCACAAGAAGCGCAAGACGCCATTGTATGCAGATGCCGAGAAGTATGTTCAGCTCTGGCTGAACAATTTCTAATCTTGTGATGTAACTCGATAAGAAGAATGATACTGTAATGTACACTCTTTAGGAGTTTTACCTTGCAGTAAGTTACAAAAATATAGTTATTAAAAAGGCTTTAAAAAATACCGCAGGGAAATATTACTTTGTTATTGTGAGTCTCAAACTCTCTATCCCTAACTCCCTTTTCCCCACGTTTTATGCGATTTTCAATTACAGGAGGTTTCTCAGGAACACACATCTATCGCTTTATAACAGAATCACCTGTATAAAGACGACGATGGTTTGCAGCATATAGCTAATCAATTTGTGAATCCTTCCACAATTACACGTTATTCCCCAGAATTTGAAAAAAAATTGACATCTATTCATTTTCACAATAGTGCTCACCAAGATGAGGAAATTAAAGCTCCCCATTTCAGCTGGAAACTTTGACTTCCACATTAAACAGGCCTCTTCTCTGTCTGTTTTTAAATCACTTCTTAAAACCGATCTCTTCTCCGTGGCCTTTGATACCCAGTAAGATGTTGACTTTATTTACCTGATTTAATTTCTTTTTTGATTGCTTTTATTGCGTGGCTATTATTTTTACTCATGTTTTATGTCTTTTAATTTATTGTTGTATTTCATATGTAATTTTTGCGTCTCATGTGAGACGTTATGTTATGTTCTGTTATGTTGTCTGTTTATGATGTCTTGTTTAGTCTTCTGTACAGCACTTTGGTCAACATTGGTTGTTTTAAAGTGCTTAACAAATAAAGTTGGATTGGATTACTAGCAAAATACAAACCTTTCACTCTACTCAATGAAAAGCACTCCCAATTTTAGCCAAGCACCTGCTAAAGAGTACCAGTATGCTTATTTGATCCACTATCCTGCCAGCTACCTCCAAATTATCTTACTAAAGTACAGTATTACATTGGTTCAAGTTATTCCCAAACCCATTTTACATACTACCCCAGACATTTTCACCCTATCAATCTGGATTAGATTGGAATTAAAATCTCAGTGATCAAAGGTCACAATTCAACCGTCAACATCTGTATTTAATACTCATGTACATTTACATACACATCATGTTGGATGAAGAAGGTATCTTAAAAATGTCAACAATGCAATAATTAATAAATATACATATTTAATCAGTGGGTGAGGCATCATCTATGGAGCGAAGGAAATAGGCGACGTTTCAGGTCGAGACCCTTCTTCAGACAGAAGGGTCTCGACCCAAAACGTCGCCTATTTCCTTCGCTCCATAGATGCTGCCTCACCTGCTGAGTTTCTCCAGCATTTTTGTCCACCTTTGATTTTCCAACATCTGCAGTTCCTTCTTAGACATATTTAATCAGTTATCTTATGTGTCTTTCAAATAATCAAAGTACAAAATACACCAGCATTTCTTGTGGTGATTCTCCAAATATTAGTTCAGACCATTCCTTCTATCCAGAGATGCTGCCTGTCCCGCTGAGTTACTCCAGTATTTTGTGTCTATCTTTAGTTCAAACCAATTGTTTGAGACGAACTAACAGGTGAAACTGGGAACTTACAAAGGGACTGTCTTTTTCTAGAAATGGGAAAGATGCAGGAATGACGATCATCAAGAAAGCCACCATGCAACTAGAATGATCTTGCAATTAGCATTGTGTTCATTTAGGATTAAATATTGTTAACAATTCAACATTATTCTACTTTTAAATGCATTCTTGACAACTTCTTTCGTGTGTTGGACCTGGTTCTGAGTAATGAGATGGGCCAACAGTCAGTGAGAGAACACTTGACTATTGTATCTTAAGATTTAGATTAGTAACATAGAAAGGCAAGAGACAATCTAAAATGTTGAAGGGTAAGGTTACTAAACACAGTGATTGGAAAAAAAACTGCATAACCTGGAAGTATGCACAATAGAAAATGCAGGAAACATTCCGCAACTCTGTGTAAAGCAAAAGATCCAAGACCCTTCTGACCTGAAATATTAACTCTGTTTCTCCTTGCTTAGATGCTCTCTGACTGCTAAGTGGAGTTTTAATTATTATTTAGAACCTGGAACTCCACAGTTGATCAAAGTGAAATATTATGAGGTACAAATCAAGAGAAAACCAGGCTACATATGTACGCTTAGAGGGAAAGAGAGCTTATGAGATCCAGCAACTGTTAACAATGTTAATCAAAATGTTCTATTAGTACGTAAACTTAGCTGGCAGTTAAAAGTAAGGGTGTGGTGAAGGCATAACTGGAATATTAAGCATTGCTTTTTGCCAAGAAATATATCTCAATAAACATAACAAAAAGAGTAAATGGGTTAATTATTGATAAGGAAGCCCTAGAAAGGCCATATTTAAACAATGGCTGGACAGAGATGAGATATATAAATGAGGTTGCTTAGGATCCTTCTCCAAGTGCCCATCAATGTTTTCCATTAAGAGATGCCAAGGGATTAAAAATGACAAGTATAAGATGCTTGTTCAAAAAGTTTAACTTTGGTTGTGGAAAAACTTTTAGAAAAATTAATAATGGAAAACATTGATGGGCACTTGGAGAAGTTTGATTGGATAAAGTGGAATCAATGAATTGTGAAAGGCAAATTGCATTTAAATATGTTATTAAGATAATAGATGAGATTGATGAAGATAATATTATAGATGCATGCTTGAGTGGACTTTCAGAAGATTTTTTTGAAGAGGTGCCCAAGAGGATTGATAAGGGCAGTGTTTACATGGACTAAAGCAAGGCCTTTGACAATATGCCACATGATAAGAAGGTCTGGAAGGTTAGTTTACATGGGATGCGGGACGAGTTAACAAATTGGATAAAAAATTGGTTTGAAGGTAGGAAACAGAAATTGGTGGTACAGGGTTGTTTTTCAGACTGGAGGCCTGTAACAGGTAGTGTACCACAGGGATCAGCGTTGGGTCCACTGTTGTTTGTTATTTATATTAGCAATTTAGATACGATTGAAGTTGGCATGGTTAGTAAATTTGCAGATGACATGAAAATTGGTGAAGAAAATTATTACAGGGTCTTGGTCAGCTGGACTAATGGGCTGAGGAATGGCAGATATATTTTAATTTAGATAAACGTGGTGTGTTGTATTTGTAAAGACCAATGCAAGGCACACAGTAAATGGTTGGGCATGGCTAGTGTTGTAGAACAGAGAGACAACACTAGCCATGGTGAAGGTGATGCAGATATAGTTCCTTGAAAATGACAATGCAGATACATAGGGGGATGAGAAAGCATTTGGTACATTTGCCTTCATCAATCAGGTACTGAGTACAGAAATTAGTATGTCATGTCACAGCAATACAAGCCGCAGGCAAGCCACAATTGGAATAATGTATATAGATCTAGTCCCATGGCTATAGGGTGTCATTAAACTGGAAAGGGTGCAAAATAAGATTTGAGGGTGATACCTAGTCTAGGTTTAATCTCTAAAGAGGCTGGATATGTTGGATCTTTTTCCCTGGTGAGTAGGGAGCTGAGGTTAAAGAGGTTTATAAAATCATGAGGGGCATAGATAAGGTGAATACCAACAGTCTATTTCCCACAATAGGGGAATCAAAAACTAGAGGGCATAGATTTAAGGTAAGAGAGGAAAGATTTAAAAGGGACCCAGGGGGCAGAGAATGATGATTATATTTCAGACAGGAAATTGGTTGAAATGCAGAAAATAGTGATAGATGTTTTTTTTCTTTTTGGAGAATTGTAGATAATGCTTCCCTTACCCCTTCATATGGCAAAGTGATGCAGCAGTACAGTTGCTGCCTCACGGCACCAATAACCCAGATTCAATCCTGTCCTCGGATTTGTGTGGTTTGTACATTCTCCTTGTGACTGCGTGGATTTCCCATGGGTAGTTTCATAGAAACATAGAAAATAGGTGCAGGAGGCCATTCGGCCCTTCGAGCCAGCACCGCCATTCATTGTGATCATGGCTGATCGTCCCAAATCAATAACCCGTGCCTGCCTTCTCCCCATATCCATTGATTCCACTAGCCCCTAGAGCTCTATCTAACTCTCTCTTAAATCCATACAGTGATTTGGCCTCCACTGCCCTCCGTGGCAGGGAATTCCACAAATTCACAACTCTCTGGGTGAAAAAGTTTTTTCTCACCTGGGTCTTAAATGGCCTCCCCTTTATTCTAAGACTATGGCCCCTGGTTCTGGACTCGCCCAACATTGGGAACATTTTTCCTGCATCTAGCTTGTCCAGTCCTTTTATAATTTTATGTTTCTATAAGATCCCCACATCCTTCTAAACTCCAGTGAATACAAGCCTAGTCTTTTCAATCTTTCCTCATATGACAGTCCCGCCATCCCAGGGATCAATCTCGTGAACCTACGCTGCAGTACCTCAATCACAAGGATGTCCTTCCTCAAATTAGGAGACCAAAACTGTACACAATACTCCAGATGTGGTCTTACCAGAGCCCTATACAACTGCAGAAGAACCACTTTACTCCTATACTGAAATCCTCTTGTTATGAAGGCCAACATTCCATTAGCTTTCTTCACTGCCTGCTGTACCTGCACGCCAACTTTCAGTGACTGGCGTACAAGGACACCCAGGTCTCGCTGCACCTCCCCCTTACCTAACTTAACCCCATTGAGATAATAATCTGCCCCCTTGTTTTTGCTGCCAAAGTGGATAACCTCACATTTATCTATTTTATATGCATCTGCCATGCATCTGCTCACTCACTCAACCTGTCCAGGTCACCCTGCAACCTCCTAACATCCTCTTCACAGTTCACACTGCCACCCAGCTTTGTGTCATCTGCAAACTTGCTAGTGTTGCTCCTATTTCCCTCTTCCAAATCATTAATATATATGGTAAACAGTTGCGGCCCCAACACCGAGCCTTGCGGCACTCCACTCGCCACTGCCTGCCATTCTGAAAAGGACCCGTTCACTCCTACTCTTTGCTTCCTGTCTGCCAACCAATTTTCTAAACATGTCATCACCCTACCCCCAAAACCATGTGCTCTAATTTTAGTCACCAGTCTCCCGTGCGGGATCTTATCATAGGGTTTCTGAAAGTCTAGATACACTACATCCACTGGCTCCCCTTCATCCATTTTACTTATCACATCTTCAAAACATTCGAGAAGATTAGTCAAGCATGATTTCCCTTTCCTCCCACATCCCAAAGACATGCACGTTTGTAGGTTAATTGGCCTCTGTAAAGTATAGGGAGCAGGGAGCAGATGTAAAATTGGTTAATTAGTGTGAACAGGTTATCGTGGACTCAGTGGGCCAAAGGGCCTGTTTCCATGCCGTATCTCTAAATAAAAATTGGTGGTGAATCCATCATTATTTTGATATATTAATGACTTGAGTATACAGAGTAAAGTTCTCAAGTTCATGGAGAACACCAAGCTTGGTGAAATGTGGTAAACAGTAAGGCAGATTGTAAAAGACTGCGGTAAGACATGGCTGGACACAAAGTACTGGAGTAACTCAGCAGGTGAGGCAGTATCTCTAGAGAAAACGGATTGGCGACGTTTTGGGTCGGGACCCTTCTTCAGACTTCTTCCAGAGACGTTGTCTGACCAGCTGAGTTACTCCAGCACTTAGTCTCCATTTTTGGAAATAAACCAGCATCTGTATTATTTTGTTTCTACAGAAGACATGGCTGAATGAGCAAAATAAGTGGCAAATTCAATTTAAAATGCAAGTGATAATACATTGGTCAACAGGATAAAGAGAGACAAGAAAGATCAAATGACACAGTTGTTAGCGTTGTTACAAAACCTACCATCAGCGGCGCTACAAATCTGCCACTGTCTGTGCGTGCGATTCTGGAGGCTTTGGGGGGGCAGGATTAAAATGCAGGTTTGTATTGGTTGTCGGAGAGGGATTTCCTCGGGCTGCTAACTGATGAAGAAAAATCGTTCGGGCTTCCGTTCGCGGTTTAAAAAAAAATTTTGCTGGACGATTGCGTCGCTGGATTTAACTTAAACACGACTAAAAACGCCTTCAACATCACGGATCGCAATATCAGGACAAAACAAAAGGTATGTCATTTATTTAACATATAATCTTGCTTTTTGGTGTGGCTTCATTTTAATCTTATGATGCGAAAAATGTTATTTAGGCCTCATACGAATTGGCCATGTCCTGCCTGCTGATATGGGCTTAAAATTTATGGCAACTGATCTTCTCCATAAAGACTTGGTCTTTCGCTAGAAATTGTAATTTCTTTACCTGTCTGTTGCGGACTTACAGCATACAATACAATAATATTAAGGTTCTGATCTTGAGAATATCACATTTTTGAATTTTCAAGGCAGTCTGGGTGTTTATTACTATTTCCGTCACAATGGTCAATTTTGTAATTAGCTACAATTAGGTAACTAACTAATTATATGCTTAAAGTAGCAATGTTACAAAATTTTGAGATTTTAAAAATAAAGTCTGCAATTTATCCCATCAGATAAAGCATAAAAAGAAGTTTAATTTGACACTTAATTCACTTTCATATCTTCAGTATTAAAAATGTTATGGCCATTATCATACTCAGAAATTAGCATCTAGTTCCCTATTGCTTTTCCATTGACTTAACACAAAAGCTGTGATCGAGGACAGTTAAAAGCCCATAACTTTCTTAAAAATTATGGTAACTGAAAGAAATTTTCAGGTATTATAGATTGAAGCATTCTGAAACAAATATGAAACAATCTTACTTCGAAGACATGAAAGTAAAGCATATAATTAGTTAGTTACCTAATTGTAGCTAATTACAAAATTCAATTACTAGATCTAAACATCTATCAATTTCTTAAGAATAGATTAACATTTTTAAATAGCCTAAGTGTCCAAATAACATTCACACAATAATTCACAATATAACATAATTTTTAAATCTAATTTTCATGAATTTACAGGCCAAATGGAAGGAATTGAATGTTTAATACCTGTAAATTAATGGGGATTTAATTCATCTTGCGAGTGAGGATTACTGGAACGCGATCTTTTGGAACGTTGATTTGCGGTGAATTTAACCCCGTATTGGCATGAAAAATACTGCCGTTAATTCGGGGAATAAAATCACCGTGTCGCATGACAAAATGTGAATTAAAGGCTTCTTAAGAAGCACTTTTATACATTTAAAGAAAGCACTTTCGTTTACCTGTCCATTGTGTGAAATCCGTCCCCGTTATCGGCGTTGACGCTTCAGGAGCTGCTTTTAAAATGACTGTAGCGCTGACATTGACGATTTAATAAAAATAAAAAATTCACAAAACGCCGGTAGGAACGATTTTGTCAGCCAAGGTTTGTACTCCAACAAAATATTTCCAGGACAAGGGAGCAGAAACCGCGTTTTAACCCCGCCCCCCCCCCTTAAAGGCGCCAAAATCGCGCACACGGCCAGTGGCAGAATTACAGCGCGACTGAAGGTAAGTTTTGTAACATACCTACTTAAAGGCTCTGTCTCACGGTGTTGCGGTCATTGGCGGTGAAGCGCGGCGGCGCCGGAAGTGGGGACCGCACGTCAACCGCGAGAGCGCCGCACGGATGCTGCGCGGGGGCCGAGTGATCTCCGTACGGCCGGTTCCACGAGCTTGCGGCGTCGGGCGACGCGCTACGCGATGACGTCTTTCGGATCGCGGGGCTGTGGCGGCGGCCGTGCCGCACACCTGCCTCACTGGCGGTGGCTGTGGCGGTGAGAGTTCGACTCACGGCGCTCGTGCCTCAATGGCGGCGGCTGTGGCGGTGACCGTGCCACACTCGTGCCTCACTGGTGGCGGCTGTGCGGTAAGAAATTATTTTTGGACAGTGCTGACTTTTTTTTAGCACCATGCGGTGTTGGGACAAACGCCGCACGGCCCCGGCGGTGGTCGTTTGACCGAACCCGCGGTCTCTGGCAGTCCACGAGCGGTAGATACTTCCTGTGTCACCGCCAATGACCGCAGACTCGTGAGACAGGCCTTTCAATTTCAGGTCATCCAAGTAAGATGTTTCATATTTGTTTCAGAATGCTTCAATCTATAATAACTGAAAATTTCATTCAGTTCTCTTAATTTTTAAGAAAGTTATGGGCTTTTGACTGTCCTCGATCACAGCTTTTGTGTTAAGTCAATGGAAAAGTAATAGGGAACAAGATGCTAATTTCCGAGTATGAAAATGACCATCACTTTTTTAATACTGAAGATATGAAAGTGAATTAGGTATCAAATTAAAGTTCTTTTTATGCTTTATCTGATGGGATAAATTAAAGACTTGATTTTTTACATCTCAAAATTATGTAACATTCCTACAGTTGTGCAGTCTGAAGTTGGGTCCCGACCCAAAACGTCGTTGGTTCATTCACCCAACAGATGCTGCCTGACCTGCTGAATTCCTCCAGCACTTTGTGTTTTGAGCAGGTTTTCTTTGAGTTGTGTTTCCGTCAGTGTCCGTCTCATCTGAAGGGCTCTCACTGCGTGTGTTTGCCAGTCTTTTACTGCGCGGTGTCACCCGCACTCTAAACACCTGCTCGCAGATGATGCGTAAAATAAATAAAACACGACGACCCGCATTGCTCAATTCACCTCAGTCTCCAGTTACTTGTGCAAACCAGCCCGCCAGGCCCGAGGGATGAGGGTTTGAACGCGCTGCACCCGCTCTCTGTCCGTTTGTCCTTCCCTCCAAACATTTTGAACGCGCTGCACCCGCTCTCTGTCCGTTTGTCCTTCCCTCCAAACATTTTGAATACAACCGTCTCCCGGACACACGCGCAACCTCGGCCCCCGCCCGCCCCTGGAACGTCGCCCCATTGCCCAACGCGCGCGCCCCTGGAACCTCTACACCCGCGCAGCACGAGCGCCCCTGGAACCTCTACACCCGCCCAGCGCGGTGGATTGAATTACTGTATGATTCTGTATGTTTGAAACACACGAACAATTTGGTGCGTGAGGCAACACTACATTTACAAAAAAAATGTTCGCAGTCTTTCCCCTGTCGCTTCCCGATTATCGTGGGTGTATGGAACAAGCTGCCAGACTTTGACTTAGTGTGGACTTGAGTCTGAAACTCACACTTATTGGACCCATATAACCAAGGGTAATGTGTCCATAAATGATGTAAAGTCCATTATTAAGAACATCTGAAATGATGTTCTTTCTAATGTAATGTTAAAAAAAAAATTGTTGAAGCCATGGTTATTCTAAGTTTTATTATAGATAATTTCAATTGTAATATTATATTTCAGTATTGTTGTTAAAAAATGTTTGCTTGAAAATGGTTATTTATAATCTAATGTTAAATATTAAATTGTTTTTTGTTAGTTATTTCTTTGTTGCTTTACAATATGATGTTATTTTTAAACTAAGGTCAATAAACAATTTTTTTGGAAAAAATTATGGTCCTTCATAGATTTATTATAGATAATATCAATTCTAATGTCATTATTATATTTCTGTATGCTCTTATTAACCTTTGTGTGCTGTTAAAAAAAATGTTTGTTTCAATATCAATAAAGGAAATTCTTGACATTTTTATGACAAATTAGCATGTGAAGATCTTGTTTTTCAGAATTGTCAATCGTGGTATTAATTTCAAATATATAAACTTCATATATTTAGATCAATAAAACACACAAACATTGCACTGCATTGAAAAGCAAAATTTTTCATATAATGTGATCAATAAAAGAAGCACAAATACCAAATACAAGCATTCTACTGCTTTGAAAATGAAACTCTTTTGGGAGGATGCGGGTGGCACTGAAAAGGGCATTTTTTGGTTGTCTGTTGTGGGCTCACTTCCTGTAGTGGTGGACTTCTGTTTGTGGTGTGGGCTGTTTGCTGCTGGTCTTCATATCATGTCGTTCTGCCATGGTAACACTGCCTAGTTCGGACTTGTAGTAAGTGCAGAGATGGTCTCTCTGGTCCTTGGCTGTCATGTTGCATGTGTTTCCTGGCAATCTCTCCAGTGCCACCATTGGTGCAGCCTGTCCTCCAGCTCTCCATGAGCCTGGTGTGATGTTGCCTGTCTGGTTGTCCACTCTGTCACCCTCCACCATGGCTGCTGCTGTTGCACTTCTGGTACGGATCAGGTTGTGGAGGACACGTGCTGCGTAGACAATGGTCTCCACATTCTTGGGCTCCTGCTCCATCGTAGTCAGCAAGCATCTGAATCTGCTGGTGAGGATGCTGAAGGCATTTTCTACAACCCTCCTAGACCTGGACAGCCTGTGGTTGAAGATCTTCTGCTCCATTGACATCTGCCTGTGAACGTATGGCTTCATCATCCATGACCTGAGTGGGAAGGCGTAATCACCAACCAGTGCGTAGGCGATGTCAGGGTTATCTTCTGGCAAAGGTTCTGGATCAGGAAAGCCTGCTCTTCCTTCTTCCAGTGTTTGCACAAGGAAGGTCTCTCTCCAGATCCCACCATCTGCAGCACTGCCAGGTGTGCCCACATCCACTAAAAGGAAGTTGTAATTTGCATCCACCACAGCTAGTAGTACGATGGAATGGAACTTCTTGCAGTTAAAGTACATAGACCTCCCCAGGATGGACACTGAATGGCCACATACTGGCCGTCCACTGCCCCACATGTGTGCAGGAAGTTCCATCTGGTTTGATAGCCGTGCACCACTCTCTTCCACTCATCTGGTAAACTAAGGCAGTCAATTACTTTTTTCCCATATGAATAGTAAGATTAAACGAGAACTTACCAGTTTGAAGTTTGATCGTTATTTTATGAGGAGTTACGTTGGTGATTACGTGAAGAACCCCGCCAGTGCGCCTGCGCGTCAATCTTCGAGGCAGCGGTGTGAAATCACAAAAAACAACAAACAAAGTAATATAGTAACATAATAAAACGAGTAATTCAAGAACTTCCATCTGACCTTTATGATAGAGGGTTGGGCCATGGTGGGCACGTAATCACCAACGTAACTCCTCATAAAATAACGATCAAACTTCAAACTGGTAAGTTCTCTTTTAATCTTACTATTTTACTTCGGAGTCACGTGAGTGACTACGTGAAGATTTTAAAGCTTTGTGATTTCATGCCGCAGACAAATCCCGGCTTCTCACTGCATTGATTGACTCGGAACGAGAAATAATCAATGATGCATTAATAATAACATTTGCCTGACAAATGCAGTAATTCATTTATTTGAATAAAAGAATTAACAGTATCCCCTTTAACCCAGGGAAATTTAAACAGAACTTAATATAGTATCTGCAAACAACCCCGTATTGGCAATAGGCCGATGGTAAAAGTGTTGAAACACCAACTTATTGGATCACCCGGCGGCTGTGAAAATATGGTCGACGGGACGTCCTTCGCCCTGGTCGTCAATGTTGCTGCAAAACTGAATGGAATGTAAAACCATCAATGTTCACACCTGCAGCAACCAAAACTTGTTTTTAACCATCTTAAAATAGTCTGAACTGACACTATCTTGTATGTTTTTTCGTGAATGATATACAATCTTGTTTTCATATTTCATAAGACCTTTGTAGCCTCAATGTATTGCAACAAATATGTCTTAACATATAGACATGGATCCATAGAATATGCTAATAAACACTCTTGAATCTTATCACACCTGATCCTACTTAATTTGAGTAGGTCATCAAATGTAAAACATAACCTAATCCTGAGGTACTTCCATCCTGTGTATCTAACTTTTGTAATGTTACAAGTGCCATAAGCATGACTACCTTCATGCTGAACTTGGCCAAATCAGAATCGTACCAAGACTCCATTGATGAAGTAGCTTAAAACAACTATATTCCAGATTCCCTCCTAGGTTTAGAAGGTCTGGAATTAAAATTCCTTTCCTTAATCTTTCAATAAAAACAAGGAATAATATACTTCTGTCTGAATAAATCGCACTAACTCAACCCCTTAAATAGAGGTAAATCCAAGACATTTGCGTCATGTGCCATACAACATTCGATATCTTTTATACACAGAAAAAAATTTCCCCTCATTCTTTACATAATGGGAAAGCAGCATTTACAGTCACAACTCAGATTCACAAATGTACTGCTTTTGAGTACTCTTCCGCCAGACTGCTGTAAGCATGTCCACAGCATGCCCAGACAATCCTCTTTTTTTAAACCTGCATCCATACAGGCATATGACGGATGTTACTCTCCAATTATCGAATACACCAGTAACTTCCTTCTTTTGGGAACATTCATCAGAAACTGTGTCATAAATTCCAATATCAAAGGGAACCATGGCTGCGTAGACCCGTCTGGTACCACGAATACCCCAGAGGCAGCATACTGCTTCATTTTAAGCAGACACCGATTTATGAGACATGATGAAGTAAAATGCATATAACAACATACCATCCTAATATAGCGAGAAACATCCATCACTACTGTCTCCCGATGTAGTCCCATAACACATATCTCTGTAACTGGTGATTGAGTCTGGATGGAAACAAGTCATATCTGGCTTCCCAAATCTGACTATTATATCATTAAAAAATCTTAAGGTTAAACATCCATTCTTTGTTATCATTGAAATTCCACCCATACAATTAATACATGCCATTGCTGTAGTGTTAATTTGAAACTGAACATGCAGTTTAGTTGTATTTAACAACAAGCTTGTAGCTCATAAGCCTTCCAATAGACTTTAAAACGTCGATTCTCCATGTCTGTAAAATAATACTTCTTCCATATTCCATCTGTCCACAGATCGATACCTTTTCAGTGGCACCAATCCTAATACACTGATATCAGTCTGTTAAGACCATGGAAAGCTGTTCAATCCGTATCTTGCTTGAACTACTGAAGACATGTTAAATCCACTACTGCAATCAGAAGCAGCATTTGTTGTTTAATTACATAGATACATAGATACATAGAAAATAGGTGCAGGAGTAGGCCATTCGGCCCTTCGAGCCTGCACCGCCATTCAATATGATCATGGCTGATCATCCAACTCAGTATCCCGTACCTGCCTTCTCTCCATACCCCCTGATCCCTTTAGCCACAAGGGCCACATCTAACTCCCTCTTAAATATAGCCAATGAACTGGCCTCAACTACCCTCTGTGGCAGAGAGTTCCAGAGATTCACCACTCTCTGTGTGAAAACTTTTTTTCTCATCTCGGTCTTAAAGGATTTCCCCCTTATCCTTAAGCTGTGACCCCTTGTCCTGGACTTCCCCAACATCGGGAACAATCATCCTGCATCTAGCCTGTCCAACCCCATAAGAATTTTGTACGTTTCTATAAGATCCCCTCTCAATCTCCTAAATTCTAGCGAGTATAAGCCAAGTCTATCCAGTCTTTCTTCATATGAAAGTCCTGACATCCCAGGAATCAGTCTGGTGAACCTTCTCTGCACTCCCTCTATGGCTATAATGTCCTTCCTCAAATTTGGAGACCAAAACTGTACGCAATACTCCAGGTGTGGTCTCACCAAGACCCTGTACAACTCCAGTAGCACCTCCCTGCTCCTATACTCAAATCCTTTTGCTATAAAACCTAACATACCATTCGCTTTCTTCACTGCCTGCTGCACCTGCATGCCTACATTCAATGACTGGTGTACCATGACACCCAGGTCTCGCTGCATCTCCCCTTTTCCTAATCGGCCACCATTTAGATAATAGTCTGCTTTCCTGTTTTTGCCACCAAAGTGGATAACCTCACATTTATCCACATTATACTGCATCTGCCAACCATTTGCCCACTCACCCAGCCTATCCAAGTCACCTTGCAGTCTCCTAGCATCCTCCTCACAGCTAACACTGCCCCCCAGCTTAGTGTCATCCGCAAACTTGGAGATGTTGCCTTCAAATCCCTCATCCAGCTCATTAATATAAATTGTAAATAGCTGGGGTCCCAGCACTGAGCCTTGCGGTACCCCACTAGTCACTGCCTACCATTGTGAAAAGGACCCGTTTACTCCTACTCTTTGCTTCCTGTTTGCCAGCCCGTTCTCTATCCACATCAATACTGAACCCCCAATACCGTGTGCTTTAAGTTTGTATACTAATCTCTTATGTGGGACCTTGTCGAAAGCCTTCTGAAAGTCCAGATACAACACATCCACTGGTTCTCCCCTATCCACTCTACTAGTTACATCCTCGAAAAATTCTATAAGATTCGTCAGACATGATTTACCTTTCGTAAATCCATGCTGACTTTGTCCAATGATTTCACCACTTTCCAAATGTGCTGCTATCCCATCTTTAATAACTGACTAGCAGTTTCCCCACTACCGATGTTAGCCTAACTGGTCTGTAATTCCCCGTTTTCTCTCTCCCTCCCTTCTTAAAAAGTGGGGTTACGTTTGCTATCCTCCAATCCTCAGGAACTACTCCAGAATCTAAAGAGTTTTGAAAAATTATCACTAATGCATCCACTATTTCTGGAGCTACTTCCTTAAGTACTCTGGGATGCAGCCTATCTGGCCCTGGTAATTTATCGGCCTTTAATCCATTCAATTTACCCAACACCACTTCCCGACTAACCTGGATTTCACTCAGTTCCCCCATCTCCTTTGACCCGCGGTCCCCTGCTATTTCCGGCAGATTATTTATGTCTTCCTTAGTGAAGACGGAACCAAAGTAGTCCATAGAGGGAGTGCAGAGAACGTTCACCAGACTGATTCCTGGGATGTCAGGACTTTCATATGAAGAAAGACTGGATAGACTTGGCTTATACTCGCTAGAATTTAGGAGATTGAGAGGGGATCTTATAGAAACGTACAAAATTCTTATGGGGTTGGACAGGCTAGATGCAGGAAGATTGTTCCCGATGTTGGGGAAGTCCAGGACCAGGGGTCACAGCTTAAGGATAAGGGGGAAATCCTTTAAGACCGAGATGAGAAAAAACGTTTTTACACAGAGAGTGGTGAATCTCTGGAACTCTCTGCCACAGAGGGTGGTTGAGGCCAGTTCATTGGCTATATTTAAGAGGGAGTTAGATGTGGCCCTTGTGGCTAAAGGGATCAGGGGGTATGGAGAGAAGGCAGGTACGGGATACTGAGTTGGATGATCAGCCATGATCATATTGAATGGCGGTGCAGGCTCGAAGGGCCGAATGGCCTACTCCTGCACCTATTTTCTATGTATCTATGTATCTATGTAATTAAACAACAAATGCTGCTTCTGATTGCAGTAGTGGATTTAACATGTCTTCAGTAGTTCAAGCAAGATACGGATTGAACAGCTTTCCATGGTCTTAACAGACTGATATCAGTGTATTAGGATTGGTGCCACTGAAAAGGTATCGATCTGTGGACAGATGGAATATGGAAGAAGTATTATTTTACAGACATGGAGAATCGACGTTTTAAAGTCTATTGGAAGGCTTATGAGCTACAAGCTTGTTGTTAAATACAACTAAACTGCATGTTCAGTTTCAAATTAACAACACTACAGCAATGGCATGTATTAATTGTATGGGTGGAATTTCTATGATAACAAAGAATGGATGTTTAACCTTAAGATTTTTTAATGATATAATAGTCAGATTTGGGAAGCCAGATATGACTTGTTTCCATCCAGACTCAATCACCAGTTACAGAGATATGTGTTATGGGACTACATCGGGAGACAGTAGTGATGGATGTTTCTCGCTATATTAGGATGGTATGTTGTTATATGCATTTTACTTCATCATGTCTCATAAATCGGTGTCTGCTTAAAATGAAGCAGTATGCTGCCTCTGGGGTATTCGTGGTACCAGACGGGTCTACGCAGCCATGGTTCCCTTTGATATTGGAATTTATGACACAGTTTCTGATGAATGTTCCCAAAAGAAGGAAGTTACTGGTGTATTCGATAATTGGAGAGTAACATCCGTCATATGCCTGTATGGATGCAGGTTTAAAAAAAGAGGATTGTCTGGGCATGCTGTGGACATGCTTACAGCAGTCTGGCGGAAGAGTACTCAAAAGCAGTACATTTGTGAATCTGAGTTGTGACTGTAAATGCTGCTTTCCCATTATGTAAAGAATGAGGGGAAATTTTTTTCTGTGTATAAAAGATATCGAATGTTGTATGGCACATGACGCAAATGTCTTGGATTTACCTCTATTTAAGGGGTTGAGTTAGTGCGATTTATTCAGACAGAAGTATATTATTCCTTGTTTTTATTGATGAGGTTGGAAAGACATCCTTGTGGCTAAAGGGAAGACATCCTGTTGAGTTTCGTTCTTTTATTTCCAGATTAATGAAAGGAATTTTAATTCCAGACCTTCTAAATCAAGGAGGGAATCTGCAATATAGTTGTTTTAAGCTACTTCATCAATGGAGTCTTGGTACGATTCTGATTTGGCCAAGTTCAGCATGAAGGTAGTCATGCTTATGGCACTTGTAACATTACAAAAGTTAGATACACAGGATGGAAGTACCTCAGGATTAGGTTATGTTTTACATTTGATGACCTACTCAAATTAAGTAGGATCAGGTGTGATAAGATTCAAGAGTGTTTATTAGCATATTCTATGGATCCATGTCTATATGTTAAGACATATTTGTTGCAATACATTGAGGCTACAAAGGTCTTATGAAATATGAAAACAAGATTGTATATCATTCACGAAAAAACATACAAGATAGTGTCAGTTCAGACTATTTTAAGATGGTTAAAAACAAGTTTTGGTTGCTGCAGGTGTGAACATTGATGGTTTTACATTCCATTCAGTTTTGCAGCAACATTGACGACCAGGGCGAAGGACGTCCCGTCGACCATATTTTCACAGCCGCTGGGTGATCCAATAAGTTGGTGTTTCAACACTTTTACCATCGGCCTATTGCCAATACGGGGTTGTTTGCAGATACTATATTAAGTTCTGTTTAAATTTCCCTGGGTTAAAGGGGATACTGTTAATTCTTTTATTCAAATAAATGAATTACTGCATTTGTCAGGCAAATGTTATTATTAATGCATCATTGATTATTTCTCGTTCCGAGTCAATCAATGCAGTGAGAAGCCGGGATTTGTCTGCGGCATGAAATCACAAAGCTTTAAAATCTTCACGTAGTCACTCACGTGACTCCGAAGTAAAATAGTAAGATTAAAAGAGAACTTACCAGTTTGAAGTTTGATCGTTATTTTATGAGGAGTTACGTTGGTGATTACGTGCCCACCACGGCCCAACCCTCTATCATAAAGGTCAGATGGAAGTTCTTGAATTACTCGTTTTATTATGTTACTATATTACTTTGTTTGTTGTTTTTTGTGATTTCACACCGCTGCCTCGAAGATTGACGCGCAGGCGCACTGGCGGGGTTCTTCACGTAATCACCAACGTAACTCCTCATAAAATAACGATCAAACTTCAAACTGGTAAGTTCTCGTTTAATCTTACTATTCATATGGGAAAAAAGTAATTGACTGCCTTAGTTTACCAGATGAGTGGAAGAGAGTGGTGCACGGCTATCAAACCAGATGGAACTTCCTGCACACATGTGGGGCAGTGGACGGCCAGTATGTGGCCATTCAGTGTCCATCCTGGGGAGGTCTATGTACTTTAACTGCAAGAAGTTCCATTCCATCGTACTACTAGCTGTGGTGGATGCAAATTACAACTTCCTTTTTGTGGATGTGGGCACACCTGGCAGTGCTGCAGATGGTGGGATCTGGAGAGAGACCTTCCTTGTGCAAACACTGGAAGAAGGAAGAGCAGGCTTTCCTGATCCAGAACCTTTGCCAGGAGAAGACAACCCTGACATCGCCTACGCACTGGTTGGTGATTACGCCTTCCCACTCAGGTCATGGATGATGAAGCCATACGTTCACAGGCAGATGTCAATGGAGCAGAAGATCTTCAACCACAGGCTGTCCAGGTCTAGGAGGGTTGTAGAAAATGCCTTCAGCATCCTCACCAGCAGATTCAGATGCTTGCTGACTACGATGGAGCAGGAGCCCAAGAATGTGGAGACCATTGTCTACGCAGCATGTGTCCTCCACAACCTGATCCGTACCAGAAGTGCAACAGCAGCAGCCATGGTGGAGGGTGACAGAGTGGACAACCAGACAGGCAACATCACACCAGGCTCATGGAGAGCTGGAGGACAGGCTGCACCAATGGTGGCACTGGAGAGATTGCCAGGAAACACATGCAACATGACAGCCAAGGACCAGAGAGACCATCTCTGCACTTACTACAAGTCCGAACTAGGCAGTGTTACCATGGCAGAACGACATGATATGAAGACCAGCAGCAAACAGCCCACACCACAAACAGAAGTCCACCACTACAGGAAGTGAGCCCACAACAGACAACCAAAAAATGCCCTTTTCAGTGCCACCCGCATCCTCCCAAAAGAGTTTCATTTTCAAAGCAGTAGAATGCTTGTATTTGGTATTTGTGCTTCTTTTATTGATCACATTATATGAAAAATTTTGCTTTTCAATGCAGTGCAATGTTTGTGTGTTTTATTGATCTAAATATATGAAGTTTATATATTTGAAATTAATACCACGATTGACAATTCTGAAAAACAAGATCTTCACATGCTAATTTGTCATAAAAATGTCAAGAATTTCCTTTATTGATATCGAAACAAACATTTTTTTTAACAGCACACAAAGGTTAATAAGAGCATACAGAAATATAATAATGACATTAGAATTGATATTATCTATAATAAATCTATGAAGGACCATAATTTTTTCCCAAAAAATTGTTTATTGACCTTAGTTTAAAAATAACATCATATTGTAAAGCAACAAAGAAATAACTAACAAAAAACAATTTAATATTTAACATTAGATTATAAATAACCATTTTCAAGCAAACATTTTTTAACAACAATACTGAAATATAATATTACAATTGAAATTATCTATAATAAAACTTAGAATAACCATGGCTTCAACAATTTTTTTTTTAACATTACATTAGAAAGAACATCATTTCAGATGTTCTTAATAATGGACTTTACATCATTTATGGGACTCTTCCTCCGTGGGCCGTCTGGATTTGAACTTCACCTTGCGTTCTTTTCAGCCCCAAATCCATAGTCGCTACGCTCACCGCTGGCGACTGTACCGGGGTCAGTGGCGGCTGGTCGCCGACCGCAATATCGCGACTTTCTACCGGCTGAGTCGCTCGCCTCCTCCCCTTGCCCGTTTTTTCCATGGCGCCTGTGGAAAAAATCCCCACAGACCCACAGCAAATGGACATGGAAATACTTCCAAAAAAGTTTATACTTACCTTGTAGTTTAAAAACTACAATTCCACTAGAGGAGCTCCGCTCCTCGCGTCCGTTTGCGCCAATGCGTCTGACGTAATGACGCGCAGGCGCACTGGCGGGGTTCTTCACGTAGTCACTCACGTGACTCCGAAGTAAAATTAATGATGGCCTCACATGTCTCTCGGACAACCTTGCTGATGATGTTGTGGGCCACAGGAAAGCTGTAGGAGAGGCTCTTGTAGGAGTCTCCTGATGCCAGGTACCAGTGGGTGATGGCTAGGCACAGGCCTGGTTCCAGTGGCTTCCTCATGAAGGTCTCCTTTTTCTCCAGAAGAGGACCCATCCGTGTCTTCAGCTCCTGAAACAGCTCAGTGGGGGAGCCTAATGAAGTTTCTAAAGGCAGCCTCATCTTCTTGCTGGAGCTCAGTCATCATCTTCTCATACGACCCACCCTGGGTCTCCTCAGGAACAAGGACCTCGACCACACAGACCTCTTCTTGAGCTTCTTCTTTTTCCCCTTTCTTGTTGTGCTTCTGCCTGGCTGATCTGTAAGCATGAGGGCTGCTGCAATCAGCCTTCGTAATATTTTGTAATGTTGTAATACTTTGTAATGTAATAATAGCAATGCCCTCTGTTGTTTCTCCATGGTAGTCATGATGCAGAATGATTGCAAGTACGACCCTGCAACCCCTTTTATAGGAAATCTGGGAAATTTGAACCAAAATTACGTGACTTGTCTTCAGTTGTCACCGACAGGGTCGTAGCTTGTCGTATCTCGCGGGTGGATGTCAGTTGACTTTGGTTGTCGTAGGTTGTCGCCTGTGTGGTCGAGGGTTGTCATAGGTGTCGTCGTAGGTGTGGTCGTAGGTGGACGTCCCAAGTCGCAAGGAATTGTGTTGCTGGTTGACGTAGCTTGTAGCATACAAAAGATGAAGCATACAAATTAGCCAGAAAAAGCAATCTACCAGAGGACTGGGAGAAATTCAGAGTCCAGCAGAGGAGGACTAAGGGCTTAATTAGGAAAGGGAAAACAGATTATTATTATTTTTTTATTTTAAAAACAAATTTTTTTTTTATTATTTTCTTTTTTTTTAAGAAAGTGAAGGAAAAAGTGAAAGTGTAGAAAAGTGTAGAAAATGTAACAACAAAAAAGGACGAAGACCCTATGAGAGCGAAATTAAAAACAAAAGAAAAAGAGTTAAGAAATAGGCCCTAGGAAAAAAAAAGAGAAAAAGAGAGAGGAAAAAAAAAAAAAAAAAAGAAAAACAAATATTTTTTTGAGCATTACGTAAATAGGACATACCAACTCTTCAACTATCATCCCCCCTTACCCGACCTCCATTTTTTATTTTTTTTAAAGTACTTTTGCACCCTATGTTTGTAATAATTCTATAAATGCAGACCACGTCAGGTGGAAGTGATCTGGTTTACCTGCTAGGAGGAGTCTTATCTCTTCTAGGTGTAGTGTTTCAAACATATTTGAAATCCACATATTTATAGTTGGTATTGGAGCCTTCTTCCAAAATTTTAGAATTAGCTTTTTTCCAGTTATTAACCCATAGTCCATTAATTTCTTTTGAAACACATTTAGTTCTGGATCATCTTCCGTTATTCCGAAGATAATCCATTCTGCTTTGGGTATCACTCTTGTTTTAAATAACTTTGTAAATATTTCAAAAATTTCATTCCAAAATTTTTGAATTTTTGTACAGAAGACGAATGAGTGCGCTATAGTAGCTTCTTGGGATTGACATTTATCACAAATAGATGATACGTTTGGGAAAATTTTATGAATTTTAGTTTTCGAATAATATAATCTATGTAAAATTTTAAATTGTATTAAAGTGTGTCTTACATTAATCGAGCATTTATGCACATTTAATAAGTATTCATTCCAACTTTCCTTTGAAATTTTAATAGCTAACTCTTGTTCCCAGTCTTTTCTGATACCCTCCGTAGGTGGTATTTGTACATTTAAAATAATATTATACAAATATGATATTAAGTTTGCTGATTCCGCTTTTATCTGCATTGCCTCGTCCAATACATCTACTGGGTTATTATAATGATCTTTTGTATATTTTTTCAAATAGTCGCATATTTGAAAATATTTAAAATATTGATTATTTCCGAGTTTATATTTTATTTGTAATTGTTGAAATGAAAGTAATTTTCCAGTTTCATACAAGTCACCAAGCGTTTTAATTCCTAGTCTATCCCATTGTGTATAAGCTTTATCTATAATAGAAGGACTAAACGAAGGGTTATTGACTATAGGTAATAAAAGTGATAAATTTCTTAATTTTAAATTTTGTTTTATTTGTTTCCAAATACGGATTGTACTATGAATAATTGGGTTCTTATTATAATTTATGTTATTCAGTTTCATTGGAGAGAGGAGGATCGCTCCAATGTTTCTAGAGGAGCAATCCTCTTTCTCCATTACAATCCAGTCTACTTGCTGGGCGGAGTTATCCATCAGTTGAATCATGTTTTTAATATTTACTGACCAATAATAATACATAAAATTAGGTAGTGCTAAACCCCCCAATACTTTAGGTTTATTCAGATGAGTTTTTTGTATTCTATGTGATTTATAGTCCCATATAAAATTAGTGATATCTGAGTCAAGTTTTTTTTTAAACTTCTTAGGTAAGTATATAGGAATTGATTGAAATAGGTATAAAATTTGTGGTAAAAAGATCATTTTTATTGCGTTTATTCGGCCTATTAAAGACATCGGGAGCGTTTTCCAGAATTTAATTAGTGTATTTAATTTATTAAGTAGGGGGTCAAAATTTGCCCTGAACATACCTTGATATGTTCTGGTAATTTCGATTCCCAAATATTTAAATTTTTCTGTAGCTATTTTAAAAGGGAATTTTAAAAGATGTGTTGAATCTTTCGGTTTTATTGACATAATTTCACTTTTATTCCAATTTATTCTATATCCAGAAAAAGATCCAAAGTCTTCAATTAAATTTAATATATTTGGTATAGTGATTTGAGGTTTTGTTATATACAGTAATATATCATCCGCGTATAAAGATATTTTATTATATGAGTCTTTAGTATTATATCCATGAATATCAGGGTGTATTCTAATTTTTTCTGCTAGCGGTTCAATAATGAGAGCAAACAGCTGTGGTGATAATGAGCATCCTTGTCTATTTCCCCTTGATAGTTGAAATTTCGAGGATAATATGTTATTAGTTAGTATTCTAGCTGTAGGTTTGTTATATAGTAACTTAATCCATAAAATAAAATTCTCTCCCAGTTGAAATTTTTGTAATACTTTATCCATATAATTCCATTCTACTTGATCAAATGCTTTTTCAGCATCCAGCGAAATAATTGATAATTCTTGATCTTCAGATTTGTGTGAGTGCATTATGTTGAGTAGACGTCTCATATTATTAGAAGAGTATCTCTTAGGGATAAACCCTGTCTGATCTGGGTTTATTAATTTACTAATGTATTTACTTAATCTTCTAGCTAATGTTTTCGCTAATATTTTTTGATCTGTGTTTAACAATGCTATAGCTCTATATGAACCAGGTTCTTCTAAATCTTTATTTTTCTTAGGTATTAATGTAATCGTTGATTCCGCTAATGTATCAGGTAGTATTCGTTTTTTAAAAGCGTATTGGTACATTTTTTGTAATCTTGGTATTAGTTTATCATAAAAGCTTTTATAAAATTCATTAGTAAATCCATCAGGGCCTGGTGTTTTTCCATTCTTTAATGAGTTTATTGTATCTTCTAATTCCTTAATTGAGATTTGTGCACCCAGTTCCTCTTGTTCCTTCAGCTCTAACTTTGGAAGATTACAGGTATCCAAGAACTTTGTGATATTATCAGAATCAATTATCGTTTAAGATGTATACAAATTCGCGTAAAATTGCGCAAATCTTTTATTAATATCCTTCGGTGTTGTTAATAATTCCCCTTTATCTGATTTGATCTTTGGTATAGTATGTTCCTTTTCTCGTTTTTTTAGCTGGCGAGCCAAAAGTTTATGCGGTTTATCCCCAAATTCAAAGTGCTCTTGTTTTGTAATTTGAAAAAGTCTTATAAGTTTGGCAGATAATAATTTATTTAATTTAAATTTTAAAATTATTATTTTATTATGTTTATCTATTGATGGATCTTTAGCATTATCTATATCCATTTGTCTAATAAGTTCTTCTAACTGTCTTTGTTCATTCTTATTCTTTTTATTTTGAAAAGCTTGATATGAAATTATAATACCCCTAATGTATGCTTTAAAAGATTCCCAAAATAAAGTAGGTGATATATCTGAAGTATCATTTGTTTGAAAAAAGACCTCCATTTGTTCTTTTAAATATATACTCGCTTGTGGATCTTTTAAAATTTGAGAATTAAATCTCCAGAACGATTTATTCTTAGACAATCCTTCCAGTTTTAAAAAGAAAGTTAGTGGGGAATGGTCTGAAATTGAATTTGTATGGTATATTGCATTAGATGTTTGGGGGATTAATTTTGTATCCAGCAGAAAGTAGTCTATACGTGAGTATGTCTTATGTACCATTGAGTAAAACGAATATTCCCTGCCAGTTGGATTAACAATTCTCCAAACATCTGCTATATTAGTGTTATTTATATAGGTATTGAGGAGTTCCCCAGTTTTCGATTTCATATTCCCTCTCTGTTTTTGACTTGATTTATCTAAGTACGGGTCTAAAACACAGTTAAAGTCTCCTCCTATTATAACATTTTGATAGTTTGACTCTGCAATTATGTTGAAAATTTTATTGAAAAAGTGGGGGTTATCAAAGTTAGGGGCATATATATTTACCAAAGTAAGTGGAGTGTCATGGATTTCTCCATTAACTATTAGGTATCTCCCTTCTATATCTGTTATAATATTCTTTGCTTTAAATGGTATACCTTTTCTTATGATGATTGACGTGCCTCTAGATTTTGAAGTAAATGAAGAATGGTATGTTTGACCTATCCATTTCGCCCTCAGTCTAACTTGGTCCTGAGGTTTTAGGTGTGTTTCTTGTAGGAAGGTAATGTCAGAGTTGTACAGTTTCAGCTGAGATAGTATCTTACCCCTTTTAATAGGTTCGTTAATACCTCTTATATTCCAACTACAAAATGAGATTCCTCCTAGGTTCTTTTGTGTGGTGTCATGCATTTTGAATAATTATAGTACCTTTGAATCTTGTGGTGCGTCCATATCCCAGGTCTTTAGGTATTGGGGGAGTTTTTGAATTATTAAATGTTGCTGGTATGTCCATTTTACGCTTATCACTAAACACAAAACACAAACAAGTGGTTTTATGTGGTAAAAAAAAAACTAAAAAAGTGAGGCTACAGTGTCTAATATAGTCGGCACTGTAGCGAGTGTCCCACCTGTAGGTGGGAAAAAACCTTGTTTTGACTTCCATTGCGTTGTTACACAAATAGCTCCGCTCTCTTAGTTAATCATAACATATTAAAATATTAAAACGAGGCCTCACATTCAGATATATAATACAATTTTACCCTGATATTTCCTTATAACATATATATATATCGGAGTTTAATTATTAAACCAATATTTTTGACTTCAATAAGAATCAACTGTTGGTTGAAGGGGTTAACGAGACGTGCCCCTGGACATAAGCCAGGTGCTCGTTTCTCATCCCCTCCTCCCACTTATAGATAAGGTTACAATTTATTAAAAATTCATATTAGTATGTTAGTTCATTATTTTTTCTTTTTGTTTTGTTAGTATTCTAATCTAACCTACATAACTTGTTAAGTTGTTAATAGGATAAGTTCTTACAATTGGTTATAATATTTTAATCAATAAGCAATTATTTTCTGGTTTATATTCCAACTGTTCAGTTGTTTACACGTTTTGAACAGAAAATGTCCTTGATTCAACATTCCAAAGATAACAGTGTAACTATCCCCAGACAAAGCATTACTTAGGATTGTACACATCTGCCAAAACTCCCTTTCATTTCTGTTTTTCAACGATAGTTTGGGCATATTTGAATGCGTCTTCAGGCTTAACAAATGACTTTTCAAGACCATTAAAGGAAATACGCATTTTCGCGGGGTAAAAAACCCCAAATCTGATCCCTTCTCTCCCTCTTAAAAGATCTTTAACCTTATCAAATTTGTTTCTTTTTTGCACAATTTCATACGGGTAGTCCCTGAATATCTTAATAGTGTCCTTGTCCATCCGCAGTTGTACACCATATTTGATTTTGCTCATAACATATTCCAGTTCTACAGTATCCCGAAATTTCACAATAATATGTCGTGGATAAGCTTTTCCCGCACCAGATCTTTGTTTAAATCTTGGGACACGATGAGCCACTTCGATTTTCGGTTCCTTGGAAAGATTCAACAGTTGTTTCAACAAGCCCATGGCAAATTCACGTACCTGCTCCCCTTCTGCCCCCTCTGAAACACCAAGAATTCTCAAATTCTGGCGTCTAGAGCGAGCTTCCAGGTCCAGGGAAAACAGATTATGAAAGAAAACTGGCAGGGAACATAAAAACTGACAGCAAAAGCTTTTATAGATATGTGAAGAGAAAAATATTAGTTAAAACAAATGTAGGTCCCTTGCAGTCAGAAACAGATGAATTGATCATGGGAAACAAGGACATGGCAAACCAATTGAATAACTACTTTGGTTCTGTCTTTACTAAGGAAGACATAAATAATCTGCCGGAAATAGCAGGGGACCGGGGGTCAAATGAGATGGAGGAACTGAGTGAAATCCAGATTAGTCGGGAAGTGGTGTTAGGTAAATTGAATGGATTAAAGGCCGATAAATCCCCAGGGCCAGATAGGCTGCATCCCAGAGTACTTAAGGAAGTAGCCCCAGAAATAGTGGATGCATTAGTGATAATTTTTTCAAACTCTTTAGATTCTGGAGTAGTTCCTGAGGATTGGAGGGTAGCTAATGTAACCCTACTTTTTAAAAAGGGAGGGAGAGAGAAAACGGGGAATTACAGACCAGTTAGTCTAACATCGGTAGTGGGGAAAATGCTAGTCAGTTATTAAAGATGGGATAGCAGCACATTTGGAAAGTGGTGAGATCATTGGACAAAGTCAGCATGGATTTATGAAAGGTAAATCATGTCTGACGAATCTTATAGAATTTTTCGAGGATGTAACTAGTAGAGTGGATAAGGGAGAACCAATGGATGTGTTATATCTGGACTTTCAGAAGGCTTTCGACAAGGTCCCACATAAGAGATTAGTATGCAAACATAAAGCACACGGTATTGGGGGTTCAGTATTGATGTGGATAGAGAACTGGCTGGCAGACAGGAAGCAAAGAGTAGGAGTAAACGGGTCCTTTTCAGAATGGCAGGCAGTGACTAGTGGGGTACCGCAAGGCTCAGTGCTGAGACCCCAGCTATTTACAATATATATTAATGATTTGGACGAGGGAATTGAATGCAACATCTCCAAGTTTGCGGATGACACGAAGCTGGGGGGCAGTGTTAGCTGTGAGGAGGATGCTAGGAGGCTGCAAGGTGCCTTGGATAGGTTGGGTGAGTGGGCAAATGCATGGCAGATGCAGTATAATGTGGATAAATGTGAGGTTATCCACTTTGGTGGCAAGAACAGGAAAGTAGACTATTATCTGAATGGTGGCCGATTAGGAAAAGGGGAGATGCAACGAGGCCTGGGTGTCATGGTGCACCAGTCATTGAAAGTAGGCATGCAGGTGCAGCAGGCAGTGAAGAAAGCGAATGGTATGTTAGCATTCATAGCAAAAGGATTTGAGTATAGGAGCAGGGAGGTTCTACTGCAGTTGTACAGGGCCTTGGTGAGACCACACCTGGAGTATTGCGTACAGTTTTGGTCTCCTAATCTGAGGAAAGACATTCTTGCCATAGAGGGAGTACAGAGAAGGTTCACCAGACTGATTCCTGGGATGGCAGGACTTTCATATGAAGAAAGACTGGATAGACTCGGCTTGTACTCGCTAGAATTTAGAAGATTGAGGGGGGATCTTATAGAAAGGTACAAAATTCTTAAGGGGTTGGACAGGCTAGATGCAAGAAGATTGTTCCCGATTTTGGGGAAGTCCAGAACAAGGGGTCAGTTTAAGGGGAAGGGACCGAGATGAGAATTTTTTTTTTCACACAGAGGGTGGTGAATCTGTGGAATTCTCTGCCACAGAAAGTAGTTGAGGCCAGTTCATTGGCTATATTTAAGAGGGAGTTAGATGTGGCCCTTGTGGCTAAAGGGATCAGGAGGTATGGAGAGAAGGCAGGTACAGGATACTGAGTTGATCAGCCATGATCATATTGAATGGCGGTGCAGGCTCAAAGGGCCGAATGGCCTACTCCTGCACCAATTTTCTATGTTCTATGTTTCTAGCTAGACGTCGACTAGGTGGTAGATCGTCGTAGACATTGTCGTTGGGTGGGTCCAGAAACAGTTTTTTCGGCGTCCCGCTACGACTGACTGTCGCCGGCAGTCGCCTAAAAATATCGCCTAGGTGGGACAGGCCCTTATGACTCTAAGAGGCGGGAAGGGCATATCGATAACAATTCAGGCTCTAGATAAGGCAAAGCATAAATGGGAAATAAAGGCATGTATAAAGGGAACTGAAATTATCATGGGAAATTTTAAATGAAGACATTGATGGATGTGAGGTGGTCAAGAGCTGGGTACTTAAATGGTTGATCAGCTCTGATCTGAATAGGTTTTCTATGTTCTGTTTAAGAAAGCTTGTTTTCAATACATTATCTCACATAGATATTAGTTTAGTTTAGAGATACAGCGCGGAAACAGGCCCCACAGACCACAGATCCCCGCGCATTAACAGTATCCTACAATTTTAGCAATTCAACCATTTTTGGGATGAAACCGGAGCAACCCCATACAGACAGCACCCGTGGTCAGGATCGAACCCATGCCTCTGGTGCTGTTAAACGCCCCTTAAAATAAACCCCAGTATTGCTGAAACCCGGGATTGAACCAGGGACCTTTAGATCTTCAGTCTAACACTCTCCCAGCTGACCTATTTCGACTGATAGAGTTTACACATTAGAATATTTGATTAAACTAGACACAATTGTTTAACTTATGGGTTTAAGAAGGAACTGCAGATGCTGGAAAATCCCAGGTACACAAAAATGCTGGAGAAACTCAGCGGGTGCAGCAGCATCTATGGAGCGAAGGAAATAGGCCCGAAACGTTGCCTATTTCCTTGTTTAACTTATGGGCTTTGGTTGAGTTTAAAAGAGCTTACTAAACACACGTATCCTGCACAAGAATAAGATACCAAAGAACTGTCATCAAAAGTGGAAAAAAGTAGTGACAGCGGTTGTGTGAGTCTTAGAAATACAATTAATCATGGCTGACGTGTGCTGCATCATCCACTATAAATGAAAAGGTAGTATCTTAAAAAACAAAATATCAAGCCTAGGAATGATCAAAGTAGGAGGGACTACGTGATGGCCACCCAGCCCTAGATTTATATCAGACATCTGTTGTTACATAAATGGTGCTCTTCTGTTTGTATATCGGATAGATAATATTTTTAGAGAAATAATAACAAAGTGGGGAGAGAGGGGTGAGAATTCTTGGAACAAGGCCAAATATGAACGCAAGATGATGATCATATTAACAGAAATCGTCCTAAATACTGGTAAACGTATTTGTACTCCTTGGATTGATGAATATTCCATTATCAGATTGTAAACAAATTATAAGTTTGGAAAATCAGTCAGTTGCCTAAAGATGGCTAACATTTATATTTGGAGTTGCAAGTTTTCACAAACCAAGATCAAACACATTGGCCATTCCAAATCAGGTCTGCTATTCTTGTTCACCCAGGCTGTAAATGCCCAAGTTCCCTCCCTGCAAAAAAAAGCCTTTAGCTTTTTGCAGCAAAAAAATTAAAGCATAGTAAAACTCAGCTTTCAAAATTTAATTTACAGCAAACTTCATTGGATTCACCCTTCTGGAAATTATGACCCAAAAGTTTTTACTGTCTTGAAAAGTTGGACTTATAAACTGGGAAATTATAAGACACATCTTGTTCTCCAATATTTCCTGCTTGCTGTTTTGATGACTTCTAATCTTCAGGTTGTATATGCAAATGTCTTTCTTTTTCAGTTAATCTAATGCCTACTGAATAAGCGAGTTCGGTATTCTGAAAAACACAAGGAATCATGGGATTTGTCAAAGGTCATTCGCCATAAAGAAAAAACGAACGAAGCGCTGGCTGTATAAACTGTGTATAAATTCTTATCTTTCATAAATATGTAAAAATATATTTAAACTGAGGAATGGGTGTGCCAGGCAGCGGGAGCGGGAGAGCGGGGTGTAACAGCGAGAGAGAGGGGCCAGATCAGAGTGGGAGACGGGAGACATTCTTGGCTGCTGCGCACACACAGAGACCCGCTCCACTGCAGCACCCCGTGTGCATCCCCGCCAATGACCGGCGCTCGGCTTCCGCCGGCACCGAGGGGGCCAACCGACAGCCACTGGACAAGGAGAGAGGCGCAGCTGACGGTCCGCGGCCCGCCGGGGAACGGCCCCCACCCCCCAGAAGCCGGAACAGAGCCGAAGCCAGCGCCACCCCTCCGTGCCGGCTGCAAGTCCGGGGCCGCCAGTGCCCCACCAGCCAAGGGCCACCCCGGACACCTCCATCCGCCCCCCGGACAGGGACGGGACACCGGGAGGGGACGGGGACAGCCCAGCAGCAACTCAACAGCATACGCAGCACATAGCCCGACCCCGACCACGGATGAAATGCAGGTCTGCACCCTCGCTCACTCACCGAAGCATAAAGCAATAAAAATGACAAAATCATCATAGCTTTGTACAATGGGACAATAAATACAACTAATTCATAGTTTGAAAGCAGTATTTTCTTACCTAGAAGAATCAAAGCTGGAAAATACAGATGAAACGAAGGTTGAGCTGCTCAATTCTATTTGGTACACTTTCTCAGACTTAAATGTTACAAACCAAATGCAATTTATTCTGCAGTAATAACAGATATTTTAGATTTGAAAATAATTTTACAAACTTAATACAACTATGGCATAAAGTTAAAATGACTTAATAGTGACAATTAAGTGTCACAACATTCATGAAATATTCTATATTTTTAACTTATGGAGTGTCAAATACTTTATTGTAAAACCCAGTAGATTTTGCAATGGTCTATGTAACCTGAAGATTTTTATCTCAAAATACCTCGTCAATTTCATTCTAGTACAGGCTTCTGTGAAAAATGTTCTGTTGGCTCAACTGTATTCCCAATGACATGAGAGACTTTCTGTGATCTGATTTTACCAATTTATAGACTTGCCCAGTTTACAATGTGCCTCTATCTCCTTTCAGTCTTTCTCAAGCATAAAATTCAACCAACTCCTGCTTGCCCAGGAACCCCACAGTGAACCCTAATAGATGCAACGTGCTATTAATTTAAATTTAGTTCCTTTTATTATGAACCTATAATTGGCAGCTTCCTTGCTGATCCCAGGAAATACTATTGAGAAATTAATGCTTTTTTTTTAAAAAGCAACTAAAGGAACCATAGTTCTTTTGCTATTAAAAAAGGGTTAACAACACCAAACACAAAAAAAAGTTTGTGGAGCACAAGACAGATCCAAATAGAAACAAATGTTAAGCAAAATATTTTATTATTTTGTAAAATATATTAATCTATCACAATTTGATTTCATAAGCATGGCAAACTTAATAGTGTTTCAAAATTATGCTTGAGAAATTTGCATAAATTACATTTATCTCTTACAGAGAAGTGCATAAAACATTACATTTCATATTTAAACATTCTGATATTTAATTTGTCCTGTTCAAACATTTTAAAACTGTTATTGAACATTGTTTGTGTAAAATTAATTTTGTAGCCATAGTATTTATGCTAACTAAATTGAAGCTCATTGGAGACTCCCGGGCTATTGAAACATACAGGTGTAACAATGATATTGTCACTGCGTGTAAAGGGATTGAATTAAAGGAACCTAGAGCATATGGTAGTCTTGGTTATTTCCTGGGGCCCTTCATTGGGAAAAAAGGGCACTTGGTTCATTCTTTTGCAAAATGAATGCTGGGGAACATGTCATACTACTACAAAATATTTGAGGTAGCGCACTCATTACTCGGCAGCCGAGCACGATCCACTTGATCTTTAAGTGCTTGATGCTGATTCAGCTATTTCTCTGTGCTAATGAATACAATAATTCAATTCACATTGAGTACAAAGCAGCTCTACCCTTACCACCAAAAAAAGAAAATCACAAAAACATCCAAATCACAACAAAGGGTACTATAGAGCAAAAGGTAAAATTCTTGAGCATGGGGCAAGTAACTAGAAGTTTACCCTGAAAGCACTCATCTGTTTAAACATTAGTTTTGAAAAACAAATTTGCTGTCAGGATCAGTATAAACATTGTAGAACACCTTTTATTTGAAGGATGAGGAGATAAAAAGTGGACTGCCTAGTGAGATGGGATGCTCTATTATTACATTATTACCTGAGGCAGTATGGTCAGCACTAAAAGCAATGTATTCAGCTAAAATCTTGTGTAACTACAAAATAAGGACAGGCACAAAAAGATTAAAAATGACAAATGAAGGCACTTTTCCTATGCAGTGCAATAAAGGGATTAGAGTAATACAGTATGTAAACATGCCCTTTGGCCCAATGCGTCCATGATAACCAAGATGCCTCATACTAGATTCGATTTTTAAAAAACTATACCGTAGTTTCTGCAGTTTTCGTACAAGAATGATACAACACGAAGGAGTTAATTATGTGCAAGACCACTCAACTAAACTCACTTCTTCATCCCCCAGTAGACCTAATAATTTTCTGAGTTGAAGTTTTATTCAATTCCTTTTTGCAAGGAACTACTGAATCTGGTTCCATCTAACGTTCAGTTTACACAATCTAGTTCCACAAAAATTTAGTACAACATTTTCCACATTACTTTTAGATCTTTTTCCAATCATTAAATCTGTTTAATTTAATCAGCAAAGTAATGGTCTCAGAATGAACCCTGTGTGATATCACATACAGTGCATTCAGAAAGTATTCAGACCCCTTCATTTTTTCCACATTTTGTTACGCTACAGCCTTATTCTAAAATGGATTAAATTCTTTTTTTTTTATCATCAATCTACACACAATACCCCTTAATAAAAAAGTGAAAACAGTTGTTTAGAATTTTTTTGCAAGGTAATTATAAGGAAATAACTGAAATATCACATTTACATAAGTATTCAGACACTTTGCTATGACACTCAAAATTGAGCTTCGGTCCATCCAGTTTCCATTATCTTTGAGATGTTTCTATAATTTGATTGGAGTCCACCAGTGGTAAATTAAATTGATTTGACATGATTTGGAAAGGCACACACCTGTCTATATAAGATTCCACAGTTGACAGTGCATGTCATAGCAAAAACCAAGCCATGAAGACAATGTTAAGGTTCATTTCTTAAAACAGACAACTCACAATGGGTTAGGTAAACCAACACAAGCTTTACTGATAATCAGCCAGCGAGTGTCAGGGATACAGTCAAGTATGCAACACACACTTAGCTCTTCTGAGCTACCACTCTAATGAACAAAGACCGACAGCATATTTTATAGTATTTTGGAAACCTAGTCACATGTTTATACAGAGTTGCAGCAATGACGTTTAACACAAATCAATCACAGGCTGTACCCATTCAAAGTATACTTGTCACTAATACAATACTTGTCTTTCTATGGTTATATCAATCACAAACTGTTGATCACAAAACTTCTAAACAACAGGAACTTAGTCAAAAGCCCAACATTTGCAATTCCGTCTTAACAATGTAAGCATCAATATCAGTAACAGCACAGAAGGCTTCTGTTTACAGAAACTCCAGAGTCCCCAAGAAACACAACCTCTCCCACTATTGTCAATCGTCTTTTGCTTGGGCATAACGGAAGCACTATCAGACAAGCTTGGTATGCAGGTTTCCTGATTACCACAGCTTTTCTAGTATACTACAGAATTGCAAACTTCAGCTTATTCAGAACCCAAAAAAGTCAAGCTAATCTTTTACTTAATAAAATATTTTACACTACAATGTATTACATAACTAGGATATTCTCAACAAAGGAATTGTCTGTAGACCTCCGAGACAGGATTGTGTCAACTCACAGATCTGGCGAAGGGTATAAAACAATTTCTGCAGCATTGCAGGTCCCGAAGAGCACAGTGGCCTCCGTCATTATTAAATGGAAGAACTTTGGAACCACCAGAACTCTTAATAGAACTGGCCGCCCAGCCAAACTGAGCAATCGGGGGAGAAGGGCCTTGGTCAGGGAGGTGACCAAGAACCCGATGGTCACTCTGACAGAGCTCCAGAGTTCCTCTGTGGAGATGGGAGAAACTTCAGGAAGGACAACTATATCTGTGGCACTCCACCAATCAGGCCTTTATGGTAGAGTGGCCGGACGGAAGCCACTCCTCTGTAAAAGGCACATGACAGCCCGCTTGCCAAAAGGGTTGTTTTCTCTGGTGCTCTGGTCTGATGAAACCAAGATTGGACTCTTTGGTCTGAATGCCAAGCGTCACGTCTGAAGGAAACCAGGCACCACTCATCACCTGGCCAATACCATACCTACGGTGAAGCATGGTGGAGGCAGCATCATGCTGTGGGGATGTTTTTCAACGGCAGGAACTGGGAGACTAGTCAGGATCGAGGGAAAGATGAACGGAGCAAAGTACAAAGAGATCCTTGATGAAAATCTGCTCCAGTGTGCTGGACCTCAGATTGGGCAGAGGTTCACCTTCCAACAGGACAACAACCCTAAGCACACAGCCAAGACAACACAGGAGTGGCTTTGTGACAATTCTGTGAATGTCCTCGAGTGGCCCAGCCAGAGCCCGGACTTGAACCTGATCGAACATCTCTGGAGGGACCTGAAAATAGCTGCGCATTGACGCTCCCCATCCAACCTGACAGAGCTTGAGAGGATCTGCAGAGAAGAATGGGAAAAATGACCCAATACAGGTGTGCCAAGCTTTTAGCGTCATAGCCAGAAGACTTGAGGCTGTAATCGCTGCCAAAGGTGCCTCAAGAAAGTACTGAGTAAAGGGTCTGAATACTTATGTAAATGTGATATTTCAGCTATTTGTTTTTATTACTTTGCAAAATTTCTAAACACCTGTTTTCACTTTTTTATTATGGGGTATTGTGTGTAGATTGATGATAAAAAATGAATTTAATCCATTTTAGAATAAGGCTGTAACGTAACAAAGTGTGGAAAAGGGTCTGAATACTTTCTGAATGCACTGTATCTTACCTCTATTTTAGCCAATACTGTGAAGGTAATAGGGAATGATAACTTGTACATTTTTGTGCAACTATGTTTTGTAACTAGACAGATTAATAAATTACATGTATATTAATCACACTGCATCATGTTTAAAATAAATTATTTTAACATTTTAAATTCAAAGCTATAAAATACTTTTGAAGTGGAAATAGGAAATACTGGAAATACTCAACAGGTCAGGCAACATCTGTAAAGAGAAAAAGTCAACATTTCAGTTCTGTGACTTTTTAGTACTGAAGAAAATTAATTTCCTTACAGCATTAACTGTTTCTCTCCCCACAGATATTGTGACCCCTGCTAAACGTTTCCTATATTTGTTATTTCTCTTATTGAGCATTTCTATATTTTTTTATTTTCGATTTTCAGCTTCTGCAGTTTTATGCTTCAATTTTTTTCTCAGATGCTGTAAATCTAAAATGAAAAATAAGATTGGGCAGCACTATTAGAAAGTAGGAAATGTTAATGATTCAGGTGATGATCCTGACTGGCCTATCTACTGATTCCATCTTTTGGTTTACCTCAGTTGACATTATTAGTTGCATGTTTTCAATTATATGAATATTATTTTTAACTCTATAGACAATTTAGGATACTATTGTACTATTTGGAGTACAATTAGATGTAAATCTTACTTCTTTATATCATATGGTAGACATAATTGGTAACTAGATTTATTCATGTGCACTTAAATGTGTCTATTTTAGCAAACCAGACAGAAACAACTATGGAAGTGAGTTGCAAATTTCTCACCCATCACAAACAATTTGCAAATAGGGCTGAGGGTTTGGTTTGTAAGCATCATTAAATCAAATTAGTTTAATGTCAGGCCATTAAATAAGTAAAAAATAACTATATTTGGCTGACTAATAAAATATTTTTTCTCTCTAATTTGTTGCAGTTAAAAACATTAAGCAACTATTATGCATGAAAATAAATTCAGATGTAAATACAAATATCAGGATTATTGCAAAACTCACACATGATGCATCTGATTAAAAAAATAGATTTTAACACACGTTCCATCCCCAAGACAAGTTAATTCCATGTTAATCTTCTATTTAACAATACAAAGTACTTATTCTCAGTGGTCCAGTATTAATACAACATATTTATTGCAGACCAACTCAAAATTTTTACTAAATAAGAGATTCTTGGACTAAAAATAACTTAATATTAGCCATTGTACAATTTCCAAAAGGCACTAATTTAATTAGAATTAGTCATTTTTGATTTACTGTAATATACAGCACTTTTATTACAGTATATCTGTATTACTGTGATGACTACATTTGGATAAGGGTAGTTCTGAGATTCCTGAGGTAGACAGTTTGCTCCATGTTTTGTCCGATGAGAACCAAGATGATGTGACATGTCTGTCTTTTGGCCTACAGGACTTATGTTCAGCTGCACTTGTAAGTAATTATTGGTGGATATTAGAGACCTAAAAAGAATTTTTAAGAAAAGCAATTAACTTCAGTATTAGAAATTCAGTATTAGAAACCTTACAACTGTACTTCTAACTATAAAGAATATTTAAATCAAAAAGTTGAAACCTGAAACACAAAATGGTAACACGGGAGGCTATTTGATTCATCAAGTGCAAAAGCCGTTCTATTTAAGAGCAATCCAGCAGCTTCCACTCTCCAGCCCTTTTGTTGCAACTTGTTTGCTCTCAGATACTTAGGGAGACAATTGTATATTATCTATTGGAGCTCTTTTGAATGCTACAATGAAGATACCTCCACAACTACATCTGACTGCATTCCTGACACAAATCACTCACTGTGTAAAGTGTGCATATTCCCATGTTAGTTTTGGTTCTTTTATTGATCACCTTCATTCTGGACTTCGCGATTCATTTTCACATTCCGCACCATTAGCAAAAAAAATCCCATAGATTATTCATGATTTGAAATATCTGTCATTTTCCACAACCTCTGTTCCAAGGAGAACAATCCTGGGTCTTCTAGTTGATCCACATTTCTAAAATATTTAATCCCTGGAATCATTTAAACAAATTTCTTAGCCACCCCTTCTAAAGCTTTTCCTGAAACAGAGCACCCAGAACTGGACACAATACTTCATATGTGGCTGTACAGGTGTTTTATAGTGGATACTAGACTAAGTGGGACCCGTTAGGTCCCATGTTCACATGGGAGGGCTGGTCCCCCAACGCAATATTCCACCTCTCCACCTATTCCAATATTGGTGGCCAGTGGGGGGGGGGGGGGGGTTCTGGAGCGCTAGTAAGGGTGTTGTGGGCTGAAGGGACCGGTTTCCAGAGGGCTAGTATGAACATTGTGGGCCGAATGGATTCTTGTGCTGGCAGCTCAGTCACTCAGGCTGGTGGGCTGGCAGCTCAGTCACTCATGCCTGGTGGGCTGGCAGCTCAGTCACTCAGGGCTGGTGGGCCGGCAGCTCAGTCACTCAGGCCTGGTGGGCCGGCAGCTCAGTCACTCAGGCCTGGTGGGCTGGCAGCTCAGTCACTCAGGCCTGGTGGGCTGGCAGCTTTGTCACTCAGGCCTGGTGGGATGGCAGCTCAGTCACTCAGGCCTGGGGGGCTGGCAGCTCAGTCACTCAGGCCTGGTGGGCTGGCAGCTCATTCACTCAGGTCTGGTGGGCTGGCAGCTCAGTCACTCAGGCCTGGTGGGCTGGCAGCTCAGAAACTGGTGAGAGACTGTGAGAGAAGGGGGAGGGGGTGGAGAATCAATTTTAGACATTTTTCATATTTTTCTGCAGATTAAAGCAATGAAGGAGGAAAGTCTATCCAGGCCTGGATCTCACAGGGAGCCAATGAAGGGAGGGAGAAAAATACTGAGGTGAGGTTAATACTTGCAGGGGGAATACTTACTGATGGGCCAAAAGGACTCCTCCTGGGCTAGCACAGACCAGATGGGCCGAAGGGGCTCTTAAAAAAAATCTGAGTGAAATCTCAGTGAAAGCCCTTTATCTGGACTTTTCCTGGCCTGGCACAGGCCTTTGGGCCAAAATGCTCCTCCTGGGCAGATACGGGCATTTTGGGCAACAGGGACTGGTTTCGCGGCTAATAGGGGCCTTGTGGGCAGAAATTAGTGGTTTCAGGCAGGCCAAACAACTCATTTCATTTCCATTTCAATTTCAAGCACAGGGCAGGCCAAACAACTCATTGCATTTTCATTTCATTTCCATTTCCATTGCAGTTTCAGGCAGAGGGCAGGCCAAACAGCTCATTGCATTTTCATTTCATTTCCATTGCAGTTTCAGGCACAGGGCAGGCCAAACAGCTCATTGCAATTTTCATTTCATTTCCATTTCCATTGCAGTTTCAGGCACAGGCAGGCCAAACAGCTCATTGCATTTCATTTCATTTCCATTGCCGTTTCAGGCACAGGGCAGGCCAAACAGCTCATTGCATTTTCATTGCAGTTTCAGGCACAGGGCAGGCCAAACAGCTCATTGCATTTTCATTTAATTTCCATTTCCATTGCAGTTTCAGGCATGGGGCAGGCCAAACAACTCATTGCATTTTCACTAAGGGTTAACAAATCATTTATTGCAAGACTCACAGTTCAGTTGATTCACAGCTTAGAATCAGAGTTATGGCCTCTCCCTCGCGCTCTTCCAGAGTGACTGACTCACGTCCGGGCATCCAGGGTTTTTTAGTCCCTGCCACCCCCCTCCCAGAAGGGGCGTTACCTTCATCATGGTGATTGACAGGCGAGAGGACCAATCAGCTGATCTCAAGATTTTTTTAAACTCTCATAATTTTTTAATTTTTCATCGATCGGGGCTGGCTCAACAGGAGGACTGTGAGTAAGATGGCCAATCATCATAGCGATATAGGGTAGCCTTTTCTCTAAAATCAATATACAGCGCAGAACAGGAAGTGGTCAAGATGAGACTATTAGTTATATAGATAATGCAATTGCCCCGAGCCTTTCAGTCATAGAGAACGGACACAGGCCTTTTGGCCCAACTTGTTCATGTCAACCAGGATGCCCAATCTAAGTCCAAGTGAATTTGAGTGCAGGATGGAAATTAGTAGTGAAGTTAGTGAATGCCCATGCCTCCATCTTTATGCATAGGTCAACCTTCTTGGTGCACCTCTTCTCCACTTTTTACATGTGTTTAGAAGACTTCTGGGTTCCCTTTTCAATTATTTGCTCCCTTTCTTTGTGTTTATTCTTACTTTCCCCACCTTATTTTCTTTTTCACTGTCAGTTTACTGTATTCCGCCTGCTCTCACAAATTATCCACCGGATATGTATCTACACTCTGGAGGGACAGCAACTTTCTGGGAAGCAAATGCCTTGAGAAGGCTGGTCAAAAATGGAACAGGACCTTTAATGAATTTAAAAGCAGTGGTATTTTGAACTTCAATTTTTTAAAATTACATTATTCCAAATTATCCAAAACATATGAATTATTTCGCTTTTGATTTTAAGAATGCCTTACAAAATAACGCTAAATTCGTTTTATTCTGTCTTTTGCTGCCATAGTACATGGAAAACCTGTTCTTGACCACTGTCCCATGTCAGTCAATGACCAATTGCCATGGGGCACAAGACAAGAGACAAGAGGCAAGAGACATTTATTGTCACATGTACCAATTGGTACAGTGAAATTTGTGATCACCATACAGCCATACGAATAAAATAAAGAACACAGAACACAATAATCTTTAACACAAACATCCCCACACAGCGGTATCAAAGTTTCCCACTGTGAAGGAAGGCACCAAAGTTCAGTCATCCTCCTCTGTTGTCCTCTGTTATTCATCCGTGGTTGGGGCCTCAGTGATGTTCAAGTATAATATACAATAGAAAGGAACTGCAGATCCTGGTTTATACTATAGACATAAAATGCTGGAGTAACTCAGAGGGCCAGGCAGCATGGATAAGTGGCGTTTCAGGTCCTGACCCAAAATGCTCTTGGATACTTTGGGAGCTCATCAGATTATCCTACAAGGTCTGAGATCAGTACTTCTTCAGCCTGGGAATCTGCAGTTGACAACCTACATACTGCCACACTACAAGGTCTGGATTATGTTTGGGTATTATGAAGAAACTGTTTGGCCAAACAATGAGAACGCCAAAAGAAAAATAATCAGTGCACATGCCTTTTCTAAAAGATATGTATTCTATACTTTTACATGCAAATTAGTTGTAATGAAAATGAAATCCCAGGAAAAAATATATAGCCAACAATTGATACAGATTTGTAGTCAATGCCTACTATGTTCTGTTGTGCTGAAGCAAAGCAAGAATTTCATTGTCCTATCAGGGACACATGACAATAAACTCACTTGACTTGACTTGACTTGAGATAACTTTGTTCAGTTATATACTTTTGTAAAAATTCAATCATGGAATTATTTTTAGTGTTTTACTGCTAAAATGTAAAATAATGGTTAAGTGTTTTTCACAATACTGCAGATAACAAAAAAAATCACAGAAATGATAAAATATAGTAATTTGAATCATTTTAAGATACATTATTGACCTTTAAGTAGCAGATAGGTAAGGAAACAAAATCAAAATATATATTAAAATATCAGTTTTCTTACTATCCTAAATTCTAATTTCGAATCTAATTTCTAATCTAATTTTTTTATCTAATTGCTAATCAGACATTAGCATATCTAGCATTATTTTAAAATACGATTTAACAATATTTTTCTTTATTGTTATTACCTATGACTCTCTTGCAACATCGTGACAGTTTCCTGTAATTTGTTGTATTGTTTAATTTGCTGATTCAAATATTCCACCTCCAAATTTAGTCTTTCATTGTCTTTCTGCAGATCCTCTAAGAAAACAGCCAAACAGCAAACATTTCAATATAATAAATTATTTTTCAACTTGGTTTGTATTTAGGTTAAAACTCTGTGAAACACTAACTTTCAGTTATCTGATTTGTAAAAATTAAAATTACATGAATAATAAAGGTAGAATTTTGTTTTTAAATTGCAAAGGCTATCATACATTTAATTATTTAAATGTATGATGGCCTTAGCAATTAAAAACAAAATTCTTAATTTTATTTACTATTTTGATCTAAATTTCTTAATCTTTTAAACTTTTCCTGAAACGTCCTTCTGAAAAGTACACGAGGTTAAAAAAAATCACGCAAGGTATCTGGGGCTATAAATAATATAGTCCAATATAAAAACAAGTAAGTCATGACAAATTTTTGCAAGCAACAAATCTGAAATTCAAGTAGAACAGAAGATCCTTTGCAAAAACAGAATCAATGTTTCAAGTACATGATCCAGATCAAGTCATCACATGAAAGATTTGTTTCTTCTCCATGGATATCGCTTGACATGCTGCCCATTTGCATAATTTTCCATGTTTATAACAAAATAAACTGTTACAAGTACTGTATAATTCTCAGAATTATTCTTAAGGGTGATGCCAGGTCTATAGAGTACAGAGATGATTATCCAGGATTGTGCGTTAGAGTAGAGACCTGTTTTGCCGTCCTTAGGATTTATCAGTATATTCAACAACTTCAAATAACTAGCCATTTAAAAAAAATCAGTTTGGTTATCAAATTAAATTGTTAACTCTATCTCCCTTCAGATATTGTCTCAACATAATATATCTCAGCACTCTTTGGCTTTACAGCATCTGCATTGTTTTGCTTCTATAATGTGTATCCTACGGTTCCAATATTTGTCCTCCTTTTCCATTATTTCCCTTTCCTTGAATGAAAACTCATTAGGCTGAAACTTCAACACTAACCCCCCCCCCCCCCCCATAGAAGCTGTTTGACCTGCTGAGTATTTCCAGAATTTTCCATTTTCATTTCAGAAGTTGTATCTACAGAAAAATTGTAAATGAGAAAAAAGAGACCTACTGTTCTGTAGATGATTTCCAGCACAATTCGCAAGTTCCAAGCTTGTTAACTGAGAGCGTAGCTTATTGTTTTCATCCTGTACTTTTGCTAACCTTCCTTTTAATGATTCCTTCAAAGATATTCAAACAAAATATCACTGATATCATAGTCAAATCTCCATAGATACTGCATCACCCACTGAGTTACTCCAGCATTTTGTGTCTATAATATATGTTGTATTTTTTCTATCTAAAATATTTTCCTCTTTGTGTTGTATATTTTATATCATTGACTAATACACATCACTGTATCAAGCTATTACTCATGAGAAAATTTATCACAGTATATTTCATTTTGGAATATCAATGAGACAGCTATACGAGACAACAGCAAAAAAAAAATCAGGGAATCTTTAGTTTCTTTAGTTTGTTTTTAATGTTGTGGGGCAGGGTTTGGATAGAAAAAAAATCTTTTACATACAACAAAAATGAAATGTTATTCTTTCTTAGAGTCAAAGTCATGCAGTCATATAACAAGGAAACAGGTCTTTTGGCGACCAAGATGCCCCATCTACACTAGTCACAGCTGCATGCATTTGGCCCTTCTAAACCTTTCCTACCCATGTACCTGTACAAAAGTATTGTTAATGTTGTGATAGTACCTGCCTCAACTCCCTCCTCTGGTAGCTCGTTCCACATACCCACCCCCCTACCCTTTGTGTGGAAAAAGTTGCCCCTCGGTTTCCTGTTAAATCTTTCACCTCTCACTTTAAAGTATATACCTTCAAAGTTATATATTTTGAAAATATTTTAAACTGAAAGAGATCATAGTGCTAATTTTATGTAAAATTTGCTTTAGCACAGTACCTTAGATTCTAAAGAAGATTTAAAGTATGCCTACTTTACGGGAAGTTTAACCTTTTATGATTTTGTTTTCCAGAATGGATTAACTGCACGTAGTTTATCAACAACACTGAAATAAGACACTTCAACTCTCTTAACTGGAGCATTATCAAATACAATTTGATACAAAACTGCTTGAAGAAATATTTTGCAAGGAGAGCAAAAGCTGGGTCAAAAGATAGATTTTAGGGAGTGTGTTCAAAGAACAAAAAGTTAAATGTGCAAGAAGTTTAGGGAGGGAATTTCAGCATTTTGTAACAGGGCAGCTGAAAGCTAATGGTGGGGTGAATTAAAAGGATTAACACAAGGGTCAAATTTACCACAGCACACGGAATTCCAAGTGGATAAAAGGCTGGATATTCTTAGAGATCAATCCCCAATAATTCCCTGTTTTCCTGCAGAACCGTTCTCAGATGTGTTGCACCTTTGTTTGAAGGTTTGTTTTTTAATAAAACAAGATTAATATTTTCTGCAATTTTAAATTACATTTTACAAACTGATTTGTGGCAATACAAGCTACAAAAAGCAAGTTTAATGCTACTTACCAAATCATCTTGTTTCTGAGTCAATTGTTGTTTTACACGATGTAACTCTGCCGTGTCTAGACCAGAGCCTGTTCTGGTTAGCAAAGATTTGTTCTCTTCAGCTAATGCTTTAACCTTTTTTTCTAGGCTTTGAATTTTTGTAATGGACATCGAGTTCAGCACATTAGATAGTAGTTCATGAGCAGGACCTATAGTAACGTATATTGCAATGAAAGGGGAAAAACTCTAGTCCAACATAGTTTTATTGCATTAGGAAGTTCTAACATAGCACTTCAGTTTTCATTCAACATAATTAATTATTTTATATCTTTGATATAAGGGTCACAAATAAGCTTTAGAGCTGAATAGGTGTTTTTAAGTTGCTAAGCTGAGGCACAACAGCTATAATGTACTGTCATGAATATATAATTCTTCAAACTTAATCTAATTTGTTAACTTGTGTATAGTTGCATATAATGCTTCATGTCCCAACAACTTTTGGAAGGAAAATACAATTGTGATGAAAGATTATCAACCGAAACATTTATTTGTGTTTATATTACTTTAGAAAGATAAATCAGACTCATTGTTTAGTTGCCATCATTAATTCAACCTCAAAGGATGAACATGTCCCATCATCAGATATTTTATGACATGAAAGCAAACATAAAAGTGGCAAAATATGCCAGTGGCACCAATTTGTGCCAAGGCCCCAAGTGCTCCAGCATTAACCCATTGGCATTTCCCCCCTTCAAGGACTTCTTGCAAAAATACACTGACCAAGTTTGTGGTCATCTGCTCCCCCTCCCCCCCCCCCCCCACCCCCCACCATCCCCCTATATATAATGAAACTGTAAAGTTTTATTTGCTGAATGAACTGTACAAACTGTTTTTGTGTTTCATTGTTTAATCAAGATCCTGTTGCCTCAAAAAATCTTGACAGATGAATTCTAAATAATCTGAGTTGTGACTTTAATCTCTTGAAGTCTAAATATTCCTCTGATTTAATACAAATTATATTATCCATTCAAAATTCCCAAATATTCTCTAAAGTTTTTACATTACAACATCTAAAAAATCTGCAAAATTAATATTAGTATTTTCACAAGAATATTAATTTAGCATTATTTTCTTTGAAGATATATTGCAGGGAAACAAAAAGATTAACAGCATAGGTTTGTTCAGTCTATTTTGCCAATTAAATCACGTTGTTTAGATTGAAATGAACGACTATACTAAAAACAAAAAATATGAAGGAATCAACCCCAAATCTTATTGAATGAGTTACAACACCCAATCAATGTTTGTACCTCCCCACTTCCAGCCCACCAAGATTTATAACAAGGTCCTGGAAAATATGCATCTTTTGCCATTTCATTCTCTCAACAAAGGAAGACATTGATAATAAAATTCATCACCAACTCCATTTAAAGTTCAAGGCCTCAGCGATCCCCATCCTCCTATATGCTTTAAAGACTTTGGCAATCTATAGTACGTACCACAAATTACTACTATTAATGTTGTCTCTGCAAATCCTCCAAACCCATTGACAGAAAATATGATCCAGTGTCAGTGTCCTCACCTATCACCCCAATATCAAGACTCTGATCATGTTCAGTCAGCACTGGTGGGTAGGCTTTGCTGTCTGCACACCTGACACCAGACTCCCTAAACAAGAACACTATACTTGAACTCTGAAAAGGTAAGAGATTTCCTGGAGGATAAAGGAATGTTTATATAATTTTCACAAAGCGTCCTCAAACAAGCAAAACAAACTTCCTCTCCAACTCAAGGGAAATCCATGAGCCAGTGATCACTCAATATGGAGAATGCGCTTCCACGGTGACAGTAAACACCTTGAGTCCCAACAACAGGAAGTTATGATGAACAAGTTCAAAAAACAGAGGGACCAAACAAAATCTCAAACTAAACACCCACCCACCCCATGAAGCAACAACTATGCTTGTGTGGCAGAGAGCAAGCCAGCTCCTAACCCCCCCAAAATGGAGTGGAAGCAAGTCATTCTCAATCCTGAGGGACTGCCTAATTAATCAGAGTGGTTTACAACTTACTAAGAAATCTCTGATTTGTGTGAAGGGATCTTGAACCATTCCAGTATCGGTCCACCAGATCAAGTAAGTTATGCAAGAGGGAGGAAGCAGTCACACTGATACTAGAACCCAGCCCTATTGGAGTTCGAGGACGATAATCACCACACTCATCTACTTCGAGCAATTTATCCAGAGTTGCCTGCTGGTAAAAGGAGAAATTTAATTACAATGTGTTTACATGCACATTTACCTTCTTCATATTCAGTTCATTTAAAGATCACCAGTCATAATTTATGTTAGATCATTTGAGCACTATTTTTTGTTGCAAATGTACACACACATAAATACACAGTTGATAAGCCAGACAATGGATGAAAATTACCAGTTCAAATAATGTCACTGCAAGTGGTTATAGCTTCTGAAGTATAGTCAGGTTGGCAAATTTAATCAAATATATAAGAGTTTTGAAACGTGGATATATAGGAATAGTTCACAGATTAGCCACAATAATCATGAAATAGTAAACAAACATGACAGACTAAATGACCCATTCCTATCCAAGGTTTCTGTATCAAAACTCCTTAAATCCTATCACGCCACTGGCAACTGTCATTTCTCTTTACTCAATTCAACATCACATTTTGTTTGATAAATCCCTTTAAGCACCTTGGGAAAGTTTACAAAGTTCAAGGGGCAAGTTATTGTTGACAAAGACAACTATTTTTAAAATCATGTGTTCTGGAAACAAATTCAAAAGAAAAGGTTTGATTAGATCTCTTTAGTTGAACATTATATGGCTGCTTCATGCTAGAAACTACACAAATAATTAGCTTAGGTTTAATTAGAAATAAAAAAATATGTATCCCTAAAATAATTTGGAGGATAGGGTTATATCAACATACATTACTCTGATACATTATATTTGAACAACAGTTTATTTAATCATTGTTTTCATCCCACTAACATATTCTCATTTAGTGGTCACCTACTCCCAAACTAACTAGCAGAAGAACATTCTGGTTATTTTCTGTTGTAACTTTGCATCAATGGCTGTTTGAAAATACTTCTCACTCTAAATCCTAAACACTCATTCCCTTTGTTTCGAACATCATCCATACATGTGACTTTGATTATTTTCAAAAATAAAGTTTGCTTTTAAACTAAAATTTAAGAAAAGCACAACACATGCAATAAGAATGAATCAATATATATATAAAATAATAAACTGGATACATAACATTGTTGGCTAAAAGACAACCAAGCTTGGTTAAGTTGTCTGAAGAATTGTAGACAAAATGATAATCTATATTCTTTTCATGGTTATGCTGTGAACTTCCAACATTTACTAATTTTGAAAAAAAAGAAGGGATTTAATGAAATTAAGAAGGGAGTGTTTACATTCATAAAGCACAGATTGTAACCTCAAAATGTGTTAACGAATAACAGTCAATTAAATATTTTGACTGAAATCACCATTGAAAATTCAGGAGGTGGTGGTGGAGAAAAAAAAATCACAGAAATCAGCCTTACCCAAGGCCTTGGGTTATCATCTCCTGGTGGCATAACCTTCAAGTTATTGCAAGACCAGGGTGAGAAATGTGTTGCCACTGGTAGGTTGGGGGTGAGGCAGAAGGGTATGATTAAGAACAGTCAATCAATATTTTAAGTATTTCCTGTGTACACGATGTTACACCAATTCACTAATACTGGAGAAAACCTTAACTATATGCATTGGAAAGAAGTGCTCTTTGGAAAAATATCAAGGTTAAATATGCAGGGTAACTTACCTTTCTATCATAACTCGGTGGGTTGTACAACAATGAATTTAAACTGCTTGTTTTCTTTGCATCTAATTTTGACTCAAAGTTTTCCATATTGGCTGTAGTTAGTTGAGATGGTCTTTCTGAGCTTTTACTGGCCATAAGTTCCGTATTCATTTGCTCAGTAAAGCCTCTCTTTGAGCCAACGGAATAAAGGGATGTAAGAGAACTGCTGGGTGATATTAAACTTTGTCGATCAACTAGGTGGTCAGAAGATGAAGTTCCGTGATGTGGCATCAGGCTAATAGAAGGCATTCTTGATCTGTGACTGCTGGCGCTATCATCTATAAGGGTACTTTTACTGCTTCCATATGCGCTACTCGTTTTCAAGTCTGGACAATTAAGAACAAAAATCAGAAAATCAGTATTGCTTCATACAAAATTAATTTACCATTCAATGTTTACAACAAAATATTCAGTTTACCCAAATAAACATTACAGCCATCTGAAATATGTATTAATGGAAAGAGTAATTGTTCAAAAATGCTGAATATTGACATTTCCTGTGCAATATTGAAGCTCGTGGCACTGGTTTTTGCTTTATAGTTTTTCCCAAAATCATCATAAAACAGATGATTCAATTAAGATTACATCACACAGAAATAAAAAAAGCAAACAAAATGCTTGCAGAAAAGCATTTATCCACATTTACTATTAATCTTCACTTTCACCAGTACATTGTGCAGGTATCAATCTTGTCATTGTCTCGGATTTAGCAATAACAAAAACTAAGAATACAATTCCATTCCAATATGCTTTTCCCCATGAGACCATAATTAACTTGGCCCCAGGAGCCAAATTGCCTACCTCAGTACGCTTATCAGAGAGACATATTAAGACCTCAAAATGTGCCAGAGAATTTCAATGTATTCTTTTGAAGTGTGAAGAGAGAAATTGGATGCAATTAAATCGAACTTGTGAAAATCATTACAAATGAGCAGTATAACTTGTCTCTGTATACTTGTTATATGCATTCTCTACCTAGAATGGGAAATCTTGCACAAAAAGCAATACTTCCCCATCTTATTGTTACCATTTTTAGTCTAAGCAGGTTTCTTTTCAGCATTTCTCATAATCCTGAAAAGAGAGCATTAGTTTAAAGAGTAAAATGTAATTGTATTTTTTTCTAAACTTCTGCGTCACTATCCTATCCTAAATATTTACAATTCCTGGTAACATGTGGCTTGTGATGTGCACAGTAATTTATTAACATATAAAGCACATAAATCTTATTGAAATGTAATAGCATTCAAATATTGTTGATAAAATAAAAACATTCCATCGAAAAATGAGCAGAGTAAAATGCAAATCCGAGTACTTTTACCTGAATTCAATTTAAATAATCTGTCACTACTCATTCCAATATTTGCTCTGTCCGTCTGATGGTTTAAGTACGAATTCTGAGACTCCAAAGTGGACTGATAAGTCTTTGTATCTGCGTATGATTGTTTGTGATAGTCACGCGGTAATATACTACTCGTTTCAAAGTTTGAAGAAGTATCTTTCATTACAGTAGGATCTGTGTAATCCATAACATTTCTTTCCTTTTTGCTATAGCTTGAAGAATGGTCATATTCTGAATTAATAGAATTTTTCTGGCAATTCTTCTCATCTGTACACAAATCCAATATTTTATCTGAAAATGTTACTTTGAATCCTTCCCTTGGACGATTACAAACATTCTTCCCAATAGAACGCAAAGAGGATCGGCCTGGTGTCTGATAAGTTCTGTAATCATCTGAAAGATAAATATGTTGCAAAAAAAGGTTGTGTTAAATTCAAAATTATTCTTATACTAATACTTCTATATTTCCCGCAAGCATTTGTCCATAGTCCGTTAATAATTTCAGGAAAAGCTCCATACTTGGCTGACACACAATGTTTCTATCCCAATCATATAAAGATATGGAGAGGAAAAGAATAATGTTATCATAATTAGGTTATTTGAATATGTAGAATTTCATCTATATTAGTTCCAAAAAAAAAAGTGGAACCAATGTTAATTAAATATTAAAAAGACTTTACTTGTATGTTCCTGACATTTCAACCACTGATTTCCATCCTCTTAAATTATAAAGCTTACAATTACTTCTAAATAAATATATTAAATGATGAATTTTAAACATTATACTTTATGTTCATCTCTAATCAATGCTTTGTTTCTTAATTCTCCTTACTCAATCCTCACTTTGAAAGAGACAAATAATAATTTGAATGGCTTAAATAGACTACAAAATGTATTTCAGCAAAACCTGGTAGAGGGCCGTTAATAAGTAAACTTGGTCATGGCTTGCACTTTGGCAGTGTCAGTAAACATTTAGAGTCAAGAGTGTTTTATTGTCATATGTCCCAGACAGGACAATGAAATTCTTACTTGCTGCAGCACAACAGAATGTGTGAATATGTAAACATTGTATATCACGGGAAAAAAAAGAAAAAGTTCAATAAATAACAAATATAGTGCAAATAACAAATAATAATATAGTCTTTTGCAGTTCAGAGCTCATAGCTTATTCGTTGTGTTTAATAGACTGATGGCTGTGGGGAAGCAGCTGTTCCTGAACCTGGACGTTAGTCTTCAGGCTCCTGTACCTTCTTCCTGATGGCAGTGGTGTGATAAGTGTGTGGCCAGGATGGTGTGGGTCCTTGATGATTTTAGCTGCCTATTTGAGGCAGCGATTACAATATATCCCTTCGACGGTGGGGAGGTCAAAGCCGGTGATGGACTGGGCAGTGGTCACAACTTTTTGTAGTCTTTTTCGCTCCTGGACTTTCAAGTTGCCGAACCAGGCCACGATGCAACCAGTCAGAATGCTCTCTACCGTGCACCTGTAGAAGTTTAGGAGAATCCTCTTCGACATGCTGAATTTCTGTAATCTTCTCAGGAAGTAGAGTCGCTGATGTGCCTTCTTTACAATTGCATCGATGTGCTGGGTCCAGGAAAGATCTTCTGATATATGCACGCCCAGGAATTTGAAATTATTGAACCTCTCCACCATCGTCCCGTTGATATAAACAGGATTGTGGGTCCTCATCCTTCCCCTACTAAAGTCCACAATCAGTTCCTTGTTGTTGTGCTGGCACCATTTGGTCAGTCGATCTCACTTCTATACTCTGACTCCACATCGGTGATTCGTCCAACCACAGTGGTGTCATCGGCTAACTTGATAATGGAGTTCGCACTATGACCGGCTACGCAGTCATGTGTATAGAGTGAGTTAAGCAGGGGGCCGAGCACGCAGCCTTGAGGCTAATCCCCGAGTAAGATCATATACTTTTGGGGTTTTCTTGCATAGTATATAATTTTTTTAAGTTTCTAAATTACACGAGTATAATATTTCCAAGTTAAAAATTTAGATAAGCAAGAAAAGAAAAGCCTTCAAAAGCAAATAACACAAAATGTATTCACTTCTTTAAATTTAATTGAAAGTCAGTAATTGGAGTTATACAGCATGGTGACAGACAATTCAGCCCAACTCATCCATACTGACTGAGGTGCCATTGTAGTCCCATTTGCCTGCATTTGGCCCAGCTATATTACTAAAAGTCTGATCTTGACCGCTTTTGGCTCGCTGTGCTGTGATTTCCAAGAGAACGCCGCCACCTATGGCCGTCATTTTTGGCCACCTCGCTCAGAGCCCCCCTCCGCCTGCCTGGACTGGAAGACTTTTCCCATCTGCGAAATCTCAGAGATATATTAATGTTTTAAAAAATGTTGCCATTCTCTCTGCTGCCCCTGCTGGTGGGAGGGGGAGGGACTATAAAACCCAGAAGTGGTGTGCCTCACAATCTCTGCAAGATGGAGGAAGCGAGAGGTTCACGTCTCTCTGAGCTCTGAATAATACTGAACACATGTCTACTCAACTGTGAGTGCCCTTAATGTGGTTTGAGAATGAAACCACATTAAGGGTTTTGGGGTTGAAGTAAAAAGGCAGTGCAAATGGATGTTTGGGGGGGTTTTGGGTTGAAGTAAAAAGACAGTGCAAATGGATGTTTGGTTTTTTTTTGGGTTGAAGTAAAAAGACAGTGCAAATGGTTGTTTGGGGGGGGTTTAGGGTTGAAGTAAAAAGGCAGTGCAAATGGTTGTTTGGGGGGGGGGTTGGGTTGAAGTAAAAAGGCAGTGCAAATGGTTGTTTGGCGCGGGGGTTTGGGTTGAAGTAAAAAGGCAGTGCAAATGGTTGTTTGGGGCGGGGGTTTGGGTTGAAGTAAAAAGGCAGTGCAAATGGTTGTTTGTTTTTTTTGGGGGTTGAAGTAAAAAGACAGTGCAAGTGGATGTTTGGGGTTTTTTTTGTTGAAGTAAAAAGAGTGCAAATGGTTGTTTGGAGGGGGGTTTTGGGTTGAAGTAAAAAGGCAGTGCAAATGGTTGTTTGGGGGGGGTTGGGTTGAAGTAAAAAGGCAGTGCAAATAGTTGTTTGGGGGGGGGTTGGGTTGAAGTAAAAAGGCAGTGCAAATGGTTGGGTGACATTTTTACTTCAACCCAAACCTCTCCCCCCAAACAACCATTTGCACTGCCATTTTACTTCAACCCAAAACCCCACAAACATCCATTTGCACTGCCCTTTTACTTCAACCCAACCCCCTCACCCAAACAACCATTTGCACTGCCTTTTTACTTCAACCCCCCAAAAAACCAAACAACCATTTGCACAAATGGATTTGAATTTGGTGGCCTTGCACTCTGCTTGAAATGGAATTTCAAGGAATAGCCGTGAGTCATCTGCCAGCCCATCAGCCGTGAGTGAGCTGCCAGCACATCAGGCTTGAGGGACTGCGCTGCCACCCCAAGAATCCATTTGGCCCACAATGTCCATACTAGCCCTCTGGAGACCAGTAGTCCCTGCAGCCAACAACACCCATACCAGCGCTCTAGAAAGCCCCCACCCCCCCTCCCCACTGGCAACCAATATTGGAATTGGTGGAGAGGTGGAATATTGCGTTGGGGGACCAGCCCTCCCGTGTGAACATGGGACCCAATGGGTCCCACTTAGTCTAGTATCCTTCTAAATCTTTCCTATCTTTGTAGCCATCCAAATGTTAAACAATTATGCAATTAATTTATTTTCATACTATGTTATCCAAGTCAATGCAGGCTAAATCTGCACTGTCTGTGAACAAAATAATATAGTGCAGATGTCAAGAATGGATCACATGGGGTTTAATTTTATAGCTGCAAATTCTGTATAATCCGTTTGTAAACCATATCATTTGGGAATGCATATTCGTGCATGGAAACCACATAACAAATACTACAATATTGCTTAAAAGGTATGTACCACCAGATTCAGGAACAGCTTCTTCATTAATGTTATCAGACTACTGAACAGATCCCTAATAAGATAAAGATGTGGTCACGATCTCCCAACCTACCACATTGTGGCGCTTGCACTTTTTTTTGTATCTATACTTACTCTGTAACTGTAATGCTAAAACACTAATACTATATTCTGCACTCTGGTATTTTTCTCTTTGTACTATCCGTTGTACTTATGTATGGCTTGTTATACTTACTGTATGTATCGTGTGATTTGACTGGATAGTAAGCAAACATTTTTTACCGTATCTCTGCACACTTGACAATAATAAACCAATACCAATCACACGTGAAATGTCATGATAGTCAAAGAAAAACATCTCTATGATTTTAAATATATAATCCTAAAATCTAGATTGCATTCAAGAAGCTATGATCATTGTGTTCAGATATGGTGATCAGGTCAAGCCAATCAATATTGTATCATCAATATCACCAAGACTGCTCTGATAGCTCTTAACACCTTGAGCTAAAATAAAAAGCCACAGAATGTAGGGATGCATACATCTGAAATAAGTACTTGAATCTTACATAAATACTCTGGTTAATGTGCAAAAACAGCATTAGAATGCAAAGTAATATGTACTTAGAAAAAGTTGATTGCACTTAAGGTTTTTTTTAAATCAAGAGTTTCTCAAAATAATTATGCTGAGGCCCTGTATCTTCCCAAATGAGTTGGTTTTGTGATATAGTTCAATTTAAAATGAAGATGCACATAGTAGAACTGATGCACATAGCAGAATTGTGATAAAAAATAAAATTCTCTCCATAAGGCCGATGTTAAAAGTAAGCAACACTATGGGACAATTACTTGTAACTTTATGTTCCCATATTGCTCAATAAAACTACAGACATGAACACTTGCATTCAAGCTGCATCAGTTCATCATAAGTGTGAGAATTTTAGGTCATCACCTCTTGAATGTGAATGTATAAATGAAATGTGATGGGTCCTTCTTGACTTAAATAAACAGATGATTCAATAAACAATAAATAAACTTTTATTTCAAACTTATACCCAAACACCATCTCTCAAGGCTTTACCTTCACTGAGGTAACCGTGATGCTGTCCACTTCTCAAATGTTCTGATTCCTGCAAAAAAATGTTTTATTAAGATACTATTCAGGTTTTACAAGTAAAGAAAGATCATCTGCTGTCTAACGGTAAATATTGCTCCATTTTTAAATTACGCAGATAGTCTAATTTACACTGTGCATTGATTTGTTTCCATTAATTGTACTGTGTCTCCAGCGCAAAGTGATTCACGCAACGTCAGCAGCAAGTATTCAAAATTTTGTCCAGCTAAGTGCAAGTTAGCAAGATTCTCAAAGAATATAGAGGCAAGTAAAACATATTAATTATTTTTCAGAAGAAAATATTTAGTTTGTTTTTACTAATCAGTTTAAGCAAATAAAAACAAATTGAATACGCAAAACAAAATTTGATATAGCAGGTGATGTGTTGCAGATGTCGTATGTGGGAATTGGTTGAGACTAGCGAGATCTCCTGCAATCACATCTGAGGCAGCCATGACTTTGGGTCAGCTTGGAAATGTAACATGAGGTAGGGATTTGGGCAGAAGGACGTGGGTGCAAAGTCATATAGGTACTGGGAACCCAGGATATAGTGATATAAAAGTCCATGCCATTTCCCTATAGGGTATGAACAAAGACTGGAGAGAGGACAGGCAATCGAACCAAAGATTCACCCAGGTGGGCACAATGAAAAGCAACATGGTGCTGGGAAGGGATAATAGTTAGGTGTACGGCTATGGCTCTGAAGGCTGCATTCACTGCCTGGTGTCTGGATTAAAAGAGATCTCCTCAGAATTATAGAGCAATGGAATAGGAAGATCTGTTTGTCATGATGTACATAAGAACTATTCACAGATAGAAATAGGAATGATATTACTGAGAAACAATGAGAAGATAGAGTTCTAACTTTTTTTGTTTTGTCTTTCATCAACTGAGCAGATTTCTATCTTAAACCCCTGTCTCACGGTGCGAGTTGACCCACGAGGTACCCCGAGTTTAAAACAAATTTAACTCATGGTAATCACGTACAATTAACGTAGCGGGAACGTCGGAACTCATGGACGCAACTTAGCGACTCGTGGCGCTAACGGCAGGTACCCGTGAAACTTGATAACTCTTGAAAAAACTCAAACATGTTTAAAGTTTTCCACGAGTAAAATGTACTGTTGAAGTTAAAAATTGAAACATTTAAACTCGTTGTAAGAACTTGGTGGCCCTTGAGTTAAACTTAGTGACTCTTGAGTCTATCGTGTTAACTCGTGGGCATCCTGAACTCGGCAGCTGGACAGAGAAAAAAAAGTTTAAATCAGATTAAATCGCCATTCTGTAACTTGCAGTTGATGCAGACAGCAGTGTGGGGAGGAATTTGCAGTGAGCGTGTTGTGCTGGAATTAGTTGGTCCAGGCCCTTGTCTCACCTTTCCTCCCCCCCACCACCCCATGATCATAATAAGCCCTCGCGATTTGGAACTTCCCGAGGTCCTTGCTGAAGACGGAGGGGATTGTCAGCAGAAACTGGGACAAAGGCAGCACAAAGCAAGACCTGGTCATGTTGTGACCAAAAGCCTACAGAAGCACATCTGGAATCACACAGAAATAGCCCTGGGACGATGCCTGACCACAGCTGGAATTGTACTGGAGCACAGCTGGAAGCTCTCTGGACGTCTTCTTAGACCATACTCAGACACATCAGGAATCATGTGCAGGAAGGAACTGCAGACGCTGGTTCAAACCGAAGATAGACACAAAAAGCTGGAGTAACTCAGCGGGTCAGACAGCATCCCTGGAGAAAAGGAATAGGTGATGTTTCGGGTCGAGACCCTTCTTCAGACTGTGAGTCAGGGGAAAGGGAGACGAGAGATCATTTTCCCCTGACCCTCAGACATCAGGAATCACATTGGATTAGACCTGGACCATCTCCGCTGCATGGTGGTACAGCAGTTAATGCTGATGCCTCGTGGTCTCAGGTTCGATCCTGAGATCAGCTGCTGTCCGTGTGGCGTTAGCGTCTGCTTTTTGAATTCCCACAAATAGCACAAGGTTTAAGTCAACATTTTAAAACCATTTTAAACAACATAGGTTACAATACAGTAAAGGATTATGTTTAACCCAATCACTGGGCGCTAGTGTTGTACCATTAGGAAAAACATTGTTAAAACGTGCTGCACCTCTGGTCAGTACAAATATCTCAGAAGCAGCATTTATTTGAAAATGAGACATATTTATACAGATTATTCCTGAAATATTTGAGGTTTATTTATTTGTAGGCTATTTCTGCTCAGGAAGATACGCCAGTAAAATGGCTCTGGCTAAAATCAACACTTCACACATTAATAATAAGTCAAAAGCAAGTTACAGCAGATACTGAAAATCAGAAAAAGATAGAGAAAAGAGTAGAAAATGCTTCACATCTCAGGCTGCACAGAGAGTGAGTCACACACACACAGACAGGGGTCAACGTTAATTAAATCTCAAAAGAACTGCAGCTGCTGGAAATCTGAAGTAAAAACAGAAAGGGCTCAAGAGTAACTCTGGAGAGGAACTTGGTAACTCGGGAGACGAACTTGAAACATCGCAGAAATGACAAGTAAACGGCAAACTTAGTCATACCCGTGGGAACTCGGTTAAACTCTTGATCATACAATTGGAATCTCGTACACAACCACGAGTCTTTCACTCGGGGTAACTCGTGGGTCAACTCGCACCGTGAGACAGGGCTATTAGACTATGTTTAGATTGCAAGCTGAATATCCTGACAGATCTTTAAAAACTTATTGCAACCTTCAATCACTTTTGCAAGTGACAAAAGTACTGGCTCGAAGTACTTGATCATTTAACATTTATTTAATTGGGTTGCCAAAAAGACACACTTGTTAAAAACAATTTTAAAAGAACTACTGATAAACATAGAAAATAGGTGCAGGAGTAGGCCATTCGGCCCTTCGAGCTTGCACCGCCATTCGATATGATCATGGCTGATCATCCAACTCAGTATCCCATCCCTGCCTTCTCTCCATACCCCTTGATCCCTTTAGCCACAAGGGCCACATCCAACTCCCTCTTAAATATAGCCAATGAACTGGCCTCAACTACCTTCTGTGGCAGAGAATTCCACAGATTCACCACTCTCTGTGTAAAAAAGGATTTTCTCATCTCGGTCCTAAAAGACTTCCCTCTTATCCTTAAACTGTGACCCCTAGTTCTGGACTTCCCCAACATCGGGAATAATCTTCCTGCATCTCGCCTGTCCAACCCCTTAAGAATTTTGTACGTTTCTCTAAGATCCCCCCTCAATCTTCTAAATTCTAGCGTGTACAAGCCGAGTCTATCCAGTCTTTCTTCATATGACAGTCCTGCCATCCCAGGAATCAGTCTGGTGAACATTCTCTGTACTCCCTCTATGGCAAGAATGTCTTTCCTCAGATTAGGAGATAAAAACTGTACGCAATACTCCAGGTGTGGTCTCACCAAGACCCTGTACAACTGCAGTAGAACCTCCCTGCTCTTATACTCAAATCCTTTTGCTATGAATGCTAACATACCATTTGCTTTCTTCACTGCCTGCTGCACCTGCATGCCTACTTTCAATGATTGGTGTACCATGACACCCAGGTCTCGTTGCATCTCCCCTTTTCCTAATCGGCCACCATTCAGATAATAGTCTACTTTCCTGTTTTTGCCACCAAAGTGGATAACCTCACATTTATCCACATTATACTGCATCTGCCATGCATTTGCCCACTCACCCAACCTATCCATGTCACCTTGCAGCCGCCTAGCATCCTCCTCACAGCTAACACTGGCCCCCAGCTTCGTGTCATCCGCAAACTTGGAGATGTTGCATTCAATTCCCTCATCCAGATCATTAATATATATTGTAAATAGCTGGGGTCCCAGCACTGAGCCTTGCGGTACCCCACTAGTCACTGCCTGCCATTCTGAAAAGGACCCGTTTACTCCTACTCTTTGCTTCCTGTCTGCCAGCCAGTTCTCTATCCACATCAATACTGAACCCCCAATACCGTGTGCTTTAAGTTTGCATACTAATCTCTTATGTGGGACCTTGTCGAAAGCCTTCTGAAAGTCCAGATATAACACATCCACTGGTTCTCCCTTATCCACTCTACCAGTTACATCCTCGAAAAATTCTATAAGATTCGTCAGACATGATTTACCTTTCATAAATCCATGCTGACCTTGTCCAATGAATTCACCACTTTCCAAATGTACTGCTATCCCATCTTTAATAACCGACTCCAGAATTTCCCCCACCACCGATGTTAGACTAACTGGTCTGTAATTCCCCGTTTTCTCTCTCCCTCCCTTTTTAAAAAGTAGGGTTACATTAGCTACGCTCCAGTCCTCAGGAACTACTCCAGAATCTAAAGAGTTTTGAAAAATTATCACTAATGCATCCACTATTTCTGCGGCTATTTCCTTAAGTACTCTGGGATGCAACTTATCTGGCCCTGGGGATTTATCGGCCTTTAATCCATTCAATTTACCTAACACCACTTCCCAGCTAACCTGGATTTCACTCAGTTCCTCCATCTCATTTAACCCCCGGTCCCTTGCTATTTCCGGCAGATTATTTATGTCTTCCTTAGTGAAGACAGAACCAAAGTAGTTATTCAATTGGTCTGTAATGTCCTTGTTCCCCATGATCAATTCGCCTGTTTCTGATGGCAAGGGACCTACATTTGTTTTAACTAATCTTTTCCTCTTCACATATCTATAAAAACTTTTGCAGTCAGTTTTTATGTTCCATGCCAGTTTTCTTTCATAATCTATTTTCCCTTTCCTAATTAAGCCTTTTGTCCACCTCTGCTGGACTCTGAATTTCTCCCAGTCCTCTGGTAGGCTGCTTTTTCTGGCTAATTTGTACGCTTCATCTTTTGTTTTGATACTATCCCTGATTTCCCTTGTTATCCACGGATGCACTACCTTCCCCGATTTATTCTTTTGCCAAACTGGGATGAACAATTGTTGTAGTTCATCCATGCAGTTTTTAAATGCCTTCCATTGCATATCCACCGTCAACCCTTTAAGAATCATTTGCCAGTCTATCTTGGCCAATTCACCCAATCTATATGTAGATTGAAGTCACCCATTATAATTGTTTTACCTTTGTTGCACGCATTCCTAATTTCCTGCTGAAAAGGCTAAGTTCATTAACAAATGATCGTACCATAGGGTCTAAACTCATCTTGCTAGACACGTCATTTTCTCTGGTGTCCTTCACATCCCTTGTAGAATAAAGAGCTGATAATGGAGGCCGACTGCAAGCAGATTCTCGATGCTCATTCATCATCTGAAAGTCATGAGGTGCCCATCTTTCCTTCAAATCTACGGGAAACAAACGAAAATTACAAAAACGATCATATAAAGCTCCTCAAACTATTTAAACTACTGCTGTGCCCAACCAAAGGAAAGACAAATTGCTGGATTAACTCAGACAGCATCCCTGGAGAAAATGGATGGTCGGAACTCTTCTTCAGACTGAAGTACGATTCCAACACGAAATGAGGGTCTGAAAAAGGGGTTCCGATCCAAAAAGTCACCTATCCGTGTTTTCCGGGGATGCTGCCTGATCCAGCATTTTGTGTCTTTCCTTGGTAAACCACCATACACAGTTCCTTGCTTTTATCAAAGGGAAGTGTCTGTAGATCAAACAGTATTGCTGATTTGATCCGTCTGGTTTTGCTGCTGATGACCTGATCCATAATCCATGTCAGGTTTTCCACACCACCACCTGGTGGCATGCGGGCAGCCATGCTGGTTAGTTCTACTTACGACTCGGAGCCTACAGTACTCATTTCGATGGTCTCTGTATGTATTCTAATTAAAGTACTTGTTATGATATATAACGACTGTATCAATAGTACTTTGCACATGGTGTCGGAGGTGGAATTTCGGTTCGACTTTGGCTGTTATTTACAAGGCTTTTCATAGTCTCAGATATGGCTGAAGTTTTCAACAAACCTGACCCACTCTTTTTTGATAGCAGAATCAGACAGTGGTGGCGTACCTTCGAACGACAGTATGATTTGTTCATTGCTGCAACTTCTCATGACAAGCCGGCAATGGTCCGTGCAAGCATGCTCCTTCTCCTCGCAGATGAAGCTTACGAACGAGCACAACAGTTTGTGTATGCTGAGGCAATAACTCATCAACCTGCCGATGGTGGGATGTCGATCGTGACCCCGGCTGAGTCGCCTGACAACCCGGAGTGTCTCAAAAGAAAGTTTCGACAATTGTGTGACCCTCAAGCTAATCCACTCATCAAACGTGTGAAATATTTCTCAAGATACCAGAATGAAGGTGAAACTATTGAATCGTTTGTATGTGCTATAAAAAAGGCTGCAGGAACTTGCAGATTTGGCAATCTCAAAGACAAATTTATTAGAGACCGGTTGGTGTGTGGTCTTCTTAATGACAAGCTGAGAAGAAAGCTCGTCCGCAATCCTGCAATAACTCTGGATAGAGCTGTAGCGGTCTGTGAGATTTACGAGCTGTCGATTCGCAATGCTCAAACGCTCACTCAGGCACAACATTCCAACGTGGGAGTAGATAGTATACATTCCACTATAGAGGGTGATAGCATGCTAGCTCCATTTCCAAGGCAACGAAGGCAACAGCAGATAGCACTACAGGGTCAGCTTGGGAGCGCTCAGGCCTTATCTCCCAGTCAACCCAGGCAAGAATTAACAAGGCAGAGACAGTTTAATTATCCTGCGGCTTGTTTTAGTTCAAGAATGTAATAACTGTGGCGGTGCACACTTGGCTAAGAGAGAGAAGTCCAGCAGGGCCGGGCCGGGTCTGACATATTTTCAGATCTTCTCAAACTCCGCAACATTCCATGTGATCCCACACTAGGTTTGCCGGCTCAGCGACTCATGTCCAAACAGACCAGGACTACTCTTCCAGTCTCGAAGCAGCTGCTCCAGTCACAAGTCTGAGAGCCCGAGGCGGTTCGGGCGCATCTGCAGCGTAAAAGACAGACGCAGAAGGCGTACTACGACCGTTCTAGTTGTCCTCTCCAACCATTGTCGGAGGGTCAGGTGGTCTGTCTCCAAACCCAGAAGGGGTATGACCGTATGGGCACGGTCAAGGAGGTGTGTCCGGAACCAAGGTCTTATTTGATTCAATCTGGCGGAGGTCTCTACAGACGAAACTGACGACATATTCTGCCAGTAAATGAGCCAGTGCCATTGAGGCAGGTTCAGTATGATTATGCAGATGACCCAGATGATGTGTTATGGACAGAGGATGGAAATGATTATCTGAATGAGGGACATGTGACAGCAGACGGTGAGTAGTTCTGGGATCAGGACTTTGTTTCTGCACCTGCAAAAGGACTGCTAATGGGGCTGGTGCTGATGATGAAGACCCCTGTAAAGCCTGTCAACAAATCCCCTGTGAAACCTGTGCTGGTTGAGTCGTCGCCTTCTAAGAAACTCCGATGAGGCCGTGAAGAGTTAATCCGCTATTATATCGTTGCTGCCATATTTAACCACTTTCTGTAATGAAAGAGCTAATTACTAATGCATTGCTTGCGACCAGATCTTGTGGCTTTGTATTTCTTTTTCAGGATAAGCTTTCTCTTGGAAAAGTACTATAGATAAGAGGGGCCCGTTAGGGTAGTCAGTAGTCAGCACTGATAAGGGGGACAGACACAGAAAAACAACTCCCATGTTAGGACTGGACTGTTGCATCTTGGGATTATGACTAATGTCTTTGGAATGCTTGTTTTGAGCAAAACGAATGTCCCCAAAACAACTCCATATTAGGACTTGGCTGATGCTTCTTGGGACATTACCTAATGCCCCTGGTATTCTGCGTACATGACATTTTTGTATAAAAGACCCCAGGATTCTTTGTTAATTTGAGTGGTATCTTGGGAGAATCAGAAGTATCACTGGATAGTTCTGGACTGTAACATCTCCCGTCTGAGGTAAAAGTAAAGCTTGTATGGGTTTACCTTAACTCATTGTATTTTGTCTGTTTTTTAAGATGCGAACATTATCAGCCGTGGCCTGTGGCGACATCTCCTGTCAGGGTACGGCTGAAGGCCTGTACCGAACACGTGCAGGACAGGTCAGCAAGCCTGTGGCTAGATACGGGGATTATGTCTAGATGCAGATCTTGGACTCTTATTAACTATAACCGATGTTACTTATATTACTTGCAACATATCCTCCATTGCTTTACTGTAGATGATAGTTATTTTTTATAGCTTTTATATACATATTACGTCTGCATGCTTTATGTTTGCCCTCTGAGTAAAAGTCTAAGAAGGGGGATGTAGATCAAACAGTATTGCTGATTTGATCCGTGTCTGGTTTTGCTGCTGATGACCTGATCCATATTCCATGTAAGGAATGGCAAGCGGGCAGCCATGCTGGTTAGTTCTACTACGACTCGGAGCCTACAGTACTCATTTTGATGGTCTCTGTATGTATTCTAATTAAAGTACTTGTTATGATATATAACGACTGTATCAATAGTACATTGCACAGTGTCTTGGTTATCTTGTTCGAGTCTAAGGTGCATTCGATTAAAATTACATGAACAATTTTAGAAAGGCGATTTGAACATAAGAACATTTTCAGATAATGCTAAAACTAATTTATTAAACACTCAAGGTCACACACACATCCATCGATGCAGTTCAATGCCCATGCTGAAAGAATTTAGTGAATTAGTATGAATTACATAAGTAGCTACTGTTTCATTGATAATTAGAGACAAATATCCCAACTTTAAAAAACTGAATTAAGTTACATGCACTTTGCAAGTAATCCAACAGCAATTTTTATACAAGTTGGTCTGCATATGAACTGGTTTAGTAAGTAGTGTGCCATATTTAAACAACATGCACCAAACAAAAAGAATACCTGAAAAGTATGAAAATGCTGACAACTGGATCACGTAAATTTGACTGCATTTCCTTTCATCAGCCAACAAAACTGAGGCTTTAAGAATACAGCAGGGGTGGAAATTGCAAATGGAAGTTGCAATGCTGTGGGGAATGACGCAGTTTGTATGAGTTTGTGGGAAATGGAGAATGTGTTGGTGTCAGGCCAGTGCAAATCAAGATGATTATATGTGAAAAATGCAATGGCGAGTGTGATCATCAAGAAAAGATATTGAAATACCTATGTGGTGAAGAGAAGGGTCAAAATTTTCAGGCCAGAGGATAGAGTTGGGATTGATGGGAAGGTGGTGAATGTTGCATTTGTTAGAGAGGGTGTGGAGATCAAAATAAAAGGGAACATCAACATTTCAGAATCCCTCCGCATTTAAAAAGCACTCTACTTTTCTGTAAAATTAGGCATAATGGATAACATCACATTTTTGACTAGTACATTGATACAATTTTCCTCAGCCATTATTAGGCCGTGGCCTGTGAAAATGCAAGTGAAAATTGAAGCATACTGTCATCAAATCACACAAACAAATGTTTTTGTTGCTAGTATACGAAAACATGCTACCTATTAAAAAAATTTCATTGCCTCCAAACTAAGTAAATTTACTTTTACGTAAGGAGACCAAAGCTGTACACAGTTATTCCAACAATGTTCTCTTTAATTACAGTACGATCTAATTATTCCTACTCAAGTTTTCTCATAATATAGGCTAATACATAATTTGCCTTCCTAATTGTATGCCATTCCTGCATGTTGGCTTTCAGTAACTTGTGGACGAGCTCCAGGTCCCTTTGAACATCAACCTTTCACATTTTCTCTCACCATTTAAAAGTATTCTGCCTTACTATTTCGTGAACTTTAATGGATAACATCACATTTTTGACATTGTTTTCTATCAGAGTGGGGGTGGTGTTGATTGGCAGGTGGGTGGACAAAGGCCAGAAATGAAAACATCCCCCATTCATCCTGTACTGATCCCCCATCCATCCTGTACTGATCTCCCCATCCATCCCGCACTGACCCCCCCATTCATCCTGTAGTGAGCTCCCCATTCATCCTGTACTGATCTTCCCATCCATCCTGTAGTGATCCCCCCCATTTATCCTGTACTGATCTCCCCATCCATCCTGTAGTGATCTCCCCATTCATCCTGTAGTGATCCCCCCTCCATTTATCCTGCACTGATCTCCCCATCCATCCTGTACTGAACCCCCCATCCATCCTGTACTGGTCCCCCCATCCATCCTGCACAGATGCCCCCCGTCAATCCCGTACTGAACCCCCCATTCAACACCACTGACATCTCCCCGTGCTCTGCCCTCACAATTTAACCTACTCCCAACCAACACGTACTAATTCACCTGCCTCAATCCATCCATTCTGCACCGACTGCCTTCTTAACCCCCCCGCCACCTATCCACCCCCGACACTACTGCGCTGGAAATGTCTTTAGAGCGAACATTGACTATGTTTGATAACGGAATGCAATCAAATGTGTTTTAATTCACAATGTTATTATTTGTTTTAGTCCATAAAGATGGATTAATTAAATTGTGAACACGTGAAACATTAAAACCGCAGTGTTCGATTGTCACTGCTACCGTTGATACGTTATTACAGAATTCATTTTAACGGCAAATCAATGCTCTTAATATGGAGTATCAGTACTGTAGTTATTAAAGAGCAACATTCACAACTATACGTTGGATTTATCCAGGTTTTACTTCTAGTCGATTATATACATCACAAATTTGGTCGGGGAGATATTTCAGTTGAAATTTAACGTTAATTCTGAAGTGGGAATGATGGAAACAGCGTTTATCAATAAAAAAAATTTAATCTGGTGCTTACAAACTGGGTATCTTCATTGCTGTTCACAACACGTACATCTAATCTGAATATCCGATAATGTGGTGTCTTGACACCTTTAAATATATTACCAAAAGAACATTTGCTGCAGTTATGTCCTTTGGCCATCTCTTGTCAGTTAGTGTAATGTTTAACCTGTCAGATAGGTATAGTCGGTTTTTAACAGCTATTATCATAAAATGCCTATAGAAATTTCCTTGCAACCTATATATTTTGTTGTGGATAAAATTATGTGGGAAGCGAGAGTGTTTTCTGTACCAATAGCAATAACGACCCACGCTATGGCCACGTTATGGTAATTTTTCGGTCCTTCACAGAAAACATGCTTGCATCAATCTGTAGTGTGCATGGTTAAGCATATATGTTACCAATGGTCCAGGATTTATTGACACAGGTTGATCATACGCTGAATAATCCAACCACATTTTAATTTTGGAAGTGGAAAGAACTAATAGAAATTGCATTAATTGCAATGTGCAAAAGAGTTGAGATACTGTCTTATAATTTTGCTGCATGTCATTGTGGGATATATCATGTCTTGATTGGTGAATATGTTTAGTTTGTGACTTTATTTTGAAGCAGAAAATAATATGTGAATGCTTCATTGAGTATAATTCCGACTGGTAACTATGCACTTCGTCCGAGCACATTATCGCACGCGTCATGCAAGCCATCTTAAATGACCACCTAAACTGTCATTTGGCAACCTAAAAAGCTGCCAAGGTGCCCGGCTGGCAACAGGGAAAAAAGTTAAGCGAGAGCCCTGTTAGTGTGTCAAAGGTTCTGTGAAGTAGTCAGGAGAATGGGGGATAGATAGATCAGCCATGATTGAATGGTGAGTAGACTCATTGGCCTAATGGCCTAATTCTGCTCCTAAAACATGAATTTCACACACTTATCGGCACTTATACTGGGAAATGGCAGCCCTTCAAGGAATAGATTACATTTCTCAACCAGTTCTAGCTCAGTAAATCAAAATAGTGAATTGATTATTCAATACGATCTGTGGCAGACATATGTAATGGTCAAATATGAATCAAAGTATCTCTTACCAGTTTTAATGTTTGATGCAGCATCCCACTTATACTTCATTGATGGATTCATGGAATCCTGATCACCTTTATCATATGTGGAGTTCTTCTTTATATGGTCACTGAAATTAACAATAGAAGCAAGGTAAAATCAGCTTCATTATGGCATCAATCAGAATAAATATCCATACAAAACAAAATAACAAAGACAGTACTAAAAAAACCCAGAACATTTTGGAACTGCACAGCAGGTTACAGAGCATTTACAGAAGGATGCTGCGTTCAGTCTTCCTACAGAACACTGACTCTACTGAGTAATTCATTCATTTTCAATTCAGTCATTTTCTGTTTTTTTAATATAATAAACAATCATCCATTCTTCTTCAAGGCATTTTAAAATGTTTTATCAAACAATCAGAGAATTGCAATAATAAATGATCCCAGGAATGAGTGGGTTTAGCATATGATGAGCGTTTGACGGCACTGGGCCAGTACTCGCTGGGGCTTAGAAGGATGAGGGGTGATCTCATTGAAACTTACTGAATAGTAAAAGGCTTGGATAGAGTGGATGCGGAGAGGATGTCTCCACTAATGGGAGTGTCTAGGACTAGAGGTCATAGCCTCAGAATTAAAGGACGTTCCTTTAGGAAGGAGATGTGGAGGAATTTATTTAGTCAGATGGTGGTGAATCTGTGGAATATTTTGCCACAGAAGGCTGTGGAGACCAAGCCAATGGCTATTTTTAAAGCAGAGATCAATAGATTCTTGATTGGTACAGGTGTCAGGGGTTATGGGGAGAAGGCAGGAGAATTGGGTTAGAAGGGAGTGATAGATCAGCCATGATTGAATGGCAGAATAGTCTTGATGGGCCGAATGGCCGAATTCTGCTCCTATCACTTTTGAGTTAAATAAGATATAAAATGTATTTGTAAAACTCATAAATCTGAAAAAGTTGAAAATAAAAGCACCAAGGATATTAATAAAACTCTTATTCACCCAAGTACATTTTTAGATAAATGTACATGTATGTATATAATAGAACAGATTTTTTTCCTGACCTCTCATCTGCTTTAATCTAGTTCTGATGTCCCATTTTGCTCTTGTGAAATGAAGTGAATTTGGGCACTTTTTCGCTCACTATCCCGAACAGGTCTGTCATCTGTTGATGACAAGTAATATTTGGATATAAAGTACATGGAAAGAACAATTAGTGGTGCAAGTGATTACTCAGAGGTAACCAGACTAAAAATGAGTACATCATTGAATTACAAGCTAGGCATGACATGGCATTATGCAAGTGCTACTTCAGTTAATTCAAGTAGAATGCTTTGGCAGTTATTTAACTGTAACCCTAAATAAGTGTTTGTTATCTGCACATGATTTATCAGCTAAACTGTGGAAAAATAATTGCAGCAAATAGAGAATCAAATTTGTTTGTCAGATAACTTTACACTGGCATGTTTATTGTGGAATATAAAACAAGAATTAATCTCACTAGCCTTTCTCTGGCTTGAAATGAACATTGCAGACCTGGAACTCCTCAAGCTGATCTAACAATACATTGAAAAAAATGGGATAGATTTAAACTTCTTATTCCTCCCTTTTCCCACCCCATTCCCTAATGCAATTATATCTATATAGATTAAAAAAATAGTTAATGCTTTGTATACAACAAAGTTTATTTTGATTTTTTGCATACTACAAAGGATTTCACTTTAAATGGCTAAACAAGCACACCCATAATGACTCTACACATTTTGTAGACATCTTTACAAACTGAATTTCACTGGCATCGTACTCTACCTACTGATTCATTTATTCGTATCAACTTATTAACATCTCTACTTCATTAGAAGATTGAGGAGATTTTATATGTTGAACCTCTGCAGGTGTATGAATGAAAAATCTGAGCACATTGACTGGTTGCATCACGGTTTAGTTTGGCAAGTGGAACACCCAGGAATGAAAGAGATTACAGATACTGATCTTCTCATCATCAAAGGGATCTATAGAAGGCAGAAAAAGGTAGCCTATAGAAGGGATCTATAGAAGGCGAAAAAGGTAGCCTATATCAAAGACCTACATCATCCTGGCATGCTCTTATTTCACTCCTACCCTCTGGGGAAAAAAGTATAGCAGCCTGAAAACCATAACTACTAGGCTTAAGAATATATTTTTCCAGCAACTATCAGGCTCTTGAACACTACACAACACTAACCTCAGCAACACTACACAACGCTAACCTCAGCAACTAAGTACTTCTCTGGACTTTATTATATTTATGTGTAGTATTGAATTTACGGGCCTGTTAAGCTGCTGCAAATAAGAATTTTGTTGACCCGTTGCCAGTATATAGGACTATTAGGCACATTTGACACTTACTCCATTGATCTATAATTAACTAAATAAAAGACAACTACAGTAAACCTCCAATGACATAGGCCTTTGGTAGTGCCACACTAGCAGATTTTCTGGACTAATGGATGTTATTTATATCAATATCCCAACCCTTTTTTTAATTCCATTTTTTAAAGACATTATAAAGTATTGCAATAAATTTCCCAGTGATCCCAGCAAATTTAAAGTGAGTGCAGAAAACTAGGACCCTGGAGAATTTGAAGAGAATGAGAGAAAGGGGACCCTGGTGAATTGAACGGAAGCTAAGGAACTGGGAGTCCCAGTAAGGCCAAAGTGAGTGCAGCAAAAGTTATCTGGTTAGCCAGATGCCAAACCATCAGGTTTTCTGGCCATATCAGAGTTTTACTGTAATTAAGCTCAGAGCTATTAGCTACACAACAACTAATGCAAGTGCAATCTCAAACAGTAGTTACTGAACATCAACATGGTCAATATGTCACAAACTCGTGCTTACCCAATTTCTTCAAGTTTGGCAACAGGTGTATTACATACTGTCTATAATTCTCTTCATTCCTGGTAATTGGATTTAGCCGTAAATCAAGCTCTTTTAAATTAATTAGGTGTCGCAAACTGGAAATTTCTTTCGAAGATGGCACATTGTTATAATACAAGTTTAATTTTTCCAGTGAATGCAAACACTCCAAACCCTATCAAAAGAAAAACCTACAAATAGTAATTCATAAAACAATTGAAACTTTTGAACTTAATAATGCATTTCTATTTTTCCCCAAGCACAGAACCTCAACATTTTAGATTAACTACAAAAATAAATTATGCTACGAATCTGGCAGCATCAGTAAAGATAAACAGCCAATTCCGATCGCAAAATCTCTTAAAATAAAGGTTACCCATCAGTTCTGATCAAGAGCACTCCTATTAAATACGAACTTAACCCCAAAGTACGCTTTTGTTTTAAAAAATAATTTTGCGCCAAAAGAAATTGAGAATCAGCATTTCCTATACATTCCTCTGGTATAATTGTCGAGAAGCCTTGTTAAAAAGTAACACCCCAAACCCATCTCTACATGCTGCACACATGAATAGAATCTTTCTAAGCACAACATCTGTTGGCTGCCACTGCGGAAATGGCAAACTGCATAAGGTTTCTAGACATCAAAGTATGGGCCTGAACTTGCTTCCTGTAGCCAGTTGTCAACATCTACCCATGGCCCATGTAGGAATATGTACTTATCTTTTCCTGATCTGATTGTGTCAACTTGCTACCCAAATACATCTAATCTCAATTTATGAGGTATTGCATGGCGGCAGGGCCTTGTGTGACATGATGCCTTCATGCAGGTTGACAAGAACAAGCTTTGCCCATGAAACAACAGAAAACACTACATTCGGATCATCCATAAACTTAACCAACTAACATATCTTTCCAGGACTTTGAATGTCACTGATATTCAGAGCATTCAAAAACTATTAATTGAGGGAATTGTAAAGTCTTAAATTGTTTTAATGTTTTAAAATGTAAAAGAAAATGTGAATGGTTAAAAGCATTTTAAATTATTATTAGACAATTAAAAGAATTTAAGCATTCTATACTCCATAGTACTCCTGAGGTCCCTCTCAGCCTTTCATTTCCATTTAAATGAAAGGACATGCTGATCTAAATTAATCAGGTGGATACTCCACATCAACTGCCCTCCACTAACTTCAGAGAGGTAATTTTAGGGTAGTGCATTGTGGTGCCATCTGGTGGTTGAGCGACTTATAGATCGAACCTTCATCAGTAGAGCTGGGGCGGTCACTTGACTGAGTTTGGCGGGAGATGGGGATGAAGAAGGCAACCAGTGTGTCCTACAGCAATAGCAGGGACTTTGCTTGAGCTTTCACTTAACGCGCGTGTATTTAAAGCTGTATTTGCTAATAAAGATCGTTTTATTCACAACGGATGGGTTAAGGTGGGTCCGCTCTCTCCTGTTCTGACTTCTCGTCACGGGCTTGCTCCCTCGCACGTTACGCCTGCCCTCAAGGACTGCCCGTATGTTTCCCTGCGTCGTGATGCTCACCGGACGCCGCTGCAACGACCGTATCAGGGTCCTTTCTGGGTGCTGCGGCACGGAACCTCGAAATGGTAGGCAGGCAAGAGACTGTGTCGGTGGCTCGCCTTGAGCAGGCTCATTTGGACATTAGTCAGCCAGTGCAGGTGGCCCAGCCTCGCCGTCGGGGGCATCTGTCGTCCAGCCCGCTTCCGCCCTCATCTTTGCCAGTTGTGTCCCCGAGCAAGGGTGATGTGTGTACGAGATCAGGCCGCCTCGTTCGTCTGCCTGCTCGTTTTAATTCCTCTGGTTCGGGGGGGGGGGGGGTGTCATGTGGCGCCATCTGGTGGTTGAGCCACAAATAGATCGAACCCTCGTCAGTGGAGCTGGGACGGTCGCGTGACTGAGTTTTGCGGGTGTTGGGGGTGAAGAATGTCATCAGTCAACAGGTGTGTCCTACAGCAACAGGAGGGACTTTGCATGAGCTCTGACTTAACGCGTGTGTGTTTAAAAGCTGTATTTGCTAATAAAGATTGTTTTATTCACAACGCGTGGATTACTACAGCGTTCAAGTTTAGGAACATTAGTGTGAAAAGCACTTAAGCTAAGAAATGGCCACAAATCAGCATGAAGCTGCCTCAATTTCCCCAAGAAGTTTTGGCATTAGATCCAATCATCAAACTAAAATAGATTATTGTAGTAGCATCATCCAATGTCATTTGCAGAGTTTTAATTAAAATATTTAATGTCTGGTACCAACAGCCATTCTAGATCTTCACAAATACACTTTGTTCTTTAAGAGAAACCTTAAACTTAACTCAAATTTACACCCTGAAATCCCAAGAAGCAACTATAGCGCACTCATTTGTCTTCTGTACAAAAATTCAAAAATTTTGGAATGAAATTTTTGAAATCTTTACAAAGTTATTTAAAACAAGACTGATACCCAAAGCAGAATGGATTATCTTCGGAATAACGGAAGATGATCCAGAACTAAATGTGTTTCAAAAGAAATTAATGGATTATGGGTTAATAACTGGAAAAAAGCTAATTCTAAAATTTTGGAAGAAGGCTCCAGTACCAACTATAAATATGTGGATTTCAAATATGTTTGAAACATTACACCTTGAAGAGATAAGACTCCTCCTAGCAGGTAAACCAGATCACTTCCACCTGACGTGGTCTGCATTTATAGAATTATTACAAACATAGGGTGCAAAAGTACTTTAAAAAAATAAAAAATTGAGGTCGGGTAAGGGGGGATGATAGTTGAAGAGTTGGTATGTCCTATTTACGTGATGCTCAAAAAAAAAACATTTGTTTTTCTTTTTTTCTCTTTCTCTTTTCTTTTCTTAGGGCCTATTTCTTAACTCTTTTTCTTTTTGTTTTTAATTTCGCTCTTATAGGGTCTTCGTCCTTTTTTGTTGTTACATTTTCTACACTTTTCTACACTTGCACTTTTTCCTTCACTTTCTTCTCTCTTTCAATCTTTTCTTTCTCTAGTGTAAAAAAATAAATAAAGGGAGTACATTAATTGTAAGAAGATATAAATGACGAGTATTAATGTATGTGGTTGTAATGTAATGTACTTCTAATAAATAAAAATTAAAAAAATAAAAATAAAAAAAATAATTGCTGAATGCTGTTCGATTCTGGAATATACATTAAAAAGTTGCCGTAACACGAATTTGACTCGATGAGTTTCTCTCCAACCAGTATTTTCAAGATGTACATCTGCTGTTTAATTGAAGATCGGTAAACCTATTTAAGTAAATGTTTGAACCATTCAAACCACATTTAAAACTGAGGAATAAACTATAATGTGCAACTGGCACATCAGCTGAGTACATTATTGAACACCCTAGACTCAATGCTGAACTCAAGGACTGAGTGAAGGTCAGACCTATCTGCATCAAATCTCCTGAATGTTCCCCACTTCCACACTGCAAAGCGCAGGCATGGAAGCCTGCAACCTTCAAAACTGAGGTTCACTTATGAAACTGTAGTCTAGCTGTCAGCACGATTCAGCCCATCAAACTAATAGAGATTTCAGTAGAATTCACTTTTTTTTTCTGAATTCCATTAATTATTTGGATTAAGATTGTAAATACTTATGAACCCATACTTCAGATATAAAATTGGAGGACCTTACTTATTGAGGAAGCACTGCAGACTTACCCCAAGATTGACAATGGAATTTCTTGACAAGTCTAATGACCTCAGTCTTTTGAAATTCAGAAAAGCATCCCCAACAGACATAATTTTGTCACTGTAGGTTCCCTGCAGCGACAAAGACTCCACTTCATCTAAGGAGAAAGCAAATAGTTCAATTGCAATTCTCTTTTCTTTCTTTATTATTTGCATGTTCCTAAAAATACAATGTACATTGCTTCTTTCATATCTGTATAAACATTGCAGCAATTTAGTTTTGTGAAAACTTTGAAGTAGACCATTGAATATACTCTCAAACAGTTGTTTTGAGAAAGTGAAACAAGCAGAATTTTAAGGCAGAGAACTAAACGGTCTGCTCGAACCATTGCACAATGTTGTTAATGTGAAAATCCACATTAAGCAAATTTTGGCAAGGAAGAGATACATTATATACTGCAAATTCTCACAGCTTTTATGTGGTCTTGTTCAGATTGACCTATTGCTTTGTACTCCTTAGCAGATTGGAGAAGTGCACTCAAAACTAGCTTTGAAAAGTAATGGAAGAGTATTGTTATAGTACAATGTGCTAGTGGCAAAGAGTTGAGGGTATCCTCGCCTATTCTTAAAAGGACTATTATATACTGATGATAAAAATCAAAAACTAGATGCTGGAAATCTGATATAAAAATAGAAAATGCTGGAACACTCCGCTGGCCAGGCAGCATTTGTGGAAAATATCTGTGTGCAATTTATTTTACTATTAGACAATACGTGCAGGAGTAAGTCATTTGGTCCTTCGAGCCAGCACAGCCATTCACTGTGATCATGGCTGATCATCCACAATCAGTACCCCATTCCTGCCTTCTCCCCATATCTCTTGATTCTGCTATCTTTAAGAGCTCTATCTAACTCTCTTAAAAAGCATCCACATAATTGACCTCCACTGCCTTCTGAGGCAGATAATTCCACGGATTCAGAACTCTGGGTGAAAACGTTTTTCCTCATCACCGTTCTAAATGGCCTACCCCTTATTCTTAAACTGTGGCCCGTGGTTTGGAACTCCCCCAACATCGGGAACATGTTTCCTGCGTCTAGCGTGTCCAGTCCCTTAATAATCATATATTTCAATAAGATATCCTTTCATCCTTCTAAATTCCAGTGCATACAAGCCCAGTCGCTCCATTCTTTAAACATGACAGTCCCGCCATCCCGGGAATTAACCTCGTGAACCTACGCTGCACTCCCTCAATAGCAAGAATGTCCTTTCTCAAATTAGTGGTCAGAGGATCTGGGGTGACGGAGGAACAGAAGGAAATCCACGTTAGGCAGGAAATGATGTTGGGTAGACTGATAAATCCCCAGGGCCTGGTGTTCTGCATCCAAGGGTACTTAAGGAAGTGGGTCTAGAAATCGTGGGCGCATTGGTGTTCATTTTCTAATGTTCTATGGATTCAGGATCAGTTCCTGTGGATTGGAGGGTAGCTAATGTTATCCCACTTTTTAAGAAAGGCGGCAGAGAGAATAGACCAGTTAGCCTGACATCGGTGGTGGGGAAGATGCTGGAGTCAATCAAAAAAGATGAAATAGAGGCACATTTGAATAGCAGTAACAGGATCGGTCCAAGTCAGCATGGATTTATGAAGGGGAAATCATGCTTGACTAATCTTCTGGAATTTTTTGAGGATGTAACTAGGAAAATGGACTTGGGAGAGCCAGTGGATGTAGTGTACCTGGACTTTCAGAAAACATTTGATAAGGTTCCACATAGGAGATTAGTGGGCAAAATTAGGGCACATGGTATTGGGGGTAGAGTGCTGACATGGATAGAAAATTGGTTGGCAGACAGGAAACAAAGAGTAGGGATAAACGGGTCCCTTTCAGAATGGCAGGCAGTGACTAGTGGTGTACCGCAAGGCTCGGTGCTAGGACCGCACCTATTTACAATATACATCAATGAATGAGATGAAGGGATTCAAAGTAACATTAGCAAATTTGCAGATGGCACAAAGCTGGGTGGCAGTGTGAACTGTGAGGAGGATGCTATGAGAATGCAGGGTGACTTGGACAGGTTGGGTGATTGGGCAGATGCATAGCAGATGCAATTTAATGTGGATAAATATCAGGTTATCCACTGGTAGCAAAAACAGGAAGGCAGATTATTATCTAAATGGTGTCAAGTTGTGAAAAAGGGAAGTACACCGGGATTTGGGGGTCCTTGTTCATCAGTCAATGAAAGTATGCATGCAGGTACAGCAGGCAGTGAAGAAAGCAAATGGCATGTTGGCCTTCATAACAAGTGGAGTTGAGTATAGGAGCAAAGAGGTCCTTCTGCAGTTGTACAGGGCCCTAGTGAGACCACACCTGGAGTATTGTGTGCAGTTATGGTCCCCTAATTTGAGGAAGGACTTTCTTGCTATAGAGGGAGTGCAGCGTAGTTTCACAAGGTCAATTCCCAGGATGGCGGGTCTGTCATATGCTGAGAGAATGGAGCAGCTGGGCTTGTATACTCTGGAATTTAGGATAAGAGGGGATCTTATTGAAACACATAAGATTATTAAGGGTTTGGACAAGCTAGAGGCTTGTTGGGGGAGTCCAGAACCAGGGGCCAGAGTTTAAGAATAAGGGGCAAGGCATTTAGAGCGGAGATGAGGAAACACTTTTTTCACACAGTTGTGAGTCTGTGGAATTCGCTGCCTCAGAGGGCGGTGGAGGCCGGTTCTCTGGATACTTTCAAGAGAGAGCTTGATAGGGCTCTTAAAGATAGCGGAGTCAGAGGATATTGGGAGAAGGCAGGAACGGGATACTGATTGAGGATGATCAGCCATGATCACATTGAATGGCGGTGCTGGCTCGTGGGGCCGAATGGCCTACTCCTGCACCTATTGTCTATTGTCAAAACTGCACACAATACTCCAGGTGTGGTCTCACCAGGGCCCTGTACAACTGCAGAAGGACCTCTTTGCTCCTATACTCAACTCCTTTGTTATGAAGGCCAACATGCCATTAGCTTTCTTCACTGCCTGCTGTACCTGCAAGCTTAAGCCCGTCCCACTTACATGTCCTTGGCAAGCTAATTAGGCGACCTCGTGGTCGCATTGAGGCGCGACGGTCCTGCGAAGGTCTCGCGTGATTTCATGCGCCCGCACAGCCATCTGGAGCGCGTGACGTCATTTGAAGATGGACACAAAATGCAGGAGTAACTCAGCGGGACCGGCCGCATCTCTGGAGAGAAGGAATGGGTGACGTTTCGTGTCGAGACTCTTCTTCAGTCTGAAAGAAGGGTCTTGACCAGAAACGTCACCCATTGCTTCTCTGCAGAGATGCTGCCGGCCCAGCTGAGTTACTCCAGCATTTTGTGTCTATCTTCAATTTTCTTGGCCCCACTCTGGGAGTAGAAGTGGGGGCAGATCCGGATCCGCAACGACCGTGAGCCCCAGGCCGAGTTCGGCGATCGTTTGCCTGCTTCTGCTGCTGTTGGAGGTGAGACGTTGCGTCGCGCCAGGGTCTTGGGCCTGTCCCACTTTGACCATCAGTTACGCGACAGGCCGTAGGCGCGTGAAGATTTCGTTTGCTACAAAAGTTTCGGAGCCCCGCGCGATGTCGCGCGCAACTACATACCCCTCTGCGCTTCTCAGTGGGACCGGCCCTGAGCGGCAATATGATGCCCGTGCACCTCAACGTGACAACGAGGTCGCGTAATTGCCAAGGACACGTAAGTGGGACAGGCCCTTTCTGAAAGTCCAGGTACACTAAATCCACTGGCTCTCCCTTGTCTGTTTTCCTAGTTACATCCTCAAAAAATTCCAGAAGATTAGTCAAGCATGATTTCCTCTTCGTAAATCCATGCTGACTCGGACCGATCCTGTTACTGCTATTCAAATGTGCTGCTATTTCACCTTTTATAATTGACTCCAGCATTTTCCAAACCACTGATGTCAGGGTAACTGGTCTATAATTCCCTGTTTTCTCTCTTCTGCCTTTCTTAAAAAGTGGGATAACATTAGCTACCCTCCAATCCACAGGAACTGATCCCGAGTCTATAGAACATTGGAAAATTATCACCAATGCATCCACGATTTCTAGAGCCACTTCCTTAAGTACCCTGGGATGCAGACCATCAGGCCCTGGAGATTTATCAGCCTTCAGTCCCATCAGTCTACCCAACACCATTTCCTGCCTAATGTGAATTTCCTTCAGTTCCTCCATCACCGTAAGTCCTCTGGCCACTAGTACATCTGGGAGATTGTTTGTGTTTTCTTTAGTGAGGACAGATCCAAAGTACCTGTTCGATTCATCTGCCATTTCCTTGTTCCCCATAATAAACACACCTGTTTCTGTCTTCAAGGGACCCACATTTGTCTTAACTAATTTTTTCCTCTTCACATACCTAAAGAAGTTTTTACTATCCTCCTTTATATTCTTGGCTAGCTTACCTTTGTACCTCATCTTTTCTCCCCGTATTGCCTTTTTAGTTATCTTCTGTTGCTCTTTAAAAGTTTCCCAATGTTGCTCTTTAAAAGTTTCCCAATCCTCTGGCTTCCCGCTCATCTTTACTATGTTATACTTCTTCTCTTTACTTTTTATACTGTCCTTGACTTCACCTCAGCCATGGTTGCCGTTTACTCCCCTTAGAATCTTTCTTCCTCTTTGGAATGAACTGATCCTGCACCTTCTGTATTATTCCCAGAAATAACTACCATTGTTGTTCCACTGTCATCCTTGCTAGGGTCTCTTTCCAGTCAACATTCACTAGCTCCTCCGTCATGCCTCCATAGTCCCCTTTGCTCAACTGCAATACTGACACTTCTGATTTTCCCTTCTCCCTCTCAAATTGTAGATTAAAACTTATCATATTATAGCATATTGTACAGCATAGGTTATGCAGGCAGCAGGCAAAGTATTGATCTAGTAATAAGGGGTAAGAGGCAGTGAGAGTTCAGGTTCTGTTTGCATGAGCTTATCACATACACCTCCCCACACATGGTTCTCACCTATTGTTTCCTCCTTGGACATGCCCATTGACCGATCTCCCGAACCTCCATCCCTAACGCCCTCCTTCCATGTCTTCATTTCCTTTCATGAAACTCTTTACAGTACAATTTAGAAAATGCACCATAAAGAACTTACATGGAAATGTTCCCTCCTAACTATAATGTAAACCTATATAGAAAAGAACTGCAGATGCTGGTTTAAACCGAAGATATACACAAAAAGCTGAGTAACTCAGCGGGACAGGCAGCATCTCTGGAGAGAAGCAATGGGTGATGTTTCGGGTCGTGACCCTTCTGCAGACTAGACAAAATAAGTATAGTCTGCAGAAGGGTCTCGACCCGAAACATCACCCATTTACTAACGTAAACCTACTGGTTGTATTGAACAAATCACAATCATTTTAAAAAAAAAACACTTTGGATCTTAATGTCATAGCAATTTATTATTCAGACAGAGACACAAAAAGCTGGAGTAACTCAGCGGGACAGGCAGCATCTCTGGAGAGAAGGAATGGGTTCTCTTCATTCCTTCTCTCCAGAGATGCTGCCTGTCCCACTCCAGCTATTTTGTGTCTATCTTCGGTTTAAACCAGCATCTGCAGTTCTTCTTACACAATTTTTTAACCAGTTTTTAGATGGATAACTTAAATACCCACATGGTGTTTCTCCAATTTCACATTCTGGCCTATAGCTTGAAAGATCATTTGGTGTCTTCAAACATTCTGTTTGAGTTTTAAAAAACCCATGTCAGTAGGGCACAGTTATCCACTGCTCTGGTGTAAACATGGAGATGGCTAGCTTATACCTTCCAAAAGGGGAAAGTTGTTGTCTACCTCCAATATACTGCATACATTCAAAATAATTAACTGTAAAAATTCACTTTAATTGATTGTATGGGGTACTTCCTTGCAAGAGGAATGCTGTGGTACATACGTACTCCAAAGAACTGACCCAAACACCCTATTCTGACAGATTATATCTACACACTGTTCTGTTGAGTTACAGCCTTCAATAGAGGACGTTATGTTTAAGTTGTCACTCGATCAGATTGCCTGTGCTTCTACCAAAACAAAAAAATACCCATAGTCACTCCCGAAATCATGAGGTGCAATCAGCCCCTCTAGTATCTTTGATCATGATATCCCACTTCTTCATGAAGAAGTATTAGTAAACGCAGCGTGTTTCCAACAGCAAACAAAAAACATTCTTCATAAGTGGAAAGTGTGTGGATTCAAGAGTGGAAAGTATTTTAAGGAGCTCAAAAGTATAGCTTTCTTTTAACCATGGGGTTAATACACTGTTGTATGCAAGAGCAGTACAGGTGTACGCATTATAAAACTTTGAATGTTAATAAGAATTTGTGAAGTAAAAAAAATCAGAAACTCTGGACGCTGGAAATGTGAAATACAACCGGAAAACAGTGTACACAGGCTGCATCTGCGGAAGTTAACTTTCCAAATCAAAGATCCTACATCATCTCTCTAATTTGAAATGCCAACTTTCCTTCTCTCTCTCTCCAGTTACTGTTTGACCAGTTGAGTGTTATAACCCTCTATACATATTTCCAAATCTATGACACCATCCCTCCATATATTACTGACTTAGCTGAATAATTCTGCCAACCACCTGCTGCTCCTTTTCCAAAAAATGGCAACCTGCCCTTCAAAGATGCAGATGTGGTCGGAGATCATCTCTTGGAGGTGATGGTGGAGTGGCACGTCGGGACGACACTGCTCCCCGTGGAGGTGTGGCAGCTGCTGCTGCTACTCAACCATGTGGAGATGGCCCTCCATTACATCACTTCCCCCTTACTCCCTCCTCCCTTCCCTACGTCCATTCTCCTTTTTCTCACTCCTTCCCTCCTTGTTTCCTCCCTTATCCCCCTCCCTCCTTTTCACCACCCTACCTCATTCCTTCCTTCCGCTCCCCCCCATTATACATCCTCCACTCCTTCCCCATTCCCTCCCTACTTCGCTTTCTCCTCTCTTCCTCATCTCCTTCCCCATTCTTTCCCTTCTTCCTTCCCATATCCATTCTTCTCCCTCCTTCCTTGTTCCTTTCCACCCACGTCTTTCCTTCTCTCCGCCCCTTCCCTCCCATCCCTTTCACCTTCGCTTTCTCCTCTCCCCTTCCCCCACTTCCCCTCTCTCCCCCCCTATCCCCTCACCTTCCTCCTCTCCCCCCTATCCCCTCACTCACCTCCCCAGCCCAACCCTTACCCGATCTGACGTTGCTCAGCTGGGCCTTGTTCCTGATCCATTCCTCGGTCGCAACCAACTCCACCGCCTCCATGATTCTTCTTCCCTCACGTCTTCCCTTCCTCTCCCTTCAATTACTCACTCGGTCGCCCGGGACTCTAACATCCCCGGCACGCGGGAGCGGGAGAGCAGCGAGCGTTGCCAGGGAAACCGCGCGAGGGGAGGGGGGAAGAAGCGGGAGAGCAGCGAGCGTTGTCGGGGAATCCGCGCGAGGGGAGGGGAGGGGGGGGGTTGTATTAGAGCGGGCAGCGACCGTTGCCGAGGGAACCGCTTGAGGGGGAGGGGCGAGGTAGCCTCTCCCGTTGCCGGGGCAACCGACGTTCCGAGCTCGCGCCCTCTGCAGGTGCCGTGTGAGAAGCGCGAAGTTGCTGGCGCGAGGCGAACGCACTATACCCGCTGGGACGCTCCCTGCCGACAGGCGGCGCGCGCTGCGGCTCGGGCTTTTGGACAGCAGCTGAAACGGTGGCATATTATGACGCCAATAATGCAAAAAAAAGTTATGTTTACACACAGCAAAACAATTGCTTTAAAACGCACTTGCCACGGGGACAACCCCCCGCGTTGAACGAAGACCATAGGAGCATGCATTGATAAAAACACTTATCTTTCAATGCAGTTCGGTTTCCACGAGTAGAATTATTCATTCTGGCTACTTTGAGCAGTGACGAAGTGAAAAGAGGGTCTTAATCAGCGGCGGCGACGAACTGCAGTCAACCTTGGTCGTGTACTTGTTACCTTGAGATATGGCAACTTCAAAAGCCAACGTACTATTGAACCAGGATTGTAAAAGCAACCACCTTCAGGGAATTGAAGATCACTCTACGGAACCTTGCTACCAGCAACCACGAAGAAAATATGCAAAATATTAAAAAAACTGCTTATTTATTTTCTTTGAACGCTGTTTGACTGAGAACCAAGAATCGTCCGGAAAGTAACACAGACTATGATTTTTAATTGTTGTGGGAAAGGCAGCACTGTTACCTGGGGAAAGTGGATATGGAGGGGTTACCAATGCCCCCGGGTAGAACACTGGGAGGTGATGGAATCTCGAGGACGTGAAATGAAGTTCTCCAGCAATGTGACCGACCATAGTTGGCATCCATAACTTCATTTGTCTGAAACCATTTGTTGACGTTGGACATAGAAGAGTAGATCATACGTTATATGAGCAGAATTAGGCCATTTGGCCTATCGAGTCTACTCTGCTATTCAATCATGGCTGATCTATCCTTCCCACTCAACCTTATCCCACTGCCTTCTCCCCACAACCTCTGACACCCTTACCAATCAAGTGTCTTGTCAATTTCCACCTTGAAAACATCCATTGACTTGGCCTCCACTGCCTCCTGTGGCAATGAATTCCACCGATTCATCCTCTGATTAAAGGATTCCTCCTCTTCTTTCTAACGGTATGTTCTTTTATTCTGGGGCTATGCCCTCTAGTATCTGATATTTCCAGCATGGGAAAAAGGTTCTGTTTGTCTATCCATGACTTTATAAACTAGTCCTCAGCCTCTGACACTTCAGAGAAAACAATCCAAGTTTATCCAACCTCCCTGTAGCTACATAAATAAAACTTGCCCAACACATCTCCTTTCAACTTCTGAAGAAGGGTGTCTACCTAAAATGTCACCTATTCCTTTTCACCTGACCCGCTGAGTTACTGCAGCTTTTGGTGTCTATCTTCCTTTAAACTTTCCCTCTCTGACATTAAAGCTATTCCCTCTAGTCTTTGATATTGCTATTGATTTATTGTTGTCATGTGTCCCAGTCAAATCATACTATGCACGTACAATCAAACCATACACAAGTATAACAGGTAGCCCAAAGAAAAAAAAGAGTGCAGAATATAGTGTTACAGCATTATAACAGTTCAGTACAGTCACAGAGAACGATTCCAAGGTCTGCAATGAGACAATGAGATAGGTTGGAAGAATGGGACTGTGTGAAGACCATTCAGTAGTCTGATAAGAGCAGGGAAGAAGCTGTTCTAGAATCTGGTGGAACGTGCTTTGAAGCTTTTGCATCAACTGACACAAGAGGGAATGACCGGGGGTGAATAAAATCCCTGACTACATTGGCTGCTTTCCCCCTTGGCAGCGGAAAGTATGGATTTCCATCCTGGGAAAAAGTTTGACTGCCTACCTTATCTATTCCTCTCATAAATTTTATCAACTTCTATTAGATCATCTTTTAGCCTCTGACACTCAGAAAACAATCCACGTTTGTCCAAATTGCTCCTTGTACCTAATATCCTCTAATCTAAGCTGCATATTGGTAAATTTCTGACCCCCTCACCAAAGCTTCCACATCCTTCCTGTAATGTGGGTGATCAGAACTACATACAATACTCTACTGTAAAGAAAAAGGAGAGGTACCAATGCTCACATTTGGGTTAATTATTGAGTGTAATAAAACAGCGTGTTACATGCTCCACAGTGTAGCATATTACAATGGCCTGGAAGTTGTAGTTAAATTTAACGATGAGTATTCATCGTTATAATGGAGGAAATCCAGAACAATTTCTTTGTTGACAATGTGCTTTCAATCACGGTGCGTGTTATTTTTAGAAATATAAATTACTACTGCTTTATTTACTGTTGTTAATTTAGCGTGTGCTCATGCTTAGAGCCTGTTTGAATAGTTACTAAAAGTATATATTTTCTTACATTGGTTGCAGCAAAATTGAGATTTTGTTTATGATTAACTTCTTCCCCAACCTGCTTGTCAAGTGCTGTAAAATTGAAAACGTGCACAAGTGAAGATGAAGTTAGGATCTTTCCCCTTTCACATTATTTAACCATCATAAAGGGAAAGATCCTAATGTCACAAATAGCATATCTGCAATTACTCTTTATAAAGTCTGTTTGAATATCTGTGATATTAAGCTGCTCTGCGCCCTCTTTATTCCCTTTGTCTGAGTGCTCTGACACTTATTTCATTCTCCCGGAAACTAATACTTTAGTCTTGAAAATTGGAAAATGCCTAAAGGGCACAAAGATTATGATTTACTTTAAATTTAGTTTGTTTTAACAGTTGGCTATTATTAATTCATAAAATGTTGTCTTGATTAAATCAGATTCATTTAAAATGTAATTGCCTACCAAAAGTTATGTAAAATTCTTTAGTTCCAGACATGCGATAATCATGTAAATTATTAGCACTAATCATTTTTACATGTATAGTCAGGAAGATAAATGATTTTGCCAAGTAAAAAGCTTGTGCAAAGTAGGAAGCCTGTAAGAATGGGCTACTGAGCGGATGATGTTCCTGAAACATTCTGTGGTTGGATTGTACTACAAAATTATTTGGCAGGATATTTAAAGTGTTTGGTGAATCAATGAAATTTTTTTTGCTGTTTCAACTGGATTTTAATGTTTAGAGGTGAATAAAAATTGCTAACAATTGTAAGAGTTTTTAACTACCTCGGGTTTTAAATATTAGTATAAACGAAAAGCTAACATTTCTTTCTGAATTTAATGGCATCAGGAAGATTTGAACAAAGTTTGAATGGTACAGAGGCATTGAAGGTAAATGTAAAGAAACGTTTAAATAATTTAACCCTGAAAGACTTTTCTCTGAATTTATATTTAAATTATTTGTTACAGTAATCTCTAATAAACTTATATCTTTTCCCTATCGATAGCTGTTTTGACTCCTCATTCAGCACATTACTTTTGGCTAACTGAATGTAGGGTTTATTCACCATGCATTACAGTCAAATGGCACAAAAACAGGCTCTTCGGTCCAACTCGCCCATGTTGACCAAAGAGAAAAGGAGCTTTTGAATTTAGGTTTTCAAGGCTCTGCCACAGGCACAGCAGACTGGCTGGCTGTGTGCATTCGGATCACTTCTATTGATGCAGAATTCTCAGCCAACAAACCACTCCCCACAAGTAACCTGAAATCAGGAAAGCCTTTTCTTAAGAAGGACAGAGGAGAGTGTATCATAGTTTCTCTCAAGAAATCATGATATTAATAATGCCAACTGTGCGGCCACAGCAAAAACATTTTATTTCCTGGTCAAAAATTATGTACTAATTATGTGGTTATTTCATGTGATGTCAACAAAGGCAGCATGGTGGCGCAGTGGTAGAGTTGTTGCCTTACAGCGCCAGAGACCCATGTTAGATCCTGACTACGGGTGATGTTTTTATGGAGTTTGTACGTTCTTCCCGTGACCACGTGGATTTTATCCGGGTGGTCCGGTTTCCCTCCACAGTCCGAAGATGTTTTGGTTTATCGGTTAATTGGCTTCAGTTAAAAAAAAGTAAATTGTCACTAGTGTGCAGGATAGTGCTAGTGTACAGGGATCGTTGGTCGGCGCAGACCCAGTAGGCCGAAGGGCCTGTTACTGCGCTGTATCTCTTAACTAAACTCGAGGTGTTTACATAATTTTTCGCTAATAACCACAAATCAATTACATTTTAAATAAATCATATATATGCCAAGCATGATGCCAACTCTTGTCGCCCTGCATATAATTCGTATTCCTCCATTTCTTGCATTTCCATATGCCTTTCCAAAAGTCTCTTAAAT
>CM075978.1:185536886-185629225 GCA_038087875.1 Malacoraja senta
AGAGTGCTAATCAATTGCTGCTTTAGTCCTAAATGGTGCTGAGTTTCTTGAATGTTGTTGGGTATTGGTTAACCCTTGCTTGTTTGTGGTAGGAACAACCAACAGGCTATTAAATATTACAACCTCCAAATCACCTCCAAACTATATAGAGTTGTGGGCCTTGGTTTTGTCTTTGCAATATTTATATATATATATAAACCAATGCCCCCCAAGTCTTTGTAGTTTGGAGATTGTTTGGAGGTTGTAGTGATATATATATTGTTGTATACATATTGTGTATGTTTACATACGTATCTGTTGTGCTGCTGCAGGTGGGGATTCAAGGGCTTATGACAATAAAACACTCTTGACTTGACTAGCTGAAGGAAAGACTTTAGGATATCAGAGGGTGAATTGCTTACCACAGGTTACTTAGGTTCTAACCTGTTCTTGTGGCCATAATATTTATGAGGCTGGTCCAAATGAGTTTCAAGTCAATGATGACCCCTGGCATGTTGATGGCAAATGAGTTGATGAATATATTACCATTGAATGTCAAAGATAGGTGATTAGCCTCCATTTTACTTCGGAGTCACGTGAGTGACTACGTGAAGAACCCCGTCAGGGCGCATGCGCGTCATTACGTCGGACGCATTGGTGCGAACGGCAGCGGGAGCTCGGACCTCGGACCTCCTGCTGCAACGTGAGTAAATACAGCTCCACCAAAGTCGGGGAGACTTTGGAGGAGTTATAAGAAAGTATAGAAATTGTTTCTGTCTGTTTTTCCCCATATGCAGGAACAAGGGAAAGGTGCAGGCTGCTGCCGACAAGGAGAGAGAGAGCTGCGGGAGCGCAGTCTCTGAAAGGCAGCCTGTCACCTCGGGGGAGTCGCAAGCCGGTAGCGGTGCGGCGACAGACTTCAGAAAGTGCCCAGCCGGGTACACAGCCAACGCCAGTCGGGGCGGTCGGCATAAGTTAAGTCAGTAAGGGCTATAGACTCCGCAGAGTCGGGCCACGAGAGTCCCGTCAGGGACAGGATACCGTTCCCCAGCGGTTATCCAAAAGGAGCAGCTCATACAGGGGCTGCTCCACAGAGACGCTCCAGGAGGAGTAGTGCAGGTGGGAAGCCATAGGGAAGGCTCCGCTGGCAGTGCCTAGGAGAGGTCTGCCTCATAAAGCCACAACTCCAGGAGGAGTTGTGCAGGCGGGAAGCCTTATGGAAGGCTCCGCTGGCAGTGCCTTGGAGAGGCCTGCTTCATAAAGCCATACTCCAGGAGGAGTTGTGCAGGCGGGAGGCCGTGGGGACGGCTCCGCTGGCAGTGCCTAGTAGAGGCCTGCTTGAAAGCACCCTCTTTGCAAGAGGTGAGTGCAGAAGGGCAGATACGCTCTGACCCTGAGTCCGACGACTTCCAAAGGGAGGGCAGGCAGCTGTCAGAGCTGACACCGTGTGCAGCACGGTTTGCCATGTCGTCGGATGCTGGTGAGCCTCTGGGTGAGGAAACTTGCCACCAGCATAAATGCCAGCCTGGCACAGTGCAACTGGCACAGCTGTTTGGCGAGGATTTCGCACAGCAGGTGAAGGAGCTGGAGGAGGAGGCTAAGACGGCAGCCACAAATTCACCAAAGCGGAAGTATCCCTATAAGGGAGCAGACTGGTCCGGGCAAGGGACGAGTCCAGCTACGATGCAGCGCAGTTGGCGTTCGGCTGTAGCACAGCCGCGGAGGTGAGATATCCAGCTCAAGGCCGGGGAAGAATGCCAGGTGTTAAGGAGGTAAGAGGGTCTGGTTCTCATGCAGACAGATCTAATGTGATACAATTAAATGTTTACCTCAGATATGTTTATACTGAAGGTTATTCAAGGGCATCGAATAAAGCTTAAATGCAAATTCTGATTTACCCATGCAACATGTTCCAAAAAAGGAGTTTGACTTCAGTATCACTGAAACAATTGGAAGTTCAGCTGGAACTTGCAAGCTTATGTAATAAAGGTGTAATTGCTAAGGCAGTTTACCAAAGCCATCAGTTTGTGTCCAATATCTTTCCCAGACCAAAAAAGGATGGGGGGATGCAGAATTATACAGACCTGAATAGGTTTAACCCTTTTGTACGGTATAGACATTTTAAGATGGAAATGTTTGTGAAGGAGATCTTAAAGATGCGGATTCAGTGTCTGTTCATTTGCAGGATAGAAGATTTAAAATTCAGCTGGATGGGGAATTATGCCAATACAATCCACTGCCTAATGGTTTGTCTTCAGCTCTAGAGGGATTACAAAGTTGTTAAAACCTATTCTAGGCATGATGAGAAGTCAAGGTCATGTGCTCATGGCTTAGCTAAATAATATCTTGATTGTAGGACAATCAAAGGAAACAGCTGAAGCATCAGTGGCAGTTGGTAAAAACCAATTTTAATTGGGCTTTATAAGCTATTCTGAGGAATCTAAATTTATACCTGTGACACAAATTGACTAGTTGGGTTCACAATGGACTTAATCAACATCATTGTGACCTTGCCCAGGCAAAAAAGGGTACAGCTAATTAAGAGCTATATCAAGTTAATTGCTAACGCACAGCCTTCAATTAGCCAGGTGACAAGACTGCTGTGGTAATGGCTGCCAGCATTTCCAGCAGTTCAATATGGCCACTTTATTATCTACAATTACAAAGGTCAAAGGAACAAGCATTGAGGATACATTGGGGTCATTATAATAGACCTATGCTTCTATCAAAAGAGGCTGTTGCTGATGTACAATGGTGGATTCAGCATGTGTCCACTAGTAGTTCCAAAGTGTTATTGGACCAAGCTTCCATGATTTGCAGACAGATGTCAGAGCACTTCGGTAGGGTGCTACTGATACAAGATCCAGCGGTGGAGACAGATGAACATTGCTTCTGCATACATGGGGAATTAACCAAGAGTATTTTATGGACTCACGGCTTATGGCACTAACTAAACTAGTTTTGCATGTGCAGTGCAAAATAGACAACACTGCAGCAGTTGCTGATATGAATCACATGGGTGGAATCAAATCGTTATCATGTGACAGGTTGGCAAATACAATTGGACCTGGAGTAGGGATAGGAGAGATTTGGATTGGAGCTATCTATCTGCCAGGGAAACTTAATGTAGTACCAGATGGCAGCTCACGAAAATTCCATCATAACACAGAGTGGATGTGGAACCAGGATGTGTTTAAGGACATAGTACTTCTATATGGAAGGCCAAAATATGTTTCATAGGCACCAGATCCAGGGGCAGTGGCAATTGATGCTTTTTCACTAAATTGGGATGATATGTTGGTGTACATTTTCCCACCATTCTGCCTCATAGGGTGTTTGAGAAAATCAAGCAGGATGCCGCTTTAGGGGTTTTGGTGATACCAAATTGCCTGATTCAACCATGGTTCCCTTTGATGTTACAGATAGCGATCCAACCTCTTTTTTGCTGATTCCAAACAGTAGGAATTTGCTGGAGCATCCAGTAACGCATTAAGTTCATCCGTTATGTGACGGTATGGATCTGTTAGTTTGCAGGTTTCAAGAATGCCTTACATTGGTCGAGGACTTTCTAGGCCAACGGTGTATATACTCACTGCAGTCTGGAGAAAGAGTACTCAAAAACAGTATATGACTTATGAAAAAAAAAAAAAAAAAAAGGAACAATATTGTGTTCAAAAGAATATTCAATATGATACTGTAGTTATTGAAAATGTGTTACAGTTTATCTACACTTTATTATGATGAAGGTCTTAGCTATATTGCTATCAATACAGCTAGAAGTGCTTTGTCCGCATATCTTGTAATAGGTACACGGACACAAAGTATAGGTTCTCACCCTCTCATATCTAGGTTGATGAAAGGAATCTAATTCCAAACCGCCTAAGCCTAGGTATATGGTAATCTGCGAGGTAAGCGTTGTTCATAACATACTTCGTCATTGGGTCCCTGTCACGGCTATAATTTTGTTAAAATTAACCATGAAATTGGCTATGCTAATGGCATTGGTGTCAGTACAGAGAGTGCAGACTTTCCAAAAAACTTCAGTTTGAGAGAATGGAAGTGAATACAGAGAATGTTCTGTTTTATATTTCTGACCTGCTCAAACAAAGCAGGCCAGGTGTTACAGGTTTTAAGATTGTGTTCTCAGCATATCCTACAGCTCCATGTTTATGTGTAAGGGCACATTTGTTACATTACATTGAAGCCACAAGGGCTTTAAGACAAGAAGAAACAGGATTATTTGTCAGTTACAAAAAGCCAACATAAAAGAGTGGCAGTTCAGACTATCTGAAGGTGGTTAAAGCAAGAGTTGGTTCTGGCAGGAATTAACATTTACGTGTTTACATCTCATTCCACTAGCGCAGTAGCAACATCCGCGGCCAGGGCGATGGACGTTCCCATCGACCATATATTAAAAGCCGCAGGTTCGAAAAATGAACTTGTGTTTCAGCAATACTACCATCGGCCGATTGCCGATGGAGGGCTGTTTGCTAACTCAATATTGAGTGCTGTTGCTATTGTTTAAAGTCTGTTTTCAATACTGTTTCATTCTGTTTCGTTTGTTGCCCTACATTAAGAGGGTTTATTGGTTGTTTTATGACCAAAAATAAAACTGTTTTGTTTTTGCATGATATGCAATGTCATGTTTACAGCATTATTGATGATACTCAGTCAATCGATGCAGTGAGAAGCCGGGATTTTGATCTGCGGCATAAAAATCACAGAGCTTTAAAATCTTCACGTAGTCACTCACGTGACTCCGAAGTAAAATAGTAAGATTAAACGAGAACTTACCAGTTTGAAGTTTGATCTTTATTTTATGAGGAGTTACGTTGGTGATTACGTGCCCGCCACGCCCAACCCTCTCTCATAGAAAAAAGGTCATAATGGTAGTTCTCATGTTGATCATCTTAATATGTTACTTCAATTATGGTTTTGTCTGTGATTTCATACCGCTGCTTTGAAGATTGACGCGCATGCGCCCTGACGGGGTTCTTCACGTAATCACCAACGTAACTCCTCATAAAATAAAGATCAAAACTTCAAACTGGTAAGTTCTCGTTTAATCTTACTATTTATAGGCGATGACTTTTTGCCTGGTGGTTCAGTGGCAAGAATATTACTTGCCACATATCAGCCCATGTCTGAATGTTGTCACCAAGTATCCTGTGGCAAGTGATTCACCTTCTGATACCCCAGAGTATTTTCATAATCCTCCAGGAATAAGCAAGGATTCACATAACTCCAACAACAATTAAAAAACTCAACACCATTCAAGCTTTTGCTATATGCAGACAAGGATTGCACAAGGTGGCACAGTGGCATAGAGTTAGTTAGAGTTGCTGCCTTACAGCGCCAGAGACCCGGGTTCGATCCTGACTACAGTTGTTGTCTGTGCAGAGTTTGTACGTTCTCCCTGTGACCTCATGGGTTTCCATCGGATGCTCCAGTTTCCACCCACATTCTAAAGACGTACAGGTTTGTAAGTTAATTGGCTTTGGTAAAATTGTAATTGTCCGTAGTGTGTTAGATAGTGCTGGTGTAGGGGGTGATCACTGTTCGGTGTGGACTCGGTGGGGCAAAGGGCCTGTTTTCACGCTGTGTCTCTAAAGTCTAAAATAAAACAGATGGCTTTGTTTGCTGTGGAGTTACGAATGGGTAGACAATCAGAACCTTTTTCCCAGGATGGAAATGCCCAACACTAGACGGCATAACTTTAAAGTAAGTGGGAAAGTTTAATGAAGATGTGTGGGGCAAGTTTTGTACACAGAGCAGTGGGGGCCTGGGGTGGTGGTGGAGGCAGATACAATAGCGGTGTTTCGAGGCTTTTAGATAATCACGTGGAAGAGCAGGGAATAGAGGGATATGGATCATGCATTGGCAGATGAGATCATTTTAACTTGGCATCATGTTCGACACAAACATTGTGGGCCGAAGGACCCGTTTCTTGTGCTGTACTATTCTATGTTCCATGGAACAGTCATGTGTGAAACTCTTCAGTTCTGACTTTATAGTGCAAGAAAGGCCTTTGAAGAAGCAACTCAAGATAATTGGGCCTAGGACAGTGGCCTGAGGAGCTGTTGCAGTGATAGTCTGGGGCATCAGAACTTGTCTGGTAAATTTTGTCAAAGTTGAGATAGGGAGCTTGCTTAGATTTTGTTTTTAAATTTAAACATTTATCACATTGCTCTGTCAAAGATGTACATTGTTGAATTGGCCTGCAACACTTCTTATTGTGAGGAAAATTCAGGCAGACTATATTGTTATTCAATAAAGTAGGTACAAGCAATTTTATTATGCGAAATGTAACTGGTACTTACTTTACTTTTGAAAATAGGATGTCCACGTCAGTTGAGGTGACTGTTTTGCCATCAATAACGTGGCATTCTTTGCAGATTTTGGACCAGTTTTCCCATTCATTTCACTCCCAGTTGACTTGGTATCCCCATGCATTGCAAAACTTTTAAATGACTCGTGCAGAGCTTGCATATTTGATGATGTCCCTGCCATGTTTCAGGTTGCGTGGCTTACAAGTTGGCCTGTGTAAAATAAGGAGAAAGTTGAAAGGAAGTAATTTAAAATTATTGGAAAAGGAATTGCAGTCAGTAACTCAAGATATAGGGAAATAGTTCTGATTTTTACATTACAATTGTTTCATTGTTCCACTTTGTTTTATTGGACCCGTTATCTCTGATCTGGAGGCTTTTGATTCCAGTGGCTCAGTCAAAATGGTCTGCCATTTCTGCGCAGAATTGAAGAAATATTATTTTGTTAGAGATAAAATCTGTCCGATGATAGGTAAAGCTAGTCTTCCATCTTGTTGTCTTTAAACAAATAAACTAAATATTAAAGATGTGCTAACAGCACTTGAAATTGCTCTGAGTCTGGTTGTGAGGAACTCTACATGAGGTCAGCAAAGGTCAAAGGAAGGAATCTCCTGTTGCTGAAGTCATTTGTGATCCATATAAAAATGATGGCATTTGTTGGACAGGATATTACTGCTGGTATTCCTCAAGGCAGCATTCTTTGCCAAACTCCAGCCCTTTCTCTACAAACATTTTTCCCTCACTCATAAAGTCAGTGGGTATAATGTTCAAAAACCCATTCCATTCAAAGCACTTCAAATAAATGGACAATTCTGCGGGATGGTGGCATTATCAGATGATTGATTAAGATGTTGAAATGAAATGACTAGATCCCATGGCACTCTGCTGAAAAAAGAAGGGAATGTTGTGGGACAAATCTGTTCCCTCATCCGAAATAGCAGATAAAATGGCCAGATCTACCCACTGCTTATGGGCTCTTGCTTGTGGAATATAATTGAGGCGGAAACACATTAAAGAGGAAATTTCTACCACATAAATGCAGCTTCCCTATGTTTCCTTGCTATTCCACAGTGTTCATAGAAGGAACTATACTTTAATTTTGCAGTTTTATAATTGATAGGCTGGAATTTGACAATTCCGCTGACATTCTCACCTAATGTCCTAAGGCGTATACAGAAAGATCCTTTTCCTTGCTCGATGTTTTAAAGTGCAGCATTGATCTTACGCATACTGTTGCAGCCATGGCAACACCAAATTTGACATCAAAGCCGTGTAATATGTAAACAATGCCAATTGTCATCATTGAACTATAATTTGAGTCCTGAAAACTGATTAGCAGAAAGACATTTTTATAAATATTATGATCCTAATTTCTTCAAATAATCTACCAGTCTGTACTATTTTTATATCACCATGATTAAGTAAGTAAGTACGTTTATTGGCCAAGTATTCACATACAAGGAATTTGCCTTGGTGCTCCGCCCACACGTAACAACATGACATACAGTGACAGTTACGAATGACTCAGAAAACACTAAACATTAATAATAATAAGACATTAATGATAAAACGCCATTGATCAAGGCATGTGAACCATGGTTAAAACATCTAAACAGTCCAAGATCACATCTGTAAATTTTGATTATCTTGGTATTGCTATTAAATCAGTTCATTGCCATGAAACATTGAATATTGAAAATAAAACAGAGGGCTTAAGCATTTATTTGCCTTGAGAGAGGTTGTGCCTGCTTTCTTTGTCGATAGTGCAGAATGTAACAACCTAGTGAGTTCCAAAGGTGAACAAAGGAATCAACTAATCATGTCAGAGTCATACAAAGAAAGGGCACTTCAGCCAACCATGAGTATGCTAACCATTATTTTTCCAACTACACTAATCCCAGCATGTTCCAGATATAAATCAATCACTGTGTAAAAATCGTTTCCTCAGATCCTCTTTAAAACTCCTTCCTCTCACTTTAAACTTATGATCTCTTGTTTTTGTTACACTGATTATGGGAAAAAGATTCTGACTACACTATCTATGCCTGTTATAATTTTATATACATTCATCAGATCACTCCTCAGAAACCTTCACTCCTGGGAGAACAAGCCCAGTCTATCCAATCTCACCCATGATCGAAGCTTTCCATACCAGGCAACATCCTGGTGAATCTCCTCTGCATTCTCTGCAGCATAACAATATCTTTCCTATAATGTGGCGACCAAATATGTACACAATACTCCCGGTATAGCCTAACCTGCGGTTTGTAAAGTTACAACATAATACTGTAACTTTTATATTCTATGCCCCAACCAATGAAGGCAAGCATGCTCTATGCATTTTTTAAAACCATCATACACAGTACACCTCTGTTGAAACTATGGACTTGAATGCCAAGGTCCCTCTGTTCATCAACACCCCCAATGCTCTACCTATTTGACTTCTCTAGATGCATCACCGTGCACATGTCGGGATTAAACTCTATCTGCCAACCGCTTGCCCAGCTTTCCATCTGATCTACATTCTGCTGTAGTCTTAGACAACCTTCCTCACCATTCACAACACCATCAACATTTGTGTCATTTGCTAACTTACTAATCGTACATCCTACCTTCACGTCCAAGTTAATCTATATTACAAACAACACCAATCCCTGGAGTACCCCAGACTTCCAATCAGAAAAGCATCTTTCCACCACAACTCTCTACCCCCTGTCACCAAGCCAATTGTGGATCAAATTAGACCGCTTGCTTTGGATCCTGTGCTTCTTAACCTTCTGGACTAGCCTACCATGCGGGCCCCTCTCAAATGTCTTACTATATCCCATACCGACAGCATCTGCCACTCTGCCGTCATCAATCTTTTCAGTTAACGTCTCAAAAACCTCAATCAAATTAATGAGCCAGGATTCTTCCTGCTGACTGTACTGATGAAGCAAGTTCAATCACTGCTACTAGTGTATGAAACACTCACAGATAAAGGTGGTGAGGGAATAATTGTGGTATTATCACCAATATGATCCCTCCGATGGGAATTGAGAACAAAAGATAATTTATTCCATAATGTTTTAGAGAAGCAAATTGGATTCTAATTTATGGCTTCACCACTTTTTTCAAATGATGAACTTCCACGATAGTATCTTGGCAATTTCACAACATGGGTTCTTTCTTATTAATACATAGAAACATAGAAAATAGGTGCAGGTGTAGGCCATTCGGCCCTTCGAGCCTGCACCGCCATTCAATATGATCATGGCTGATCATCCAACTCAGTATCCCGTACCTGCCTTCTCTCCATACCCCCTGATCCCTTTAGCCCCAAGGGCCACATCTAACTCCCTCTTAAATATAGCCAATGAACTGGCCTCAACTACCTTCTGTGGCAGAGAGTTCCAGAGATTCACCACTCTCTGTGTGAAAAATGTTTTTCTCATCTCGGTCCTAAAGGATTTCCCCTTAATCCTTAAACTGTGCCCCCTTGTCCTGGACTTCCCTAACATCGGGAACAATCTTCCTGCATCTAGCCTGTCCAACCCCTTAAGAATTTTGTAAGTTTCTATAAGATCCCCCTCAATCTTCTAAATTCTAGCGAGTACAAGCCGAGTCTATCCAGTCTTTCTTCATATGAAAGTCCTGACATCCCAGGAATCAATCTGGTGAACCTTCTCTGTACTCCCTCTATGGCAAGAATGTCTTTCCTCAGATTTGGAGACCAAAACTGTACGCAATACTCCAGGTACAATCTGAAAGTAAAGTAGAGGCATTACAAAAGCAATTACCAGGAGAGGGTCACATGGTTTTGCAGCAGTTAGTGAAATAGTTAATCGCTATCATATCGTTTGCTGCCATATTTAATCCTTTCTGTAATGAAAGAGCTAATTGCTATTGCATCGCATCCTGGGATGCTTGACCAAATTTTTGTGGCTTTACTTTTGGGTTTTTTAGACAAGCTTTCTGGTTGAAGAGTTCAATCAGATAAGAGAGACCAGCTAGGGGAACTAACTGACAACAGAACAAGACACCAGCTAGCACAGAGAAACAGCTCATTGGTAGGACTGGACTATTGCATCTTGGGGGACTATAGCTAATGTCTTTGGAATGCTTGGTTTTAAGCAAAAGGTGAAAAACAACTCCTTATTTGGACTTGGCTGGTGCTTCTTGGGACAACACCTAATGCCTCTGATATTCTGTGTACGTGACTCTTGTTGTATAAAAGACCCCAAGATTCTGTGTTAATTTGAGTGGTATTTTGGGAGAACTAGAAGTATCACTGGATACTTCTGGACTGTAGCATCTCCAGCCTCTCCCGTCTGACATAAAAATAAAGATTATATAGTCTACTTTAACTCATTGTATTTGTCTGTTTTTTAAGAAGTGAACCTTATCATTAGTACTGCTACCTCATAGCTCTAGGGACTTGTGTTTGATCCTGGCCTCAGGTGTTTTGTGTTCACGTTCTCCCCAATGTGTAGATTTCTGCTGAGTTCCCACATCCCAAAAGCATGCTTGCGGGTTGATTGGCCACTGTATTATTACACTTCAATGGCAAAAAAAATCAAAGGGGTGGACAGGTGAGAAAAAATACATTGCATCGGTTCAGGGAGTCAAGTTTTAAGGGTAATGTTTTATTGTCATATGTCCTGGACAGAACAATGAAATTCTTACTTGCAGCAGCACAACAGAATATAAATAAACAGAAATAAAGAGGGAGAATGGGCCAGATGGGTAGAAACAAGAAAGGGCAGATGATAGTTTGCAAAAGGAGACACAGAGTGCTTGATTATCTCAGCAGGTCAGGCAGCATCTCAGGAGAACGTGGATAGGCAAGATTTTGGGTCGGAACCCTTCTTCAGACTGATTATGGCGGGGGGGGGGAGGTTGAAAGGTAGGAGAGGAGGGGCAGGACAAGAAGGGTCTCAACCCGAAGCGTCACCCATTCCTTCTCTCCTGAGATGCTGCCTGTCCAGCTGAGTTACTCCAGCTTTTTGTGTCTATCTTCAGGGGCGGGACAAAGCCGGGCAGGTAACAGGCCAACATGAGTGAGGAAGGTTATTTACAGTGGCTTGCAAAAGTTTTCATACCCCTTGAACTTTTCCACATTTTGTCACGTTACAACCACAAACGTAAATGTATTTTATTGGGATTTTATGTGATAGACCAACACAAAGTGGTGCATAATTGTGAAGTGGAAGGAAAATGAAACATGGTTTTCAAATTTGTTTACAAATAAAAAACTGAAAAGTGTCGCGTGCAAAAGTATTCAGCCCCCCTGAGTCAATACTTTGTAGAACCACCTTTCACTGCAATTACAGCTGCAAGTCTTTTGGGGTATGTCTCTACCAGCTTTGCACATCTAGAGACTGAAATTTTTGCCCATTCTGCTTTGCAAAATAGCTCAAGCTCAGTCAGATTGGATGGAGAGCGTCTGTGAACAGCAATTTTCAAGTCTTGCCAGAGATTCTCAATTGGATTTAGGTCTGGACTTTGACTGGGCCATTCTAACACATGAATATGCTTTGATCTAAACCATTCCATTGTAGCTCTGGCTGTATGTTTAGGGTCGTTGTTCTGCTGGAAGGTGAACCTCCGCCCCAGTCTCAAGTCTTTTGCAGACTCTAACAGGTTTTCTTCCAAGATTGCCCTGTATTTGACTCCATCCATCTTCCCATCAACTCTGACCAGCTTCCCTGTCCCTGCTGAAGAAAAGCATCCCCACAGCATGATGCTGCCACCACCATGTTTCACAGTGAGGATGGTGTGTTCAGGGCGATGTGCAGTGTTAGGTTTCCGCCACACATAGCATTTTGCATTTAGGCCAAAAACTTCAATTTTGGTCTCATCTGACCAGAGCACCTTCCTCCACATGTTTGCTGTGTCCCCCACATGCCTTGTGGCAAACTGCAAATGGGACTTCTTATGGCTTTTTTTCAACAATGGCTTTCTTCTTGCCACTCTTCCATAAAGGCCCGATTTGTGGAGTGCGCGACTAATAGTTGTCCTGTGCAGCTCCTCCAGAGTTACCATGGGCCTCTCTTGGCTGCTTCTCTGATCAATGCTCTCCTTGCCCGGCCTGTCAGTTTAGGTGGACGGCCATGTCTTGGTAGGTTTGCAGTTGTGCCATACTCTTTCCATTTTCGGATGATGGATTGAACAGTGCTCCGTGAGATGTTCAAAGCTTGGGATATTTTTTTATAACCTAACCCTGCTTTAAACTTTTCCACAACTTTATCCCTGACCTGTCTGGTGTGTTCCTTGGGCTTCATGATGCTGTTTATTCACTAATGTTCTCTAACAAACCTCTGAGGCCTTCACAGAACAGCTGTATTTATATTGAGATTAGATTACACACAAGTGGACTCTATTTACTAATTAGGTGACTTCTGAAGGCAATTGGTTGCACTGGATTTTATTTCGGGGTATCAGAGTAGAGGGGGCTGAATACTTTTGCACGCGACACTTTTCAGTTTTTATTTGTAAAAAAATTTGAAAACCATGTATCATTTTCCTTCCACTTCCCAATTATGCGCCACTTTGTGTTGGTCTATCACATAAAATCCCAATAAAATACATTTACTTTTGTGGTTGTAACATGACAAAATGTGGAAAAGTTCAAGGGGTATGAATTCTTTTGCAAGCCACTGTAATAGACAGATGGTTGTACAAAGGCCAGAGATCAAAAGACAGAAGGTGTGAAACTAAAGGATTGAAGAGTTGCGAATTGTGAAGCCAGAGAAAGGAATGTAGGTGGAAGGGGAGATATAGGTGCGAGTCCATATGGGGTAGGGGTTTACATGGGGGAAGAAGGAAGAGGGGGAGAGTTTTGCAGTCACCGAAAACTGGATAAGTCAATGTTCATACCAATGGGTTTTAAGGTACCCAAGCAGAATATGTTCCTCCAGTTGACATGTGGCCTCACTCTGGCAATAGAAGAGGCCCAGGACTGAAAGGTCGGTATGGGAATGGGAAAGGGGAGTTAAAATGGAGAGCAACCGGGAGAGTTGAGACGTGTAAACGTAAAACGTTTCCTGTCCATTCTCTGCACAGATGCTGCTTGACCTGCTGAGTTACTACAGCACTTAGTGTTTTGCCCAAGATTCCACTGTCTACAGTTCCTTGTGTCTCTTGATGTATGTAGATTGGAGTTGGAGCTCGGACTTATTGATTATATAAGTGCATGCTGTGAGTGAGAACACTGGAGTTCACCTATGGTGGATTGGGAGAGAGACTTCCCCTTGGAGCGGGATCAGGAACAGCACCAGGACCCTCGGGTTTTCCAGGCCAGACATCACAAGCAGGAGTCTCCAATTGGCAGAAGGCTGTGAGACTTGTTGCTACCGGCCGCAGCTCGTATCAATGACGACAGAAACGAGCAGGGCATGAGATTTGTTGCTTTATTAACGACAATGAAGTTAGTTGTTTGTAACCCTGAAATGTTCTTTCTCCATTCATTGATCCGAAACCTCCGAACCTGCTCATATTTCATTGAAGTGGGTCATGTTGAACTGAGTGAAACTCAGATACAGTTGCCCAGGGCAGCTTTTCAAACATTGTATGGAAAACCCCTGAATAAATGTAGTGTCTATCAAACATCTCAGAGGCTAACTGACAGCTGTGGCCTTTACAAATTAGTTTAGTTTCGTTTAGTTGAGTTTAGAGATACAACATAGATACAGGCCCTTTGGCACAACGAGTCCACGCCAACCAACAATCACATGTATACCAGTACTATCCTAAGCACTAGGGATAATTTACAGAAGACAATAAACCTACAAACCTGCACGTATTTGGAATGTGGGAGGAAATGTCGGGGGGGTGTCAAATGGGATAGTCAAGGACGGAGTTAAAGGGAAAGGGAGTAAAGGGATAGTTAATAGGGGACTCTATGGTTAGGGGGTCGGATAGGCGATTCTGTGGACGCAGTCAGGAGACCCGGATGGTAGTTTGCCTCCCTGGTGCCAGGGTCAGGGATGTGTCTGAACGCGTCCAAGATATCCTGAAATCGGAGGGAGAGGAGCCTGAGGTTGTGGTACATATAGGTACCAATGACATAGGTAGAAAAAGAGAAGAGGTCTTGAAAGGAGAATTTAGGGAGTTGGGAGGAGAGTTAAGGAGAAGGACTACAAAGGTAACAATCTCAGGATTACTACCTGTGCCACGCGACGGTGAGAGTAGGAATGGAGTGAGGTGGAGGATAAATGCATGGCTGAGGAACTGGTGCAGCGGGCAGGGATTCAAATTTCTGGATCATTGGGACCTCTTTTGGGGAAGGTGTGACCTGTACAGAAAGGACGGGTTGCACTTGAACCCGAGGGGGACCAATATCCTGGCGGGGAGATTTGCAAAGGCTACTGGGGAGACTTTAAACTAGAACGGTTGGGGGGAGGGACTCAAATAGAGAAAGCTAGTGGAAAATGTGGGAGGCAGGAGGCAGAGAAGGGAAGCACTCGGACCCAAAATGTAGGGGAGAAAGAAGAAAAAGATAATAAACAGAGAATAAGTGGTGGTGGGTTTCTTAAATGTGTATATTTTAATGCTAGGAGCATTGTAAGAAAGGTGGATGAGCTTAGAGCCTGGATTGACACCTGGAAGTATGATGTTGTGGCGATCAGTGAAACATGGTTGTAGGAGGGCTGTGATTGGCAAATAAATATTCCAGGATTTCGTTGCTTCAGGGGTGATAGAATTGGAGGGGCAAGAGGTGGGGGTGTTGCATTGCTTGTCAAGGAAGATATTACAGCAGTGCTTTGGCAGGATAGATTAGAGGGCTCGTCTAGGGAGGCTATTTGGGTGGAACTGAGAAATGGGAAAGGTGTAGCAACACTTATAGGGGTGTATTATAGACCGCCAAATGGGGAGCGAGAATTGGAAGAGCAAATATGTAAGGAGATAGCAGATATTAGTAGTAAGCACAAGGTAGTGATTGTGGGAGATTTCAATTTTCCACACATAGACTGGGAAACACATTCTGTAAAAGGGCTGGATGGTTTGGAGTTTGTAAAATGTGTGCAAGATAGTTTTTTGCAGCAATACATAGAGGTACCTACTAGAGAAGGGGCAGTGCTGGACCTCCTGTTAGGAAATGAGACAGGGCAGGTGGCGGAGGTATGCGTCGGGGAGCACTTCGGGTCCAGTGATCACAATACCATTAGTTTCAATATAATTATGGAGAGGGTCAGAACTGGACCTAGGGTCGAGATTTTTGTTTGGAGAAAGGCTAACTTTGAGGAGATGCGAAAGGATTTAAAAGGAGTGAATTGGGACATGTTGTTTTATGGGAAGGATGTAGAAGAAAAATGGACAACATTTAAGGGTGAAATTTTAAGAGTACAGAATCTTTATGTCCCTGTTCGGTTGATAGGAAATAGTAAAAAATGGAAAGAGCCATGGTTTTCAAGGGAAATTGGACACTTGGTTCGGAAAAAGAGAGAGATCTACAATAATTATAGGCAGCATGGAGTAAATGAGGTGCTTGAGGAGTATAAAGAATGTAAAAAGAATATTAAGAAAGAAATTAGAAAAGCTAAAAGAAGATATGAGGTTGCTTTGGCAAGTAAGGTGAAAGTAAATCCAAAGGGTTTCTACAGCTATATTAATAGCAAAAGGATAACAAGGAATAAAATTGGTCCATTAGAGAGTCAGAGTGGACCGCTATCTGCAGAGCCAAAAGAGATGGGGGAGATATTGAACAATTTATTTTCTTCGGTATTCACGAAGGAGAAGGATATGGAATTATGTGAGGTAAGGGAAACAAGCAGAGTAGCAATGGAAACTGTGAGATTCAAAGAAGAGGAGGTGCGGACACGTTTGAAAAATATGAAAACGGATAAGTCTCCAGGTCCTGACAGGATATTCCCTAGGACATTGAGGGAAGTTAGTGTAGAAATAGCAGAGGCTATGACAGAAATATTTCAAATGTCATTAGAAACGGCAATAGTGCCGGAGGATTGGCGTACTGCGCATGTTGTTCCGTTGTTTAAAAAGGGTTCGAAGAGTAAACCTAGCAATTATAGACCTGTTAGTTTGACGTCAGTGGTGGGCAAATTAATGGAAAGGATATTTAAAGATAATATATATAAGCATCTGGATAAGCAGGGTCTGATTAGGAACAGTCAACATGGATTTGTGCCTGGAAGGTCATGCTTGACTAATCTTCTTGAATTTTTCGAAGAGGTTACTAGGGAAATTGATGAGGGTAAAGCAGTGGATGTTGTCTATATGGACTTCAGTAAGGCCTTTGACAAGGTTCCTCATGGAAGGTTGGTTAAGAAGATTCAACTGTTGGGTATTAATGGTGGAGTAGCAAGATGGATTCAACAGTGGCTGAATGGGAGATGCCAGAGAGTAATGGTGGATGGCTGTTTGTCAGGTTGGAGGCCGGTGACTAGTGGGGTGCCTCAGGGGTCTGTGTTGGGTCCACTGTTGTTTGTCATGTACATCAATGATCTGGATGATGGTGTGGAAAATTGGATTAGTAAGTATGCAGATGATACTAAGATAGGTGGTGTTGTGAATAATGAAGTAGATTTTCAAAGTCTACAGAGAGATTTAGGCCATTTGGAAGAGTGGGCTGAAAGATGGCAGATGGAGTTTAATGCTGACAAATGTGAGGTACTACATCTCGGCAGGACAAATCAAAATAGGACGTACACGGTAAATGGTAGCGAATTGAGGAATGCAGTTGAACAGAGGGATCTAGGAATTACTGTGCATAGTTCCCTGAAGGTGGAATCTCATGTAGATAGGGTGGTAAAGAAAGCTTTTGGTGTGCTGGCCTTTATAAATCAGAGCATTGAATATAGAAGTTGGGATGTAATGTTAAAATTGTACAAGGCATTGGTGAGGCCAATTCTGGAGTATGGAGTACAATTTTGGTCGCCTAACCGCAAGCGGGTGCCGTGCGGGGGCCGCGCGGAGGTCGCGGGGCCGGTCCCACTTCGATCGCGGGAGCCGCATGGAGTTGTGCGGAGCTGGTCCCGACATCGCGCGGGGCTCCGAAAAACTGACACTGTTCAAAAATTCCGTGCAGCAACGGCCTGCCGCCCCGCAGCTGCATCGAGGCCGTGCGCGCCGCATCGACGGCCGTGCGCACCGCCTCGACGCCGGACGCAGCCGCATCGAGGCCGTGCACACCGCCTCGCCGGCGTACGCACCGTCTTGATGGCACTCGACCTCCGCGTGGCCCCCACTTCCGATTTGGTAGCGCTTGCCGCATGCAGCCGCATGCTGGTGGGACCGGCCCTATACGGGGATCACTCGACCTCCGGGCGGCCCCCGCTTGCGGTTAGGTCGCGCTTGCCGCATGGAGTCGCATGCCCGTGGGACAGGCCCTTAAGGAATTAAAAATATTCTATATGAATGCGCGAAGTATAAGAAGTAAAGTAGATGAGCTTGAGGCTCAGTTAGAGGTTGGTAGATATGACATTGTGGGGATTACTGAGACGTGGCTGCAGGAGGATCGGGCATGGGAACTTAATATTCAGGGTTATACATCCTATAGAAAGGACAGGCAGGTGGGCAGAGGAGGGGGGGTAGCTCTGCTGGTGAGGGATGAATTCAGACCCTTGCGAGGGAAGACATAGGGACTGACGAGGTAGAGTCACTGTGGATTGAGTTGAGGAATTGCAAAGGCAAGAAGACACTAATTTGTGTTATCTACAGACCCCCAAATAGTAGCCCGGAAGTAGGGTGTAAGTTGCAACAGGAGTTAAAACTGGCATATAACAAAGGTAATGCCACTGTGGTGATGGGGGATTTCAATATACAGGTAGACTGGGAAAATCACGTTGGTTCAGGACCCCAAGAAAGAGAGTTTGTAGAGTGCCTTCGAGATGGATTCTTAGAGCAGCTTGTAATAGAGCCGACCAGAGAAAAGGCAATTCTGGATTTAGTGTTGTCCAATGAACCAGATTTGATAAGAGAACTAGAGGTAAAGGAACCGCTTGGAGGTAGTGATCATAATATGATTAGTTTTAATCTGCAATTTGAGAAGGAGAAGGTTAAATCGGAAGTGTCAGTGATGCAGTTGAACAAAGAGGACTATGAAGGCATGAGAGAGAAGCTGGCTAAGGTAGACTGGAAAGGAATCCTAGCAGGAATGACGGTGGAACAGCAATGGCAGGAATTTCTGGGCATAATCCGGAAGACGCAGGATCATTTCATTCCAAAAAGGAAGAAAGATTCTAAGGGGAGTAGGAGGCAACTGTGGCTGACAAGAGAAATTAGGGATAGAATAAAACTAAAAGAAAAGACGAATAACACAGCAAAGAGTAGCCAGAAGCCAGAGGATTGGGAAACTTTCATAGGACAACAGAAGGAAACAAAACAGGCAATACGGGCTGAAAAGATGAAGTACGAGGGGAAGCTGGCCAGGAATATAAAGAAGGACAGTAAAAGCTTCTTTAGATATGTTTAGGGAAAAAGAATAGCACAGTCAAATGTGGGTCCCTTGAAGGCAGACACGGGTGAAATTATTATGGGGAACAAGGAAATGGCAGAAGAGTTGAACAGATACTTCAGATCTGTCTTCACTAAGGAAGACACAAACAATCTCCCAGAAGTACTGGAGGACAGAGGATCTAAGGGGGTAGAGGAACTGAAAGAAATTTTTATTAGGCGAGAAATAGTATTGGGTAGGCTATTGGGACTGAAGGATGATAAATCTTCTGGGCCTGATGGTCTGCATCCCAGGGTCCTCAGGGAGGTGGCTCTAGAAATAGTGGACGCATTGGTGATCATTTTCCAATGTTCAATAGTCTCAGGATCAGTTCCTGTGGATTGGAGGATAGATAGTTATCCTACTTTTCAAGAAAGGAGCGAGAGAGTAAATGGGGAATTACAGACCAGTTAGCCTGACTTCGGTGGTGGGAAAGATGCTGGAGTCAATTATTAAAGAGGTAATAATGGGGCATTTCAGAATCAGAATCAGATTTTATTCGCCAAGTATGTTTTGCAACATAGAAGGAATTTCACTGGCCAGGTCAGTCATACAATTAAAAGCAACAGACACAAAAACACATTTTAACATGAACATCCACCACATCCACCATACTGTTGCTGTTGAACAGCTGCGGCTCGCCTGCAGTCCGTCTGTTTTTACTTTTTTTTTTGTTTTCTTTTGTCCTGTTTTAGTTAAATATTAGTTTATTGGGTTGTGTATGTGTGGGGGGGGGTGAAATATGATTTTTGTCTCTTCCTTCGGGGGAATGCGACTTTTTCTTGTCGTATCCCCCTTCTCTGCCTCCGTCTGCGCTGAGGCCTAATGGCGGAGCAGGCGGACTCCAACTGCGACCGACTTCGAGGCTCCGGAGGCAGAGCCAGGACTTACCAATGCGAGGCTGGCCGACTTCGGGGCTGCGGTGGCGTTCCGGCGGTGGCGACCAAAGACACTGGTGGCGACCTGAATCCGGGGTTCGGCCGTGGCTGGCCCAGTGGACGACATCGTCGGGAGCTCGCAGGTTACAGGTGGGTGACCTGTTTTTCTGGAGCTCCCGCAACTACAGCTGCGTCCGCTAGACTGGAGGGCGGCAGCTTCGACCACCCCGGGCCGCGGAGTTTGAATCGGCCCGTCGCGGAGCACGGATTCAGCCGCGGGACTGACTTACCATCACCCGGTGGGGTCACAACATCAGAAGCCTGGATCGCCTCAGCGCAGAGGGAGAACAAAGAGGGAAGAGACAGAGACTTTAAGACTTTTGCCTCCATCACAGTGAGGAGGTGCCTGGTGAACTCACTGTGGTGGATGTTAATTTGTGTTTATTGTGTGTTTTGTTATTTATTATTATATGTATGAGTGCAGGCAACGAAATTTCGTTCAGACCGAAAGGTCTGAATGACAAATAAAGGAATCTAATCTAATCTAATCTAAGTGACTCCTACACATTCCTCACTGTGATGAAAGGCGAAATAAAGTTCAAGTCCTTCCTTTTGTTCTTCCTCGGTCGGGGGCCTCGAGCCCTCCGTTAACGGGACGATCTTAACTCCCGTAGCCGGCGTCGTTCGGGCCCTCCGTGTCGAGGCGTTCAGCTCCTGCATCGAGGGAATGTCAGCTCCCCCGCGCCGGGCGATCGAACATCGCGTCGGGGCTGGTCGAGCCTTCCGCGGCGTTGGAGCTTCCCGACTAGCCTCACCCGAGACTGCGAGCCTTGATGGTAAGTCCGCAGGCCGCGGTGGGAGCGATCCCAGGCAAGGGATCCGCTCCGATGTTAAGTCCGCGCCCAGCGGTGGGGCTCACGACAGTCCGAAGAGGCCTCCAGCTCCAGCGATGGTAGGCCGCAGAGCCCAGAGAATGTGATCCGAAAAATTGATCACATCTCTGGGAAGGTAAGAACCTGAAAAAAAAAGTTTCCCCCGATCCCCTCCCCCTTCCCCCCTCATAAAACAAACCATAGCACATTAAAAAAACTTTTTTAACAAACGCTAAAAATAACAAAAAGATGAAAAAACGAACAGACTGCCGGGCAGGGCTGCCATCTCCCCGGCGCCCCTGGTGGATAGCAGTAAAAGGATTAGTCCAAGTCAGCATGGATTTATGAAAGGAAAATCATGCTTGACTAATCTTCTGGAATTTTTTGAGGATGTGACAAGTAAAATGGATGAAGGGGAGCCAGTGGATGTAGTGTATCTAGACTTTCAGAAAGCCTTGGATAAGGTCCCGCACGGGAGACTGGTGACTAAAATTAGAGCACATGGTATTGGGGGTAGGGTGTTGACATGGATAGAAAATTGGTTGGCAGACAGGAAGCAAAGAGTAGGAGTGAACGGGTACTTTTCAGAATGGCAGGCAGTGGCGAGTGGAGTGCCGCAAGGCTCGGTGTTGGGGCCGCAACTGTTTATCATATATATGAATGATTTGGAAGAGGAAATTAGGAGCAACACTAGCAAGTTTGCGGATGACACAAAGCTGGGTGGCAGTGTGAACTGTGAAGAGGATGTTAGGAGGTTGCAGGGTGACCTGGACAGGTTGAGTGAGTGGGCAGATGTGTGGCAGATGCAGTATAATATAGATAAATGTGAGGTTATCCACTTTGGCAGCAAAAACAAGGGGGCAGATTATTATCTCAATGGGGTTAGGTTAGGTAAGGGGGGGGGGTGCAGCGAGACCTGGGTGTCCTTGTACACCAGTCACTGAAAGTTGGCATGCAGGTACAGCAGGCAGTGAAGAAAGCTAATGGAATGTTGGCCTTCATAACAAGAGGATTTCAGTATAGGAGTAACAAGGTTCTTCTGCAGTTGTATAGGGCTCTGGTAAGACTACATCTGGAGTATTGTATACAATTTTGGTCTCCTAACGTGGAAGGACATCCTTGTGATTGAGGCAGTGCAGCGTAGGTTCACGAGATTGATCCCTGGGATGGCGGGACTGTCATATGAGGAAAGAATGAAAAGACTAGGCTTGTATTCACTGAAGTTTAGAAGGATGAGGGGGGATCTTATAGAAACATATAAAATTATAAAAGGACTGGACAAGCAAGATGCAGGAAAAATGTTCCCAATGCTGGGCGAGTCCAGAACTAGGGGCCACAGTCTTAGAATAAATGGGAGGCAATTTAAGACTGAGGTGAGAAAAATCTTTTTCACCCAGAGAGTTGTGAATTTGTGGAATTCCCTGCCACAGAGGGCAGTGGAGGCCAAATCACTGGATGGATTTAAGAGAGAGTTAGATAGAGCTCTGGGGGCTAGTGGAATCAAGGGATATGGGGTGAGGGCATGCACAGGTTATTGATTGGCCGATCAGCCATGATCACGATGAATGGCGGTGCTGGCTTGAAGGGCCGAATGGCCTTTTCCAGCACCTATTTTCTATGTTTCTATGAAACTGAAGCACCATGAGAAAACCCACAAGAAGAACGTACAAATTTCAAATGATTTGTGGAATAGGCAGGTAATGGCTCACAGATCTGGAAGATACTTGATGCCATATAAAAGAGAAAAGAACACTTGCTTTTGAGTAAGTTGTATGTTATGAAAGTGGAGAAAGAAGGATCTGGAAGTAAAGTATGGGAGAAACTAAGTCCTATGTTTACCAAATCATGAAGTATAAATATAGCAGGTGGCAGATACAAGGAACTGCAGGTGCTGGTTTACAAAAAAAAAAGAGAGACAAAGTGCTGGAGTATCTCAGTGGATTAGGCCATATCCCTGGAGAACACGGATGGGTAACATTTTGGGTTGGGACCCTTCGTCAGACTGATTGTGGTGGGATTGAGGGAAAAAGCTGAGGAGGAGGGGCAGGACAAAGCCTGGCAAGTGATAGGTGGATCAGGGGTGTGGGCTTTTGGATAATCAATCGGTTGGACAAAGGCCAGCGATGAAAGGATTATAGATAAGGTGGGAGCAGCGGTAGAGTTGCTGCCTTACAGCGTTCCAGTGCCGGAGACCCGGGTTCAATCCCGACTACAGGTGCTGTCTGTACGGAGTTTGTGTGTTCTCCCCGTGACTGCATGGGTTTTCTCCAAGATTTTCTGTTTCCTCCCACACTCCATAGACATATATATATATATATGTAATTCCGCTCCTAATCTTACCCCCCTAGTCTAGTTCAGTCAAACATCGAATACGAAACACTGGAATCCAACTCTCTTTATTGTACAACACCAATACAATACCTAGTCCAATACCGTGGGTCCGAACCTTGTCTCTACTCATTCGAGCCCATCAGCCTCATGCGAATATAACAACTCCAGAAGATTAGCACACTCCAATGCGCTATCCCAGAAGATTGGCACACCCCAATGCGCTCTCCCCTCTTTTATACCCTTACGGACCCTTGGTGCGAAAATACATGGGGGGGGGGGGGGGGGCAACCCCTACAAGCCAATTATCAAAAAGGATTACAAAATAATTAAATGACAGTTCCCTAACCCAATCACAAAACATCCCATAATATAGTTTTGATAGAAAGCACTTAGTGGGAAACAATTCTTCTAAGTAAAGAAACATTATAGCGGGTGAAGTAAACAATTTGGGCAAGGCCCCTCTCCTTGACCAATCATAAATAACGGCGCAAAGACCATGCAACATAGTCTGCAACATTATTTTAACCCAATATTTACCAACCAATCCCAAGCATGCATTTGCAACAGGACATAGCTCCTTCTGCATAATCTCATACATATTAACAATTAAAGGCCATCTGGACATTAACCTTTATTCAATCTCGTCCCAGGCTACAGACACTCTGGAGCCATGATCCTCATGGTCTTTGCAGCTTTTGCAAAAGATGACAAGCAGGTTTTACAGAAACAGAAATCCTCCATTTTGTCAAGCACCCAAAACTCCTGATATTATCATATATACATATATATTAAAATATATATATATTTCAATTACAGAATGTAATGCTTGATAATGAGAATGAATGAAGTTTCAAGTTCCAGACATTAAAACAATGATGATCAATGTTCTTGCTGCTGTTGCACAGCTCCAGTGACCTGCATTCAAGCCCGAGCAAGGTGCTGTCGGCGTGGAGTTTGCAGGTAAACCTTTTGACCTTGTGGATTTCTTCTAGGTGCTCCAGTTTCTTCCCACATCCCAAAAACAGAATGGTAGGATAAATGTTGGAGTAACTCAGTGGGACAGGAGAGAAGGAATGGGCGACATTTCGGGTCGAGACCCTTCTTCAGACCCGTTCTGTAGTTCCTTCATACATAATTGGCTATATAGTTGGTTGGGGTTGGGGTGGGGGTGGGGGGAGGTGAGGAACGAGTTAATAGGCATATATTAGAAGATAGGTTAGAGGGAAATAAATGTGGGAATGGACTGAATGGAATGTTCTGAGAGCCAGCATGGACGATGATTAAATGGCTTCCTTCATTGTCATATGTAAGTGGGCATGAACAATTTGAGGTAAATAAAATGTGTTGCTATGAATAAATAGCATACTAATGGAGGAAATAAGATTGAGGTGCTCAGAAGTGCTTGGATTGGATCCTGTATGGATCCAATCAGCTGGATAAGGAGTAGAAGTGATACTGGAGCATGATCGCCAGACTGATGGGAAACCTCCTGGTACAGACATTGTAGTCCAAGGTCTGGGCCTGAAGAAGCCTGGACTGTAGTTGCAGTCAACCAGGTCCTCTCTGGGTCAGTTGAATCTATTAAAAAATATTATTATGTTCATCAGCTGCTCTGAACCAGGTAAATGGTTGCAAATACATTCAGACTGCCCACACCTCAAAGGAGGGCTAAGCATTTCCAAATCTATAATTTTTCAACAATCCACCTATTAAATGTCAGTGATTGGACATTTTAGTTCTGAATCTCACAGATGTTGCTGGTGTTTTCAGCAGATCTCTTGCTGGAATTATTGCCTTACCATAGAACATATAGTAGAATTTGGTGCAAGAAACTTTCCACCATGCCCTTTGTAAACTTTGAATGTGTGTAAGGGATGAACAAGTTTGATCTGGTGAGAGGCAGGTACATTACAGACTGAAATGCTGAGTCTGTTAACTATCTATACAATCGTTCACGGACTGGAAGCCGACAGATTCTCTTATATAATAAAAAATGGTTGTGGAAATGGACAACATAGTTTAGCAACGTTCCAAAGTGAATACACTCCAATATTATTCATGGCAGCTTCATAAATTGGCAATTTCCACTCAGACATTTAGCTAACAATTTGCAAACTCTAGCACTGGAATAACATAACAAGTTCCAGGCTAGTCGAGCATCATATCAGATCCTTGAGATTATTAAAGAACTATTTGTAGTGTAACAATTGATTGTTTTTCCTGTTCCCACCAATACAATTACTAAGATTAGAAATTGTACAGTGTGATGGTTTATTTGGCTGGTTATAAATTCTGACTACGAACAAGCATTGTCTGACTTATTTATTGAACAAATCTAACATTTAGTCAGATGCAGTACTGTTTGAAATAAAGAGAAAACTTCCAGTCATCAAGTTTGAGTATTTGTACGGTCCGAGGAACTATAAGTCAGTTAACTCAATGTTGATGCTGACTATTGCATATTATAGCACAGCAACGACAGTCTGCTAACAACTGTTACCTTGAAACCAAGCTTGGGTGTGGGCTAGGCTTTATTGAAAGCAGCTGCTATATTGTTTAGATGAATCTGTGGTTTCCATGGGAAACACATTTAACAGAGTCATGCCCTGGATGTAACTAAACTTTCATTTCCTTAGGGAGCTTCACCCAAGATACTTCCATAAATCACAAAACTAGAGCGAAGCCAGAGAATATTATACTTTTTAACTGATTTTATCTTTGATGATCTTATCTTTACAGACTATTCCAGGAAGAAAATATATTTAGCTTTGGACTGACACGAAAGTTGTTGGGTTAACATTTCCCATTCTAAATGCCACCTTTTATCATAACATCACGGATGCACTGCTTAAGTTTCCCGTAATCTGCCTGCTGCAGGCGGAGTGTTGTTTATGATGGTTAATTAACCCATAGCATATATTCTGCCTTGTATTGGCCCCCTTTACTATCTGATAGAAAACATGTGAAAATCTCCAGTTATTTAGAAATAGAATAATTTAATGCAATAGTTATCAATACAGATTGTTTAAAAACCAGAATAGATATATATTTTTTTAAATCTTTGTAAATATTACTGTAGTATACTTGCACCAAGATAATGTTTGGGTATAATCTTTTATTCAAAATATTATATTTGAATAATATTACATAAACACCCATACTGTCCATTATGCCGCACACCATTTTAGCTTCCTGTACATGGGAAATAATACATTGATACAATACAGTATTAGTACTGCGTCAGTACATAAGGCATTGAGGAAGTCCAACAAAGCAGTCAATTTCCACAATTTAAAGGGTTTTAAGAGGGCGGATGTATTTGTACAAAGTTTCAGTACTAAAACTGATCTTATGACACTGCCAGATCATAATCAGGAAAGATTAGTCAGTTAAAGAGTACGGAAATAGGCCCATTGGCCCAATTTGTCCATGCTGACCAATTGCCTACTTGAGCTAGTTTAGTTTAATTTAGTTTGGAGATAACTCCACGCTGACAATTGATCAACCATTCACACTAGTTCTATATTATCCTACTTTCTCATCCACTCCCTACACACTAGGGGCAATTCAGAGTGGCCAATGAACCTCCAAACTCACATATCTTTGTGATGTACAAGCTTCACACAGACAGCACCTGTCGTCAGGATCGAATCTCGGGTCTCTGGCGCTGTGAGGTAGCAATTCTACCAGCTGCCCAACTGTGCCATGTGTTTGGCCTATATCTCTCTAAATCCTTTCTATCCACGCACCTGTCCAAATGTCTTTTAAGCAGTTACAATTATACCCACTTTCTCTGGCTGCTTGTTCCTGATACTCACCGCCCTCTGTGTAAAAAGGTTGCCCCTCAGGTCCCTATTTAAATTTTCCCCTCATCTTAAATCAGTGCCCCTTCGTTTCAGATGCACTTAATATGGGAAAAATTCAGCAACCATTCATCTGATCAATCCCTTCATGATTTTATATACTTCCATACAGTAACCCTTAGCCTCTACATCCAGGGGAAAAAATTGATCCAGTTTCTCCTTATAACTCAAGCCTGCTAGTCCTGGGAACATAGAAACTTTCAATATGGAAAATCTAATCCATTATCATCCATCAATAATCTTAATAACTGGGTGACGTCATATCATTGTATCTCATTGAGTTTCATTAACCAGGGCACTCTTATGAGTTTCCACTCCCAGTGTTTTCCAGTGATTATTTGAGTTTATTAATCATACTATGGCTGGAGTCTAAAATATATTCCAGCATGTCTGTTTAGATAATCAATGACGTTGCATTATTTATTATTAATCTCAAAATGATGCAATTATGAAGGGGGGTGAATTAGAACCATTAACTCCAGAACAGGGCAAATAGTGATGCAGTCTTGCTATGATAAAAGACTGTTTCCATGTTGAAACTTCAGTATATTTCACTCCTATCGATTTGTTGAGGAATTTTTGAAGCCATCTAATTTCCAGGGATTTTGCTAAAGCAATGGAATCATGCGTGGAATGGTGCGATGCCAATATCAACCGAGTTTGCATACAAAATATTGCGCCTCCAACCTGCAGTGTGTTGCAACACTAGACAGCGGCTGTAGTCCTACAGAAAGGCAGCAGCAATACTGTGTTAAGCATTGTGTGTAGAAAGGAACTGCAGATGCTGGTTTATGCTGAAGATAGACAAAGTGTGGTGAATCTGTGGAATTCTTTGCCACAGAAGGCTGTGGAGGCCAGTCAGTGGATATATTTAAGGCAGAAATAGATAGATTCTTGATGAGTACGGGTGTCAGAGGTAATGGGGAGAAGGCAGAAGAATGGGGTTAGGAGGGAGAGATAGATCAGCCATGATTGAATGGTGGAGTAGACTTGATGGGCCAAAAGGCCTAATTCTACTATCACTTATGATCACTTAAGTGATCAGTCAGGCAGCATCTCTGGAGAAAAAAAGATGGGTGATGATCGGGTCGGGACCCTTCTTCAGACCCATGTATTGTTACGCATTGTTGGCCCATCAGAAGGAAATTGCTTCAAAATTTAGAGTCTTCTCGTCAAGGATAGTTAAGTAGCTAAGTGCATGTATCTGTAATCTAAGAATAATATTTAAATTATTTTATAAAGGTTATATTTAAGACAAGAAATACATTTTTTTTCTATAATGGGTATATAAAATGCAATTTCCATTATTATATTGTAACATTCCTAATAGAAAAAATGTATTTAATACTTTTGGGGCTTATTTCCTCTGTCATGTGGCTGTCGACACAAAATCTTTCCCTCAGTTTATCTTTTAACATAGGTGTTAACTGTTTATTTTTTTAAACTACTTTCTACACTAAATATAAAAAACTGTAAATGAGCTGTGTCCATTCAGAAGATTATCACTATTTTATATTAAATTATTATTTTTTAATTAAAAGCTTAATATTTTAAGCAGAAATTCTATAACATTTTGTTAAGTTTTCAGCAGAATAACCAAAACATTTCTCCAATTCACAACAAAGCACCTCAGCCAGAAATCACTCCTAGCATTACTTCTCTTTTGCCTTTTCATCAAAAGTGCCAGCTCCTTTGTAAGCTCCAACATAACCTGTTTTCTCTATTACATCTTCTCGGCCAATCTTCCCTTTGCCTTTTCCATCTTCATTAAAACGTCCCTTGTGGGAGCCTGTATACTTGGATGTGTCCGTTAGTCTATCAACAGCACCGGTCTTTGTCACTTTCTGAAAACAAAATTATTTATTTGTTACATGAAACAAGAAAAACAGAAAATTAAATTAGAGGTTATATTTAAATAAACATTTGACCCACATGTTTATTTCTGATTCCAGACTCATGTTAAGCTCCTCAGACAGTGACATTATATAGGATAATATTAAGGTATATGACTTTGACCCTTTGAACCTACTCTATCATTGAATAAGATCAAGGATTCTATAAGATCATAGATGATTATCCAAATTCAATACCAGCTTTCTCCCAATATCCCTAGATTCAATGATACCTTATTGTCACTTGTACCTAGGTACAGTGAAATTCTTTGCTTTTTCTGACAAAGACAACTGTTGTTCCCTAAATGTGTCTCTTCTACCATGAGAAATAAAATGTATCGCTTTGAGATCTGTCCCAAATGTTCTTGGGGCATAGAGCAAGTGCAAGTACAAGGGCGGTCACGGTGGCGCAGCGGTAGAGTTGCTGCCTTACAGCAAATGCAGCGGCGGATACCTGGGTTCTATCCCGACTATGGGTGCTGTCTGTACGGAGTTTGTACATTCTTCCCGTGACCTGTGTGGGTTTTCTCCGAGATCTTCGGTTTCCTCACACACTCCAAAGACACACAATTGGCTTGGTAAATGTAAAAATTGTCCCTAGTGGGTGTAGGATAGTTAATGTGCGGGGATCGCTGGTCGGCGTGGACCCGGTGAGCCGAAGGGCCTGTTTCCGTGCTGTATGTCTAAACTAAAGTGAAAGGAGAAAGGAAGGGAAAGCCAAGTAGGCGGAAGGAGACACAAGAGACTGCAGATGATGCAATCTGGAGCAACGAACAATCTGCCAGAGGAAGTCAGTAGTGAGCAGTGTGTATGGGGATGGGGGAGGAATTATTAGTGTTTCATGTCAAAACCCAACAACAGTTCCTTTTGCCTCCACAGATGCTGCTTGACCCGCTGCGTTCCTCCAGCAGGTTGTTTGTTAGGCCAGAAGCAAATCCTTTTCAACAAGCAAAACACAAAGTGCTGGAAGAACTTAGCGGGTCGGGCAGCTTCAGCGCAGGGAATGGATAGATGATGTTTCAGATCGGAACTCTTCTTCAGAATGAAAGCTTTTTCTATATTTTGCTGATTCTGTTTGTAATTCCTGGGAGATGAAATGTCGCATAGTGGGTTTGGAGTGTCAGGAGTTCTGATGCATATGGCATTGCCAGGCAGCTTTGATGGACCAGCTTACCTTTTCCTGCCCCAATGTTTCTGCATGTTGCCCGATCCCCTGCCTTCACCAACAATGGCATGAATCTGGTTGAGTCACGGTGCATGAAAACAGGCCAAACATGCTGCGTGACATTTTTACCCTTCACTGGGTGATGTCTGTTCTATTCACTCACCGTTATGCCGGCATTTGTTGGGTCTTTCCCCACGATCAGCTTGTACACAGCTTCAGTAGCTTCCTCCTTACTCTGGCCTTTGAATCTTTTGGGGGCCAGCTCTGCCAATGCATTTTTAAACTCTTCAAAGGTAATCACTCGAGCTGTTTTGCCTCTGCGTGCAAAGTTAATTAAAATACTTCACTTCTGATGAAAGGAAAATGGTGATGTGAACAAACTGAGAGCTCAAAGCAATTGTAATACCAGGTTTAAATTATTGAAAATATATAGCAGCAGCCAAACCATCTCATACAGAATGTTTTAGATACAGTCATAGAATCAAACATGCCCTTTGGACCAACTTCGGAACAACTCCATCCAAGACCGCAAGAAACTGCAGAGAATTGTGGACGCTGCCCAGACCATCAACGAACGATGAACGCATACACTAGTTCTATCCTACACACTAGGGACAATTTACAGAAGCCAATTAACCCGCAATCCTGCATGTTTTTGCAATGTGGGAGGAAACCGGAGCACCTGGAGAAAACCCATGTGGTCTCAGGGAGAATGCACAAACTCGGTATAAACGGCATCCATAGTCAGGATCAAACCCGGGCCTCTAGCACTGTAAGACAGCGACTCTACTGCTGCGCCATTGTGCTACCCAAAGCTAAGACCAATATAGTGAAAGGTTATTTGTCACTCTGTGAACACTGCTAAATAAGAAACAGAGAATCAACCCTGGATATATACACCTCGTCTACACGTGACTTGTAGGATGCAAAGCTGGGATAACATAGAACTAATTTATGGGTGATTACTGGTCGGCGCGGACATGGTGGGCTGAGGGGACCATTTCCATGTTGTATCTTTAAACTAAACTAAATTCACAAAGCTATTTCAAATTTGGAGGTAGTATTTTGTACCATGCAAGTTTGTAAAAATCTCAGCTCTGCCTCAGTGGACGATGCCAAATGATTCAACTGGAAGTCCAGAATGCATAACATGAAAATCCATCTGCTACTTACTTCACTTTTGAAAAGACGATGTCCACGTCGGTTGAGGTGATGGTCTTGCCATCGATGATTTTGCAGTCCTTGCACAACTTAGCCCAGTTTTTCCCAGTCATTTCATTGCCTGTCGCTTTGGTGTCTCCATAAGAAGCAAACTTCTTAAACGACTCATGTAGTGTTTGCATGTTAACCGAGCCTCCCTCAGCCATCCTCCTGCTGATAACTGATAAGCAAATAATAAACAAAATAGTCCACTACAAAGTATATGGCCTGAAATACAATATGGTATAAAAAGATCATTTCACCTCCTTTCCAGTGAAAAATTGAGTTCATTCAAGATCCAGTGACAATGTTAACCGTTTAGTGTTTGGTTTGTTGGCACAGACCATCTCCGCAGCTGTAGAATGAGGCTCAAACCTGGCGACCAAATTGCTTTACAACATTTCAAACTACTTTTTAGTTAATGGCACTTGAATGAAACATAACTACTCTGCATTGGAAACACCAAATTAGATAATTGCAGAAAGTAGCGTTCCTTTTAATTAACCTTCCACAAACCTTTCAGGACAAGGTCTTGCAATCATTGACACGTGTCCAATTGACTCAGGCTCATGAACAACATAAATAATGTCTTTAACAACATGGTATTTCAAAGTATTTTTAAGTTAATGGCACTTGAAAGGACTGTGCATTGGAAGCATCGAATTGGACTATTTTCAGAAATTAGTGTCCCTTTTCATTAACTTAGCATTAACTTTTCTGGACATCTTACAGTCAATTAGACATGTCCAATTGACTGACGATCATGAACTACCTTACATAAAGTCCTTTACAACATGGTATTTCAAAGTACTTTTAAGTTTACGGCATTTGAATGAAACTATTCTGCATTGGAAAATCCAAATTAGATAGCAAGTAGCATTATTTTCCATTAACTTTGCACAGTGAAGATGAGGCCAGATGAATGAATGAATGAAGGATTAAGTTTATTGGCCAAGTATGTACACATACAAGGAATTTGCCTAGGTGCTCCGCTCGCAATGAGAGGAGGAAACGAGACGAGGAGATGAGACGAGGAAATCAGCAGGTACTGAAGATCAATCCTGGGGACCAGCAGGACAACAGTCAAGAAACCAGCAAATCTGCTGGACCGATACTTTCACCATTTCTACCGTTCAACTGAAAGCTATTCAGAGTAATCTGATAAGTGTAAGCAAAAACAAAGCACTGGAGGAATGCAGCAGGTCAGGCCACATCAGCGGTTGGAATGGACGGATGACATTTAGGATCAAGACCCCTCTTCCAACCCAAAACGTTGTCTGTAAATTCCCTTCACAGATGCTGCCTGACCCGATGAGTTCCTCCAGCATTTTTATTTGTTGTGCAAGATTCCAGCATCTGCAGTTTCTTGTGCCCCATCTAATACGTTTGGACGAGGAAGAACTCTAATGGGCCTGTCCCACTTAGGCGATTTTTCGAGGCAGACTGCTGGCGACTGTCAAGTTGCCGGCAGTTGCCTGAAAAAACGCAACTGAAATGGCGACTGTCAAGTGGAACACACACACACATCGCTTCCTTCACCAACCCGTTATGCAAGCAGGGAACAGGGGCCAGCAGGGGGAAGCGCTGTCTGAGTGAAATTCACACGGTGCAAGGCCGAGGTGATACAGAAACACACCGCGATGAACAGGAAGGTTGGCACTGTAATTAAGATGGCTAAAGCACAGTGTACGGTAAGTCCTTTAAAAGAGGGGGGGGGGGGGGGGGGGGGGGGGAGAGGGAGTGAAGACAACTTTTATGTCCTCCGAGCTTCACAGCCGTGTATCTCTGGCTTCTTAAAAGTTGTCTTCACTCCTTCTCCCCCCCCCCCCCCCCCTCTTTTAAAGGACTTACCGTACACTGTGCTTTAGCCATCTTAATTACAGTGCCAACCTTCCTGTTCATCGCGGTGTGTTTCTGTATCACCTCGGCCTTGCACCGTGTGAATTTCACTCAGACAGCGCTTCCCCCTGCTGGCCCTGTTCCCTGCTTGCATAACGGGTTGGTGAAGGAAGCGATGTGTGTGTGTGTTCCACTCTGACAGTCGCCATTTCAGTTGCCGTTTTTTCAGGCAACTGCCGGCAACTTGACAGTCGCCAGCAGTTGCCTGAAAAATTGCCTAAGTGGGACAGGCCCATTAGCCCGTCCAAAACAGAAGATTCCAAGTGATGGGAGGGAAAAGGTCGTGGAGAGAGTGACACTGAATTTACTGCTCATTTATCTGAGATTCTAATTTGATTTATTGTGTACCACTGGACATGATTCATGTTTGTGAATATATTTATTTATCTGCTCGACAATTACCAGTTTTCCGAGTATAGTCACTTCTTGGAAATTGCTTTTTCCTCCAAACTTGCAATGTCATTCACTTTGAAAACCGGAGGGTTTTCACTCTTGTCTGTGACTGCATCTACTTGTGCATCTGTTTCTGTTTCACTCTGCACAGATGTGTTGGATCGCCTGAGTATTACCAGCATTATTTCTTTTTACTTCTGAATTGTTGAATGTAGCCCAGTGGCCAGTGTGTATTTAGCATTAGTATTCCCACAACCTTAAAATACCATTGAAAGGATAATACAGTTCAGGATGTGGTTGTTTATATGGAACGAGCTGCCAGATGGTGTAGTTGAGGCAGGTATGATAACAACACACACATTTAGACAGGTACATGGGCAGCAAAGGTTTGCAGGAATATAGGTCAAACGTTGGCAGGTGGGACTATTGTAGATGGGGCATCTTGGTCAGCATGGGAAAATTGGGCCGAAGGGCCTGTTTCCATGCTGTATGACTCTATCTCAAGGGTGCAACGAGCATTAATAATTGTATGTGCATTTGGCCTGTAAGTGTGTTTATCCTTCCAAGCACCATTTGCTTTCTGGTGTACCAAGTATGTATATTCCATTAATGTGCACATTGCTTGACTTCAACTGCATGTTCTCTGTGCCAATGTCTGCCCTGGTTTATGAAGCATAGAGCCATACGCACAGGAAGATGTCCAACAGACACCATAAAGCACACATTTATAATGATCCTGATCTAAACCTATTGTATTCTCCCCAAACAGTAGAATCAGTTGGGGGCTCTGGGAGGTCGGTAGGCCACAGGTTTGGAACAGCTCCATCCAAGAACACAAAAAATGTGTTTGCAGCCAGACTATGACACAAACCAACCTCCTTTCCAATTACACCATCTACACTTAATGCTGCCTTGGCAGGGCCACCAGCATACTCAAAGATAAGTCTCACCCTAGACACTCCCTCTTCTCCCCTCTCCCATCAGGCAAGAAGTTTGATCTTGACCATGGGTGCTGTCTGTATGGAGTTTGTACGTTCTCCGGGTGCTCCGGCTCTCTACCATATTCCAAACACGTGCAGGTTTGTGGATTAATTGGCTTCTGTAAATTGTACAGGTGATCACTGATCGGTGTGGACTCAGTGGGCCGACGGACCTGTTTCCACGCTGTATTTCTAAACTAAACTAAATTAAACCACCCTGCATTATTGGAACCAGTGGCTGGTTTTGAGCTAATTCTCTGATAGAGACAGGAGGATCTGCAGATGCTGCAATCTTGAGCAAACACACAAAGTGCTGGAGTACCATCTGTGGAAGGAATGGATATGTAACATTTCAGGTTGGAATACAACAAGGTTGCCTCCCATTCCCTACATGGGTGCTGCCTGATCAGCTGAGCTACTTCAGCACTTTGCAATTCTCTGCTATGTCCGGGCCACTTCATCCACTTGCTTCTAAAACTCAAGCAAATCTAACTCCTTGCTTTGCTACCAGTTCAGAAATAGGCAAAGCAAAAGAATTATCTTAAAAATCAATGGTCAATGGCTGTAGATAGTTTCACCATTATCTTCCCCTTTTCTCTCGCACTCATTTCCATGAGCAGTCTAAGGAAGGTGCAAATAATTTACAAGCAAGAGAAGAAAAAGGATGGTTGCAGTACCTGCCGATCTGCAGCTCAACTCAATAGAAGACTTCTGGTTTCTATGGGAGTGGATGTTATGAATGTGGGGACTTTAAGAAAACTACCTAAAAAAACCAAACTTATTCTGAATTCTCTGAATTAGCTCTATTGATAGAAACAAGGAACTGCAGGTGCTGGTTCTCCAAGAAGAGACAAAATATGATGGAGTAACTCAGTAGGTTCAGAATGTTCTCATGTTCTCCAGGGATGCTGTCTGACCCATTGAGTTACTCCAGCATTTTTGTGTCTTTCCTTAGTTTTATTTAACTGTGGCACATCGATTATTAATGACCTTTCTCACCAACTTAATTTCCATTTCCTATTACAAATGCATATTGTAATAATGTGGTGATTTTTAGGTCCAACCTAAATTTGGATTTTTGCCTCTGATATTACTCATATTGAACAAAAATAGAGACACTTTATTTACTCAGCCCTTCCCATAAATTTGCATCTTCAAATAATTCTGGAAAAGTAGATGGTGCTATCTCTGGGGTATCATGTGAAAGTCACCAATGAAGCTAAACATTTTGTTTGCTAAAAATAATTTCAACCATTTAGATTTATGGAATAATGAAGAAAATTCTTGGTTGTGAAAAAAGAATAAACTACAATATGAGAATTTTTCCCTCCTGGTTTGCATTCCACAGAGATCAGTAACTTTACTTCTCCTTTTGCACAGTTAGCCAGACCGTGGCACAATAGCACACCAGGCGGCACAGCAGCGCAGATGGTAGAGCTGCTGCCTCACAGCGCCTGGGTTTGAACCTGACCTTGGATGCTGTCTGTGTGAATTTTGCGCATTCTTCCCGTGACCGTGTGGGTTTCCTCCAGGTGCTTGGGTTTCTTCCCACATCCCAAAGACATATGGGTTTGTAGATTAATTGGCCTCTGTAAATTGCCTCTAGTGTGCCGAGAGTGGATGCACAAGAGGGATAACATAAAACTAGTGTGAACGGGTAATCGATGGCTGGCATGGACTCGGTGAGCCGAGGGGCCCATTTCCATGCTGCATCTTACAATCAATCAATCAATAAAGCTTCAAAGACGGTGGTGGTTATGGATTGTTTCCAAGTCAGGAAAGCTGTGAGTTCAAGACTCATTGTAACAATAATGAGGAAAATTCCAGGTTGTGGAAAATAAAATAAATTCATACAATATGAGAATGTTGGCCTCCAGGTTTGCAACCCACATTAATTATGTTGCAAAAGCAAAATACTGTAAATGTTGAAAATACTCAGCATGTTATGCTGAGAGTGAAACAGTATTACAAGTTTCTGTTTGAAGCCCTTGTATCAGAACCCACCTAATGAAAGGTCTATGACCTTAAACATTATCTTTGTTTCTTCGTTCACAGCTGCTGCTTGGCTTTTTGAGCATTTCCAGCACTTTTGTTTCTATTACATGTATATTGTGCCTTCAACAGTAAGAGGAAGATTTGCATTTATATATTACCTTTCGTACATCACAAAGCATTTTTTATTCAACAAGATACATCTTTAAGTGTAGTCACTGACTGTAATGTAGGAAATTGAGTAACCATTGGCAAAAGTCAACCTTCCATTAATTTCAATGTAACAATGATCAGCTAATCTATTTTATGATGTTGGTTGTGAGACAAGCATGTCCACACACAAACAATAACTCCACCTTCTTTTTGGAAGTAATGTATGGGGGTATCCATTGGAGCATGGTTTAACCTTACTTCCAAAATATACCACTTTTGATAGAGTAACACTGGAGTGCTGGAAGTACTGGAGACATAAGGAACTGCTGATGTTGGAATCTTGAGCAAAACACCAAGCGCTGGAGGAACTCAGCGGGTCAGGCAGCATCTGTGGAGGGAAATTGTCAGAGGACGTTTCCGGTCGGGACCCTGCCCGACTTAAAACGTCACCTGTACATTTCCTCCACAAATGTTTCCAAACCCGCTGTGTTCCTCCAGCATTTAGAACTTTACACTTAAAGCACTGCCTGGGTTCTAGTGGTCAAGACATGGGAATGGGATTTGAACCCACAGGCAAACATGATCTGCAGTTACCTACAGTTGATCTGAAAAACAAACCTGAGCATATCCGTTGCTAAAGATGGACACAATGTGCTGGTGTAACTCAGCTGGTCTGGCAGTATCTCTGGAAGATAAGGATAAGTGATGTTTTGGGTTGGGATCCTTCTACAGAACTATCCCTTTCCTCCAGAGTTGCTGCCTGGCCCACTGAGTTACTCCAGCACTTTGTGTCTATCTTTGGTATGAACCAGCATCTGCAGTATCTGTTGCTAATTCAGTTCAGTGCTAACGTTGCATTATCAGTGCACTATCTTTTGGATGACTCGCTGAATTATCTTTGGAATCATTTTATGAGCAGGGTCTTAACCTTGTTGATCAGTGTGACCAACTTTAGCGCGTTAACTAACACTGATGGAGATTGTGTGATTATTTTGTTGTTAGTTGTGGTTCCTTATAACATAGTGCACTTGGTCGCATAACAATAGCGACAGGACTTCAAAGGTATTCCACGTTTAGTGATGCCCTGAGTCTGCTGCGGAATACAAGGAAGAGATAAACTTTTCATTGAGTTACATCTTCACTTTAATGATTACAAAGAACACTGAAACCACAGACCATGACCTGTCGAAATTAGTGCAAATTTCAGCAAATTGTGGATGAATGTAACACAGCTGGATTCTTCTGCATGAAGAACCAAGTAACAAGGTACAAGGTGATTGCACAACTCTTAGAAGGAAAAGGTGAGGAACAATGGAAAAGATCATACGCTGCATCAAATAATTTGAGATATCAGAAAAAAATATTACGGTCCTTTAACTTTTCTGGACTACACTCTTATGTCTTCAAACAAATCAGTACTGCTTATTTTTTCACTCTGTACATCCCCACCACATTTTTACACACCCAAAGCATTTGGGGCTTTAGTTACTGTATTAAATAAGGAGGAATTAGCCTTCTTACCTTTGAGTGCTTTCAGTTTTGTTCTGAGAGCCCCTCCACTAAAGTCCTTCTGTTCCCAGTTCAGTCACAAAATGTTCCTTTAAAGTGGAGATGTTATTTTCTGTTTCTCCTGTAGCCGTAGCAACAAGCTGAGCAACATCAAGAGGGCGTGATAAAATAGCACAACACAATAAAGTGATCAGGGTCATTAGTTACAGTTGTAGTAGCAACAGCTTGGTTTCAGTAAGACCCATTTTGACGTAGAAAGATACTTAATCAATATGAAGAATATGTGCAATTTACTGCAAAACATTAAATTAAAGTTTTACGTTTCTTAATTATAAATTTAAAGGATGTTTATATATTCAATATCATTTGGATCTTAATATCATGGTTAAGTCACTGAACGTATGTTAGAGGCCTGAATCGGAGTTGATACTTTAAAAGAATGCACTGGGAATGAAATCACCAGATAGCTTTTTCAATATCAATCAGGTTCACTAATTTCCTTCAGGAAAATAAATCTGCTATCTTTATCCATCCTAACCTATTCAAAGGCACAACAGGCCAAACTGTCCCCTGAAATGGCTTAAATGCCAGACAATTGAAGGGCAATTAGGGATGGGCATTAAATGCTGGCCTTACCGATGTTGTCCAAATCCCATGAATTAATTAACAATAGGATGACACAGTGGCACAGCAGTAGAGTTTAGTTTAGTTTAGTTTAGAGATACAGCGTGGAAACAGGCCCTTCGGCCCACCGGGTCCGCGCCGACCAGCGATTCCCGCACATTAACACTATGCTACATCCACCCGGTGGCTCACCACTTCAACTCCCCCTCCCATTCTGAATCCGACCTTTCTGTCCTGGGCCTCCTCCATGGCCAGAGTGAGGACCACCGTAAATTGGAGGAGCAGCACCTCATATTTCGCTTGGGCAGTTTGCACCCCCGCGGTATGAACATTGACTTCTCTAATTTCAGGTAGTCCCTACTTTCTCTTCCCCTTCTCAGCTCTCCCTCAGCCCACTGGCTTCCACCTCTTCCTTTCTTCTTCCCACCCCCCCCCCTCACATCAGTCTGAAGAAGGGTTTCGACCCGAAACATTGCCTATTTCCTTCGCTCCATAGATGCTGCCTCACCCGCTGAGTTTCTCCAGCATTTTTATCTACCCACTAGGGACAATTTTTAAAAACATTTATCAAGCCAATTAACCTACAAACCTGTACGTCTTTGGAGTGTGGGAGGAAACCGAAGATCTCGAAGAAAACCTACACAGATCACGGGGAGAACGTACAAACTCCGTACAGACAGCACTCGTAGTCAGGATCGATCCCGGGTCTCCAGCGCTGCGTTCGCTGTAAGACAGCAACTCTACCGCTGCGCCACCGTGACTGCCCTAAAGCGCCACTGTGACCGCCCTAAGTTGCTGCCTTACAACGCCAGAGACCCAGGTTCGATCCTGACCATGGGTGCTATCTGTATGGAGTTTATACATTCTCCCTGTGACTATTTGGGTTTTCTCCGGGTGATCCGGTTTCCTCCCACATCCCAAAGACGTGCAGGTTAGTAGGTTAATAGGCTTCAGTAAATTATCCCTCCTGTTCAGGATAGAACTAGAGTATGGGTGATCGCTGGTCGGGGTGGACTCGGTGAGCCGAAGGGCCTGTTTCCATGCTGCATCTTTAATCTAAACTAAACTGAACTAAAACACCAAGTTGTCAAAGGAAGCACCACCTAGTTTGGTTTATTCAGGCGTTATTCCTCCCCATGGCAACTAGAGCAATGAGAATTTCAAAAGTACGTTTAATTGAGAAATCACGCTAGGAGCCAGAGCCCCGACCGAACTATGTCATATACTGTAAGAATATTAGAACTAAAGCAAACATAGAGGAAGACCAAACTTATTTTAATGTGATGGTTATAGTTTGACGTTTCCTTACTAATGTTCTTGCATATAACAAGCAGAAGGTTGCTCTTATAGACAAACCTATAACTCTTACAATGTAGAGTAAGGCTGATTTTCCATCCATACCCATTACTCCAAGTGATTAGTGTGTGTGGAGCATAAAATGAAAGTTTAATGTGGATGGGTATTTGAGGGCTGGCACAGACTCAATGGACTGAAGTGCCTGATTCCATGCTAGATGACTCCATATGTTGTCAGAAAAATGTGTGGCTTCTGTGTATGCCTTGTTGTCAGCCTCTGGGTGAATAGGATGAGATGAGCTGAGGATAGTGTGTCTTGACGATTTCTAATCTTGATTAATGACTGAGATGAAAGATGAGTATATTGTAGCCAAATTTGCTGAGGACACAAACATATTTACTAGTTACGAGGAGCTCATAGTTTGCCAAAGGGATTTAGCAAGTGGGTTAATATTGGAGGGATTCAGCAAGTGGGTTAAAATGGAGTAGAGAGTGGGGAAATGTGAATAAGAAAGGAAATTTAAGAAAGTTGTTTTATTTGAGTGGGATTACAACATGTTGCTGCACATCTGAGAAAGGTCACTTGCAGGTTGAGCCAGTAATAAGTAATCCCGTCATTAAGATGAAGAGACAGGTGAGAAAAACAGAGAAAAGTCGAATGAGAATGCAGTTAGGAACTGTTGGAAAAAAGTTGGAAGAATTTTGGAATTAATTCTTAAGGTTAATTCTTAAGTTGACTTTGAGATTAATATATGCAAAAGTTATTGTCATAGGCAATGGGAAAAGCTGGGTCATGGCTCATGCATGATCACACTGAACAGTACAATGGGCTTACGGGTCAAAAATGTCTTCATCATTCATGAGAACATCAATATAAAACAGACCAAAACACAAAATGCTGGAATAACTCGGCGGGTCAGGCAACATTTCTGGTCGGAACTTTTCTTCAGACAGAAAGGGAACAGAATGTAAACAGTTTATCTAACTTGTTTACCAATTTCACTATTTTGCTCTGAATTATTTTAAGCTCAGAGCTTCTGCTTAGTTTTGCAATAAAGAATACATGGCACGTGTACAACCAGCCAAGTGGCACAGCTGGTAGAGTTGCTGCCGCAAACCCAGATTGGATCCTGAAAATGGAAGAAAGTGGCTGGCTGAGAGCAAGGATGGATTCGGTGGCCAACGAGAACAAAGACACGGCAGGCTGCCCGCAGCCACGTGCGGCAGCAGGCCTTGTTCGCTGCTGCGAGAAAGGGCTTGGTGGGCCGCCACCTGCAGGGAGAAGCTCGGAAGCTCCGAAGACCAGAGAGTCGAGGGGGGTGGTGCCGCTGATGGCGACGGATGCGAGGAGTGGGCTGGTAGGAAAGGGACCGGGCCTTGAAGGTCAGCTGCAGGAGACGCCCCTCTGAAACAGGCGGCCAGGCGAGGAGAGGGACGTCGGGTCGCGGGCCTGCAGCAGCCCGGGGCTTTCCTGGCGTTACCTGGATTGGGGGCGCTCCAGTACTTCCAGCATGTTGACCAGACTTTGGACTTTTTTAATTATTTTTTTAAAGGGCAGCAAAATATAGTGACCATGCATTTGTGGTTTGTGCAAAAGACTTTCACTGTGCTGTGCATACGTGACAATAAAGAACCATTGAACTTGGCTACTGTCTATGTGGGGTTTACACATTCTCCTTGTAACAGCGTGGGTTTCTTCCGGTTGCTCTGGTTTCATCCCAGATCCTAAAGGCATGCAGTTTTGTAGTTTAATTAGCCTCTGTAAATTGTCCAAATTTATTGGGAGTGGATGAGAAAGTGGGTTAACCTAGAACTAGTGTTGCCGCCTCACAGTGTCAGAGATTCAGGTTCGGTCCTGACCTTGGGTGCTGTTTGTTCGGTGTTTGTACATTCTTCCTGTGACCATGTGGGTTATTACCCAGTGCTCCGGTTTCCTTCCACATTCCAAAGACGTGCAGATTTGTAGGTTAATTGGCTGTTGTAAATTGTGTGTAAGACAGAGAACTAATGTATAAGTGATGGATTTGATGGGCCGAAGTGCCCTGTTTCCTCGCTGTAACTCTAAACTAAACAATGGCCAGGAATAATTCAGATGTGATCATCTGGTGATGAATCTTACAATACTAAATATATGGTACTGAATTATATACTGAACACCCAGTGTTGCATTTGTACCATTATCTCTTTTTACTTCAGACTTTTATCATTTTTGGTTGCTCACTTTAATTCACCATACACAGGTCTACCTACTGAACAAGATAACTGTAAAAGCTGGAATAGTAGAGAAACTAAATTTGTCAATCAGTTGGTATTTTTAGTGTTTGTGTCATTAATTTCATCATACTATGCAAGAACCATACAAGTGCTAAATTAACACCAGCTTCCAACAATCTCTATCACTAATCTCTTCACAGAACTGAAGCAGCTTAAGATCCAAGCATTGAATTTGGCTGTAAAACTGCTTCCCCATATGTTGTTGGTTGATGATCAAATAAATGCAGCAGAGTTCCTTTGTGATCTTATTTATGGAACTGTTGCCAACAACACATAAATCATGCAAGGTTTTGAGCTTACATAATGTCTGAATTCAGCCATCTCCACTGGCATTTCAGTTACACCACCCGAACATGGTCAACAAAAGACAACAGTTATTGTCACCAAGGCAGCAGGAAGAGGCCCACAGAAAGAACAAGGACATTATGACCCAATTACTCAACTTATACAATGGTCTTTGGAGGCAGCTAGGTCAGTTAATGAGTGACTGTACAGAGAAAGGTTCAAATCTGTAGCACTATGCGAGCCACATTTGTTGCAAAGCTGCATCCAATGTATAGACATGCCTGTGATGCCAGAATCACAGCTAATGCCTGATCAATGCATATAGTGTGGGCAGATCATATCTGTCAATCAATACGGTGGCGCAGTGGTAGAGTTGCTGCCTTACAGCGCCAGAGACCTAGATTTGATCCTGAATGAGGGTGCTGTCTATATGGAGTTTGCACATTCTACCTGTGAGTTTTACCCAGGTGCTCCAGTTTCCTCCCATACTCCAAAGACGTACAGGTTTGTAGGTTAACTGGCTTCAGTAAAGATTGTAAATTGTCCCATAGTGTGTAGGATAGAGCTAGTGTATGGGGATCGCTGGTTGGTGTGGACTCAGTGAGCTGAAGGCTCTGTATCTCTAAAAAAACAACACACATTATTGATTCATTGCCAGCAATGCCATGTTGGAACATCCTCACTCTCACATTGCCCATTCCACATTCAACAGCAGGAAGCAACTCCTCCTACCTGCTATTTAAAGGGATCATCACTTAGTTGGTAGTTCACCGCAGACCAGGCAGTTCAGTCAACAAGTGGGATGGGAGATTGCAACCTTCACGTGGTCCACCCTGTTTTGACTAATGCAATCAACCCGACGTGCACAAACAAATAGATGTAGTGTTTTGATGTCTACAATTTTAGGCTGTGCACGCCATACGCAAGAAGAAGAAGTCAACAATTCTCCCAGCTGAACTGTGGCAAGTGTGTTAAGTATCTGTGCTTCATTTGCTGAAAGCTGCCACCTAGCATAGCCACACTGCAACCACAAGGCAGGGGCAGGCATAATTTTGCTCGTGGCTGTTAAGGTGACCGATGTCACGCAGTCTTGATTAGTACAGGTGTCAGAGGTTATGGGGAGAAGGAGAATGGGGTTAGGAAGGAGAGGTAGATCAGCCATGATTGAATGGTGGGCCGAATGGCCTAATTCTACTTCTATTCCTTATGTCCTTATGATGTCACAAACCTTTATGACTCAGGTTCCCTCTAAACTGGATTCTTAGAATATTTAGCCATTTTTTTGACCACTGATAAGAGATTTCCTTGATTGAATCTTTGCAATATTAGTTGAATTGATTTCAGTTCTCTTGCGAAAGAACAGTAGGCAAAGCATGTACGTGGCTTTGGGAGGATTGCTGACTTACCATATTGAAGAGCGGCTCTAACTATATGCAGGTCTTTGATTTAGAATGATTCAATCTTTGAGCTTGTTACAATGCAGTTGAATCTTTACAATACATGCTTTTCTTTGCTACCATGAACAATCTTTCATATTGGGGAGGAAGAGGTAGCGAGCGAGAAAGAGATGAAAGTATTAGTTAATGGGAACCACTATCCATAACCTGCCATCACCTGGAATGGACGTGGAGGGCAGATTCTGCCCAGAGGAAGGTCCTATTCAAAGACATTTCAAAACTATTCGAATCTATTTCGCAGTGAATGAAATTATTCTATATGCATTGGGACTACATTGTAGGTGTGTTGAAGGGAGTAAATGTTTAGTGTGATGGGTGGAGTGTCAATTAAGCAGGCCACTTTGTCCTTGATAATGACAACTCCTGGAGTGCCAGAAAGTAACATAATGACCTTTAATCTTTGGGATGTGGCCCTCCAGACAGGCTGGGATTTTAAATGTCAACACAAGAAGCCGCTTCACAGCTCAGGCCTTCCAATATTCCAGACATCTGTAACAATCCATAGAGGTTTAAAATGTTTAGCTGCTATATAAATGCAGCTATTTCTGTCTCTGACAATGGAAGAAGTTAATGTGCATTGTAGTACACAAACCCAGGAAACATCTGTAAACTGTGCTCTGCGGGTAAATTCAGCATCAAGATAGAATTTAACGTTACAGCTACAGGGCTGCCAACTCTCACGCTTTCAGCGTGAGAATCACGCCTTGGAGCCAATTCTCACGCCCTCACGCTGATGACCGAGTTCTCACGCTGAGTTCAGTCCCTGCTCAGTTTGTCCCTTTGTGCCACATGCCAGTGTGATCTGTCCGGTCTGGGGAAGTGCGTCGGTTGACGGCTGTGAGTGGTCGCGTCTCTTCTCTTTTCTCTTTTGGTCGAATGTGCAGCTGCCGATAACATGAAGCAGCCGGAGATGGAACTAACCCGGTGAAGCAGTTGTAAAACATGGGGGGCGAACGACCACGACCACAATTAGGCCAAACATCTAGGACAGGGTTCGGACTACGGGCACACGGCCCATAACCCGAAAAACCACGTATTTTTTTTCAATTCATTTTCGCGGGGTCGGGGCAGGCGAGCCGACCTGAGAACTGCGGCCCGTCCCTGGGACTCGAGCTGATCTGGGAACGGCAGCCAGTCCCTGGGCACGCAGAATGCCAACTTGATCATTATGGACAAATTGGGCACAAGGAAGAGAGAGGGGGTGGAGAGGGAGGAGAGAAGGGAGGAGAGAGGGGGAAGAGAGAGGGTGGTAAAAGAGAGAGGGGAAAGAGGGAGAGAGGAGGGCAAAGAGAAAGAGGAGATAGAGACAGAGGAGAAAGAGAGGGGAGAGAGAGGGTAGAGAGGGCAAGGGGGGGAGTGAGGTGGGAGGGAGAAATGGGGGAGAGATGGGGGGAGAGAGGGGGGGAGGGAAGAGAGGTGAGAGAGAGAGGGGGAGAGAGAGGGGGATAAAGAGGGGAGAGAGTGTGTGGAGACAGAGTAAGAGGGGGAGAGAGAGGAAGATAGAGGGGGAGATAGAGAAGGAGGAAGAGGGGGGAGAGAGAGAGGGGGAGAGTTAGGGGAAAGAGAGGGGGAGAGTTAGGGGAAAGAGAGGGGAGAGAGAGTGAGGAGAGAGGGTGAGAGAGAGGAGGCGAGAGAGAGGGGGGGGAGTGAGGTGGGAGGGAGAGAGGGGGAAGAGAGGGGGAGAAAGATGGGGGAGAGAGGGGGAGAGAGAATGGAGAGAGAGGGGAAGGAGAGAGGGGGGAGAGAGAGAAGGGAGGGAAAGGGAGAGAGAGGGGGAGACAGGGGAGAGAGAGGGGTGAGAGGAGAGAGAGGGAGAGAGAGCAGAGAGAGCAGAGAGGGGAGAGAGAGAGAGAGGGGAGATGGGGAGAGGGGGTTAGAGGAGAGAGAGCGCAGAGAGGGGAGAGGGGGAGAGTGAGGAGAGGAGAGAGTGTGGGAGAGAGAGTGGGGGAGAGAGAGGGGGAGAGAGAGAGGGGGGAGATAGGGGGATATAGAGGCAGGGCTGCCAACTCCCATGCATTGAGCATGAGAATCAAGCATTTTGCCAAATTCTCACGCTGATCACAAATTTCTCATGTGAGAAATTCTGTGATCAACGAAAATTTCAAAACTAATATCAACTGCATGGGCCACGGGAGTTGGAAGCAGAAGCAGCGGCGGGGACAGATGCGGACGGGGAGCGGGGTTGGCGAGTGTTTGCTGGGCTGGCGAGTCGCTCACTGCAACTCCGGCCATGGAGCAGCCTCAGTGCAAGAGTCCCGGGCCGTCGGAAGCGTTGCGCCGCTGCCGTGAGAGTCTCTGCGCCAAATTCGCCCAGGTGACCAGCATGGATCAGGCTGCGGCTCGGTGCATCCAGGAGGACAACCAGTGGCTGCTGGAAGTAAGTACCAAGCACTGGGTAGAAACGGTGGAAGATAGTGGACTTCAAATGGGGGTGGTTGGAGAAAGCATCCTGCTTGCCTGCTAGATTTTCACTTACTGTAACTGCAGGAAAAATGTTCCCGATGTTGGGGGAGTTCAGAACCAGGGGTCACAGTTTAAGAATAAAGTGTAGGCCAGTTAGGACTGAGATGAGGACAAACTTTCTTCACCAGAGAGTTCTGAATCTGTGGAATTCTCTGCCACAGAAGGCAGTGCAGGTGCCCACACCCACCAACGTGTCCCAGCTACGCTACCTGCTTTTGGTCCATACCTCCAAACCTGCCCTATCCATGTATCAGTCTAACTTTCTTAAATGTTGGGATGGTCCCTGCCTCAACTACCTCCTCTGTCAGCTTGTTCCATACACCCACCACCCTTTGTGTGGAGTAAGTTACCCCTTAAAAAGTTACCTCTTAAAAATAATTAATACAAAAAACATTGAAATCATACTTCTACATTGCACTAAAATATGATTTTAATACATCAAATTTCAAAAAGTCCCTATCCTGGGAGGGGGGACACCCCACTTCTACACCCTCTCCCCACTCGGTTGCTCCACTCCCTCACCGGGTACCCCCAAAGCCAGTGATCAGTGATCGCTCAGCCTCCCCACTTTCAAAAACGCTCCGCGGTCCCTGGTTCAGATGGAGAGCACTGCCAGATGTCCATGATGTCTGGATCCCAATGCTCAGCGCTTCATGTTTCGGAGTCGGCTAATGTTATTGATTTGTAATTAGCCTGATTTGTAATTAGTTGACAAAACCTTAATTTATGAATCTGGAATATCCAGGGGGATGGGATAAGTGTAATATTAAATGACATGCAAGGTGTCAAGCTGTCTGTCACAACATACAGCCGATAACCCATTATTTCCTTCGGTTAAATATTGGGAAGGTAGCACTATTGTCATTTGCCACTCAACTATTATGTTTGTTTACCTCACTGACTATTTCTAACCCCCCCCCCCCTAAATTCCTTTGACAGGTTGAATAGGAATGTCCCCAATCTCGTTGTTTTATTAATTCAACACGTAGATGAACATCCTCAAGGAGTATAATCAGATGGAAACCGATTCAGATGCGATATTTAAGAGCTTGTTCAAAGAAGGGGAATATTTTAAAGGAGTGACGGAGATACTTGCAGGGGAATGTGTGAGGAGATTATTATTTTCTTTAGTTTTAGCTTGAACCAGGACATCTGAAGATTCAAAGTTTAATATAGTAATTGTACTGATACTGACCCCAACCAACCACGTAATGAATATCATGCATTCCGGAGGTTTGACTTTTATGATGCCATTTAAACTTCACTTGGATTTCAATCACTTCAATGTAAAAGTAATTGGGAATGGGGAGCATTGGAACAAAAATTTGCCCTCGGTACATATTAACTGTAATATAATAATGTACGCATGTTGGTAGGTGCAATCAAAACAAAGATCTTTTTATCATTGTTGTGTTATGAATACCACAGAAAATATGATGTACTCTCAATATCACATTTAATAGAATAATATTGCTTAAATATATAGTTATTGGACTTTGTATTTCGGAAAAGTCCCAGCTGAGAGGAAGACAACAAAATACTGAAAATATTGGGGGTGAAAATGACTTCAGGACAGTTTGTTAGGAAAATGAAAGAAATGGTAACAGAATACTTATACAGCTGAGTAAGTATAATTTTATGGATGAGAAATTGTGTTCAACCAATTGATGACTTATTTGACAAAGTAACTAGCATGTTAGATAACAAGGAAGCCAATGGGTGTAGCAAATTTTGTTATAATTTGGTCTGTGAAGTGCCCCATAAAAGATTACTGCATTACATAAGCACCTGTGGACGAACGTAATAGGTTAAGTCCAGGGGGTCAGATATGGGGCTTTATGCGAGGGCCAGATATATTGTCAGTGCAGAGGGGCTAGGAGCAAGGCCAAGTGTGCATCCAGAGTCAAGGTTTGGAATAGTACTAGGTGTGCAGTCAAAGCCGGGACCAGGGGAGTGTCAGCACTGGGAACCTAAGCAGGTAAGCAGCTATGATCAGGGTAGAATAGGGGGGGGGGGGGGGCAGGTGTAAGGCTTGACTCAGGGTCAGGAATGAGAGAATGTCAGGGTCAGGAATGAGAGAAGGTATGCAACTGGAGTCAGGGTCAGGAGTAGTACCAGGTGTGCAGTGAGACCCAAGTTGGTCAACATGGGCCGTGTTTGATTATAATCTGATTTCCATACATGAATAAACTAAGATCAGTCATGTGCTGCACGTGTTGATCAGAGCCTGGGCTCTACTGTGGAATGTAATTAGGAATGTAATTTAGTCTAACCTTATTCATAGCTAATCCAATTTAAAGCATATATATTGCATTCAAGTGTAAGTTAAAAGACTCGCTACAGTATGCATCATATTGTAGCGAGTGCACCCTCCTCCCCCCCCCTGGTCGCTATGCTCCCTCGGGCTTGGTCTCTCGCAATTTCTCACTCCCAACTCTCACCCAATGTTGGCTGCCCTGCAGCTACAAGGCAATGAATCATTGACTGTACAGAGCAGATTCCCAAATAGAAAAAACAAACTACATTGAAGAAACAGAATCCACTATTACTCTGGTTTGGGTGTATTGCATTGAGAGTGTTTCAGGGGAAATCTTTCCACCCCACACCTCCCCCTTTCATGTGCCCAACCTTGATATGCACCTATTTCTCCGACTATCCTGCCCCACATCATCCCATTCCACCTCTATCCCCTCCCTCTGGCTTTACATTTTGCTGCTCTTCTCTCCTTATCACACACCCTTTTGTCACCTTTTCAATTCTAGCCTTTGTCCAACCATCTGCAAATCAAACCCCCACCTCACCCTTGTCCTGCCCCCATTTCGTTTCCAGCTACAATCAGTCTGAAGAAGGAACCCCATCCGAAATGTCATCTATTCATGCCCTCCAGACGCGCTTGCCTGACCCGCTGAGTCACTCCAGCAGTTCATGGGTTTTTTTCCTCCATCGTATGCTGGAACAAGTGTGGTGGATTTACAGAGATGTGGCTGTTGTTGCAAGAAATGGATGTTTCCCTTCTAAAATCCTGGGTACCTATGTTTGATAATGTTGGAAGACAGTCAATTCCTGTTGACTTCAGTGCTCTGATAATTATCCATGTGGCTTTACACACACGTATTACAGTGTGATAGATACCATCAACTTGTCGAAGGACCCCAACCCAAATGCCACCTATCCAAGTCCTCCAGAGATGCCACTGAGGGAAACACAATAATCTGTGGTGGAGTAATGGTAATCTCCACAAATGTTATCCACTAAATAGTTGATGGCTTAAATGACGTGTTTTAACTGATTAGCATTTATTTGAACTTTTTGATAAAGATCCAACATTTAAGTGTAGAACTGCCAAATGTTGCAAAGATAGAAAGGAGGCAGATTCATGGAGGATGGACACAAAATGCTGGAGTACTCAGACTGATGAAGAGTCTCGACCCCAAACGTCATCTATTCCTTTTCTCCAGAGATGCTGCATGACCCGTTGAGTTACTCCAGGATTATGTGTCCATCTTCGGTGTAAATCAGCATCTGCAGTTCCTTCTTACACAGATCTATGGAGGAAGTGGAAATCAAGGACAAGAATTTTACAATCAAGCACATTGATGGACAGGATCTGGATGGACAGGACAGGGTTATAGGTAGCAGAGTTTTGGTTAACCTAAGCTTACAATGCAGAACAAAGGAGATTTGAGTACATTCATATAATCAATTATGGAAGGAACAAGCGCATCAAAGGGGTTTCAGCATTAGATGACCAGAAGCAGTGAAGGAGATGGAATTAAAGCTTGATGATGGGAATCATTTGTGATGAGAAACACAGCTTAGTGATAAATAAGTGGAAAAAGAGCTGTGAATATTCCAGTGCCATCACAAACAGGCGAGCACAAATGGTTGCAGTTTGTGGCAAGGAACTGAAGACAATCGGTTCGGTCTTCCCAATATTTAATTTTACATTGCAGAAATTTTATAGAAAACAGGAGGAAACAACCCTTAATTGGATGCGACATTATAGTGAAGCAATGATTCTACTTTTAAAAAGCTGTAATTTTGAATGTTTATTTAAATAACAAAACAGTAATACAGTCTTAACATGAAAATTACATCCAAAAAAGAGACTGGCTCTTAAACTTATCTATAGAATAAAATAAACATTAAAAAGATCCGTCATACTACCACTAAAGGATTGCTAAGGCCACAAAAAATAAATACTACGTTTCCAGGAACTCAATTAAAAGAACCTCTTAATTTCTTTTCAGATTGTCACAGATATCCAATTTGTAAATTGGAGGGCAAGCAGAATGCTTTAAAAAATACTTCCAAAACATAGCACCTGAGAAACAGTTCCATTTCAAAATTGGCCTGATGATATAGATGTATATTTAATAATAAATAATATTCTTATAAAAATAAAAACTATTTACATTTATTTTAAACCTCTGGTGATGTACAAAAGGGGAAATTATATCAACCCTTATTGATGTACAGATGTACCACATAAAGCGATTGGCACATGATTATCTATTGAGGAAGATTTGAATTAAATGGACATCAAAGATTCTTAAGACTACATTTAAAATTATGCTAAGGACACACAAAATAAATACTATGTTTCCAGGAAATCGATGGATAGAATCTGTTACATTTGTTTGCCCCAGATTGTCACCATTTCCAATTCCAATGTACACAATATGTAAATTGAAAGGCAAGCAGAATGTTTAAAAATATACTATACTTCCAAAACTTAGCGGTGAATGTGTGCCCTGAAAAACAGTTCCATTTCATAATTGGCCTGATGATATATAGATGTATATTAATAAATAACATTAATATTAAAAATAAACTATATCCACTTATTTACAACCCCTATTGATGTATGGATTTAAAAAAAGGGGGAAATTATATCAATCCTCATTGATGTATGGACATTAGAGGAAATATCAACCCTCATTAATGAATGGATATTAAAGAGCAAATCATTTCAACTCTAATTGATGTACAGAGATTAGAGGAAATTATACCAATCCTTTTTGATATATGCATATTATAGAGGAAATATCTCGCCCCCTGTTGATGTATGAATAAAAAAAGGGGAAATATACTGAGCATTTACAGTTTAGGCTGCTATGTTCAAGTAAAATCATGTGTCATGCCTTTGTCATTCTCACATATCAAACCTGGATGATTGTTAGGGATCTAGTTTTAACATGCGAGTTTAAAATCATCCAAATGTTGTCTTCTTTTGTGTCTATGTTATTTGTTGTCTGGGGCACGAGACGCCGGTAGGTCTGGATAGACCTTATTGACGAATCTCCTGTTCCCAGATCCAGATTTAGATTTATGCAACGGTACAGGGAGGGGCATGTCATCACTTTTTTGAAGGATAACCACAGAAGGAGCAGTTTGAGGTTTCTTACTCTTTGGATCTAAGCCTGGATATCTACTAACACTCTTCCTTTTGGTTGGATGCAATGGGGGCACCACCATTTCACCAGCTAAAGACTGGCGTTTGGGAATCTGACTCAGAGAAACCTTCCTGAAGTAGTCATTTGCGTTTGTGTTGGTTTGGTTGGCAGTTGCTGCACTGCCCGCGATGCTTGTCTGGGCCACTGGAATTTCAATCATGGACTCCACGGAATCGGAATGGTACTCAGGCGGAGGGCCTGCAGCCCGCACATAGATTTTCTGCTTGCTTACAATGATCCCTTTCCGTGCGAGTGGAAGACTAGACTTTGACTGGTGGCCTGGGACAGGCAGTGCTCTAGTCTGCAACGAAGAAACCTTTTCTGTGGAATGAACAAACAGGTGGAATTAAATAACTAAATCATTCTGGAAATTCTTCATTACATTTATATGTTCTTCCGATTACCTGGAATATTAGAAACAAAGAACTGCACTATAATGAATTAAACTTCAGGTAAAACTCCATACATTAACTTACACTCAAACACAAAATGAAAATCAACATAAGACCTTGTTGACTCTTACGGCTGAAACTATTTCACTAGGCGGAAACAAAGTGCAGTAAGAATGATAGTTTTGCCATCTATTAAAAAAAAGAATTTATATTAAGAAGCAAGAAACTGCAGACATTGTTTTATATTTAAAAAAAGACAAAGTGCTGGAATGGCTCAGCTAGTCAGGCAGCATCCCTGGAGGACATGGGTAGGTTCAGGACCCTTCTGAAGAATTGTCACCTATCCATGTTCTCCAGAAATGCTGCCTGACCAGCTGAATTACTCCAGCACTTGTGTATTTTTTTAAATATTAATTTAAATTAGGCAATTTTTTTTTTAAGGTACACATTAGCTCATTTCAACTCAAGAAAATAAACAAAAAACAGGCCAGTATGAATTTCCTGAAATTTGACATATAGTAAAAAAGTACATTATTTTTAGCTTGATTGCTTATTAATTAGTTAATCCTTACCCGTATTGATGAAAGAAATTGGTGGAATATAGGCGCTGGTTGAAGGCATATCGTCAATTACGTCTCTGTTCGATTTGGCCTTCCTCTACAATGACAAAAAAAGATTAGCATTGTTATTCAGATTGATCGTGCAATGTAAAACTCTCCCAGAGAGATATATATACACATCCGTTAGAAATTTGACAGAGCTAAGAACTAGCTATAAAAATCTCGAAAGAGTTGGGATAAACACTTGTTATATGTACATAAATGCTCGATTAACGTAAGACACATTCTAATTCAATTTAAAATCTTACATAGATTATACTACTCAAAAGCTAAAATAAGTAAATTTTACCCAAATGTCTCTTATATCTGTGATAAATGTCTAACCCAAGAAGCAAATATAGCACATTCTTTTGTTTTTTGTATAAAAATTCAAAAGTTTTGGAATGAAATCTTTGAAATTTTCACGAAATTATTAAAAATAAAACTGAAACTGAATGCAGAACTGATTATTTTTGGAACAATCGAAGCAAGTTTGGAGCTGTCTTTGTTTCAAAGGAGCTTTCTTAATTATGGCTTAATAACGGCAAAAAAACGTATATTGAAATTTTGGAAAAATGCTCCCACGCCAATGAAAAAATGTGGATTTCTAATATGTCGGAACTGTTACACCTAGAAGATAAGAGATTCCTCTTAGCAGGTAAACCAGACCATTTCCAAAAGATTTGGTCTCCATTTATCGACTTATTACAAATATAGGGTGCAACAAAATGTTGATAATAAATGGTTTCAAGACCTGGCGAGGGGTGAGTAAAGATATGAAGTAGGTACATCCCTTTAATCTTGTCTTATCTTATCTTACTTTTTTTTTCTTTTTTCTTTTTCCTTCTTTTGGTTTTTCTCTTTTGTTTAACTCTTTCTGTGGTTTAGGTCCCTATGGGTGTTCCTGGACCACTCTTTCACTCACTCACTTAATATCTCTGCTAACTCTCTCTATCCTTTTTCTTATTAAAGTTTAAAATAAGAAGTGGTACAAGAAATGTATAATTTTATGTTTGTTTGAGATCACTGTACTGTACAATACTTCTAATAAAAAAAATAAAAAAATTAAAATTAAAAAAAAGAAATTTGACAAGAGCCACACAAGTAAAACAAACACATTATTTTAATTATTTCCATAGTCTCTAAGCGTTATTTACATCACTTAAAAAAAATACTGCAATTGTTTTTTTTGATAGAACTCAGACAGCTCCGCCAGTCTAAAGATGAGGCCTACAGGAGCGGGGTTGCAGACCTCTACAGGCAGGCCAAATACAAGCTGAGAAGAGGAATCAGAGCTGCCAAGGAAAGGTACTCTGAGAAATTGAGGAGCAAGTTCTCAGCTAATGACTCATCTTCAGAAGGGCTTGCAAGAAATCACCAGCTACAAGAGGAAAAACCCCCGCTCCTTGGATAATTGTCAGCTGACTAACGACCTGAACGAGTTCTACTGCAGGTTCGATAGACAGATACATAACCCCAGTACCCCCACTCCCCTCTCCAATCACCACTTCACACCTGACTCCAGTCTGCAAAGACTGGGCCCTCGTCCACTACCCATCACTAACAATAGAAATTGAGGAGGTGGAGAAGCTATTCAGAAGACAGAAAAGCCAGAAATCTCCAGGACAGGACAATGTTTACCCCTCTACCCTTAAGCTCTGTGCCGAACAACTGTCACCAGTCTACACAGACATTTTTAACCTGTACCTGCAAACCTGCACTGTCCCTGCCTCACTCAAAGTCTGCACTATTGTCCCTGTACCCCAAAAGACAAGGATTACTGGTCTTAATGACTACAGGCCTGTCGCACTGACCTCTGTAGTCATGAAGACCTTTGAAGGACTTGTGCTGATCCAGCTGAAAAATATCACAAACCTCCTGCTGTACCATCTGCGGTTTGCATACTGGACCAATAGATCAGTAGATGACGCAGGCCTAGGCCTGCACTTCATCCTCCAGCACCTAGACCGCCAGGGGACCTATGCAAGGATTTTGTTTGTGGATATTAGTTCTGCATTCAACACCATTGTGCCAGATTCCAAACTCTCCCTCTTGACTGTGCCTGAAACCCTCTGACAGCAGATCACCAACTTACTGACAGACAGGAAGCAGCATGCGAGGCTGGGAAAGAACATCTCTGACCCGCTGACCCTCAGCATAGGAGCACCACAAGGCTGTGTACTCTCCCCTCTCCTTTACTCTCTCTACACCAACGACTGCACCTCCTCTGTCAAGCTTCTCAAGTTTGCGGACAACACCCCCCCGATTGGACTGATCCAGGATGGGAAGGAATCTACCTACAGACAGGAAGTGACACAGCTGGCGTCCTGGTGCCATCGCAAAAACCTGGAGCTCGATGCCCTTAAGACAGTGGAATTGATTGTAGACTTTAGGAGAGCTCCCCCTCTCCTTCCCCCATTCTCCATCAACAACACCACAGTCACATCTGTGGAGTCATTTAAGTTTCTTGGAACCATCATCTCCAGGGACTCCACAGTCAAAAAGGCCCAACAGAGGATGTACTTCCTGTGGCAGCTGAGAAAACACAATCTGCCACAGGCAATGATGGTCCAGTTATATACTGCCATCATAGAGTCCGTACTCACTTTCTCCACCATGGTCTGGTTTGGCTCAGCCACCAAGCATGACATCCGGAGGCTGCAGCGCATTGTTCGATCGAAAGATACTAGAGCGGAGCAAGATAGTCCACTCTGCGAAAAAGCCATAGTAGGTCATGGATAATCTTCAGCGCCATTTCCGTAACCGGCTTCCGTTTCCGCTCTATGATCTTTGGTCATGACGTCCACATCTACAAGCGTAGCGTACTGCTCTGCTATAAATTGCTCGAATCGCCAATGTAGGCGACCCAACCTGTCTTTCTTCAGGTTCCCCATTAAACTCACTCAGTAGCTCGGGTGGCTGTCAGCGGCCGCCGGGACCGGATAGCGGAACTGCAGCTAGACCAGGGGCTCGCAGGTGACCTGGCACCAAAGGTGATCTTTGGTGGGAACTGCAGCTAGTTCCGGAGGGTCCTGGCCCCTATGCAAAAAAAAGGTTGCCAACCCCTGGACTAAACCAAACCCTTGATCCTGTCCCGCTAGCCTTTGTGTTCATTGATATTTTATTCACAATATTAGGATTTCATAGAGGGAGAGAGATTGAATGAATGGAAGAAAGAAAAAGGTTGCTTAACAAATAATTAGAGATCACAAGAAGAAATATATATGTGTGTTATATATTTATGTACATATATATGCACTATATATATATAATGAATATATGTATATATATATATATATATATATATATATATAAGAAACTAGAGAAATATATATATGTGTGTTATATAATTATATACATCTATAACACATGTATATGCGTGTATCACACATGGATATATATAATGAATATATGTTTATTTATATATATATACACATATACATATATAATTGCCTTTATGGCTTATGTACATCATGAGAAATAAGATCAAGAGAACAAGAATAGTCTGCAAAATTCCCCAGTACAGTTTTATTTCATTTAAACAAACCTATTCTCTGATGAAACTGCCAGGATATTTCATCCGTCCCCATTTTGCCAGAGAAACATAAACACAACCATCTAAATTTATTGAAAGGGGGAGAAATACAATGGCTAAAACCCTCACCCTTTCACATCAGTTGTCAAATTGATGGCACCTTGACTAAAAGCAAAAGGACATACCAAATGGCATCTTCTGAAATTGGAGCTGTGAAGATGGTTAAGTTTAACTATACCTAATTCTCATTCAACACTTGTTTCTGGTTGCAATTTAGAATTGATCAATCCAATAAGTTAGGAGTAACTCAACTGGACAGGCAGCATCTCTGGAGCGTAGGAATGGGTGACGTTTCGGGTCGAGACCCTTCTTCAGTCCTACTCCAGCATTTTGTGTCTACCTTTGATTTAAACAAGCATTTGTAGTTCTTTCCTGCACAATCTAATAAGTTGTATGGTCGCTGAATAAAATCAGCCTTAAGTTATACATCCATTGTTAATTTTGCTCAAAACAAATTTTAGTTTGTTAAATACTTCATTTAGATAACCCTACTATTACAGACAGATCTCATTCCACTCTCTGGCTATTGGGAAGACCAAACCCTTTTTATTGTTGCAAAACAATTCCATAGACACAAAAAAACATTAAGGAACACTCCAAAAGGAGAGCAACTGGAATCTTCATATTGCTATTATTTTACCAAATACCACACAAATCATCTTTTTTTTTCCTCAACTGCAGGTGATCATTTTGATATTCTTGCCTAGTCTTCCTTATTTTACTTTGAGCACACAAAATAGGAAGGAGCCCCAGAAAATCCTGCACCCACTCCCCACTGCATTGTCGTTTCGTGAAGAGGTTTTAACATTTTCCTTGGAAGGGTGCATACAAGCAGTTGTGAACAATGGGATTAGATGAATTACAGAGTGCAAGTTTAATACAAAAATCAATTCAAACACAGGACATGAGCCATGTTGATTTTCCATTTATTGATCAGAGCCAGTGGGATATTAAAGCAGTTTCAAATTTTACATCCCAAGGAAAATAACTAAATATTAAATAATACTCAATAACTCATTTCCATTATTAGGTATATTTGTTCCAATCTTGAATCTGCAACTAACAAAGTCATTGTCAAATAGCAATACACAAATTGTTTAGTGTTAGTTTGGTTGGTTAACATCTCAATTCTATGCCCCATATATGTTCACACAGTGAGTGTGAGTGTGAGTGTGTGTGTGTGTGTGTGTGTGTGTGTGTGTGTGTGTGTGTGTGTGTGTGTGTGTGTGTGTGTGTGTGTGTGTGTGTGTGTGTGTGTGTGTGTGTGTGTGTGTGTGTGTGTGTGTGTGTGTGTCTGTCTTTATGGGTTATGTACATCATGAAAAATAAGATAGAGAAAAAGAGCAATACAAGGGAAACTGCAGAAAAAGAGGGGGTGGGGAGGAAGGATGGGAGGGAAATTGGCAGAAACAGATAGATTAAGCAGTGAGGAAAACATTTAAAAAGAAAATTAACAAAATTATGAATTTGGTAGATGAGCTATATCGCACACACACACTGTTCCCGCGCAACGCTGATTACACTGCAAGAGGCATAACGGAAGTCGGGTTGGGTTTACTAAAATGGCGGACGTTCCGCTCCGTTGCGTACTACACGTCAGTCCATTGGATTTTGCACGAGTGGACCATCTTGCTCCGCTCTAGTATCTTTGGTTCGATCAGCCGAGAAGGTTGTTGGCTGCAACCTTCCCGCCATCGACGAACTGTACACTGCAAGGGCAGTGAGTGGGTAAGATCATCTCTTACCTCTCTCACCCTGGCGCACTTCCCTTTGCAAGACGACTCCGGGCTATCAAAGTTGCCACAGCCAGACATAAAAACAGCTTTTTTCCACGGGCAGTAGCTATACTCAGCAACCAAAAGTCTGTAGCCTCCTTTTGCTCTGGTATTTTATTTCATTCTTCACTTGTTTAAATTATGTTTTATTCTTGTTTACTATATATTCGTGTTGTTACTTGCGAGCAAGGCACCAAGGCAAATTCCTTGTATGTATACATACTTGGCTAATAAAATTGATTACATTTAATTCAATACTGATCTGAAAGAATCTCAATATTTTGCCTCATTGTTAAACATTCCAGGCAAAGAAAATAGGTTGCAAATTGCTAAATGCTTTGTGGTGTTGATACAAGGAACTGTAGATGCTACATCTGCACTTCCTCGTGTCAAAACCACAAAGCATTTATGTCCTCCAGAGATGCTGCCTGACCTGCCGACTTACTCCAGCACTCTGTGCCTTTGTGGTATTGTTGAGTTCACCATATTAATGGTGTAATACAAATGCAAAAATCAGGCAAAATATATCAGAGAACTGTGGCATTTCGATGGGGTGACTCCATTATTTTTTTTATATGGAATGTTAAGGTGCAGGAAAATTACAAATGCGTAGTTCGAGCAACAACAGCCTGATTTCTTCAGTCTGAGGAAGGGTCTTGACTTCAAATGTTACCTAATCATTTTCATCAGAGATGCTTCCTGACCCACTGAGTTACTCCTGCAGTTTGTGTCTATCTTGGGTGTAAACTAGCATCAATTCTCAGCTTCTTGTTGGGCAGAAACATTTGCAAATCAATAATGCTTGTTATGCTAATGCTGCAGTTTTATGATTGCGTTAGAGTTAAGGGCCTGTCACACTTACGTGTTCTTGGCACGCAAATTACGCGACCTCGTCATCGCATTGAGGCACACAGGCATCGTGTGGCTGCGCGGGGCCGGTCCCACTGAGAAGCGCGTAGGGGTATGTAGTTGTGAGCGACATCACGCGGCGCTCCGAAATTTTTGTAGCAAATGAAATCTTCGCACGCCAACGGCCTGTCGCGTAACTGACGGCCAAAGTGGGGCAGGCCCAAGACCCTGGCGCGACGCAACATCTCATCTTCAACAGCAGCAGATGCAAGCAAACGATCGCCGAGCTCGGCCTGGGGCTCACGGCCGTTGCGGTCCGGATCCGCCCCCACTTCAACTCCCAGAGAAAATTGGAGATAGACACAAAATGCTGGAGTAACTCAGTGGGACCGGCAGCATCTCTGGAGAGAAGCAAAGGGTGACGTTTCGGATCAAGACCCTTCTTTCAGACTGAAGAAGAGTCTCGACACGAATCGTCACCCATTCCTTCTCTCCAGAGTTGCTGCCGGTCCCGCTGAGTTACTCCTGCATTTTGTGTCCATCTTCAAATGACGTCACGCGCTCCAGACGGCTGTGCGGGCGAATGAAGTCGCGCGGGACCGTCGCGACCACGAGGTCGCGTAATTAGCGTGCCAAGGACACGCAAGTGGGACAGGGGCTTTAGACTGCAAGGAGACACAAGGGACTGCAGATGCTGGTTTACAATAAAGTGCTGAAGTAACTCAGCAGGGTCCGGCAGCATCTCCGGAGAACATGAATAGGCGACGTTTTAGTCGGAAGAAGAATCCAGACCTGAAACATCACCTCGGGTAACTCGATTCAAATATCTACCATGTGAAAAAGTTGCCCCTCAAGTTCCTATTAATTCTTACTCCTCTGACCTTAACTTTATGTCCTCTGATCGGCAAAGTTTTAGTCTCCATCTGGATAATGGTTGAGTTTGTGCCAGCAATCTGATTTTGCTCTAATGCCCTATAATGAAACAGACAACTGTTAGGTAGTAATAATGGAAAGGAAGAAATAATGAGGTTGTCGAGACCGTTTTGTCCATTTAAGCAATAAAGTGTGGGATTTTTCACGCTAGTAAAGATAAAAACGACAGATAAATCCCCCATGTGGATGGAGCATGTTTGATTGCAGTTCTTTATGTGCTTTCCACATTTGCTTAGTTTACTGCAACGAATCAATAAAACCCACAAAAGGGTTTCCAACTAGAAAATAGGCTGAGAATCAACACCTGCCCAAAATATGTGGACTCTTTATGGCACAAAGAATTTAATATTCATGCATGCAATGACCAACCAACTCAAAGTAGTGTTCAGAACTTAAACACTCTAGCAATGAGAAAGACTGATAAACTGCCCAAGACAGGCAGGAACCTTCCACAGAGAAAATTAGCACACGTTGACACTGTAAACTACAGCCCATCTAAATAGCTTACAGCTCGATTACTTACAAACTCCCAGTCAGATTAATTTGGCGACAATGCTACACTATCAATAAAGTTCTATCGTATTGTATCCGTTTATCTTTTCTGAATTGTAATTTCATTATAAAATAATTTTGATTTGAACTGACGAAATGTGGCAAATTTACATAATGCAGTTTTCTTCATTTGTTACAGTGCTTCTGTTAAAATGGTTATCAATTTAACTGCTGGTGGGGTTGAAACTGTACGCACTGTACGAGTTAATTCAAGAGTTCTGCCGAGTTTCCCGATTCGAACTCGGAGAATTACGTTAATAGCCACTCGTTGGTACTCGGGGATCTCGTGGACATTTTTCAACATGTTGAAAAATCTTCACGAGTCTTCACGAGCTTACCGCGTTTCCCGAGTACCTGCCGTTATCGTTACGAGCCGCTAAGAGACGTCCCGAGCTCCGACGTACCCGCTACGTACATTCTACGTGCTTACCACGAGTTTGATTTTTTTATTTTAACTCGAGAGATCTCTTGAATTAGCTCGTACAGTGGGACAGCCCCTTTAGAGAGAAGACTTACTTCATTGTCTTTGGGTCAGTCAATGAGGTGCTTTCAATGACAAGTCCACTAATGCCAACTGGCTGAACGGACATATTTTCACTAGTCTGGAAAATAGAGAAATAACCATTCCATTTTGAGTTTCTGCCTCTATAATAATCTTCACTAAAAGATATGCTTCTTTCAGTGACCCTGAGATTTTGTTTTTAATTTACTTTTTATTTAACATTAGTTTATTAATCCAGCATTTTTCCTTTCTCAACTTCCTTTCTCAACAACAGGGCAGCACGGTGGCGCAGCAGCAGAGTTGCTGCCTTACAGCGCCAGAGACCCGGGTTCGATCCGGACTCTGGGTGCTGTCTATACAGAGTTTGTATGTTCTTCCCGTGAACTGCATGGGTTTAAGCCGTCTGCTCCGGTTTCTCCCCTCTCTCCAAAGACGTACAGGTTATGTAGACTAATTAGCTTGGTAAAATTGTCCCTCGTGTGTGTACGATAGTGGTAGTGTACAGGGTGATCACTGGTCGGCGCAGACTCAGTGGGCCAAAAGGTCTGTTTATGCGCTGTATCGCTAGACCAGGGGCCTCCAAACTTTGCAGTATGTGGGCCAAATTATATATTTGGCACATTTTTGCAGGCCATAGGAAAAAATAAAGAAATGTCAGTTTTATCAATTTAATCTCTCTCGCTCTCTCTCTGTAAACTACTGCGGGCCCCGTCTTCTCCAGCAGTGCGGCGATAATGTCGGGTGGGGGGGCGAGCGTCCCTGGAGGCGAGGGAGGGAGAGGCCAAGGGTACCCGGCATGGTGTTGCAGCTCCCCACCCCCGGGTTGCAGCCGGTGCGGGAACGGGGAGAGGCCACGCCGGGTACCCCCGGCCTCTCCCTTTCCTGGCTCCAGGACGCTCGTCCTCCCCAATGCAGGGCGGCGATGGCCTGGCCCGGGGTGGGACAGAAAAGGAAACTTACCCGTGGAGTTGTCGGGTCCCCGGGGGGGGGGGGGGGGGAAAGATTTAGACGCCAGTCAAGTAAAGATGGGAGGGGCGGGTCAAGTAGGGGCACTGTTTTATCTCGCTAGCACAGAACCCGCTACCACAGAACCCGCTAAATAGCCCGCTGCACGGAACTTGTTGAGAGCTTGGTGCAGGCCAAATAAAATCGCGTGGCGGGCCGGATGTGGCCCGCGGGCCATAGTTTGGAGACCCCCTACTCTAGACTAAACTAAATAAAAGAAATTATCCTGGATGCAAAACAAGAACCTAAAATTAAGTCTGCCTCATCTGAAGCAATTGATTACAGAACAGGAACAATGTGGAAATCTGTAACTAATCTGAAAAAACATTTAATGTAATATAAAGAAACAGTAAATGCTGATTTATACCAATGATAGACACAAAATGCTGGAGTAATTTAGCTGGTCAGGCGCATCTCTGGAGAAAATACATAGGTAACGTTTCGGGTCACACTGAAGAAGGGTCCCAAAATGTCACCTATGTATTTTCTTCAGAGATGTTGCCTGACCCACTGAGTGACTCCAGCATTTTGTGTCTATCTTTGAAGAGATTATTTTCTGTTCGCCTGCCTGCCATTATAATAATAATAATAATAATAATAATAATAATCATTTTATTTACTGGCGCCTTTCTAAAACCCAAGGACACCTTACAATGCATAGAATCACAAAAAAAACAAAAAACACATAATCGGAATAAATTAAATATAAAAACACCACAGTACACAAATCAAGGACAGAATTCAATTTCAAGAGCACCAAAAGAAAATAAGAAACACAATTTGAGGAGAGAGCAGCGGCGACCAATTCGCGCCAGCGTCCACTCTCCCCTCCGACCGCCATCTTGTACACGGACTAACAGGCACAGCACACAAAATCATCCCCCCACAATGACCACCACTGTGGGGGAAGGCACAATGTCCAGTCGAACTACATCAGAACAAGAGCTGCCACTACTCTTTTAACCAACCACAAATATTTTAATCCGCTTAACCCGAGAACACATGCAAAAAGCTTTCTGAACATGACAGTATCTAAAAATATAAACGGCCGCATCACATTTTAGAAGACTCACACTTTCCTACCTGAAGAGATGTTGTGGGTGAAGCTTTTGGATTTGAACTTGTAGTTGGCATTGTATCGGGACTTGACTTTGGACTTGCATTTACATTTGGAAGCACGGGGGGAACTTCTGTTGCACGCAGTCGACGCTGGCGCATCACATAATCAAAAGTGCTTATCCGGTACCACACTATCAGGGAAGAATAGAATCCAAGTTATGTACCATCTGCAATCACAAACAGCTAACTAAAATTCAATTTTTTTAAAAGCCATCGTTGAATGATGGCTTTGGACATGAATGAAAAATCTAATTCATCAGTAGGTAAAATAGATTATGATGCTAAACTGAAAAATGTAGGAAAAATACCCTAAATGCTCTTGATTAAAATGTATGCTTCATAAACCCAGCATACGGTCTTACCTTTATTAAAGAAACTTTGTGAAGTTCATGTGGTAAAAGCCAACATGTTTATTGTTTACACCCGATAGTGGTTTTGCATGCATGCAATGTTTTCACTGTATTCGTGCTTAAAGCCTAATTTTTGTATTGCCAACCAAACTGCTTCCCACACAAATGCTGAAGGAATCTTGAAGGAATATTGTGAAGATATTTTCCAGCTCTATGCTCGTGCCTGAATGACTGGTACACATGGTCAGGGGTACCTTTTTAACTCTCTGGGATGTACTGCATAATTTAATGGACATAAAAATCACAGGCAAAACCTCCGTTAAGCCTAATTTGCATGCATATACCAATGTTGAGTGACCCAGTTCATGACTGGAAGTCAACAAAGTACATCTGGAATGTTGTAACTGCGAAAACACAGGAATTATACGCAGGGTTACATTCTTGAAAAGCGGTGCATAAAATTCAAAAAAGAGTAAATTAAACATATACACGACTACACTGCCAGGTGTAAAATTGTGTGCATTATTCAAAAAATACAAGCGTGTAAAATAAGCTTTGGTATTAAATGAAGAGCATTATTTCAAAAACACATAAAACCAAACACCTGTAAAGCGCGAGGTGCCTGTACTGTATTTGACTGTACTGGTTTGTATGGTCTATCATCATTTCTATGATCTATTAAAGTAGATGCTAACTAATTAATGGCAGAGATTTGATCAGGTTTAATTTTTAACAATCATTTACTTGTAACAGAATTTTTAAGAGATATTTTAATATTTGTGAGAAGGTCTTATTTTACTTAACAAAGCAGTATACAAGTGGTCGATCTTATAGCTAAAAATAGTGGAGTAGACATTTAGTACATTACTTACACAGGTAGATGTGGAAGTACAGAAGCTGAATTTCAGTTACTAGTGAACCCAGACTTAGTCCAATGGTGATCACAGTGATAGTAAGAAAAGTAGCAGTGTTCACATAAACATGAGCTAGTGGGAGAAATATAATCCAGACCTCAGGACCACCTACGGTTGCTGGAATTAAGAGTATAACATTTTAATTAGATTTAATCTCCACCAGTTTTCTCCCCCACTTACCTCTGTTCATGGTATAAGTTCTGACCACTCAGAATAGAGGAACTTTCAATATTTCCATTCCAACAATCAGTCTCTACCCCCATTACATGTGAAGATCTTCTGCCAGATGATGCCTTGCGTTGGATAAAACCCTACTTCTTCTCCTTCCCAGTTCTGCCAGTCTAACCATTTCAATACAGACTCAGTGCTGCCACCAAGACAATGGGCCTTTGAGTGACTGATATCTTAGTTTTAGTTCAGTTTAGTCTAGGGTGGCATGGTGTCGCAGCAGTAGTGTTGCTGCTTTACAGTGCCAGAGACCCGGGTTCGATGCCGACTCAGGGTGCTTGTCTGTACAGAGTTTGTTCATTCTCCCAGTGATCTGTGTGGGTTTTCTCCAGCTGCTCCAGTTTCCTCCCACACTCCAAAGATGCAAGGTTTATAGGCAGGGTATAATTGTAAAATTGTCCCTAGTGTGTGGGGTAGTGCTAGTGTACGGGGATCACTGGTCAGTGTGGACTCGGTGGGTCGAAGGTGGTTCTGTGCTGTATCTCTAAAACTAAAAACTAGAGATACAGCTTGACCTCAGACAATTTTTTTTAATTTTCCTTGCAAAATTCAGTTGATAAATGCAGGGAGCCAAATATCCCATGATTGTACAGAGTGTCAGAAATGTTCATAAGTTATAGGGGCAGAATTAGGCCAGTTCACCTATCAAGTCTACTCCATCATTCAATCATGGCTCATCTATCTTCCCCTCTCAACCCCATTCTCCTGCCTTCTCCCCATAACCCCCGACACCAGATATCATGTTACTGAAATTAAAACTCAACGAGGTTAACTTACACTCATATAGTGGGTTGGTCCGAAGAATATCTCGATTCAGAAAGTAGCCAATGAACACAAAGGACGAAAGGCAGAAAATTAGTAGAGAACCAATTATACCCGAGATAACACAGCCCAGGAAAAACCTACACCAGAAAGAAAGTCAAATGTTAATAATGTATGACATGATATTTATGAACCTTAAACAATACATTGTAATTAATTCAGTGCTTTGAAACTTAAAATTCCATGTGTAGGAAATAACTGCAGATGTTGGTTTAAATCGAAGGTAGACACAAAATGCTGGAGTAACTCAGCGGGACAGGCAACATCTCTGGAGAGAAGGAATGGGCGACGTTTTGGGTCGAGACCCTTCTTCAGACCACGAAAATTCCATATATTGTATTCATCAAAAATGTTTTATGGATATTTTCTGTTATCAAAGACTACAGAATTAAATTGTATTAAAAGAGGTACATTTGTAACATAATGCGTAAGAAAAATATAATTACATGATCTGAATGACACATTATAAAAAAAGTAGAAGCAATGAACTGCAGATGCTGGTTAATACACAAAAGGACACAAAGTGCTGGAGTAACTCAGCGGGACAGGCAGCATCTCTGGAGAACATGGGTTGAAGGGTCTTGACCTGAAGCGTTACCTTTCCATGTTCTCCGGGGATGCTGCCTAACCTGCTGAGTTACTCCAGCGCTTTGTGTCACGTTATTAAAAAAAAAGACTGACTTAATACTGAATTTCCTTGCAAATAAAGAAAAATATTTTTTTCAGTCAAAATATAAATAATTATCTTCAAAATAGAGTGGAAGCTCTCCATGTGGAATCTAACTAGTGATCTAACTGATTCTTATTAGATCAATAAGATCTTTGATTATTGAGCTATGTTAAAAAAGTGAAAATGCATAAAAAATTAAAAATACTACATTTCAAGAAAATTATACATTTATAAAGCAAAGCAAGATATAGCACAGAAGCAGATTTGACCCAATACATTTGCAATGACCATCAACCACTCATTTACACTAATCTTGCAAACATCCCACTTTTGATTCTCCCCACTCCCCATTTTAGATTTTTCTTTATTAATGCAAGCACACAGATATCAGACTTACCAGTAATTCCTGACTCCTACGCAATTATTAAGCCATTTACAATGATGATCAAAGTCAGCTATGCATTTGTTACACATACTGCAATGCTTGGTCTTCAAACCTCTGTGAATAAGATATCGGAAAAACCTATAAATATCTATGATCCTAAATTTATGATAAATAATTGATGTATATATATGTACATATATACATACACACACACACTCTGAACATTATAAACAAACATTCAGTATATTATTGGATAGTTGTATTCAATATATTAAATATACTTTTAGCAGCACAACAGATATGCAAGGATACTACTCTGTAAACATTTATTATGGTGTTTATAGAGTACTATGTAGTAAATATATTTAATACAAGTATTTAATACCTGTATGCCATAATAAACAACAAAAAATTCAGCATACTGACCTTTTTCTGTTGTTTATTATGGCGTTTCCAGAGTACTATTCGTTGTGGCAGTGCAAGAAAGGATTACATTATTCCGTTTCGGGACATATGACAATAAAACAATCTTGGCACTTACACTTCAACTTCACAGAGAAAGCAGTACTCATTTTCAATGACATGTTGATGAAGGTTGCGGTCAAACAAAGGCAGTACTCTATTATAGCGCTTGGCTCGAACCTTGACATCGGCTGGGTCAATTGTTGTTGCAAATGTGTAAAGTATGACGTGGAATGAAAACACAACACCAAACCACTGTAAAAGAGTTAAGGCTCAACATACTGAATGGATAGCAATATTATATTATTTTAAAACTTTACATATCAGTTTTGAATCTTTGATATAAAACTAGATATGAAAAATGCTAAATGGCCTTCTCCAAAATATTTAGTTGAGCAGGTAAAGATTGTCCATTTAGTATTTTAATTACTTAAATGATAATGTTATAACTATAATTATAAAACAGTAAAAACTAAAATTAGAACTTAAACACCAATTTCTAATTTTAAAGCTGATTTCAAATATAGTACTTTTACGCACGCATTAATACACTGATCAGTCAGATCAATTTTGAACTCTTTCAAATATTTTGCATTATTGCTTCAGCATTAGACAAATTAACATGTAATTATCAAGGAAAATACAATGAATTTGATTCATTGCAAAATTTCGTACAATGATAGGACGTGAATAATTCCAAAAGGCATGCACGAATTTTGATACATGGATAATATAGCTCAGGATAGGAGTACCGCGAGGCTGCACACTCTCCCCTCTCCTTTACTCTCTCTACACCAACGACTGCACCTCCACAGACTCCTCTGTCAAGCTTCTAACGTTTGCGAATGACACAACCCTGATTGGACTGATCCAGGATGGGAAGGAATCTACCTACAGACAGGAAATGACACAACTGGCGTCCTGGTGTCATCGCAATAACCTGGAGTTCAATGCTCTCAAGACAGTGGAATTGATTGTAGACTTTAGGAGAGCTCCCCTCCCCTGCTTCCACTCACCATCAACAACACCACAGTCACATCTGTGGAGTCATTTAAGATCCTTGGAACCATCATCTCCAGGGACCTTAAATGGGAGGCCACCATCGACTCCACAGTCAAAAAGGCCCAGCAGAGGATGTACTTCCTGCGGCAGCTGAGAAAACACAATCTGCCACAGGCAATGATGGTCCAATTTTATACTGCCATCATAGAGTCTGTCCTCACTTTCTCCATCATGGTCTGGTTTGGCTCAGCCACCAAGCATGACATCCAGAGGCTACAGCGCATCGTCCGATCAGCCGAGAAGGTTGTTGGCTGCAACCATCCCCCCATTGCCGAACTGTACACTGCAATGGCCAGGAAGCGAGCAGGTAAGATCATCTCTTACCCCTCTCACCCTGGCCACAAACTCTTTGAAGCACTTCCCTCTGCAAGGTGACTCCGGACTGTCAAAGCCGCCACAGCCCGACATAAAAACAGCTTTTTTCCCCACGAGCAGTAGCACTACTCAACAGCCAAAAGTCTGTAGGCTCCTTGTGCTCTGGTATTTTATTTAATTCTTCACATGTTTAAATTATGTTTTATTTTTAATTGTCTACTGTATATTGTGTTGTTACTTGTGAGCAAAGCACCAAGGCAAATTACTTATACGTACACATCCTTGGCTAATAAAAATGTATTCATTCATGTTGGAATCTATTACAATCAATTCCCGTTAATCCAACACAATCTCTTACACCTTTTATATGTCGGATTATCAAACGTTTAATAATGTCCCGTGGTAGTGTTAATCGATGCAAAGTTATATAACTGGAAGTGTATATGGCAGGTACTTGACTGGATCAAGAGTTCTGACTCTGATGCTCCCTGTTGCTATAACTCTGCTGCTTAATGCTAGCACAGTCCAATGCATTTTAGTGGCCAGTGGGGGGTCTGTAAGGGGCTGAGAAGTTAAAGTAACGAGGAGAACTGCAGTGACCCAGAGATCGAGAGTAGGAGACCTGTTGTTTTACACGTCTCCCTCCTTGGTTGTGGCTTGCAAGGTTTGTGGCTGCTTGATCATTAATGCAAGCTGATTTAATGGAACGTCCTATATAAGATTTTAGACATAACCACCTTCCCGAAGGTAAAGAGGAGCTCCAGCAAACTTTCCAGAATTGTTCCATATAGATACAAGGAATTGCAGATATTGGTTTGCAAAGTCTGCAGAAGGGGCCCGACCCGAAACATCACCTATCCATGTTCTATAGAGATGCTGCCTGACTCTTCCGAGTTACTCCAGCACTTTGCGACTGTTTAGTCAGTTTTTCAACTTTCTTGATGGACAATTCTCACATCATTTTTGATTTTAACATTATTAATTTGTAGTCTGTACCCTCTTGTGCCATCTTAATTATAAAATGTTTTCAGTAGATTTTACACAAATATGACTGTCTGCTTTAAATCACCTTTTAAATTTTGAAGATTTATTATTCTATTCATGAATTAGTTTTGGTAGAAGAGGCGATTTATCAACATGCAACATTGAACTCAAAACACTGAGGCTGCAGAGTAATGGCAACTACTTCCCGAAAAAGTATTTTAAAATCCAGTTTTATGCTTGTATTGAAAAGGATACAATGTACATAGCATACACCCAGCAAGCTGGAATAACTGGGATAAGAAAGCCAAATATGGCAATAAAATCATATAGGTAGAGCAACCAACAAAGTAGTTGATATGGATGCAGCGGCCAACTCCATCCATTCCTTCTTGATCGTTTTCTGAAGGTCATGAATTTAGGCTGCGGTTGTGATACCCAAATTTTGCTGAAATTCCTGAAGCAATTCATCTGTAATGTAATATTAAAAAGTCACACCTAAACCAACATTGATAAAGCAACAAAGTTTATGGAGTTTCACTGAGGGGGTGAAATTCAATTTACAACCATAATAAATCACAAACTACAGTTTAACTTCCAACTGCTTTGTGTTAAGCACATCGTGATACTTGGCAAGGAAGAAGGTATAGTGTCTGAAGAAGGGTCTCGATTCCATGCCACCCATTCCATGCTGCTTTTGTCCCACTGTGGTACTCCAGCATTTTGTGTCTATCAAGGTATAATGTGCCCACTATAATCACTGACCCTTCAATGCAAGGAATCAATGGTTGTTTGGTATTTTGCCATGTTTAAATTTGTTGATAAACAGATGAAAATATTACCCAAGAAACTGCTTGTGGCATTTAGAATATATGTACTGGAATTAGCTGTATTTTTTTTAAAGAATAGAATTGTCTCAAGATGCATGCAATCAAGAAGAGATCAATTTTGATGAAGACTGGCCCATATACACGCAACCGTTTCTTGAGGTCCTCTGAGGAAGCACTGTATGTATGTATTGTTAGATCTATGTACCACTGCATGGAGCACGGTAGTACCTGCACTGATGTAAAGCACTTTGGTCAACGAGAGTTATTTTTAAATGTGCTATAGAAATAAAATTGACTTGACATACACCTTAGGATGGAGAATTTCAAAGATTTACAACCATTGGATTGAAAAGGTTAACTCTTGACCCATTTCCAAATGCGAGATAATTATTGCAAGAGTTCCACACAAATAGAACTGTTGTGAAGAAGAAATAAGTATAAAATATGAACATTAAATATTGGAGAAAAGGGCACACTACACCCTCTTCCTTTCAGGATTGCCAGAGAAACTTCTAAACAACTAAAGAACACTTCAACCTGGTCAGTTCAGCAACTGTTTTCATTGATTTGCAGCCACTTTGAACAAAATATCCCGAAACCTCTTCACACATATGCAAAAAATGTACAAGTAACAATATGCAATGATTTAAGTGACATTTCCCAAAATCTCCAACACATTTTTTTTGCGATCATAGAAGACTCCCCACTAGAAAAGCTAGGAAAACCCTTACCATCATCTTGCTTTTGCTGCCAATAAACCCACTCATTGTCAGACAGGTACAAGGGAGCTGTTGGTAATCTTGCAACATGCAGCTTTGCATGTCCATTCTAAATACAAGGTAGTCTCAAAGCCCAAACAGTAAACACTGTCCTTTGGTGTATCGGTCCCATCAATATATATGCAATATGTCAGAGTACTTTGCTATGGCACCTTGGCAACATATCCAATTCAAACACAAATTCCTCTTCAATAATGAACAACTGTCTTTTAGGCAATCTTCTAGGTAATTGCTCTACCCAATTACGCATGTCAACCATCAGCAGATTAAAAACCAAATGACAAAATGCACCACAATTTGTTATGATCAATTTAGATAGGAATTGAACTTTTTCTTTATTGTTAAAATTATGTACTGGAAATAGTAATAATTTAGTATTGGGCCAGTAAAGCAAAAAAATGAAGGCCATCATAATTTAAAGAACTTCCACTTTCCATTGGTACATGTTCTGGTTGATAGTCATCAAGAATGTAGCACAAATATATAAGCAACATGCAGGAAAATAAGAAAACCAATTTAAACAATATAACTTAGCACATTAATTTGTGACCTGAAACATAAAATCTGCCTGTATTGAGTTTAATTGCAGCAGTGATTCACATTGTAGCAAAGCTATAAAGGCAAACGGAGAATCAACCAAGGCAGACAATAAGGAATCCTATTCATAACTATATCATATAGTTATATTTCAATCAGACTTAATAATCTTTAATAAATTCGACCTTCACAAATACTGGGAGCAAAAATGAGGGATATTTTGCAAATGAGATAAATTACCTCTTATGTAAATGCAAGTGAAATGGGCGTTTTGAAGTTGACTTAAACACACACTCACTGAAGTGCCTTCCGTTTTTCTCAAACCCCAGCAAAATAATGAAATAGCAAAAACATCAATTTCAACTCCAAGGCATGACATTTCAATATATCATGGGCATAGTTTTCTCAATGAACTTTCCTTCATCCTAAGGTCACAAGTTTAATTTGTAATTGTTCATTGTAAACAATCCAAATGTGTCCAATGTCTCCTTCCAATACCCCTTCCTAATCCAAGCTGCATTAAAGGGACTTTCTCTAATGCCTCCACATGCTTCCTATAATGGCACGACCAACTGCACACAATCTTGTCACTTACAGTGTGTAACTCTTTGTCCCTTGTTTCTTTCGTCTCTCTGATCTGCACCCAGGCTGAATGATGCAAAAAACCCAAAACCCAGTGACAATTAAGTCGCGAGGAACCGCGGGACGATTATAATCATCATGAATTGGTCCCAGGGGAAAGTCAACCCGTTCCATTTAAATTTAAAAATGTACCATTGCAGTCTTCCCATCTCCAGGCCGGCCCGGCCCGGACCGGCCGGGGCCACTTCCCCGCTCAGAGTTCAATGGCCGGCAGACATTCAACGTTGCATCTCGGTGTCACCATCAGCCAACGCCACTAATATATGGCCGGAGCGACCGACCGCTGGGGCTCGCAACAACGCCCATTGCATCTGTCTTTCTGCATGGTCGCGATCAACTCGCGCGCGGCAACTGGTTGACGCTACGTTCCCCGCGCCCTTAGCAACGCCGCCCGCGCCCTTGGCAACGCCGGCCGCGCCCTTGGCAACGCCGGCCGCGCCCCTGGCAACGGCGGCCGCGCCCCTAGCAACGGCGGCCGCGCCGTGGAAACGACCCGCCGACGTCACAAACACCTCAGTGACCCCGCAAACCAAAGTATCTTTGCTGCAAACCGCCACGACGCGCCTGCGCGGTCCACACCTAGCAGAGCGCGGGAAAAGCGCCGTCCGGGAGAAAGGGAGACTGAGGAGAAGAAGGGTCTCTACTCGAATGTCACCTATTCCTTTTCTCCAGAGATGCTGCCTGATCTGCGGAGTTACTCCAGGTTTTTCTGTCTATCTTCGGTTTAAACCAGCATCTTCACACAGAGAGTGGTGAATCTCTGGAACTCTCTGCCACAGAGTAGCAATGTTACAAAATTTTGAGATTTAAAAAATAAAGTCTGCAATTTATCCCATCAGATAAAGCATAAAAAGAAGTTTAATTTGACACTTAATTCACTTTCATATCTTCAGTATTAAAAAAGTTATGGCCATTATCATACTCAGAAATTAGCATCTAGTTCCCTATTGCTTTTCCATTGACTTAACACAAAAGCTGTGATCGAGGACAGTTAAAAGCCCATAACTTTCTTAAAAATTATGGTAACTGAAAGACATTTTCAGGTATTATAGATTGAAGCATTCTGAAACAAATATGAAACAATCTTACTTCGAAGACATGAAAGTAAAGCATATAATTAGTTAGTTACCTAATTGTAGCTAATTACAAAATTCAATTACTAGATCTAAACATCTATCAATTTCTTAAGAATAGATTAACATTTTAATTTTAAATAGCCTAAGTGTCCAAATAACATTCACACAATAATTCACAATATAACATAATTTTTAAATCTAATTTTCATGAATTTACAGGCCAAATGGAAGGAATTGAATGTTTAATACCTGTAAATTAATGGGCATTTAATTCATCTTGCGAGTGAGAATTTCTGGAACGCGATCTTTTGGAACGTTCATTTGCGGTGAATTTAACCCCGTATTGGCATGAAAAATACTGCCGTTAATTCGGGGAATAAAATCACCGTGTCGCATGACAAAATGTGAATTAAAGGCTTCTTAAGAAGCACTTTTATACATTTAAAGAAAGCACTTTCGTTTACCTGTCCATTGTGTGAAATCCGTCCCCGTTATTGGCGTTGACGCTTCAGGAGCTGCTTTTAAAATGACTAGCGCTGACATTGACGATTTAATAAAAATAAAAAATTCACAAAAAGCCGGTAGGAACGATTTTGTCAGCGAAGGTTTGTACTCCAACAAAATATTTCCAGGACAAGGGAGGAGAAACCGCGTTTTAACCCGCCCCCCCCCTTAAAGGCGCCAAAATCGCGCACACGGCCAGTGGCAGAATTACAGCGCGACTGAAGGTAAGTTTTGTAACATACCTACACAGGGTAGTTGAGAGGCCAGTTCATTGGCTATATTTAAGAGGGAGTTAGATGTGGCCCTTGTGGCTAAGGGGATCAGGGGATATGGAGAGAAGGCAGGTACGGGATACTGAGTTGGATGATCAGCCATGATCATATTGAATGGCGGTGCAGGCTCGAAGGGCCGAATGGCCTTCTCCTGCACCTATTTTCTATGTTTCTATCTGCAGTTCCTTCCTGCACAGAGTTAACAATGGTGCGATCTTTCGCCTCCTGCCCCCTCACACAAAGTCCAAACTTTCACCACAGCCACGTCTGTTTTCTACCACTGATTATCTCAGAGGGTCCCTGGCTGTGGCCACCTTCTGCTTGTTTCCGTCTCTGACTCTGGTAATTTGGCCGGAGGAGGTCACAAGTTCAATATTCTATCTGCTCAGGTAACGAAGGAGGGTCTCGACCTGAAACGCTACCCTGATTCTTTCTCTCCAGAGATGCTGCCTATGCCCTTGAGTTACTCCAGCATTTTGTGTATTTTCAGGTAATAACGTACTTGTCACTTGGCTGGTCCCTCGTTTCTTCTTGCTAACTAACTGCCCTTCATTTGTTGACCAGTTGAAAATAGTTTGCACAATCATCAAGAAATCTCCACTACTGCCTTGATATTGAAGATTCAGCTCAACATGTTTGGCCCTACCCAAATTGGGCATCAATACCTGGGTTATTGGAATGCAAGTGCCATTTGACTGTGCCATCCCTCTGAGAGAAAACTGCTTGGCAAGTAATGGGTGCAACAGCCCAGCCTTGGTTGGTTGGGGAGGCAGAGGAACAACTCCAGGGACTGCTTGGAGTCTGTGGACTGGGCAATGTTCAGGGACTCGGCAATGGACCTGAATGAATACGCCACAGTCGCCACAGATTTCATAAGGAAATGTGTGGAGGACTGCGTTCCAACAAAAACCTTCCGAGTGTTTCCTAACCAGAAGCCTTGGATGAACCATGAGATCCCACCTGCTTTAAGAGGGCATAAATAATACCGGTGCCCAAGAAGAGTAAGGTGACGTGCCTCAATGACTATCGACCAGTGGCACTAATGTCTGTGGTGATGAAGTGCTTTGAGAGGTTGGTGATGGTGCACATCAACTCCTAGACAATAGACAATAGGTGCAGGAGTAGGCCATTTGGCCCTTTGAGCCAGCATCGCCAATCAATGTGATCATGGCTGATGATCCCCAATCAGTACCCTGTTCCTGCCCTCTCCCCATATCCCCAATCAGTAACCTGTTCCTGCCTTCTCCCCAGAGCCCTATCTAGCTCTCTCTTGAAAGCATCCAGAGAACCTGCCTCCACCTGAGGCAGAGAATTCCACAGACTCTGTGAGAAAAAGTGTTTCCTCGTCTCCGTTCTAAATGGCTTACTCCTTATTCTTAAACTGTGGCCCCTGGTTCTGGACTCCCCCAACATCGGGAACATGTTTGCTGCCTCTAGTGTGTCCAAGCCCTTAACAATCTTAACAAACTCCTACCTCGACAAGAACCTCGACCAACTACAGTTCGCAAACCGCCAAACAGGTCAACGGAGGATGCAATTTCACTGGCTCTCCACTCCGCATTGGACCACTTGGACAATAAAAACACCTACGTCAGGCTGTTGTTTATAGACTACAGCTCGGCGTTTAATACCATCATCCCTTCCAAGCTGGTTACCAAGCTCACGGTACTGGGCCTCTGTGCATCCCTCTGCAATTGGATCCTCGACTTCCTCATCCACAGACCACAGTCTGTTCGAATTGGAGGAACCACTTCATTCTCGGTAACAATTAGTACGGGAGCACCTCAAGGCTACGTGCTCCCCCCCCCTGCTTTACTCACTCTACACCCATGACTGCGTAGCCAGTCATAGTGCAAACTCCACCATCAAGTTTGCCGACGACACCACTGTGGTTGGATGAATCACAGATGGGGTCGAGTCAGAGTATAGAAGTGAGATCGACCGACTGACCAAATGGTGCCAGCACAACAACCTGGCTCTCAACATCAGTAAGACCAAGGAACCGATTGTAGACTTTGGTAGGGGAAGGATGGGTACAATCCTGTTTATATATGGTGGAAAGGGTCAATAACTTCAAATTCCTGGGCGTGCATATATCATAAGATCTTTCCTGGACCCAGCACACCGATGCAATTGTAAAGAAGGCACATCAGTGACTCTGCTTCCTGAGAAGAGTCGAGATTCGGCATGTCAAAGAGGATTCTCCTAAACTTCTACAGGTGCACGGGACGGTAGAGAGTATTCTGACTGGTTGCATCGTGGCCTAGTTCGGAAACTTGAACGTCCAGCAGCGAAAAATACTACGAAATGTTGTGACCACTGCCCAGTCCATCACCGGCTTTGATCTCCCCACCGTCGAAGATATCTATCATGGTCGCTGCCTCAAAAAGGCAGCCAAAATCATCAAGGACCCACACCATCCTGGCCACACACTCATCTCACCATTGCCATCAGGAAGAAGTTACAGGTGCCTGAAAGCTGTAATGTCCAAGTTCAGGAACAGCTGCTTCCCCACAGCCATCAGGCTATTAAACACAACGAATAAGCTCTGAGCTCTGAACTGCAAAAGACTATATTAATATTTGTTGTTTGCACTATATTTGTTATTTATTGAACTTTTTCTTTTCTTTCCCGTTATGTACAATGTTTACATATTCACATATTCTGTTGTGCTGCAGCAAGTAAGAATTTCATTGTCCCGTCCGGGACATATGACAATAAAACACTCTTGACTCTCAACAATGGATCTAGCTCTTAGGTTCTGAGAAACCGTACTAATGCATTCTCGCAAAAAGTCAACCAGTCCCACAATATACCACTGCCCATTTCCCAGCACCAGTCTGGCCCTAGGATTGGTGCTTGGTGAATCGACCCAGCTGTGGCCACTTCCCCGCACCACATGGTTCAATGGCGGGCAGGTCAGTTCACATTGCAGCACGATGCTGCCGTCAGCCAACACCACTAACAAGGTTTCCCTGTCCCTGTCTCTGGTAATTTGGCCAGAGGAGCCAAGTTCAATTGCGAGTTAAGAATAGGAACCTTCCTACCGCTCGGAGGCGGAAGCGTCCGACAGCTTCTGCATGGATCACAGCATCGTCCATGGCATCCACCTTTCAGCACGGTTGGGATCAACTGGCACACAATCGCCTTTGTTTACAGCTACATTCCCAGTGCCACGACAATATCGCCTGCGTCACGGCAACGCCGCCCGTGTCACAAACACCCCTTTGTGACATCACAATGCCACATGTTGCCCCTGAGCGGCCCGCAGGAAGAGTGGTCAGAGGGAGAAGGGGACGTAGAGGAGGGGAGTTAACAATGTATGATCCCTTCCTCCCACTCTCTTTGAGTTCTGTTCTTGGCTCCATGCCCACAAACTCCAACTTTCCCCACAGTCACATCTGATCTTCATTCACTGATGCATGCAGACCATCTCTCTGTGGCCACCTGCTGCTTGTTTCCCTCTCTATCTCTGGTGATTTAGCCAGAGGAGGCCACAGATTGTATTTGTAACTCCTCAGATTATAACGTACTTGTCACTTGGCTACTCCCTTGTTTCCTCTCACTAATTGCCCTGCGTTTATATTTGCTGAGGAGTTGAAAATAGTTTGCCCAATCATCAATATACCTCTTCACTTCTGTCTTGTGATGGTAGGAAGTAATTGAAACTCAAGATGTTTGGCACTACCCAAATTGGGCATCATTACCCAGGTTATTGGAGAGCATGTACCATTTGACTGTGCCATCACTCTGCTAATAATTGACAGAAAACCAAAAGGCAAGTAATAACTAACTGCCTGGTGTGACAGCCCAGGCTGACTTGTCACTTTAAAAGGGCTGTACTATAGTAAGATTAAATGAGAACTTACCAGTTTGAAGTTTGATCTTTATTTTATGAGGAGTAACGTTGAGGGATTACGTGAAGAAGACCCCGTCCAGCCGCACACGTGTCAATCTTCAAAGCAGCGGAGTGAAAATTACAGACGATAATTACTGAAGTATGATAGTAAGATGCATAAAGAACTACCAGCTCGATCCTTTTATGAGGGTGGGAGCGGAGGGCACGTAATCCCTCAACGTTCTCTAATACATCTGAAATTTCTGCTGTGTTATATGCAATATTCTTTCCTGAACAAAACACCTATTTCTTTATATAAGAAATGTACTGCTTCTGGGTACTATTCCTCCAGGCTGCTGCTATAACATCCACCGTACGGTCTGATAATCCTCTTCCAAGATATGGCCTTTTCAGAATCTGCAAATCAACAAACCAATACGATCATGTAAAGGATGTGGTTCATTAGTTACAGGGTTTACAAGCAGTTTCACCTGCTTTGGAATAACCATAAGGGGTTCTTTGATTATGTTTAACACCAGTGGATACCATAGCTGTGTAGGCCAATCTGGTACCACCAAAATCCCCGAGGCTGAGTCCTGTTTAATTTTCTGTATGCATCTATTGATTTAAACAAAATGGAGGAAATGCATACAGAAACATATCACCCCAATGTAGCGAGAAAGCATCTACCGCTACTACACCACGATCAGGTTCCCATGACACATACTTAGGCAATTGGTGGTTTAGTCTTGATGCAAACAAATCAATCTTTGGCATTCCAAATCGTGTTACAATTTGCTTAAATATTTCCTGATATAACATCCATTCTGTATTATCATTAAATTTACGTGATCTTTTGTCTGCAATTGTGTTAAATTTTCCTGGTAAATATATTGCTGACAGCCAGATTTTCCTGACAATACACCTGACAATTTCATTTGCCAATCTATCACATGATTCTGATTTGATACCACCCATGTGATTTATGTATGCTACAGCTGTAGTATTGTCAACCTGTACCTGAACATGCATATTTCCCATATTAGTGCATTAAGCTTTAAGGCCATGAAATGCTCCTAACAGCTCTAGGTAATTTATTCCTTAATTTTCAAGCAAAGGTACTTCATCAACATTCCACCTACCTCCACAGCTGGAAATCATGTTAGTTGCGCCCATCCAAGAGCACTTACATCAGTCTGTAGAATGACGGAAGGTGTTTCTACCATAACTTTTCTGGAAGCATTAGAGACATTGTTAATCCACCATTCTATTTCTGTAATGGATCCAATTGTTAATTTCATGGGCCTGTCAAAATGCCCTGTATTCATTTTTAATGCTTGTACCTTAGCCCTCTGTAAATATTGATAATGCAATGGTCCAAACCTGACAGCTGGAAACCCAGCAATTAATTTGCCCAGCAAAAGCTTGCCACTTCTCTAATTGAAGGCTTGTCCTCGATTATGAGTTTAGTACAATCTTCAATTAACTGCAGCCTTCTCTTTTGGCAAGGTGATTAGCATGTGTTCAGAGTTAATTGTGAACCCTAGCTAATCAATTATTCTTGCTTGGTAACAATTTTGATTTTTGTAGGTGAATAATGAAACCCATTTTTTCAAAATGTATTTGACTCTAGATACTGACAATTTTGCAGTAGCCAAAGTGTCCCGCACAATCAGAATATCATCTAAATAAACCATTAATACATGGCCCTCAGCTCTTAACAGAGCTAAAATTGGTTTGAGTAAGTTAGTGAATAATCTTGGTGCTGAAGTCAGGCCATTGGGCAATGCTTTAAATTGCCATAACTGACATCCATCTAAATTTCAAATATCTTTGATCATTACCATGCATTACCACAGAATAATATGCATTTTGCAGATCTGTGCTTGCCATGTAGCAATTCTTTGTGACCAGCTGAATGGCATTAGTAAATGTTTCCATTTTGAAATGTTTCTATTGTACATAAAGGTTAAGATTTGTCAGATCCGAAATGATTCTACATCCACCATCCTTTTTTGTTCTAGGAAAATATTTGACACAAACTGATGGTGTTGTTCTACTGACTTTTCTATTACCCCTTTTCCGCATAAAAATGTTCAATTCTCCCTTGATCAACTTATTCTCTTCCTTTGAGAAAATCCGTGACCAGTTTGAATTATGCTGAATTCGTGGATCCAAACGTGGAGAGAACTCAATTTTGAATCCTACAATGCTACATAGAATAAATGAATCATTTGTTATTGATTGCCATTCTTTTAGGAAGAATCGTAACCTTCCCCTTATTTGTGAGTGTGAAACATTTGTTGTGTTTCTTACCAGACCAAGCCCCCCTATCTCGGGGTTTGCCACCGGCAATTGTTGTCCCCTTCTAGTAGGCACATTGTAACCTCCACGTATCCTCGGTGCAGCACGCCAACGTGTATACGAGAATGATAGGCTTGTTCCTTCTCCAGCACCAGCATTTCGCCTGTACAGATACTGCCTTCGCACCGCTCTGCTCAGCATAGGTGATCCTTTAGCTTCTTTGCTAGATTTTCTCCAAAAAGCAGATTTAGGCATTTGTATATTGGATGGTTTGCAGAGCCTGCATACTTAGGATGAATATTTGGTCTTATTGCATTTTTACGAATACAATTTATTTCAAAGTGCGCACTACACATGAGTGCTAAGGCATTTTGTTGTGAATCCGATATAAAATCTTCATCCAATACCACTGGCAACGCCGTAATGCCTGACCCCAGCAATTTCAGCACTCGTTGTAATTTCATTTCTTGTGAGCGTAAACCACTGCTCAAATAACCCATATCCAGTTATTCACTGCTGGAACTGCTAGCAATTCACAATTTTCCAGGGTCTCATACTTTTTGATAGTCTCATCCATAGTTAATTCCTGGGCTGATGGGAGAGTAGATAATTTATAGTCATAGCTATTTCCTCTCTCAAAGGTTCCCCTGTTACTCTGGGAACAGCAAACTTTTGTGCCAGCCTTGGAACATTTTAGCTCTGATAATGGGCTCTGGTCCTCATATAAATCATCGTCTGAATCTAGATATTCATCTTTATGTTGGGTAATTTCTGGCTCCCCTGTTTCAGGCAAGTCTCTGCCAGATTCCCCCTGCGCGGGCTCTCTTGTAGGCCCACGGATAGGCAGCCCTGTTTCAGGTGCTGCTGGCGCTGGCTCAATTCTAGGCCAACGCTTCATTATTTTTTCTCTTTATATTGTCGGTGCTGGCACATTTGTCATTGCACGTTTGTGCTGCCTTTTGTTCAGGCATTTCTAGTACTGGCTCTCCAATAGGCCAACACATATAATGCCTTTTTTCTGGCATTTTTGGGCACTAGCTCTCCTGTAGGCCAACCACTGTAATGTTTCTGCACAGGCATTTCTGATGGCTCTCCTGTAGACCACCCTTGTGCCTGTCCCATCCAAGGCACCCACCCCCTGTGCTATATCCTCCATTGGCCAACACCGACTTAAATCCTCCTGTGGGGGTTCTTTATAAATCATCTGCCCCATCAGTGTAATATTCTTTCCTGCCTGAGGAGGGTATACCTCCGGGTCTGACTCATCCGAGTCTACAGGTCGGCCCGACTTTTGTCCAGCCTTGCGCCCTGCCGCCGGCGGTTTAACGGCACACTCGACCGCAACGGGAGTTAATGGCTTCGCTGCCACTGACTCCACTGACTGACGCCCGCTACCCTTAGGATCTGGGGTTTTACTACGGTGCATCCCTGGCCGCCTCTCCTTCCCCTTTCTCCATAATAAACTTGTGTGGAGCTCCACCAACAAGTCTGCACAGGAAGGAAACGCTCCTGTAAGTGAAAGTAACCCACTTACCTTCCGACTTTTGCTTTACTTTTGCTTTACTCACCGCTCGGAGGAGCTCCTGCTCCTCCACACACGGTCATGAACGCTATGCGTCTGATCGATATGACGCGTGTGCGGCTGGACGGGGTCTTCACGTAGTCACTCACGTGACTCTGAAGTAAAATATACAGCGACAGATCAAATCTGAAGGTCTCTACCCAAAACATGACCCATTCCTTCTCTCCAGAGATGCTGCCTGTGCTGCTGAGTTACTCCAGCATTTTGTGTATATCTTTGGTTTAAACCAGCATCTGCAGGTCCTTCCTACACATTCTGTACTATGGAGAGTTCATTTTAGGATGAAACTAAGCTTAATAAAAGAGATAAAAGATAATTCATGTGATTAAACCGAAAAGGCACAATGAAAGGCTGCTTTCTGAGGGTAAATAGTGTGTAACGGGTATAAAAAGATATGGAAATCACTCAACCACTGACATGTATGGTAAGTAACTAATATTTACAGGGAACATTGGTGCAATGTTGGAGGAAGAGTAATAAAATTCAAACTACTGCAAACAGAAATGAAGCGAGAACAAAAAGAACATCTGGGTGGCACAGTGCCACAGCAGTAGAGCTGCTGATTTACAGCTGTCCAGGGTCTGACCTCCCCAGAGGAGCATGGTGAAGCTCAACATACTTCGTACTGGAGTTGGGCGTTTCAATGCCAGCATGTGGAGATGAGGACTCTGCCAGAGCCTAGTCTGTGAATGCGGAGCAGAACAACAGACAGCCAACCATGTGATCTCTGGGTGCCCACTCTACCACCCACCAAATGGAGCTCAGGGCCTGGCAGACATTCACGCAGAGACAACAACCTGGCTGCTTAACACCCGGCTTGAGACCTCACTATTCCTATGGTTTATGTTTCATTCGCAAGAAGAAGCGTCAGAGACCCGGGTTCGATCCTGACCTCGGGTGCTGTCTGTGCAGAGTTTGTATGTTCTCCATGTGAAGGGTGCTCTACTTTCCTCCTTCATTCCAAAGACATGCAGGTTGGTAGTTTAATGGGCTTCTGTAAATTCCTCCCAGTGTTTAAGATGCGAAAGTGGGATAACAGAACCAATGTACAAGTGATCATTTGTCGGCGGGGCTCAGTGGCCGAAGGGCCTTATTCCACATTATAACTCTAAAACAAAAAAAACAAAAAAAACAGGAATAAAGGGATACAAAGTCATACTAAGAGAATGCTCAACCAAACTGCACTTTTGGAAAAATGTTCAATAGAATGTCTCCAAGTTCCTTTAGTGACCTAAAATATCGCCAAAATCCCTGTTCAACAGAATAAATCTCTTTAATATGAACACCATATTTGGATCTGTACAGGTGTCAGAGGTTATGGGGAGAAGGCAAGAGAATGGGGTTAGGAGGGTGAAATAGATCAGCCATGATTGAATGGCAGTGTTTGATGGGCCAAATGGCCTAATTCTACTCCTATGCTTTATGACCTTATATCATTTAGCATCTATGTTTTATTAAAACCAAGTAATTTTAAAGTGTAGGAAATGGGTTTGGTCTTCCCAATAGGCAGAGAGTGTAATAAGATCTGTCTGTAATAGTAGGGTTATCTAAATGAAGTATTTAACAAACTAAAATTTGTTTTGAGCAAGATTAACAATGGATGTATAACTTAAGGCTGATTTTATTCAGCGACCATACAACTTATTAGATTGTGTAGGAAAGAACTGCAGATGCTGGTTTAAATCGAAGGTAGACACAAAATGCTGGAGTAACTCAGCGGGACAAGCAGCATCTCGAGAGAAGGAATGGGTGACGTTTTGGGTTGAGACCCTTCTTCAGACTGATGTCAGGGGAGTGGGCAGGACAGAGATAGAATGTAGTCGGCGGACAGTAAGACTGGTGGGAGAACTAGGAAGGGGGAGGGGATGGAGAGTGAGGAAAAGCAAGGGCTATTTGAAGTTAGAGAAGTCAATGTTCATACCGCTGGGGTGGTAAGCTACCCAAGCGGAATATGAAATATGACCACAGATTCATCTTCTTGAAGATGGCAGAAGATGGCAGATGAGCAGGCTTGAGGTATTACCACTCCTGAGATTTTATAAGGCACTGGTCAGACAGCATTTGGAGTATTGCGAGTAATTTTGGCCCCCATATTTGAGGAGGGATATACAAGCGCTGGAGAGGGTCCAGGGGAGGTTTAAGAGAATGATCCCAGGATGATTGGATTAACATATGATGAGCATTTGACGGCACTGGGCCTGTACACTCTGAAGTTTAGAGTGAAAACTCGCTGAAACTTGATAGGCCTAATGGCCTAATTCTGCTCTTGTCACTTATGAACCCCAAGAGGCGTCACTCCATGTGGATCGGATGTTGCTTGCAACAGCCCAGGGTGGCATGAGAAGTTCAAAAATATCGTATGGCCAGACCATCTCCTTAACTCCAACCCAGTGCCACTGCCAGGACAATAGTCCATTATGGCCAAGTTAACACCCTACACTTTTAACTTCTTTCAATGTGAATGGATATAGATAGTAAAAACCTACTATTCGGACACTTGTATGATTGTGCCTATGCATTGTATAATTTTTACGACTATGCTAAAAAGGAATCTCACAGTATAATGGTACTTTATTGTCACGTACCCAGGTACAGTGAAATTCCCTTTTTGCCCACAGTTCAGTAAAAATCTTACTATACATAGGCACAATCATACTCAAGTGCAATGACCCAAAACGTCACCTTTTCTCCAGAGATGCTGCGTGACCCGCTGAGTTACACCAGCATTCTGTGTCTGTCTTCAGTGTAAACCAGCATCTGCAATTTCTTCTTTCACTACTTGACTCGTGCACATGAGATTGATTTCAAGATGCTCAGATGATCTTCTAATGCGGTCATTGTTCCGAGCGCCAAATCCTTCAGCTGTACCTGCAGCTGAAGCTACCGGTGGATTAGTAGACCTTGAAGAGGCATTGACTCTTTGTTTTTATGTAGAGGGGTAATATATCGTCTGCGGGAGTAATATATCGTCTGCGGGAAAAAAAGTACGACTTACTCGACTTGGCACTGTTTAATGCGCAAAGTTAAAAAAAACTATTGAACTTGCAAACAAACTGGGGAAAAAAAAGATTATCTGGTGCTTTATGCGTGGGAGCTGGTTGTGTGCGTTCAGAGGCAACCAGATGCGGTATTACCGTGTTTTAATAATAAATGAAATGTGCTTCTTGTTGTTAAGGGAGGGGGGGAGAGGGAGATAAAATTGTTAGTTGTCGTGCATACCTGTCATCGGGCCGCCAGGACATTTGTGTCCCCACCCCCCCCCCCCCCCACCCAATGGTTTAAAAGCGATTTCCGTCCATGCCAAAGGTCAGTTTCGCCGCTTCCTTTTTCACTTTGATCCATTTTGCTCTTTAAAAAAATCGCGAAAATGCAACTTTGGGATGAAATGGACGTCAGCGGTAGATTAGCTCTCGGCTTGTATGGATTCATCACCGTGGCTCTCGGGGCAGCAGTGGTGACCCATTTCAGAAATCTAAAGCTCGTTTCAATCTAAACCTCTGCACTTGTAAGCCGCTGCTGTGGTTGTTTATCGGCTTCTCCCTGTCTCGCAGTTACCTACCGCTATACCCGGGGCTTGTATTTTTCACCCTGTGCTGTTATCTGGTTTACCGATCCATCCGTTCCAATGCAATTCTTTCACCTGAAGGAAAGGCCGTCCTTATTACTGGTAAGCTAAACCCGAATTAGACGCTTGCTGGTTAATTTGTCGCGATTTGTACTGCTCGTGGACATGGTGGTAAATCATTGTTTGCATTAAAAACCAACCTAACATTGTTAAATTAATAATCAGCATTCATCTATTCATGCCAAATATTGGGAAGATCAAAACTAACGACATGCTGATAGTTTTCCTAACACTAAGCCGCATCTTTTGCAGTGTATGTTTTGTGTCACGGAGTCGAGTTTCCATTGGACCGACAACATTTTAAGTTTAGTTTAGGGATACAGAGTGGAAACAGGCTTTCAGTCCACCGGGTCCGCGACGACCAACAACCACCCGCACACTAGGGGAAATTGTACAGAATCCAGTTAATCGACAAACCTGCGGGTCTTTAGAGTGTGGGGGGAAACCAGAGCAAACCCACGCAGGTCACGGGGAGAACATACAAACTCCGTGCAGACCGCACCCCGGAGTCGGGATCAAACCCGGGTGTCTGGCGCTGTAAGGCAGCAACACTGTGCCACGTTTGGTTGGATACTGATTTTGGGTATGGAGGAGCAGCCTCTTGCACCAATTGACATTGACAGTGGAGAAGGGCATAATAATCTTATGTGTATCTTAAGGGAACGAACGTTGAATCAGGGACGGAATGTGACCAAGAACAACCGATGCGAAATGCCCTTGGTGGGTAGGGATACATCCCCAGCACACTGACCGGTTTCCAATCTAAAATTCCCACTCAAGGAATAGTTGAGAACACCACAGAAGCTAAACTGCTTTTCAGTCTCTGTGCATGAATCTTGGGGCTGGGATTATAAAGATTCTGAAGTCATGAGCTAAAGATACACATTGGCAGGGTGATGGGTGGACATGCGGCATAGGCTGACCGGCATCATTTGAAGAGAATGACGATGTTAAGTCACACTTCCTAATTGACACACATGCCTAATGTGAAGCAACAGCTCTCTTGCTGTGCCACGGTGCCACCTCTGATTTTTCTGCTATGTGAAGAATTAACTCAGTTTTTCCAGTCTTCCCGTGTGAACATTTCATCTCTTACACCCAGTGGTGGACCTACATTTTTGGGGCCCTGAAGCTTGAACTGTTATGGGGGCCCCTTCGCAACCAGCAACGGGTCTGGGTAACCACTGTTATCTTCTTAATTGGAATTGTTCCACGACAGATCACCACAAATTTTAATTTCTGTCATAAATGTTAATAGTGTTTTAAATTATTTATAATTATTTTATGTTAAATATATTAGAATGAAACGTGCTTAATTTGAACGATTTTTCGTTTACGGTTAGTCTACATGATACTTTAATAACCTTTTAATTTTTATTTTAACTATTATTAATATTATTATTTTAAATAAATCCCTTCTCATACAATAGACCCCAATTTTTTAAGCAATGTGGACTAAGCATGATATTCACCTCCAGGAAAAAAAGTAGGAAGTATTCACCGGGGGTCCAGGAGGCTGGATAGGCCCCCCGGTGGGGGTTCAGGGGGTAACGCCCCCTGAAGCTCCTGCATTTTCAATAAATTGAAAGTTATTCTCAAGCTTTCTGCTGGTAGTTTACATAACAGAAGCTTACAATTTTTCTAACACAAGCAGTAAAATAACCCCCAAAAGATATATATTTCATGAAATAGACAATAGAAACATAGAAAATAGGTGCAGGAGGAGGCCATTCGGTCCTTCGAGCCAGCACCGCCATTCATTGTGATCATGGCTGATCGTCCCCTATCAATAACCCGTGCCGGCCTTCTCCCCATATCCCTTGACTCCACTAGCCCCTAGAGCTCTATCTAACTCTCTCTTAAATCCCTCCAGTGATTTGGCCTCCACTGCCCTCTGTGGCAGGGAATTCCTCACTTAAATGACCTCCCCTATATTCTAAGACTGTGACCCCTGGTTCTGGACTAGCCCAACATTGGGAACATTTTTTCTGCATCTAGCTTGTCCAGTCCTTTTATAATGTTATACGTTTCTATAAGATCCCCCTCATCCTTCTAAACTCCAGTGAATACAAGCCTAGTCTATTCAATCTTTCCTCATATGACAGTCCCGCCATCCCAGGGATCAATCTCGTGAACCTACGCTGCACTGCCTCAATCACAAGGATGTCCTTCCTCAAATTAGGAGACCAAAACTGTACACAATACTCCAGATGTGGTCTTGCCAGAGCCCTATACAACTTCAGAAGAACCTATACTGAAATCCTCTTGTTATGAAGGCCAACATTCCATTACCTGTCTTCACTGCCTGCTGTACCTGTATGCCAACTTTTAGTGACCGGTGTACAAGGACGCCCAGGTCTCACTGCACCTCCCCCTTACCTAACCTAACCCCATTGAGATAATAATCTGCCCCCTTGTTTTTGCCGCCAAAGTGGATAACCTCACATTTATCTGCAATAGTTGCAGGAGTATGCCATTCGGCCCTTTGAGCCAGCACCACCATTCACTGCGATCATGGCTGATCATCCACAATCAGTACCCCATTCCTGCCTTCTCCCCATATCCCTTGACTCTGCTATCTTTAAGAGCTCTATCTATCTCTCTCTCTTGAAAGCCTCCAGAGAATTGGCTTCCACTGCCTTCTGAGGCAGAGAATTCCACAGATTCACAACTCTCTGTGTGAAAAAGTATTTCCTCATCTCCGTTCTAAATGGCCACCCCTTATTCTTAAACTGTGGCCCCTGGTTCTGGACTCTCCCAGCATTGGAAACATGTTTCATGCATGTCAAAACCCTTAATAATCTTATATGTTTCAATAAATGGCCTCATACAGCTAAAAAAATCTTTACAAAAAATATGTTACCTGAAATGTCTCCTTGCCTAGCACTGAGATGAGAAAAAACTTTTTCACCCAGAGTTGTGAATTTGTGGAATTCTCTGCCACAGAAGGCAGTAGTCTCATCTCCTTCAGCAGCAACGGTGTCCCTGCCTGAGCTCAGACACCCACTTCTCCTCACCTCACCTACACTCACTTCCCCTCACCTACATAGATACATAGATACATAGAAATTAGGTGCAGGAGTAGGCCATTCGGCCCTTCGAGCCTGCACCGCCATTCAATACGATCATGGCTGATCATCCAACTCAGTATCCCGTACCTGCCTTCTCTCCATACCCCCTGATCCCTTTAGCCACAAGGGCCACATCTAATTCCCTCTTAAATATAGCCAATGAACTGGCCTCAACTACCCTCTGTGGCAGAGAGTTCCAGAGATTCACCACTCTCTGTGTGAAAAAGTTTTTCCTCATCTCGGTCTTAAAGGATTTTCCCCTTATCCTTAAGCTGTGACCCCTTGTCCTGGACTTCCCCAACATCGGGAACAATCTTCCTGCATCTAGCCTGTCCAACCCCATAAGAATCTTGTACGTTTCTATAAGATCCCCTCTCAATCTCCTAAATTCTAGCGAGTATAAGCCAAGTCTATCCAGTCTTTCTTCATATGAAAGTCCTGACATCCCAGGAATCAGTCTGGTGAACCTTCTCTGCACTCCCTCTATGGCTATAATGTCCTTCCTCAGATTTGGAGACCAAAACTGTACATACCTACACCTCGATTAAACCCCCCGCCTCACTAAACCTGCCTCGACGATACCTCACTACCAAACTTCTCCTCACACCTAAACCTTGTTTCGACTAAACTGTACCTCACTAACCCTCGCCCCTCAAATAAACCTCACACCTTAATTCCACCTCAATTTAACTAAACCTTCCACCTCGCATCTAAACTCCACCTGACACCTAATTCGCGCCTCGACTAATCGCCACCTCTCTCCCGCTCCCGCTATTTATATCCCCCCCCCACAAATAGACAATAGGTGCAGGAGTAGGCCATTCGGCCCTTGTGAACCAGCACCGCCATTGAATGTGATCATGGCTGATCATCCACAATCAGTACCCAGTTGCTGCCTTCTCCCCATATCCCCTGACTCCACTATCTTTAAGAGCCCTATCAAGCTCTCTCTTGAAAGTATCCAGAGAACCGGCCTCCACCGCCCTCTGAGGCAGAGAATTCCACAGATTCACAACTCTCTGTGTGAAATAGTGTTTCCTCATCTCCGTTCTAAATGCCTTACCCCTTATTCTTAAATTGTGGCCCCTGGTTCTGGACTCCCCCAACATCGGGAACATGTTTCCTGCCTCTAGCGTGTCCAAACCCTTAATAATCTTATATGTTTCAATAAGATTCCCTCTCATCCTTCTAAATTCCAGAATATACAAGCTCAGCCTCTCCATTCTCTCAGCATATGACAGTTCCGCCATCCTGGGAATTAACCTTGTGAACCTATGCTGCACTCCCTCAATAGCAAGAATGTCCTTCCTTAAATTAGGGGACCAAAACTGCACACAATACTCCAGGTGTGGTCTCACTAGGGCCCTGTACAACTGCAGAAGGATCTCTTTGCTCCTATACTCAACTCCTCTTGTTATGAAGGCCAACATGCCATTTGCTTTCTTCACTGCCTGCTGTATGTGCATGCATACTTTCATTGACTGATGAACAAGGACCCCCAGATCCCATTGTACTTCCCCTTTTCAAACCCTGACATTATTTAAATAATAATCTGCCTTCCTGTTTTTGCTACCAAAGTGGATAACCTCACATTTATCCACATTAAACTGCAACTGCAACTGCAACTGCAACTTTATTTATATAGCACATTTCATACACGAGGCAGACTCAAAGTGCTTCACATAAAAACATGTCTTACAATAAAATGAAATAATAAAATGAAATAAAATAGAAGAATTAAAATAAAATAAAAGCAAAGTTAAAAATGCATTATAGAAAAGTGCAAAAGTTAAAAGTGCAATGTAGTTAAGATTTAGCTGAAAGCTAAAGTAAACATAAAAGTTTTCAGTCTTGTTTTAAAAGTGGGGGCAAGTCTTAAATCTTCAGGAAGTTTATTCCAGCTATTTGTTGCATAGTAACTAAATCCTGCTTTCCCATGTTTTGTATTTACTCTGGGAATCACTAACAGATTGGTCTCAGAAGATATTAGCGGTCTAGAAGGCTTATATAGTGGAAGCATGTCAGTGATATACTTTGGCCCTAAACCATGTAGTGATTTATAGGTGAGCAGCAGGATTTTGAAATCAATTCTCTGACATACAGGGAGCCAATGTAAGGATTTAAGAATTGGTGTAATGTGTTCAAATTTTTGGGTCTTTGTTAGAACTCTAGCAACAGCGTTCTGAACAAGCTGTAGCTGCCTGACAGTTTTTTCGGAAGACCTGCAAGGACACCGTTACAATAATCTAGCCTACTAGTAATAAAGGCATGTACAAGTTTTTCTAAGTCTTGAGCTGACATGAGTCCTCTTAGTCTAGCTACGTTTTTGAGGTGATAGTAGGCCGATTTTGTTACTGATTTGATGTGACTGTCGAAATGTAAATCTGAATCCATAATAACCCCGAGATTTCTGGCTTTGTTTGAAGTTTTCAGGGACAGAGAGTGAAGGTGTTGGGTTACTTTAAGCCTTTCTTTTTTAGGACCAAAAACAATTATCTCTGTTTTGTCCTTATTTAGTTGGAGGAAATTTTGGCACATCCAGTCTTTGACTTGCTCAATGCACTGGCACAGCAGATCTATGGGGCGATAGTCATTTGGTGATAGCGCTACATAGATTTGAGTGTCATCGGCATAGCAGTGGTGGTCAATATTATTATTTCGCATGATTTGCCCTAGTGGGAGCATGTAGATGTTGAATAAAGAGGGCCCTAAGATCGAACCTTGCGGGACTCCACACGTCACGTTGGTTGGTTCTGATACAAAGTCGCCAATGGAAACAAAATAGTTCCTATCTTGTAGATATGACCTGAACCAACTTAAGACTGTGCCTGAGAGCCCCACCCATTTTTCCAACCTGTCCAAAAGTATTGAGTGATCAACAGTGTCGAATGCAGCACTGAGGTCTAATAGCATTAATATTGAAACTTTGCCAGAGTCTGTGTTAAGACGGATGTCATTTATAACTTTAATAAGGGCGGTCTCAGTGCTATGAAGAGGTCGAAATCCTGACTGGACGTTGTCGTAGCAGCCAGTTGAAGCAAGGAATTGATTAAGTTGCCGGAGGACAACTTTCTCAATGATTTTACTTATGAAAGGTAGGTTTGATATTGGTCTATAGTTGTTAATAATAGAGGCATCTAGGCTCCGCTTTTTTAAAAGGGGTTTAATAACTGCAGTTTTCAAGGCTTTTGGGAAATTGCCTGATTGAAGAGAGCTGTTAACTATTTGCAGTATGTCTATTGCTAGGCAGTCAAAAACATTCTTAAAGAAGTTGGTAGGTAAAGCATCAAGGCAGCAGGTGGATGGCCTTAGTTGTGTCACCGTTTCCACAAGAGTTTTAGAGTCTATGACATTAAAGCATGTCATCATTGCCACGTTACTTTTGCCTAAACAGGGTGGTGATCCAACATTTTTGTTTGAAGCAGAGATATTGATGGCACGTCTGATGCCTTCAATTTTATCAGTATAAAAGAATGCAAACTCATTGCATTTCTGCGTGGAATGGAGTTCAGGTGGTATTTGTGTTGGGGGGTTGGTCAGTCTGTCAACAGTTGCAAGTAGGGTTTTTGCCTTATTAGTGTTGTTGTTAATGATATTGGAGAAAAATGTTTCTCTAGCACTTTTTAAGTCTAAATTGTAGGCACGGATGCTCTCTTTATAGATGTCATGGTGAATATGAAGTTTTGTTTTCCGCCAGATGCGTTCAGCTTTCCGGCATTCTCTTTTCTGGGCTGTTACAAAAGCAGCTTTTCTCCAGGGTGCCTTTTGTTTACCAGAAATCGTTTTAACCATAACAGGTGCAATGACATCTATAACTTTCACAATTTTGGAATTAAAGTTATCTACAAGATCATCAGCAGAACATGGGTTTAGAGGTGGTAACAAGGAGATGGCATTTTTAAAGAGTACATTAGAATGTTCATTGATATACCATTTTTTGACAGTATTTGATTTTGTCTGTATGTCGGGAATAAAAGATATATTAAAGAAAACACAGAAGTGGTCAGACAATGAAGGATCAGTCACAAAAATATCAGAAACATTGAGACC
>CM075978.1:185629425-185671908 GCA_038087875.1 Malacoraja senta
GCCCTGTTAAGATCTTGCATATGTGCTCTGTAACGTCTTCAGCATAGCAAACCCTCATTTTAATGGACCTCTTTATAAGGAGTTTGGTTACAGTGGATGGACCTACTGACGGCTGATGATGCCACTCCTGGCTCACATCGCCTCCCCCATAGCTGCCCACCCCACCCCTCGCTGCCCTTACCACCCTCAGCCGTTTCCACCCCCAGCTGTCCATACCATCCCCCCCCCGCCCCACCCCCACTTCCACTGCCCCCCCTGGCTCACACTCCCCCCCCCCCCCCCACCCCCGGCTCGCATTACTTCCCCCGGCTCGTACTGCCCCCCCTGGCTCACACTCCCCCCCCCCCCACCCCCGGCTCGCATTACTTCCCCCGGCTCGTACTGCCCCTCCTGGCTCGCACTCCCTCCCCGGCTCGCACTCCCTCCCCTGCTACTTACAGGCCTGGCAGCCCACGCCACGCATGGCTCCTCACTCCACCCCCAGCTCACATCGTCTTCCCTGCCACTTACAGGCTGCGCCTACCATCGCCACCACGACCGCCGACCCTCACCTCCACTCCAACCACCGCGAGCCACAACCATTGACTCCACCGATCCTCGCCTCTCCCCAGGTCACCACCAGGCTGGTGCCGTCAACTCGCCTAGATTCCAGACCCAGTTCAGGACCGAGAGTTTGAAGAAGGTTCTCAACCCGAAAAGTCAGCTCTCCATATTCTCCAAAGATGCTGCCTGACCAGCTGATTTACTCCAGCACTTTGTGTCCTTTTGTGCATTAACCAGAAAATGTAGCTGTTTGCTTCTACTACTTATACAATGATAATACCTTACTTGGTTATAGCGGACAATCGGCAATAAAGGACACCATTCCACCCCCCCCCCCCCCTCCTACTCCCACTCCCCTTCTATGGTCTGTGTAGCGAGGGTTAACTGTATAATCATGTCCTTCCTATTATTTGGTGATCAGAGCACAATTCAGGCTGTGGTCTAACAAGGATTGTAGACTATTCCAACATTTGTTACCCATGTTATTGTATTTCAACGTTTTGACTAATTACGGAATGTGTACTGCATAACTTTATCTATCTTATCTGCATCTTATTTAGCTATCCTGCTGCCTTTCATCTGTGGACTTGGCTCCACTTCCTCTGCATATGTCAGGCATATGTATGTGGTGCAGAAGAAATCATGTAATTAAATCTTTCAATAAGCTTGAGATTTAATAGGAACCCGAGGGATAACCTTTTCACACAGAGGGTAGTGGGTGTATGGAACGAGCTGCCGGAGCAGGTAGGTGAGGCAGGTACTATTGCGACGTTTATGGAACATTTGGATAGATTTATGGATAGGACAGGTTTCGAGGGATATGGGCCAAACGCAGGCAGGTGGGACTAGTGTAGATGGGACATGTTGGTCGGTGTGGGCAAGTTCAAGAGTCAAGAGTGTTTTATTGTCATATGCCCCATGTCCCAGTTATATATACACATACATATCTATATTACTAAAAGTCTGATCTTGACCACTTCCTGTTGTTCTGTATATATATATTTTTTAAACGCTGCCACTTACGGCTGTGATTTTTGGCCATCTTACTCAGAGTCCCCCTCTGCGGCGCAGGACAAGAGGATTTTTCCCATCGATGAAAAATAAAAGAGTTATTGATGTTTAAAAAATGTTGAGATTCTCTCTCCTGAAAGCTACGCCCCTTCAGGAGGGACGATAAAACCCAGAAGTGTTGAGTGCCTCAGTCAGTCTCTGCAAGATGGGGGTCACGTCTCTCAGTCTGAGCTGTGAATAACACTGAACACATGTGGGAGTGGGAGTTGTGTACAGGCCACCTAACAGTAGTAGTGGAGTTGGGGATGGCATCAAACAGGAAATTAGAAATGCGTGCAACAAAGGTAAAACAGTTATAATGGGTGACTTCAATCTACATATAGTTGGACAAGCTAGATGCAGGAAGATTGTTCCCGATGTTGGGGAAGTCCAGAACAAGGGGTCACAGTTTAAGGATAAAGGGGAAATCTTTTAGGAATGAGATGAGAAAAACATTTTTTACACAGAGAGTGGTGAATCTCTGGAATTCTCTGCCACAGAATGTAGTTGAAGCCAGTTCATTGGCTATATTTAAGAGGGAGTTAGATGTGGGCCTTGTGGCTAAAGGGATCAGGGGGTATGGAGAGAAAGCAGGTACAGGATACTGAGTTGGATGATCAGCCATGATCATATTGAATGGCGGTGCAGGCTCGAAGGGCCGAATGGCCTACTCCTGCACCTATTTTCTATGTTTCTATGTTTCTATGTCTACTAAACTGTGAGTGGTTTTACTGACCAGTCAGTGCCCTTAATGTGGTTTGAAAATATAGTTTGGAAATGCTAAAGCTGTGTTGCCTTTGGTTTGGAAATGCGAAAGCTCTGTTGCCTTTGGTTTGGAAATGCTAAAGCTGTGTTGCCTTTGGTTTGGAAATGCGAAAGCTCTGTTGCCTTTGGTTTGGAAATGCTAAAGCTGTGTTGCCTATGGTTTGCAAATGCTAAAGCTGTGTTGCCTTTGGTTTGGAAATGCTAAAGCTGTGTTGCCTAATTGAAGTTGCCTTGTCTAATTAAAGTTGCCTTGCCTTCAAAATAATTATAAGTCTAATCTTGACCACTTCCTGTTTGCGCTTTATATTGATTTTAGAAAAAACGCTACCACGTACGGCTGTGATTTTTGGCCATCTTACTCAGAGTCCCCCTCTGCTCATCAGGCGGTGAGGATTTTTCCCATCAATGAAAAATAAAAGAGTTATTAGTGTTTAAAAAATGCTGAGATTCTCTCTCCTGTCAATCATGCCGTGAAGGCCACGCCCCTTCTGGTGGGATGGGGGAGGGACGATAAAACCCAGAAGTGTGGGCGTGGCTCAGTCTCTGCAAGATGGTGGAGGGAGAGGTCACGATTTGCTGTCTTTAGTGGCCTTGCACCCTGCTTGAAATGGTATGAAACTGCACTTGAATTTGATGGCCTTGTACCCTGCATGAAGTGGTATGAAACTGCACTTGAATTTGATGGCCTTGTACCCTGCATGAAGTGGTAAGAAACTGCACTTGAATTTGGTGGCCTTGCACCCTGCTTGAAATGGAATTTCAAGGAATAGCCGTGAGTCAACTGCCAGCCCACCAGCCGTGAGTGAGTGAGCTGCCAGCACAACAGGCTTGAGTGACTGAGCCATCAGCCCAAGAATCCATTCGGCCCACAAGGTCCATACTAGCCCTCTGGAAACCAGTCCCTTCAGCCCACAACATCATACTAGCGTTCCAGAACCCCACCCCCACTGGCCACCAATATTGGAATTGGTGGAGAGGTGGAATATTGCGTTGGGGGACCAGCCCTCCCGTGTGATGCTGAGACCCATTGGGTCCCACTTAGTCTAGTTATCTATATAACTAAAAGTCTCATATTGACCACTTCCTGTCTGCGCTGTATATTGATTTTAGGAAAAACGCTACCGTGTATCGCTCTGATTTTTGGCCATCTTACTCACAATCCTCCTCCGCTGAGGCAACCCCGATGATTTTTCCGATTGATGAAAAATAAAAGTGTTTCAAAAATCTTGAGATCAGCTGATTGGTCCTCTCGCCTGTCAATCACCACGATGAAGGTAATGCCGCTTCCGGGGGGGGGGCAGGACTATAAAACCCCGGATACCTGGAAGTGAGTCAGTCACTCTGGAAGATCGCGAGGGAGATGCCACAACTCTGAGTTTGCTGTGAGTCAGCTGAACTGTGAGTCTACTGAACTGTGAGTCTGCAATGTACTTGCAATAAATGATTTGTTAGCCCTTAATGAAAATGAAATGTTGTTTGGCCTGGCCTGTGCTTGAAACTGCAATGGAAATGGAAATGGAAATGAAATGAAAATGCAATGAGCTGTTTGACCCGCCCTGTGCTTGAAACTGCAATGGAAATGGAAATGAAATGAAAATGCAATGAGCTGTTTGGCCCGACCTGTGCTTGAAACTGCAATGGAAATGGAAATGAAATGAAAATGCAATGAGCTGTTTGGCCCGCCCTGTGCTTGAAACTGCAATGGAACCGGAAATGAAATGAAAATGCAATGAGCTGTTTGGCCTGCCCTGTGCTTGAAACGGCGATGGAAATGAAATGAAATGAAAATGAAATGAGCTGTTTGGCCTGCCATGTGATTGAAACTGCAAAGGAAATGGAAATGGAAATGGAAATGAAATGAAAATGAAATGAGTTCTTTGGCCTGCCTTGTGCTTGAAATGGAAATGGAAATGGAAATGGAAATGAAATGAAATGAGTTGTTTGGCCTGCCCTGTGTTTGAAATTGAAATTGGAAATGCAAATGGAAATGAAATGAGTTGTTTGACCTGCCCTATGCTTGAAATTGAAATGGCAATGAAATGAGTTGTTTGGCCTGCCTGAAACCAATAATTTCGGCCCATAAGGCGCCTATTAGCCGAGAAACCAATCCCTTTTACCCAAAATGCCTGCATTAGCCCAGGAGGAGCATTTTGGCCCAAAAGGCCTGTGCCAGGCCAGGAAAAGTCCAGAAAAAGTGCCTTTCACTGAGATTTCACTCAGATTTTTTTTTTAAAGGGCCCCTTCGGCCCATCAGCCCATTAGTAAGTATTCCCCCTGCAACTATTAAACCTCACCCCAGTATTTTTCTCCCTCCCTTCACTGGCTCCCTGTGAGATCCAGGCCAGGATAGACTTTCCTCCTTCATTGCTGTGATCTGCAGAAAAAGATGAAAAATGTCTAAAATTGATTCTCCACCCTCTCCCTCTTCTCTCTCACAGAGTCTCTCACCTGTTTTGGGCAGAATTTCTGGCAGTTTCTGAACTGCCAGCCCATCAGGCCTGAGTGACTGAGCTGCCGGCCCACCAGGCCCGAGTGACTGAGCTGCCAGCCCACCAGGTCTGAGTGACTGAGCTGCCAGCCCAAGAATTCATTTGGCCCACAATGTCCATACTAGCCCACAGGAAACCAGTCCCTTCCGCTCACAACGCCCATACTAGCGCTCCAGAAAGCCCCCCCCCCCACTGGCCACCAATATTGGAATTGGTGGAGAGGTGGAATATTGCGTTTGGGAACCAGCCCTCCAATGTAAACATGGGACCCAACTGGTCCCACTTAGTCTAGTGTATATATATATGTGTGTGTGTGTGTGTGTGTGTGTGTATGTGTGTATATATATATATATATATATAATATGTGTGTGTGTATATGTGTGTGTGTGTGTGTATATGTATGTATGTATATGTGTGTGTGTGCATATATATGTATGTATATATTATGTGTGTGTGTGTATATATATATATGTGTGTTTTTATATGTATATGTATATGTGTGTATATATATGTGTGTGTGTATATATATAATATACATATATATGTGTGGGTGTGTATATATATGTGTATATGTATATATATGTGTGTGTATATATATATATGTGTGTGTGTATATATATATATATATGTGTGTGTGTGTGTGTATACACATACGTGCACATAAAAAACAAACAATAAAAGTACAATAATACTGTAACAATAATAGTCCATCTAGTTCAGAGCTTATTATGGGGTTGTAATGTTTAATAGCCTAATGGTTGTAGGGAAGAAGCTGTTCCTGAACCTGAACCAGTTTTCAAGCTCCTGTACCTTCTTCCTGATGGCAGAGGTGAAATGAGTTTGTGGCCAGGGTGGTGTGCGTCTCTGATGATGCTGGGTACTTTTTTCAGCCAGCGACTTCAATAAATCCCTTAGATGGTGGGAAGGTCAGAACCCATGATGGACTGGGCAGTGTTCACAACTTTTTGAAATTGGGCCGAAGGGCCTGTTTCCACACATTGTATGACTCTATGACTGTATAACTCTATGCATTCTACAGCACATTGACCGCAATGGCAATTGATTAAAAAAAACAAATCAGTCATGTTAGGCATAAGGATCATGGGCAACTCAATAGGATTTCTAAGCATATCACTCATTTCTTGACCATAATATTTTAGCTTCTCAGAATGGGAGAGATTTAAATCACAAGATTTGCAAGAGGGACTGGTCCTTAACTTGCCAAACTAACTTTGGACATCTCAATAAATTTGGCATTGGTTCATTGCATTTAACTAGTGTTTTTATATCTCATTCTTGGGTGCTTTTATGTAGGTGTTAAGAGCAATTCTTCTTGAATAGATAGGGTGAATGGATGGAGTCTTTTACCCAGCGTCAGATTCAAGCACCAGAGGACATAAGTTTAAGGTGAGAATGTAAGAAAGATTTAATAGGAACCTGAGGGGCAACTTTTTCACTCAGAAGGTGGTGGAATTCTGGGGTTACCAGAGACCTGAGTTTGATCCTGACCATGGGTGCTATCTGTACGGAGTTTGTTCGTTCACCCCGTGACCTCATGGGTTTTCTCCGGATGCTCCAGTTTTCACTCTCATTCCAAAGACGTGCAGGTTTGGAGGTTAATTGGGTTTCATAAATTGCCCCTCATGTGTAGGATAGAACTAGTGTATGGGTGGTTGTTGGTCGGCGGGGACTTGGTGGGCTGAAGGGCCTGCTTACATGCTGTACCTCTAAACTAAATATGGAACGAGCTGCCAGAGGAAGTAGTTGAGTGAGGTACAATAAGATCATTTAAAAGACACTTGGACAGGTACATGGATCAGTAAGGTTTTGAAAAATAAACGGCAAATGATGGGATATGGGACTATCTTAGATGGGGCACCTTGGTCGGCATGGACAAGTTGGGCCGAAGGACCTCTTTCCGTGCTGTATGACTCTATAACTCTAAGTACGCAGACTATCATTATGCTCAGTAAATCACAATGATTGCACGCTGACCTCCTCCTGGGTGCTCCCTTATCCAGAGCAAAAACCTGCATTTGGTAGATTGCCAAAAATAATTGACAAGCAATATACACAAGGTTGGCATCAGCTCTGCAAGATCCGGTTTCAGCTCTGAGACTGTTGCCTGCCGCAATGCAGCCCTGACTCCATCCTAATCCCTTCCTGATTCTATTTCTGCTTGATCTTGGCTGGCTTCACCGGCTGGCCTTGATAAAGAGGACTCGTGGGTGGTCTGTGAGCGGTGACATGAGATATATCGAGGATCAGAGAAAATAATGATTCACACCACTTAAGAGGGTATGGAACTCCTGAGAAATGTACAATCAGCAATGTTAGGTCTTTGCCCAGTTTGCTGTCACCTCACTGGGGAGAATAAACACCAATTTTTAAGAAGGAGGAATTCCATATTTGTGCCAGTTTCATTTGACAGCCAATATATATCTGGAATACTGCTTATTGGCCATTATTCTAAATGTAAGTAAGTACAGCCTGGAAATTGACCACAATTTGATTTGAAGTTTAGCCATCCAAGGTAAAATTGTCACACAAATATCAACCAGTCAAAGCAAACATTAAAAGCAATGCTTAGCAGTCGATTATATAGTCTTTTTGTTTAGTTGGTCTCTTTTTCTTTAGAGCATTCGATACAGAGATATGTTTTGGTTTTGGTTAGTTTTCTGCTGTATTTTCTTTTCTCATCTTTTTCACAATTACTTCCCATTTGGGCTATTTAACTGATCAAATGTTGGTTTAGTTAATCACGGCGACCAGCATTCACCCGTACACTAGTTCCATCCTGCACACAAGTGACAATTTATAGAAGCCATTTAACCAACAAACCTGCAAGTCTTTGGAATGAAGGAGAAAACTGGAGCACCCAAAGATTTGTCTGTTAATTGGATTCGGTAAAAACAATTGTAAATTGTCCCTAGATTGTAGGATCGTGCCAGTGCTAGTGTATGGGGATCATCGGTCGGTACGGATTTAAAATTATGAGGGCAGCACGGTGGCGCAGCGGTAGAGTTGCTGCCTTACAGCGCCAGAGACCCGGATTCGAACCCGACTAGGGGTGCTGTCTGTACAGAGTTAGTACGTTCTCCCCGTGACCATGTGGGTTTTCCCCGGGTGCTCCGGCTTCCTCCCACACTCCAAAGACTTACAGATTTGTAGGTTAATTGGCTTTGGTTTAAAAAAATTGTAAATTGTCCCGAGTGTGTACGATAGTGCTAATGTACAGGGAGCGCCAGTCGATGCGGACTCGGTGGGCCGAAGGAACTGTTTCAGCACTGTATCTCTAAACTAAACTAAACCAAATCTTTCCGCCCTCACCTTAAACCTTTGTCCTCTGGTTCTCAATTCCGCTACTCTGAGCAAGAGATTCGATCTATTCCGCTCATGATTTTGTACGATCACCACTCGTCCTCCTGCGCTTGAAAATTAAACACTCTTTATCTCTGCATATAAACTGCACAAAAAAGTAGTGGGCACAACTTTTTAAAGCACCGTCGGTACGCAGAGGTCTAATTTGATGTGCATCTGCCTTGGCCTCGGTGAGCTGAGCAATTGAAAGTACTTGTTTAAAACTTACAAAGCGTAGAAGGGCCAGGGCAGACCTCAACGAGGGAGTTCCATAGTGACCTCAAGTGTTCTTTCTACTTTTCCTAGTTTAAACATGCAGTGGAGAAGATGTGGGCATTCGTTCGTGTTTTTTTTAGACTATGTACTTTAATTGCATAGACTGCTGGCAGTAAAATTTCTCAATTAGATAGCTAATCCCCGCTCCCCAGAAAGTGAATTCTGCTCCCTTTTGATTAATTTTGACAGCGTAATTACTTTGACTGCTGTTGCAGGCATCGGGAACAGACTCCAGGTTTTGTGCATGTCTGACGAATGTCTGGAGAATTAAAATCATGCACAGATTTTAACTGCAGCTGTGAGATTTCTTGGTGTGGGGAAAACTCACTCACTGGCACTCAGAATACTGAAAAAACTTGTGCTAAAAGCTCTCAGCTAAATCTTACTAACCACTCCCCAAGTTGACAAATGTTGTCAGTTCTGCTGCTGAAGTGTACAGAGTACAACATTGTCACGTTTAAAAGGTGCTTTGAGATTATGGTGACTTTGCTGGATCATTATCGGGCAACAGTTTACACCAAGCCACGTAAGCAGATATGAGGATGGATAACTAAAATGTTATCCATAACTAAGTCTTAAGGGAGGAGAAAGAGGGAGAAAGGCCAAATAAGTTTTAGGGTTTAGTTTAGAGATACAGCGTGGAAACAGGCTTGTCAGCCCACCGAGTCTGTGCCGGCCACGATCACCCCAACACTAGTTCTATTATACACACATGGGACAATTTACAGAAGCCAATTAACCTACACACCTGCACTCTTTGAAATGTGGGAGGAAACCGGAGCTCCTGGAGTAAACCCACGTGGCAACAGGGAGAACATACAAACTCCATACAGACACCACACACAGTTAGGATCAAACCCGTTTCTCTGGCACAGTAAGCCAGCAACTCTACCGCTGCGCCATCGTGCCACCCCAGGGTTTGCAGAAGAAATTCCAGCCCCGACCTGAAAGATTGTAGCAATGTTACAAAATTTTGAGATTTAAAAAATAAAGTCTGCAATTTATCCCATCAGATAAAGCATAAAAAGAAGTTTAATTTGACACTTAATTCACTTTCATATCTTCAGTATTAAAAAAGTTATGGCCATTATCATACTCAGAAATTAGCATCTAGTTCCCTATTGCTTTTCCATTGACTTAACACAAAAGCTGTGATCGAGGACAGTTAAAAGCCCATAACTTTCTTAAAAATTATGGTAACTGAAAGAAATTTTCAGGTATTATAGATTGAAGCATTCTGAAACAAATATGAAACAATCTTACTTCGAAGACATGAAAGTAAAGCATATAATTAGTTAGTTACCTAATTGTAGCTAATTACAAAATTCAATTACTAGATCTAAACATCTATCAATTTCTTAAGAATAGATTAACATTTTTAAATAGCCTGTGTCCAAATAACATTCACACAATAATTCACAATATAACATAATTTTTAAATCTAATTTTCATGAATTTACAGGCCAAATGGAAGGAATTGAATGTTTAATACCTGTAAATTAATGGACATTTAATTCATCTTGCGAGTGAGAATTTCTATAACGCGATCTTTTGGAACGTTCATTTGCGGTGAATTTAACCCCGTATTGGCATGAAAAATACTGCCGTTAATTCGGGGAATAAAATCACCGTGTCGCATGAAAAAATGTGAATTAAAGGCTTCTTAAGAAGCACTTTTATACATTTAAAGAAAGCACTTTCGTTTACCTGTCCATTGTGTGAAATCCGTCCCCGTTATTGGCGTTGACGCTTCAGGAGCTGCTATTAAAATGACTGTAGCGCTGACATTGACGATTTAATTTAAAAAAAAAAATCACAAAACGCCGGTAGGAACGATTTTCTCAGCGAAGGTTTGTACTCCAACAAAATATTTCCAGGACAAGGGAGGAGAAACCGCGTTTTAACCCCGCCCCCCCCTTAAAGGCGCCAAAATCGCGCACACGGCCAGTGGCAGAATTACAGCGCGACTGAAGGTAAGTTTTGTAACATACCTAAAGATTGCCAGTCTATTCTCTCCCCAGTCCCCACTGAGTTCCTCCAGTGTTTTGGGTAATACCACGTGTTTTATTTTTCCTGAATTTTTCAATATTTGCCTGATCTGCCATTGCCTATGCTAATCTTTTTTTTAGTTTTGATGAAAGTGTTCTGTTTTACTACTCCTTTATAAATCAGGTCATTTGCCCTTCCCTACTTTCTTCAACCTGTGACTTACTTGAGTCACTTTTTCTTGGTCACTCACTTGAAAATTGCCAACAAGTGAACATATTGTGATGGTCCATCTTCAACAGTGATACAACAATGTTTCAACTTTTAATCATCTATCATAGTCCTTAAGGTAAGGGTGACTGCCACACACCAAAGGCGTGCAGGTTTGTAGGCTAATTGGCTTGGTATAAATGTAAAATTGTCCCTGGCGTGTGTAGGGTAGTATTAATGTGCGGGGATCGCTGGACAGTGTGGACTCGGTGGGCCGAAGGGCCTGTTTCCCCGCTGTATCTCTAAACTAAAGTAAACTAAGACTCTACCCCCCTTACAGCAACTACTACCGTCACAGCGTTACACGGCAATAATAGAGTACAATAATATTGTCAACACTCAGCTATAAAGCAAAAACACTGCCAAACCACTAGAAAAGATAGAGGGAATGTGGCAGGTTTTCTTTCTGCAAAACATCTTCAATTTAGATGAAAAAAAGTTTACATTAGGGACCTGTTTATGGCTCGGGACCATTTGACCTGTCAAGCTGGTTTGCCTCAAAGTACTTTACTGGGATGGCTGAATAGATTGTAAAGGTTGCTCTCGGGGTTTAGTTTGGTTTATGAGGCCTGTTGTGGCAAATCATGCTCGGGAAGTGCAGCCAGGTGGTTAAAATGTCTGGACTAAGAAATGTTCTCCTGACAAACCTCTAAGATTGTAATTAAGATCCAGTGCAGTGCGGTACCTCATGCAGTTCCAATGGCTCGTTAAGATTTCCACGGCTCAGAAATGTCATTCTCTCACCTCCCTCGTTCTTCTTTGTGATGTGAAAAGAAGGTAGACTCACTTCACCAATTGTGCATTAAAGCACAATTTCCCCGTTAATTATCGTGCCTGGGTTTCTTCCGGGTGCTCAGGTTTCCCCCCACATGCTAAAGACATGCAGGTTTGTAGATTAATTGGCCTCTATAAATTGCAGAGGGTGGATGTGAAAGCGAGATAACATGGAACTAATGTGAACGGATGATCGATGGTCAGCGTGGACTCGGTGGGTCAAAGTTGATTGTTTCCATTGCTGTACCTTTCAATCAATCCTATTAGGTCAGAGTTCTTGTGTAATGAGATGCAAGTAGTCTTGAGTAAGGACAAATAATTTTGGAGTAAAGATGTGCACACAGCATTATTAAAATCCCAAATAATTTGCGGCAGAGCCATAAATAAGTTGGTATAGTGTAGCCAATACTTTGAAAGTGTAAACACTACGTGTTTTGATCACATCCAGGAACACGTTCTTTTCACCATGTAGGCAGTTTGTAGGATTGGTGTGTTGGCCCGAAGTGACTATAAACATGCTGAACACTTGCTGGAAAGCATCTGCCTTGGTACTCACACCTGGCACAATTCGGCCGCTCTCTGCGGCTGCCAACGTGTTCATGTTGCATTTAATTAACAGAGCGAGGAACAATGATTTTAAATGGCACCTGCAAAACAGATTGATACTATTGTATCAGAGTATTGTACTGAAAATGATTAATGATTAAATACCTCATGGGATCAACGTAATGAAAGGTAAAGAGGGATTGGATAATGGGAGATAATGGACATAGGAATGGGCACCAGTGAACTCTCCATTTCTTTGCTTATGGCTATTTTTGCAGAATGGTATAATTGCTGCATGACAAATTTGCATGGGCATTTAGAGGATAATAATCTCGGAACTAGAACACAGCTGAATAGTCTTTTTTCTATGTCATAATAGGAGAGAAAGAGAGAGAAACTGTTTATGAGTGATTGACTGACAGTGGCACAGTGGCTTTGAGGGCGGCACGGCGACGCAGCAGTGGAGTTGCTGCCTCACAGCGCCAGAGACCCGGGTTCAATAGTGTCTACACCTTCTATCTGTATGTAGTTTGTACGATCTATCTGTGACTGCATGGGTTTTTATCCGGGTGCTCCGGTTTTCTCCTACATTCCAAAGATGTGCAGGTTTGTAGGTTAATTGGCTTCCGTAAAATTGTCCCTTGTGTGTAGGATAGAACTAGTGTATAGGTGATTGCTGGTCGGCATGGAAACAGGCCCTTCAGCCCAAACCTTTAAACTAAACTAAACTAAAGGAAAATTGGCAGTAAGTGAGTGCAGAAATTGATTGTTCTCCCGGAGTATACATGAAACACATAGTTCAATTTTATGCAGGATTTGGATGCAAAACTTCAGCAAGTTCTTTCTCCCTCACAAAAGCTGCTTGACCTTATTTTAGTTTATTACTAGACCAAGTGGGACCCGTTGGGTCCCTGTCACATGGGAGGCCTGGTCCCCCAACTCAACCCGTTCCCCAACGCAATATTCCAGCACTCACCCATTCCCCCAATGCAACCCATTCCCCCAACACAATATTCTACCACTCGCCCATAGCTCCCAACTGCGCTGGGGCGGCTCATTTCCCCTTATCCCCCAGCACTCCCTCCCCCTCCTCTTCAGCCTCCCAATTGCACTTGCTGGCAGGACTTTAAAAACGAATCCAATTGCACTTCCCCTGCCTCCCCCAGCACTCCATTCACCTCCTCTTCAGCCTCCCTGTTTTCAAACTTTAAAAACTTGCTGGCAGGACTCAGTGCTCTGTAATTGCAACATTATTTTTCTCAAAGTGGGGTTTTGTATAGTTAAAAATGTGAATAACTTGTAAAATATACCATCAATCTGAACAAAACTTTGATACAATATACCACAGGACAATGGTGAGTAAGGTGGTCCAAAGATTGTAGCGCTATCGTGTACCGTTTTGGTGTAATTTCAGGATCGCACTCACTCACTCACTCACTCACATGCAAACTCATAAACAAACAAGATGAGAGTTTTAGTAATATATAGATAGATTGTCATGTGTTCTGAGGCTTTTGTTTGCATGTTATCCAGTCAAAGAAAAGACTGTACATTAATACAATTAAGCCATCCAGAGTGCACAGATAAAAGATAAAAGGAACAACATTTATTTCCAAGGTTTGGTCTGCAAAGAACACCGATTACTTACCTCTATAATTCCAGACTGTTGTTAAAAACTACTTTTGAGAACGTATCTATATTTTCCCTCTCAGCACAGAGTTCCAGCATCACAAGCCATGGCACCAGGTCAATGCCATGAGTAGACGGGTGAGCTGAGGCAAGCTTCAAAGGCAATGGATTATATTACCACATTTGAGTGTTTGATACCAGTGTAAATAATCTCATGATAGACACAAAATGCTGGAGTAACTCAGCGGGACAGGCAGCATCCCTGGAGAGAAGGGATATAAAGCTCAAGAGATACTGCCTGACCTGCTGAGTTACCCCCAGCATTTTGTGCCTATCTTCGGTTTAAGCCAGGATCTGCAGTTCCTTCCTACACATAAATAATCTCATGACTTTTCACAGGCAATATATTTTAAGTGGCCTGTGGCTTGATTTTACATTACTGTGTTATCCTTGGCCCAGTGTTCCCATTAATGGAAGAACATGTAGTCTCTCTGGGTCTTGTGTCAAATATTTGAACATCAAGCAATGTTACCAAAGCAAATAAACTGGTCAATGTTTAATGCAGGGACGTGTTGGAGGTTGGGTGGATATCAAGAGCAGTAGTGCAGCAAGGCAAAATAAATTCCCCAGAGCGCAGTTGTAATAAAATGCATGGGAACTAAGGTCTCTGTTGCAACACTCAATTTACACACAGGGTCATACAAGCAACAGTGAGATAATGGCTATACAATCTGTATTGATGATGTGTGTTAACCATAGATATAAGCTAGGGTATAATAGAGAACTCTGCTATGTATGTAAACTGACTGTTGTAAGTCCCAGATTGCTACAACAGTCAAGAGTGTTTAATTGTCATATGGGAGTCTAGGGATGCAGCGTGGAAAGGACAGGCCCTTCAACCCACCGAGTCTGCACCAACCAATGATCAAGATAGACACAAAATGCTGGAGTAACTCAGCGGGACAGGCAGCATCTCTGTAGAGAAGGAATGGGTGACGTTTCGGGTCGAGACCCTTCTTCAGACTGTACACTAGTTCTAGCCTACTAGTTATATTTTACAGAAGCCAAATAACCTACAAACCTGCACGTCTTTGGAATGTGGGTGGAAACCAGAGCACGCAGAGAAAACCCACGCGGTCACAAGGACAACGTACAAACTCTGTACAGACAGCACCCGTAGTCAGGATCGAACCCGGGTTTCTGGCATTGTTAGGCTGCAACTTTATCACTGTGCCACCCTGGCGCCCTGTACCGAAAGGTAACACTTAAATTCTTACTTGCAGCAGCAGCAGCAGCAGCAGCACAACAGTGACCTTAGTTCAAATGCATTTTATTGAAACTAAGCCAGAGGATATGGAGGAACATTGCTGTTTTGTTATAAAATAATGCTGTCAGATCTTTTAAGTGATTCTGAGTGGGAGATGGAATCTAAATTCAATATCTCAGATAGATAGGCGAATTTTTAGGTAACTACAGGAGACTATGCAGTCGCCACATGTTCACAGGTGGTTGCTGGGGAGTCGCCTTCATGGTCGTGAGCATTCTGGGAACTGGTCGCAGCCTCATTACGGTCACCGTGAATTTTTCAACATGCTGAAAAATTAGCAGCGACTAGAATGAAGCTGTCGTGGAGAGTAGTGAGAATTCTCGTGCTGTAGGTGGGTCGCCAGGAGGACCTAGTGGGCTGCCAGGAGGTCAAAGGTTCTATTAGATTCTATTAGTAGGTTGTAGCTGGTGCTGACTGGTGAATTTCATTGACCCATTGGAGGAAAAAAAATAAGCAGAAGTTTTCAGAACCAAGGATAACTGACCAATAATGTTAATGTCCGCCGAGCTTCGCAGCCGTGTATCTCTGGCTTCTTAAAAGTTGTCTCCACGCCTTCTCCTCCCCCCCCTCTACCCCCCCCCCCACTCTCCCCCCCCCCCTCCACCCCTCTTTTAAAGGACTTACCGTACACTGTGCTTTAGCCGTCTTAATTACAGCGCCAACCTTCCTGTTCATCGAGGTGTGTGTCTGTATCACATTGGCTTTGCGCCGTATGAATTTAACTCAGACAGCGCTCCCCCCGCTTGCCCTGTCCCCCACCAGCATAACGGGCTGGTGAAGGGAGCGATATGTGTATGAGTGTGTGTGTGTTCCACTCTGACAGTCGCCGTTCCTGTTGCCAGTTTTTCAGGCGACTGCCGGCAACTTTACAGTCGCCGGCAATCGCCTGAAAAATCACCTAAGTGGGACAGGCCCCATAACACTCCTGTACAGAACTCGGTGTTCAATTATGTACTGATATCTATAGAACTGCATTTGTACTCACAATCATCTGACTGGGAGGCACAGAGCCACTCCTCTCTGTGAAATACCATCATTAACTCTGGATTACTCTCCAGGATTGGCAGCAGTTCAAACATACGGTCAAAACCTTTTCTTTCCACAGTTTCAATAGGAACAGTCTGGACTTTCTTCTGTCTAGTAAGAGGATTGCACATTATCATTACATTTATTTACAGTTGAGGCCTGTGGCCTTTTGGCATTATTTCAGCAGTCTAGAGCCAGTCACAATGGTGTTGGTTTTTTTCGCCTGCATTCAGCATTATGAGCACCAAGCGTGTTTATTGAAAGTTTACTAAGAGCAGTTTTTACCCACGGATTCAATCCATAAATTCATAAGGTCTAGGAGCAGAATTAGGCCATTCGGCCCATCAAGTCTACTCTGACACTCAATCATGGCTGCTCTATCTTTCCCTCTCAACCACAGTCTCCTGCCTTTGCCCCATGACCCCAGACACCCTTACTAATCAAACTACCAGTCATCCATTGGTAGAAATTAAATAAATATCATAGGGGGGCGGCACAGTGGCGCAGTGGTAGAGTTGCTGCCTTACAGCGCCAGAGACCCTGGTTTGATCCTGACTCCGGGTGCTGTCTGTACGGAGTTTGTACGTTATCCCCGTGACCGCGTGGGTTTTCCCTGGATGCTACGGTTTTCGCCCACACTCCAAAGACATACAGGTTAATTGTATGGTTAATTGGCTTCAGTAAAGATTGAAATTTGTCCCTAGTGTGTAGGATAGTGTTAGTATATGGGGATCGCTGGTCAGCGTGGACTGAGTGGGCTGATAGGCCTGTTTCCACACTGTATCTCCAAAATAAACTAAACTAAAGATCCAAGCCTGGATCCTCCAACCGTAGACTGACTCAGGCAAGAAAGAAGTTGGTTTCAGTTGAGAGGGTAAGCGTGTGATTAGGGAACAGTCAGCCCAAACGATTCTAACTCCAAGATTGTACATTGATTTTTCAATTAGGTCTGCTGTCCAAGGCTGATGGGAATGAGAGACACAAAGAACTGCAGATGGTGGTTTCCAAAATGAGACACAAAGTGCTGGTGTAACTCAGTGGGTCAGGCAGCATCTCTGGAGAACATTTATAAATGAGGTTTCAGCCGGGATCCTTCTTCAGACTGATTGTGGTAGGGATGGAGGGAAGGGGGGGCAAGGGATAGGGGTTGAAAAAAAGGTGAGGGCAGGACAAATCCTGGCAAGTGATAGTTGGATAAAGGTGAGGGGGGCTTTGATAGACAAATGGTTGGATGAAGGCAAGAGATTAAAAGACAAAAAGTGTGAGATAAGGAATGGAATGGAATACTTTATTGTCACATGTGACTTGGCACAGTGAGATTATTTGCTTGCATACCCAATGAATGCAAATAGCAGCCACCTATGGCGCTGACAAAGTTACAAAGCACACCGGCTCCTCCTTTTATTCTTCCCCCCCCACCGGGTCCCCATTGTCCATTGTTCTCCCCCCACCTCGCTCATGGTGGTCCCCCCCCACGCGGTTTCCTCCATTGTTCTTCCCCTCCCTCATGGTGGTCCCCACATGCCGGGTCCTCCATTGTCCATCCTCCCTCACGGCAGTCCACCGTGCTCTCATCGAGAGTTGACCATGGGTTGACCCGCAAGGCATCGCCGCCGCCGCGAGGCTTAACCACTGCCGAGGCCCCATCGTCACGAGGCTTCACCGCTGCCACCGCTTCATTGCCGCCGAGGCCTTACCGCTGTCGACTCCCCACTTCACGCCTCCGTGGTGCCGACCCAGGCCCCAGCCACGGGGCCTGGCTCCTCTGTCCGGCCTGCGAGGCCCCGCCAGGATAGAGGATGTGTGAATTGTGAAGCAAGAGGAAGGAATATAGATGGAGGGGTCTGGGTGAGAGTGAAAGGGAGAAATGGGTGTAAATCCAGGAGGGGCACAGGGAAGATGGGGGAGGGGAAGGGGGGAAGCTTTGTTTGCAGGTTAGTTACCTAAACTTGGAGAATCCAATATTCATACAATGTTGTAAGCTACCCAGTGTGAGGTGCTGTTCCTCCTGTTTGCATGTGGCTTCACTCTGGCAATAGGAACGCCCAGGGCAGAAAGGTCAGTGTGGGAAGGGGAAGGGGAGTTCAAATGGTTCGCAACTGGAAGATCCAGCGGTTGGAATGAGGATGGACATCGGGTTTGTTCAGGAATTTGCTTGGTATAAGACTGCAGGCAGGGCAAGTGATGGGGAGAGGCTGAAGAAAAGGCATGAAAGCTCCATATATTTTCTGTGAACCCCAAAAAGTATTGCTAAGTTTTGAATCTTTATGCAGCTCATCTGCCCATGTCCTGAAGTGCACTAAACCCTGTTGAATTACCACTCGTGTGCTCATTGGACCTCAATAGTTCTTGAGCGTCCCTTAATTTTATCATTCTACCTTTGCAAACCATGTTTTAGATTCTGATGCCTTAAAGACTGTGATTCCATGTCTACGAAGGTCTGTTCATATTTTGTTCTTTAAGGCGTGCTTTATAACTTACCTCTTTGTACAAGGTCTTGATTGCCTATCTTCATAATTAAATGATAGAAAGTTGCAGTATGGAAACACGTCTTTTAGTCCACTGAGTCCATGACGACTATCGATCACACGTTCAAATTATTTCTATGTTATCCCATTTTCTCATCCACTCCTTACATACGAAAGGCAATTTACAGAAGCCAATTAACTTACAAACCTGCCCGTCTTTGGCATGTGGGAGAAACCAGAGCACCCGGAGAAAGTCCGCGCGGTCACAGGGAGAACATGCAAACTTCACCCAGACAGCACCCGAAGTCAGGATCGAACCCGGGTCTCCTGCGCTGAGAGGCAGCAGCCCTACGAGATGTGCCACTGTGCCAACTTTAATTTCATAACCCTCCTGAGAAACAAATGGCAACATTTTCTTAAATAAATACGTTGTTGTTGTTGATGGTTCCTGGGAGGTGTTTAAAAAATGGCTGACAGGACTGAGCTACTAATAGAGTGGTGTTGTTTTAACTTTACAACGCACTGTTCTTGTCAAACGTGGGAAGTTTATTATCCTCTCCTTGAGTACAGTTTTTGGCATTGAAATCAGGATTTCACGTGAAATTTGTTGGTACAAAATAACAACCTAGTAACCTCTGTCACACAAATCAAATAAGTTTCTATATTCCAAAGTTCCTGGTCATTTATATGATCATACATCAAAATCTGCTCAATTGCTGCAGAAACAATTTATTAAGTTGGTTTACTCTACTCGTAGTTTTTATTTCCCCCAAGTACAACATTACTTTTATAATGTGCACAAATCACAGAGTCTTTCTAACTCTGGAATCTTAAATGGCCTCAAGATTGGCAGATCATCTCACTACAGGCCATATGTATTCTATGTAGGTATGTTACAAAACTTACCTTCAGTCGCGCTGTAATTCTGCCACTGGCCGTGTGCGCGATTTTGGCGCCTTTAAGGGGGGGCGGGGTTAAAACGCGGGTTTCTCCTCCCTTGTCCTGGTTAATATTTTGTTGGAGTACAAGCGTTGGCTGAAGAATCGTTCCAAGTGGCCTTTTGTGTATTTTTTATTTTTATTAAATCGTCAATGTCAGCGCTAGAGTAATTTTAAAATCAGCTCCTGAAGCGTCAACGCCGATAACGGGGACGAATTTCACACACGGGACAGGTAAACGAAAGTGGTTTATTTAAATGTATAAAAGTGCTTCTTAAGAAGCCTTTAATTCACATTTTTTCATGCGACACGGTGATTTTATTCCTCGAATTAAAGGCAGTATTTTTCATGCCAATACGGGGTTCAATTCACCGCAAATGAACGTTCCAAAAGATCGCGTTCCAGAAATCCTCACTCACAAGATGATTTAAATGCCCATTAATTTACAGGTATTAAACATTCAATTCCTTCCATTTGGCCTGTAAATTCATGAAAATGAGATTTAAAAATTATGTTATATTGTGAATTATTGTGTGAATGTTATTTGGACACCTAGGCTATTTAAAAATGTTAATCTATTCTTAAGAAATTGATAGATGTTTAGATCTAGTAGTTGAATTTTGTAATTAGCTACAATTAGGTAACTAACTAATTATATGCTTTACTTTCATGTCTTCTAAGTAAGATTGTTTCATATTTGTTTCAGAATGCTTCAATCTATAATAACTGAAAATTTCTTTCAGTTATCTTAATTTTTAAGAAAGTTATGGGCTTTTAACTGTCCTCGATCACAGCTTTTGTGTTAAGTCAATGGAAAAGCAATAGGGAACAAGATGCTAATTTCCGAGTATGAAAATGGCCATAACTTCTTTAATACTGAAGATATGAAAGTGAATTAGGTGTCAAATTAAACTTCTTTTTATGCTTTATCTGATGGGATAAATTGCAGACTTTATTTTTAAAATCTCAAAATTTTGTAACATTGCTATTCTATGTACTTCCATTTAAAAGCTGGAAATTCTTGTGTCCTTGTCTTGTGCTCGTAAATACCTTAATCTTTTGGGTATACCATTTTATTAGATTTAAAGCATACACACAGACATGCCAATTTTTGTGTTACAATAACATTCCACCTATTAAAAAGTCTGACTACAACTCTTCTATGTTGAAATTAGTTACCTAATAAAACTGTCCAGCTTCTAATAAAATATCATGAGTTCTTTTAGATATGCTTCCTGTGCCAATGCAAGCAATCAACCAAATTCATTTCTGCACCACAATTGCATTTTTGTACAATAGATAAAGAAAGTTTACTCAATAAATAGTTACGCTGACAGCATTGTAACTTATTTGGGCGTCTTGGTCAGAATGGGCCATAGGGCCTGTTTTCATGCTGTATGGCTCCAAAAGATTTTCGATGTAGGAACAAAGAACAGCAGATATCTGCTGGTTAATACACAAACGGACACAAAGTGCTGGAATAACTCAGGGGGTCAGGCAGCATCATTGGAGAACATGGATGGGTGATGTTTTGGGTCGGGACCCTACTTCAGACTGATTGTAGTGGAGGGGGTGGCGGGGAGGAGGCTGAAGAAAGCTGGAGGGGAGGCAAGACAAAGCGTGGAAGCTAATAATTGGATGCAGGCGAGGGTTGGTGGGTTGATCGGCGGATGGTTAGAACAGACATAAAAGCAGGAGGTGTGAGACAGCATTGAAGAATTGCGAATTGTGAAGCCAGAGGGAGGAAAGTTGCAGGCGAGGTGGGATGGGGAGGAGGGAAGGAGGGAGGAATATGTACCTCTCAGCCCAACCACTCATTGCCATCTTTCTATAATGAGCCATACCAGCTGGATCCAAGTTAAGCTGAAAACTCCCTGCTACCTCCACATGCCAAGACCCAGAAATGTTAAATAGCAGTCCTCACCTCATAAGTTTTTATAGTCACCAGCGTCAAGTTGAAGTTGCATCCCACGGTACTTTCTGATGGCGGTAGAATTATTCTAACAATTATTCCACCCATTACAGGAAGGATGTGGAGGTTTTGGAGAGGGTGTAGAAGAGATTAATCAGAACGCTGCTTAGATTACAGGGTATTAGCTCCAAGGAGAGATTGGACAGACTTGGATTGTTTTCTAATGAGAGGAATACATAGGGTGGACAGGCCAGGGTGGAATTGTCAAAGTCTAGAGGGCGCAGCTTTGAGGTCAAGGGGGAAATGTTTAAAGGAGATGTACGGGGTAAGATTTTTACACAGAAGGCAGTGGGTTCCTGGAACAAATTGCCGGGGATGGTGGTGGAGGTAGATACTTCTTCTTCGGCCCCCTTCAGTCATGGCTGACCATGGGTGTCTCCAGGGTGCTATTCCCTATACGGAGGATGCCTGTGCGTGACTTTGTTTAACGTGGGGAGACTGGTGCACAGACAACCACCATACGGTCCTTGACAGATCTGGGTCAGGGTCCAGTGGCATAGAGTTCAAGACGACCGGGGTCCCTTTTCTGCTGCAGCCTTCATCCGCCTCCCCAGCCGTTGTGACGCTCCACTAAGGTCAGCCATCGTCCTCCGCCTGTTCCACCGATGGGGTCTTGGTTGGATTGCTCTTTGTCAGAGACCTCCCCCTCGACCTTACCGCCATGGGTGGCCCTACCAGGAGCATAGCTCCAGACGGCATCGCTCTCAAGATCTCAGGTCCACACAAGGTTCTCCACCACGACAAGGTGACAATCCACGGAAGCAGATAGGACATTAGCTTTTAAAAGGCTTTTAGATAGGCACATGGAAATGCAGGGAATGGAGAAGTATGGAACATACACAGGCAGGTGAGATTTGTTTAGCTTCAGGTTGAACACAAGGGTCTGTTGCTGTGCTGTCCTGTCCTGTGTTCAACATCCATTCTAAGTTGTGAATCTGAGACCAAATTTTAGTTTAGTTTAGTTTAGAGGTACAGCGTGGAAACAGGCCCTTCGGCCCACAGAGTCTGCGCCGACCAGTGGTCCCCGCACACTGACACTATCCTGCACACACTAGGGACAATTTACAATTTTTCCAAGCCAATTAACCTACAAACCTGTACGTCTTTGGAACGTGGGAGGAAACCGGAGCACCCGGAGAAATCCCACGCAGGTCACGTGGAGAACGTACAAATTCCGTACAGACAGCACTTGTATTCGGGATCGAACCCGGTTCTCATGCGCTATAAGGCAGCGACTCTACCTCTACACAGGTGTCGCCGTGTCGCCGAAAACTCTTTGGATATTTCAAAACAGAACAATTTTGATAGGAAAGTATCACTATTTTGATAGGAGAAAGCTCACTAAATTTGGCAAACAGTCAACATGAATATTTTCATCATTTTGTATCAATATGTTCTATTTCTGTTGCAATTTGTTTCTAAGTCATTCATCACTTTTGTACTTCAACATTAGAGCATAAATTTCAGTTATTCTTGCAGGCATAAATTTCATAAATAGAACACGATTGGATTTGACAGCTGGTTTACAGCTAGCCTGCAATGACTGTTCTTGCCTAGGGCACTTCCTGACGTGTTGGCTGCTGCTAATGTAAAGCTACTGAAGCTGATTTGGAATACATGAGTATCCATCTGCTTCCATGCACTGTGCCCTTCTCACCAGCCCCCTGGACTATTACTTGGCACCGGATGTGGGAAGGAGTGGGTGACGCAGATATGCTGCGGGTGGTGCAGATATCCCACAAGTTCACTCAATTAGGTCCAGTTCTGATCTCTGATGCTGTCTGTGTGGAGCTTGCACGTTCTCCTTCTCCCAGGAGGTCCTGCTTCCTCTCATATCCCAAAGACATGCTGATATTTAGGTTTAGTGACTGTAACTCATCATACCTGGTGTGGAGGCTGGTGGTTGAATCAGTGAGGTGTTAATGGGTATGTGTGAGCAAGAATAGGTTGTAAAGAAATGACGGGGATTGATGGAGTTGGACTGATACAGGGATAAACTATGTGGGCCAAATGGCCTGCATGTTGTATGAAAAATGAAATATTAACTCAAAAATAGATGGTGCAATCAGTATTGAAATATCTTTGAACTTTATTTTCAATGGTTTGGCAGGACAACCATTTATTTATTTTTACTATCAGTAGAGTTCAATAAGCTATGGATATAAAACAAGTATGGTACAATATAAATATGCTCTTATTAAATTAGAAGAGTCTCACTAGAGGATAACAACACAGAACTGGATAGCACAGAAACAGGCCCTTCGGCTAACATTATTTAATTTAGTTTAGTCTATTTTATTATTGTCATGTGTACCGAAGTACAGCGAAAAGCTTTTGTTTGTGTGCTATCCAGTCACAAGACTATACAGTATATGATTACAATCAAGCCGTCCGCAGTGCACAGATAGAGGCACAACATTGTGCAATAACATTGAAATCTGATAAAGTCCAATTAAAGATAGTTCAAAGGTCTCCAATGGGTTGACCGGTCAGGCCCACACACCAGCAAATGAGAGGACCGTTCATTTGCGTGTTAATATCTGTGCCAAACATGATGCCGAGACCAACTCTTATCTGCCTGCACATAATCCATATCCCTCCATTCCTTGCATATCCATGTGCCTATCCAAAAGTCTCTTAAACACCACTAATATTTGGCATCAAAAGAACTAGAAAGTTGCAGATGCATTCATATAAGCCATATGAGGGCGAGGCAGTGGCGCAGCGGAAGAGTTGCTACCTTACAGCTCCAGAGACCCGGGTTCGATCCTGTCCACGGGTGCTGTCCGTATAGAGTTTGTAGGTTCTTCTTGTGACCTGCTTGGGTTTTGTTCGGGTATTCCGGTTTCATCTCATATTCCAAAGAGGTGCGGGTTTTGTAGGTTAATTGGCTTCGGTAAAATTTTAAATTGTCACTGCTGTGTGTGTAGGATAGTGTTAGTGTACGGGGATCGATGGTCGGCGTGGACTTGGTGGGCCGAAGGGCTTGTTTCCGTGCTGTATCTCTAAACTAAACTAAAGCCTACCTCAGTGATGATCTTATGGCCAACAGGGGAACTACCGTTTGGAAGAATGTCACCATATGGAACATCCAAAGCAGCACTGGAGTTTTTTTCAGATATTCTACGTCAAGAAATGAAACCATGGGGAGTACAAGTATCCATCATTCAACCAGGTGCCACCAAGACAGGTAAAATGCATTCCTGTTCATTAGTGTAACATACAAGGCTAACCGGAATGACGCATTCATAAAGGATCTGTATTATCCCAAGTGATGTGCAAAATTGTTACCAGCAAAAGAGATCGTCAAATCTTGATGTAGAAGCAAGGAACTGCAGATGCTGGTTTATACCAAAGAGAGGGACAAAGTACTGGAGTAACTCAGCAGGTCAGGCAGCATCTCTGGAGAAAAAGGATAGGTGACGTTTCGGGTCAAGTGTCAGCGTACAAACTCCTTAAAGACAGCACCCGTTAATTGTTTTATTGAAGGATACAGCATTGAAACAGGCCCTTTAGCCCACTGAGTCCACGCCGGCCACTAATCATCTTTCCAGAATCTCAAGCAGAAAGCACTTTCCCAAAGATTTTAAGTGAAAAATTATTGTTGTTTAGTTTAGTTTAGTTTAGAGACTCAGCATGAAGTCTCTTCGGCCCACCAGGTTCAGGCTGACCATCGATCATCCGTTCACACTAGTTCCATGTGATCCCACTTTCTCATCGCTCCCTACACACTAGCAGCAATTTACAGAGGTCATTTAACTTACAAACTCATACAATTTGGGGATCTGGGAGGAAACCGGAACACCCGGAGGAAACCCACATGGTCACAGGGAGAACATGCAACTTCAGACAGGTAGCATCTGAAGTCAGGATGGAATGTTGTCAGGATGTTGCTGTGAGGCAGCAACTCTACCAGCTGGACTACTGTGCCGATTAAGCACAGAGCTTTTATTTTATTTTTCACTACTTAATTGAAGAAAATGTGGTAATGTTGCTGGAACTGTAAGCCAGCAACACTACCACATTGGCGCAGTGGTAGTGTTGCTGGCTAACAGTTCCAGGGAACTGGGTTAGATCCTGACCACGGGAGCTGTCTGTACAGAGTTTATACGTTCTCTCTGTGACCACGTGGTTTTTCTCTGGGTGCTCCGGTTTCCTCCTATACTCCAAACCTCTATAAATTGATAATTGTCCCTGGAGTGTTGGATGGTGCTAGTATCCCTGGTTAATTTGGACTCGATGGGTCTAAGGGCCTGTTTCCACACTGTAACTCTAAAGTCTAAAGTCTAAATGTATGATTCCCACGATTTACTGCCAACTTGGTTGCTTCGGTTATGTATGCTTGACTGTGAATATTTCTTTCAGATCTGATCATTGCTACGCCTGCTTATTGATAAACATATGAGGTCTTTGTGACTTGATAGATCACCAATGAATAATAATAATATTAATAATAATAATAATAATAATAATAATAATAATAATAATAAACATAAACCTTTCTCACATTTTCTATTTCAGGACAAGTTGGGAATGTTGAATTTTGGGAGCAACAGTATGGGAAACTTGTGGACAACCTCTCACCAGCTCTTCTGAACGATTACGGAGAAGATTATTTTGCTGAGTTAAAGCAAACCATTATCACGTTAGGTCCTTTATTCCGACAGCACGTAGAGCCAGTAATTGACACAATTCAAACCGCTTTATTAGCACAACATCCAAAGTCTCGGTACACCACTGAGTATATCATCGATGTTTTAAAAATCCTTTATTATTTCCTGCCTTCCTTCATGAGCGACGTTGTTCTTAATGAGATTTTTGTTGCACACAGACTTCTTCCGAAAGGTGTGCGACAGAGCCGTGCCAACCAGTAGTAATCTAACTTTGGACAACTGCTTATTGCTATGGTTTCATGTTACTAATTAATTTTCAGTACTTTTACATGCAATATGAGTATTTGATGCTGAGCTGAATGTTAATGTAAATAGGTGTGGGTGGTAGGTATTGTAAGTCTATGTTAGAATATGTGCAAGACAAGGCCATAATGTTTCCACTAGCGGGAGAGTCCAGGACCAGAGATCATAGCCTCGGAATTAAAGGACATTTCTTTAGGAAGGAGATGAGGAGGAATTTCTTTAGTCCGAGGGTGGTGAATCTGTGGAATTCATTGCTACAGAAGGCTGTGGAAGCCACCTCAATTTTTAAGGCAGGGATAGATAGATAGATTATTGATCAGTAAGGGTGTCAGGGGTTATGGGGAGAAGGCAGGAGAATGGGTTTTTGAGGAAGAGATAGATCAGCCATACGTGCGTAATAGGTGAAACAGATAAGGAGGAAAAAGAAAGATCCAGAAGGGGGAGAAAGATGGTGAGGCTGGACACAGCTGCCGGAGGGACACAAAAGCTATAGCAAAGCAGATGTGCAGTGCTGTTGCCTCACAGCACCAGAGGCCCTGGTTCAATCATGACCCCGGGTGCCGTTTGTGTAGAGTTTGCATATTCTCCCTGTGACTGTGTGGGTTTCCTCTGGGTGATCCGGTTTCCTCCCACATCCCAAAGATGTGCGGGTTTGTAGGTTAATTGACCCCGGTAAATTGTTCCTAACGCGTATGGAAAGGATGCAAAAGTGCGATAATAAGTGTGATAAGTGTGAGCGAGTGATCACTAGTTGGCAGGGACTCGGTGGGCCGAAGGGCCCGTTTCCACACTGTATCTCTACAGTCTAAAGTTAAATGGAAGTTTTCTGGAGATTCATGATAATGACATTGACAATTCATAAGAATCCTAGGTTTAAGAGATTGGGATTTTCTGGGGCTCTCAGTATCCGTCAGACAGCCACGAACCACAGGTTGTGCCACATGGCTCCGTAGTTACACAGCTGGGATATTCCGGGGATTTCTTTGGTCACAGACTGGGATTTACTTCTGATCCCTGTGGTTCTGACATGTGAACAGTTACTGCAATAATATTGTGAGCAGGAAAGCCAGGCCTTTATGCACCCACTTTACTTTTCTCATCAGTGATCTCCAGTGGAATAATAGCTACAGAGAGCTGACCGGGCTTGCATTTGGAACCGAGATTGCTGGAGGTGTGAGAGTAGCCCACAAGGACTCATGGATCTTTGCTGGATAGGTCTGGGGTTTTGCAGTTGTAATGAGCCAGAGAGTACCTCAGTCATGCCACGCCACCATAATGCAAATGAACCAAGATCTTCAAAGGAGTGAGAGGCACCCTTGCAATCTGCTAGTGACTACATGGACAGTTCTCTTGAGGTTAATCCTTTTCTTTGCTAAATATAAAAGACGAAATCCAGGAAATATAAACCACTGAAACAATTTTCTCTCGGAAATATACTTTTGGATGATTTGCCGTGCAGATTGACCTTGGTTTCTCTCCTGTGCTTTGATCGTTGGCTCCTGCCTTGCACCGTGAACTGGCCTTTCCTGCAGGCCTCACAGTAAAAATAAACAGGGATAAAAATCAACTTGTACATTAATCTTGCTTTGTGGTAATGACTTAGTCTCACTCGAAAGCAACCCTTTGAAAGTATCCTTTCATGCCATATGTGATTAGAATCAAGTTGGCTGCATAGTACAACATGTTTATTGACATAAAATTCAAAATGTTCTGTTTTAGAAGAAAAATTGCAGACATTCAAAGGCTAAGTGTAAATACTTGGAGAATTCTCTTAACTTTGTCAACACTTTTGTTTTACAATTTGATGTGTGTAGACAGCTTTTCAGTTGGAGAACCAAGCTCATGAGCCGCAAAGTACATGCTGTTTTGTGAATTTATCTCTAACCCATTGAACTTGCAGCAGAAGTGAGGCAGATGAGTTGAGGCAAATACAAAAGTTAAAGAGAGTGAGTTCAGTAGACGGAACAGGCAGGAGCACGGCAGGGAGTAAAGGAAGTCTGATGGTTTAAACTTCATTTATTTCAATGGAAGGTGTCTGACAGGCAGATGAGGTCAGGGCATGGAATGGAATGTAGTACAAGGATATTAAAGCTATTACAGAAACATCACTGAGGGAAGGATAGAACTGAAGGCTTTATGTTCCGGGGTACAAAGGCTGCAGGAGGGATAGATGTGAAGGTAAGACGTGGGCGGCACGGTGGAGCAGCAGTAGAGTTGCTGTCCTACAATTAACCTACAAACCTGTACGTCTTTGGAGTGTGGGAGGAAATTGGAGAGCCCAGAGAAAACCCATGCAGGTCACGGGGAGAACGTACTAACTCCGTACAGAAAAGCACCCATGGTCAGGATCGAACACCCGGGTCTCTGGCACTTTGCCTTGTGTAATTTATGGGTGATTTATGGGTGATTTATGTTTGTGTATGTTGTCTTAGTCTAGGTGCCTATGATGCTGCTGTAATGTACTTGTGCCTCAGCGTTATTGTGCAAATGACAATAAACTTGACTTGACTGTAATGCTCAATGACTACTTAATAAAATTAATGCAATTTATTGTCTGGAAATTACTTAAATTATTTTGGGCACATAGAAATTACATTCAGTGCCTCAGTATCTTTAGACTAGAGATAGTCTAAAAAATGAAAAACAGCATGGAAACAGGCCCTTCAGCCCACCAAGACCGTGCCAACCAGCGATCACACCGTAGACCAGCACCATCCTACACACTAGGGACAAATCTCCATCGGGTGGAGCCAGCAGTGGCTGCCTCGCCAACAGTCAGTCTGTCCCTTCCTTCTTTGTCGTTTTTTTTTTAGTATGTTAAATGTATGCTTTAGTGTTCTTTAGCGTGTTTTATGTGGGGGGTGGGGGGGTTGGGGGAAACTTTTTAAAATCTCTTACCTCGACGGAGATGCGCTTTTTTTCCGTATCGTGTCTCTGTCCGCACTGCAGCCTAACATAGTGGAGTTGGCGGCCTTTGCTGGAGACCGACTTTGGGGAGCCTGCAGGACTTAACATCGTGGAGCTGGTGGTCCCTGTCGGGGATCGACCTTGGAGCTCCAACTGCGTGAGCCTGCAGACTTTAACATCGCGGAGCTCGCAGTCCCTTTTTAGAGACCGACTTTGGGGGCTCCAAACGCGGGAGCTTCGACCGCCCCGACTGTGGATGGTTCGACTGCCCCGACCGCAGGAGAATAAAGAGGGAAGAAGTTTAGACTTTATTGCCTGCCATCACAGTGAGGAATGTGGGGAATCCCATGTGGTGGATGTTTATGTAACTTTTATGTAGTTGTGTGTCTTGCCGCTTTTTTTTTTAGTATGGCTTTATGATAATTCGAGTTTCACTGTGCCTTAATTGGTAAGTGTGACAATAAACTGACCTTTGAACCTTTGGACCTTTGAATTTACAATTTCCAGAAGCTAATTAACCTACAAACCTGTACGTCTTTGTACATACGTATATAAGTGGAAACCGGAGCACCCAGAGAAAACCCACACAGGTCACAGAGAGAACGTACAAACTCCGTACAGACAGCACCCGTGCTCAGGATTGAACTCGTGTCCCTGGCGCTGTAAGGCAGCAACTCTGCCACTGTGCCACTGTGCCGCCCTTAGTTAAAAACGACTTTGTAAAAGAAGATTAACAAGAGCGGGGAAAAAGCTACTCATAATATCAGACACTTTTTTTGTGGTGGTAAATATCACTGACATCTCCCAGCAACACACCTGTGGTTATTGATGATACAAATATCTCTGGCTATGGACCCATAGTGTCTTCCCCAGCTTCTCACAGTGTCCTGAATACATTTTATCAGATCCTGAAGATTTAGAGTCATACAGTATGAAGACAGGTATCATTTCAGCACCTAACCACGCAAAGTACTGGAGTAACTCAGCGGGTCAGGCAGCATCTCTGGAGAACATGGATAGGTGACGTTTCAGATCGAGACCCTTCTTCAGACTGAAAGTAAGGAAGTGGTAGGGGAAGAACTGGAGACAAGAAAAGATCAGGAGAAATCAGGGCCGGCAATAGATGACCACAGGCAGGATGGTTCCTTGGGAGGCCCATTATTGGCCAGGGACTGTGTGATCTCAAGAGCGACACATTGTTGCAAACTCTGGAACTGGTTAAACGGAGGAAGTGGGAAGGGGAGTGAGTAGATTACTTAAAGTTAGAGAATACAACGTTGTAAGCTACCCAAGCAAAATATGAGGTGCTGTTCCTCCAATTTGCGTGTGGCTTCACTCTGGTTTGTACATGTTTGGGTCTTTGGAGATGACACAATTCACAGCTTGAGATGCAGTTGTGGGAAAGTTGCAATGCAAGCGTTTTTGGTACACTGACCCATTATTGAATTTGACACTAATCCCATTCTGGGTACTCCTCAAAAAACGGTGGAAAAAACAAAAATTAAATTTGGAACAGCGTATGAGTATTTTACGCTCAGCGTGCTGAAATTGAACTGGTCGGCTTTCCAGAGGGATCAAGCCCAATTGAATACAGCTTCTGAGGCTTTACTGTGCAGCAAAGGAAAAAGTGGTCAGTGTTGAAACAATGCAATAATAAATGTAAGGTTTTCACAAGATCTGTCAGGCTGAGATGCAGACCATCAATAATAATTGTACCAAGCCATTCCAGTATTTGGATCAGGGATTCAGTTATCAATTTCTTATAACCACTGCAGGTTGAACTCTTGCGAAGCTACCTGTGACGGTTTATTAAGTTGCATTTGGGCTACACTATACTACTTTGTCACAGGGCTAACAACCCTGTCTCGTAAAACAAACATGTGACGGGAACAGCAACTGAAGGAATCAACACTACTGGGTGTGATGGACTTCCAGGGCTATCGACAGATGCTAGGATGAATGTCAATGGTGAAAGAAGAGAACCAGACAACATCCCAAGAATAGCCCTGCACTGAACACCGGAAGGGAAAAGGAAAAGAGGGAGACCCAAAACCACCTGGCATCAAACTGTAGTGGAGGAAATGAAAACAATGGACCTGACTATAGGTGCGGTCTGCATGGAGTTTGCACGTTCTCCCTGTGACCGTGTGGATTTCCTCCGGGTGCTCCGTTTTCCTCCCACATTCCAAAGACGTGCAGGTTTGTAGGTTAATTGGCTTTCTGTAAATTGTCCCTAGTGAGTAGGATAGAACTAGTGTACAGGCGTTCGTTGGCTGGCACGCACTTGGTGAGCCGAAGGGCCTGCTTCCTCACTATATCTGTAAACTAAACTAAAACCTGATCTATGGTGTGTGTCGGTTGTAATGAATAGACTGTGAAAAGGATCAAATGAATTGTATTTGTTTTATAGAATGCTTAGAGAAGCACCTCTCTACCTGTTGGTCTATTTTAGCCTATATGAATACCACTTCTCTCTTTAACTGTACTGGGGTGAGAATCTTCCTTGTGGTTTCAACCTCCAGATCTGGCTGCTCTTCCACTAACACTGGGTGCTATCTTCAATTCACACTTCAATACAGTTTCCACACACAACATAGAAAAGTAGAGCACAGGGACAGGTTCTTTGGCCCACACTGTCTGTATAAACTAACCTCATCTGCCAGCACGTGATCCAGATCTCTCCATTCCCTGTGTCTACTGGGCACATATTGCATGGTGTCTCCAGAGTATTAAAGGCAGCGGAATGCGATTTCGAAGCATTCTAAAGATCTATTTTCCAGGAATTCTGGTGTAGATGCAGCTGGTGCATTTGGCAAGTGCAGAAAGCAGCAACATAAATAAATAGAGCCCTAATCTCCCAGGATCCTTGTTGATGGCAGTACATCCCACTGGGAGCTCAAACAGTGTAGATTCCTTCAGAAAGGAGCCACGCATGGTTCCTGGAAACACAGCGTTCACCATCCGAAAACTCTTCGTGTTGAGGGGCATGAAAGCTCTCCAGTTCATAGTAAGGTTCAGTTTACTATATGAAGCCTTATGATCACATGAGTTCACTCAAAACCAAATGGGATCAGGTAGCGCTGATAATAGCACTGCCTGAGGTTTGCAGATCAGTAAGGCATTAACTGGCTGGTGGCAGTTCGTCTAATGCCCACACCTAGAGAGTAGGTAAGGGCATTAGACGAACACTGTTGATGTCTAAAGAGCACAGAATTAGAAAACGTAGATTGCCATAATTTACAAGGTATAGTTTAGTTTATTATTGTCAAGTGTACCGAGGATTAGTGAAAAGCTTTCTGTTGCGTGCTAACCATTCAGCGAAAAGACTATGCATGATTACCATCAAGCCGATTACCGAGTACAGATACAGGATAAAGGGTAAAACTTTTAGTGCAAGATAAAGTCCAATGAAGTCCGATTAAAGGTAGTTCAAAGGTATCCAATGCGGTAGATGGGAGAACTGGACCACTTTCTAAGATAGACATAAATTTCCAAACTAACTCAACGGGACAGGCAGCATCTCTGGAGAAAAGGAATAGGTGACATTTTGGGTCGAGACCCTTCTAGACCTCGGGTCTAGACTACTTTCTAGTCAATGAGAGGACGGTTCAGTTGGACATGCCTCACTCATCTATTGAATTGTTTGGGAGATACTCAGTGAGGAATTTGACATGAAACTAGTGTTTAACAGGCATTAAATAAACGTCATATATCATTGTAGTAGGCAACGGGGTGGAAGATTGCAACCTTCACGTGGTCCGCCCTGTTTCGACGAATGCAATCAACCTGGCGTGCACAATCAAGTAAGATCAAACAGAACAAGTTGTCCTACAACTTTAGGCTGTGCACGCCATACGCCAGAAGAAGAGTAGTAGGCAACCACTTATTAAATATAAGCTTTTCAGCTGTCCCATCTTCTGCCCTCGTAAGATTGTGCTCATCTTAAATTGGCACCAAATTTCATTCACTCATCCTCCCCTGGACCCATTGACCTTGTGGCAACTTATTGCTGAACACCCCGATTTTAAAATCTTTAACCTTGTGCTCAAACCCCATTTGGCTATTGGCTCCACCCACTCATCAAACTTCCTAAATCCTGCAAACCGTCCACAAACTGCAATCCTCGCAACAGTTTGACGCTTTTCTCATCTGACCATTGGTCTCTTTGCCCCAAACTCCAGAATTCCCTCCCCAAACCTCTCCTCCCTATTCACCTCAGCGTAAACATTTGGTCGTTTATCCCTACATGACCTTTTCTGGCCCAATGTCTTTGATTATGCTGTCAAATTTACTCCAGGGTTTCAATGAGGGTTTGTTCAGCAATCAGACACCTTGGCTTAAAGGATGTCTGTTGAAAACCCTGAGTGAAAGTGTGTTAGTGATTCTGTAAAATACAAAGCGATGGAATTATAAGGATTCGTTTGAGACTATTCATTGACTTAATGAATTCTATACAGTACACATTGAACGTTTAAGGAATATTAAAAAATAAATATATACTTATATATTAAACTATAAAAAGTAAGTAGTAACAACAGATAAAGTGCAGACTTTGAACCCGAGAGAGTCTCTCTTCAGTTTATTAATTGTTACCTCCCTTGATAATACATCCTATTTTGCCAGCATGGTTTAGTACAGAACTGAATGTTCTTTGGCCCTCTTGACTTGGCTTCGTTACAGATGCTGAATCCTTGATCCCCCCTTGCAATCCCAGAGTGGTGCCAAGTCATTTTAGAATGTCCAACTGTTTGCACATTACTGATTAACTCTGGGAGTTTGCAGTTAAAATCTTGTGCTTGCCGTCAACCAGCTGAAACTATAGAACAGAACATATTTCTTTTGACATTGACAGGGTCTTCTGTGGGGCCTCGCCATACAAGGATGCCTTTAGTTCTCCAGTGTCCAGGTTAGTGCCATGTAAAAAACACTCACGGCCATTCTTCAACATGGCTCGCACATACCTTGTAAGGAACTCGTGATACATTAGTTGCCTGATCCGATTTGTTGTCCTTTTTCGGTACGCTTGAATCCCCTGTATTCAGGCAAACAGGACTTACGCTATTCTTGATTATTGTACCTATGTCACCTTTCATTTCTGAAGATTACCTGAGTAGATTAACCTGCTATGATAGGATTGAGTGCTCACTACAATTGGAAATATTAAAACTACGAAAAAAATTAAAACAATTAAAAATAATCACCGATTGTTTTAGCAAATAAAAAACAGAGAACTGGAAACGCTCAAAAGGTCAGGCAGCACGAAGGAAAGAAAAATCCAGTGTTAAATTTTAGATAGAAGACCCTTCATCAGAACGTCCGACTTCTATCTGCCTCACCTACTGAGTGCACCCAGTATTTCTGTTTGTGTTTTATATTTCAGAATCTATGATGTTTTGGTTTACTTGAATTAGCCTGTTCTTGCCAGAATCTGTAGTTTAGGCTCCAGTTGTCATCTGGGGGAAAAAAAGCTTCAGTAAATCCGATGCACTGATAGACGAATAGTTAGCATAACTCACCGCATTCCAAATGATGGACTGTGAGTTTGTACTTTGTTCCCCATCAGGGGCCGGTACCAGGCAGGGGGAGGGTTCTTCTCCACAGCAGAAAAGGAAAACATACCATCCAGTCTATTGCTCTCGGACTTGTGCTCAGTCCAATCTCTTGCTAATAACTTACCAAACCAACTGCAGGAGTTACCAAAGAGTGAAAGTGGAACTCTTTCCAATGGATCAGGTTTATTTAACAATTGAAATAACAGTTTGTTCTACCCTTGAAGAGGAGCTGCAAATTCTGCTTCATCTCATTGCAGTGGTAGAATGTTTTCCCAACATGCCACCGGTGCTTTTCACCAATTTCCAGCTTCTCTACGTCACCCCAACGTTTCTGAGCCATCGTACTTAATGTTAATTTAGTACTCCATCTACTGGCCTTTTCATTTAGTGCCTGTTGCTCAAGATAGGAAATGGACCTCTGCAACATTGCATCTCAGGAAGTGCTCTTATTCACTAAGCTGCTGTTACCTTCCCAGTGTTTACTAAAAAATCTTCCAATGTATTCCTCTAATCTAACCTCTCGATCGTAAAATCGTAACCCAACTCCTTATTCCACTCGTGTTAAAGAAGGAACTGCAGATGCTGGAAAATCGAAGGTACACAAAAATGCTGGAGAAACTCAGCGGGTGCAGCAGCATCTATGGAGCGAAGGAAATAGGCAACGTTTCGGGCCGAAACCCTTCAGTCTGAAGAAGGGTTTCGGCCTGAAACGTTGCCTATTTCCTTCGCTCCATAGATGCTGCCTTACCCGCTGAGTTTCTCCAGCATTTTTGTGTACCTTCCTTATTCCCCTCTACCTCTCTATTCCCATTCTTCGTTTTGGATGCTTCCCAACATCCACCACTCCTACCAAACCTTTAGCAGAGAGTCACAGAGTCATACAGTGTGAAAACAGGCCCATGGGCCCAACCTGTCCACACAGGCCAACATCTCAACTAAACTAGTCCCATCTGCCTGCATTTGGCCCATATCCCTCTAAACCTATCCTATCCATGTACAGTTGTTTAAGAAGGAACTGCAGATGCTGGAAAAATCGAAGGTAGATAAAAATGCTGGAGAAACTCAGCGGGTAAGGCAGCATCTATGGAGCGAAGGAATAGGTGACGTTTCGGGTCTCGACCCAAAACGTCACCTATTCCTTCGCTCCATAGATGCTGCCTCGCCCGCTGAGTTTCTCCAGCATTTTTATCTACTATCCATGTACAGTATAATTTCTGGTTGAAAAATTGCTTTCTGTGTAACAAAGGTCCTTTGAAACCTTGAGTTTATTACTGCCTACTTTATACACTCTAGACACAAAAAGCTGGAGAAACTCAACGGGTCAGGCAGCATTTCTGGAGAAAACTATATTTTCTCGTACATATTCTCCTACATATTTTATACACTAGTTTGGTTCTCTTCCACTGGTAGAAATATATTTTCCACCTCTATTGTATTGACATACAATATGAACATTTCTTCAGCCTACGTCCTTTCTAAGGTACTTTGTGGATGTTTCCTAATGAAGAGTGTAATGAATCTATAAAATGAAGGTTGACTCAAAATGCTGGAGTAATTCAGTGGGACAAGGAGCATCTCTGGAGAAAATGAATGGGTGACGTTTCGGGTCGCGACCCTTCAGTCTGATGTAGGGTCTCAACCCAAAACGTCACCTATTCCTTTTCTCCAGACATGCTGCCTGACCCACAGAGTTACTCCAGCATTTTGAGTCTATCCTTATGCAGTGTGTTGCATCCATCCTGTGCAATTATTAATAAAGATTTAAGTATGTGGATAACAACATTGTTAGTTTAGCAAACTGGCCCATGTAATACCAATTACACGGTCAGTAGGCTTCCTCAGAATCTTTCCAGCAGTACTGAAGTAGCTTGGCAGAAACTCCATGAAACACAGGGGAAAGGGGGTTTTGAAAAGTTGAAGTTACACAGGAAAGCTATTCAAAGGTCTCCCGGTTGCTAAACATTTTAACTCCCCCTCCCATTCCCCTACTGACCTTTCTGTCCTGGGCCTCCTCCAATGTCAGGGTGAGGCCCCACACAAATTGGAGGAACAGCACCTCATATTTCGCACAGACAGCTTACACCCCAGCAGTATGAATATTGACTTATCTTACTTCAAGTAACCCTTGCTTTCCATCTCTCTCTCCATCCCTTCCCCATCCTAGTCTGACTGTCCTCCTGATTAAATTTTTATTTTATCTCTGTATGCTTCGTCAGCTTCCCCAAGCTAACAATGATCTATTCTACATTTTCCTTGAACTTCGTCCCCTTTTGATGTCTTGTTTTCACACCCTTACACTTCAATATCTCTGTGTCTCCCTCACCCCTGACTCTCAGTCTGAAGAAATGTCTCGACCCGAAACGTCACCCATTCCTTCCCTCCAGAGATGCTGCCTGTCCCGCTGATTAACTCCAGCGTTTTGTGCCTATATTCCAATGTATAACCAGCATCTGCAGCTCCTTCCCACACTATCAAATGAAAGGTTTGTTGTTTGGGAGTTAATTCAATACTAGCGTACCAAAGGGTTCTTCTGTTCGATTTGTGTCTTTTTTTTCTGAAAGAGTTCATGCAGAGGATTTTTTTTCTGTGTCGATTGTTGCCTAATTAGTTTAACAATCTCTATGGAGATAAAAAATCTTGCTCACATCCATGTGTTGAAAATGTACAGCTGTTTATTTTAACTCAAGTAGGATGTGTTATTTACTCAAGGAACTCGATTCTCCCCTTTGGGAATTGAATGGAACTCCTCACAGTGCAGTTTTTATTGCAAAGCCATGTTGTACTGTATGTTTAGCTGGGATTGGCATATGGAAAACTGAATTTCTCTCACTTGTTTGGCATATGGAAATTTGAATTCTTTCCAAAGCTATTCTACACATCAGGAAATATTTTTCAGCTGATGAGATGGCAAAAGTAAATTGATTGAAATAGCAAAAAAATGTGATGAATGTAGATTTGAAAAAAACAAACTGTAGATGCTGTGAAAATGAAATAAAAACAGAGAATAATACTCAACAGGTCAGGCAGCATCTGTGATGAGAGGAACAGAAATAATGCCTCTGTTCAATGACTTCAGCAGTGCCGGACAAGTGAGAACTAAAGGGGTCACAAGGAACTGCAGATGGTGGAATTAGGAGCAAAATACAAAGTGCTGGAGGAACTCAGCGGGTCAGGCAGCAACTGTGGAGGAAGACGTGTGTGCTTTAAGATGTAGAGGGGGAAGGGGTGGGTGGTAAAAAGTGAAAATCTATTGAGGAAGAAGACATATAAAATCTTGGGAAGAACTCAGCAAAGTGGTATTGATGGAGAGAGGGAAAGACTTAATGTTCTAGTCACGACTTTAAACTTTACACTTTAGAGATACAGTGTGGAAACAGGCCCTTTGGCCCACCGAGTCCGAGCCGACACTAGTAAAGATCAAACCTGGATCTCTGGCACTGTAAGGCAGCAACTGTACCACTGCTTGTTATATGCAGCTGGGATATTCATTGACATAAAAAAAGCATTTGATACAATTAATCATGATATTTTATTAAAAAAATTGGAGAGGTATGGAATTAGAGGAATAGTACTGGACTGGATTAAAAGCTACTTAAGTAACAGGCAACAGTTTGTAAATCTGGGTAGTCATAATTCTACATGTTTGGACATTGTGTGTGGTGTACCACAGGGGTCAGTGCTGGGCCCAAAATTATTTATCATGTACATAAATGATATTTGTAATGTGTCCAATGTCTTGAGGCTGGTTTTGTTTGCAGATGATACAAATATTTTTTGCTCTGGAGAAAATTTAAAAAGGCTATTGGATAAAATAATAAAAAGAAATGGGTAAATTGAAAATATGGTTTGATAGTAATAAAATTTCATTAAATCTGAGTAAAACTAAAATAATGTTATTTGGTAATTGTAGAATAAGTCCCCTAGTAAGTATAAAGATAAATGGGGTGGAAGTTGAAAGAGTGCATGAAAATAAATTTCTTGGGGTTATAATTGACGATAAAATAAGCTGGAAATCACATATTAAACATGTAAAATTAAAATTATCAAAAAGTATCTCTGTATTATACAAAGCCAAGCAAGCTCTGGATTACAAATCACTCCGTATTCTTTATTGTACATTAATTTTACCCTACTTAAATTATTGTACAGAAGTCTGGGGAAATAATTATAAAAATTCGATACACTCATTAACCATGATGCAAAAAAGAGCAATTCGTATTATCCATAATGCTAAGTATCTGGGTCATACGAATCCATTATTTTTAGAGTCAAAATTATTAAAATTAGAAGATTTGGTCACATTCAAAACAGCTCAGATAATGTTTAGGGCCAAAAATAAAAATTTACCTGGAAACATTCAAAAATTATTTAACGAGCGTGTGGGGGGTTACAATTTAAGAGGAATATTTAACTTTAAGAAACAACAAGTCCGTACGACTAGAAAATCCTTTTGTATTTCGGTTTGTGGAGTAGGAGTGTGGAATAAATTGAACGGGGAATTGAAGCAATGCACAAACATGAATCATTTTAAAATGATATATAAAAAAATAATGCTCAAGGGGTACAGGGATGGAGGGGATGGTTGACAAGTGGGGGTTGATGTTTATCTTGTTTACAATCGTTGATGTTATCTTGTTACTATTGTTGATGTTTATCTTGTTTACTATTGTTCACTGATGTTGGGTACTTCAAATATGAAGATTGTATGTACATAATAGTTGAATGTATATAAGTGTCTGTATGTATTATGGGAAATTGCCTAGGGCAGTACTATTATTAGTAAGGAATTGATTTTTAAATACGATAGAAGTGTGGGAAAAGGGGTGAGATTTAATAAGTTATTCTTCTTCTCACTCCTTTTCGAGCTTGTACAGACTCTGAGTTGGACATTGGAACCTTGATTTTGTTCTTCTCAATTGTAAATGTTGATTGCAATGTTCAATTGTTTGATAATTTCGATTTTGTTAATATCAATGTCTTTAATGTCTTTACTTGTTCGGAATAAATAAATAAATAAATAAATAAATAAGTAATGATGAAGCAACCCTCACAAGTGTAGTGATGTCCTACTCCACAGTTCATGGCACAGGTATGTTTGGAGCAAACTCACAACTTGAACCTCCCATGGTGAAAGTCTGTGCATGTCAGTATGTGTGAGCAGAAATATGAAGGACCCAAAAGGAACATCATGGGCTTCATGAATCTCAGGGCAAGTCCCCTGTTTTCCCTTACTATGTTAGTTTCAGTACAACTGAATTGCTCTGCACCAGTCGGTTTATAACAAGTATTCTCCGACTGGGATCCTACAGTAAGGTAGTGGGATTTGAGTAATATATGTAACGATCGTTCTTAGTCATAGTCATACAGAGTGGAAACAGTCCCTTTGGCCCAACCTGCCCACGTCGACCAACATGTCCCATCTACACCTGTCCCACCTGCTTTCATTTAGCCCATATTCCTCTAAACCTGTCCTATCCATGTACCTGTCTAAATGTTTCTTAAATGTTGTGACAGTACTTGCCTCAACTACCTCCCCCAGCAGCTTGTTCCATATACCTACTGCTCTTTGTTGGGGTGGAAGATTGCAACCTTCACGTGGTCTGCCCTGTTTCGACGAATGCAATCAACCTGGCGTGCACAATCAAATAAGATCAAATAGAACAAGTTGTCCTGCAACTTTAGGCTGTGCACGCCATACGCAAGAAGAAGAAGAAGAAGACTGTCCTTTGTGTAAAAGCATTGCCCCTCGGGTACCGCCCCCTCACCTTAAACCTATGTCCTTCTTCTGTTTGGTCTTTCAAGCAATTTTGTTCAGTGGGGAAGGAGAAAACGGTGGAAGAAAGCCATACTTAAAATGCACACAATGTTTAATTAAAGTGTTAGATTCCCATATACTGACCAAATGGAAATGACAACACTGTTGCTGTGTGTACTCTGAGCTAATTATTGCCAGGACACATCTTTGAACATTTCAAAATGATAGCAATTTCTGACAGTCCAAAGCCAGCAGTGTAGCAACACTTCTGTTTGCATCACTTTTCAGACCTTGCCAGTTAATGGTCTGCGGTACCAAGATTTTTATTTGTTTAGTTTAGTTTAGAAACGCAGTGCAGAACCAGCCCCTTCAGCCCACCTGGTCCATACTGACCAGCGATCCCCTTTACACTCACACTATTTTAGACACCTGGGACAATTGACAACTTGTATTAAAGCCAATTAACCTACAAACTTGTACGTGGGAGGAAACTGGAGCCCCCGGAGAAAATCCATGTGGTTATGGGGAGAACATACAAACTCCGTACAAACAGCACCTGTAGTCAGGATCGAACCCAGGTCTTTGGCAGTGTAAGGCAGCAACTCTACTGCTGTGCCACCATGCCGCCCTGAATGAAATGCCCTAATTGCAATGAAATATTTACTTATGGATCTACGGGTGGATGCTCCATTTGTCTGAAGGCAGTTTAAATGCAGAACGTGTGCCTGGCTACAATCAAGCAAAATGGAGAGAGACTTTCTGGAGTCAGATTCAGGTTTATACATTCGGAAAAATTTATTTCTGGGCCAAGTGGAAACTGCTTGTTACTTTTGAATAGTGAACCTCATTTGAAGGAGTTACATAGGTAGATTAAAATTGTGATTGTTATATCAGCTGCTGCAAAGGTTGAATAACTAGAAATTGATTTCTAAGTCTTTAGAAATATGAAATTCTCCTCCCTCTGACATTGATTTTTAAAGCACAATTATTTAACCTAAGAATGTGTTTCTGAAACTGTTTTTATTTATGGTTGAATGGCATTGTAAAGGTCTGATATTTTACAGTATATGTTGGTTTTGTAGAGGCAATTATTCTGAATTACTTTGCCCAGTAAGATAATTTTAAAATATCTAACGTGTAGCTTGTGTATTGGAGAAATGGTGTGAAGATTAAGGGTTTCGTTTTCAACCACAATTTGAGAAAGTAAATGAATTTCTCCACATATTAATCACAGAAACATGTTATGATTTAGTCGAAAGATGGCCATTTGAGCTCATCGCACTTCCCCCACTCTTGTTATACTTACGTATATGGCATCAACCTACTAATTTTTTCTCTAATGTGTAGGAAGGAACTGCAGATGCTGGTTTACACCGAAGGTAGACACAAAATGTTGGTGTAACTCAGTGGGTCAGGCAACATCTCTGGAGAAAAGGTCACTTGTATTGCGCTTGTGTGGGCCACTGCTCGTGAGATCCTCACCCTGAACCTTAAGGTCCTCGGGGCAATCACAAAGCAAAGGGGTTGAAAGTGATGATGAACTGGCCAGAATTCACAGAATTCCTTGAAGCCATGGGATTTCAATCCTACACACTAGGAACAATTTACAATTTTTAACAAAGCCAATTAACCTACAAACCTGTACATCTATGGAGTGTGGGAGGAAACCGGAGCTCCCAGAGAAAACCCACGCAGTCACAGGGAGAAAGTACAAACTCTGTACAGACAGCATCCATAGTCAGGATCGAACCTGGGTTCCTGGCACTGTAAGGCAGCAACTTTGCAGCTGTGCAACCATGCTGCCCAAACCTGACCATTATAATAAAATACCTATTTGCTTTACCATGAGACGAGCCTGAAACAGTTCGGGTGGCTGTTGTGGGATTCCTACAAGCACATTGTCTTGTTTGTGACAAATAGGACCTCCCCAATTA
>CM075978.1:185672108-185719722 GCA_038087875.1 Malacoraja senta
GGGAATGGCGGGATATGGATTACGTGCACTCAGATAAGAGTTAGTCTTGGCATCATGGACATTGTGAGTCGAAGGGCCTGTTCCTGTGCTATACTGTTCAATATTGTAAGGGAGGAGTTGAGTGAAAATTGGCACTAGGTTGAAAGACGAGAGACCAAAAAGGGACATAAAACTTTGGTTGAAGATGCGGTGTGTGGGTTTCCTTTGCGGAGATGAGAGGCAGAACTAGGGAGTGCATTTCACAGCCTGGTGCCAAGGCAGCTGAAGGCAAAGCTGCCAATGGTAGTTGGAGCAACTGGAAACTAGTAGAGAGTTGCTTTGCAGATTGATCTGCTGCATCAAATGAGGACATCAGTCTGGGTCCAGTCTGCAACGGAAACAGCGTGTGGTTGCGATTTCAAAGCAACTTTAATAGAATTAATATTGTTCAGTTTGTGTTGTGTGGCTCTGAAATTTGAATCCTTCACATTGAAATGAATGAAAGGGCTGATGTGTTTCTTCCCGAGCGGTGGGCAGACAAATCCGAGCACCCACTCATCCTTTTAGCACTGGACGTGACTATGACCTTTCACACATCCTCTTCCTTTCAATGCCAGCAGGGGAAATTGGCACCGATCTATTCATTTAACAAGGAACCGCAGCACTGCAGTCATTTAGGTGTTTACGTTCTGTGTTTCAAAATATTCCAGCTCTAGTCAATTAGACGTTCCACGATCCAACACCATCCATTCAATGAGAGCTGAATTGAATGAAAGCCAGTTCTTGCAGGGAAAAGTTACTCCACCCACTCCTTCCCATTTGTCATTGTTATTTAGACGAACAAATAATGATCAAAGGTTGGCAAATTTTCTACGTTAAGAATGAATGTTAGTTATCGGCTCTGTCACGCAAAACATAGCAGTGTTATGTGGTGTGAGAAAGCTCATCTGAACTTTGAGCCTTTTTCAATTCAAGGCTGATACCCAGGTTTTATCAGGCAATGAATCATCCTACCACACCCAGAGAGCAGTGCTGAACTACTATTTACCTCTTTGATGACCCTCGGACTATCCTTGATTGGCTTTACCTTGTACTAAAGGTTATTCCCTTATCGTGTATCTATACACTGTAAATGGATCGATTGTAATCATATATTGTTTTTCTGCTGACTAGTTAGCACGCGACAAAAGTTTTTCACTGTACCTCGGTACACGTGACAATAAACTAAACTAAAAAACGAAATTGTCTTGTAATTAAACCTTTTGGTCTCAATATAATTCTGCTGCGGTTGTTACTGCATCTGAAGTGTACCTTGGAGTGTCCTGGACTGTACTTTAGATCTCCAACCAGAACTTTCATCCAAATATAAAACGGCTTCCACATTCTTGCATTCACCAGGGAGACCATTCGTGGAAAATGATGCAAATGTTCCATGGCTCAGGCAGCATCTGAGAGTTAAAGACTATTCATTAGATCTTAGTACGTCCAACATGCAGCCTCTGTCTACGTCAGCAAGGAATGATTGATTGATACTTTATTGTCACACGTACTTAGTACAGTGAAATTCTTTGTTTAGCATACAATACATACGTATACAAAGAGTCGCCTTGTATAGGCTGACGACAAAAGTTACAAAAAGTATTCAATATAGTTTGGATGGTCCCTCTTCCTCACCCCCCCCCCCCCCCCCACACCCTTCCGACGCCTGGTCCTTGATTCACAGCAACCTCCCACACTGGGTCGCTCTTTGTTCACGGCAGCCCCGCAAACGCTTTGACTGACCGCCAGTGGTCTCCAACGGCCTTCCACTCTCAATCTTGCTCATGGAATGGAGGGGTATGGATCACGTGCAGACAGATGAGATTAATTTACCTTGTTTGGCATGGACATTGGGGGCCAAAGGGCCTGTTCCTGTACTGTACCTTTCCATGTTCTATTACTGATTGGAAATGACTGAAGCCTCAACACTAATCCCTGTGACATTCCATGAATTGCTTAATATTGCTCAATATTATTGGATTAATACTACAAAATGATAGCAAAAGTCCTCTAACTCTCTGTAAGTGTCAATATAGTATAATTCTACTTTCAATAGAAGTGATTCTGTGTTAAAAAAAAAAGGTGGATATGAAATTAAACTCTAATTTAATAATGATTACGTTTTGGCAGAAGCAGAAGATAAGACCATAAGACATAGGAGCAGAATTAGGCCATTCGGCCCATTGAGTCTGCTCTGCCATTCAATCATGGCTTATCTTTTTTCCCTCTCAACCCCATTAACCTGCCTTCTCCCAGTAATCTTTGATGGCCGTAATTATCAAGAACCTATCAATCTCCGGTTTAAAAATGCCCCATGACATGGCCTCCACTGTCGTCTGTGGCAATGAATTCTACAGATTCTCCAGATGTTTACTGGGGAGATTTGTCACCTCAGAGTTTTACTGCATGGAAACAGGCCCTTCGGTCCAACTTGCCCACACCAGCCAACATGTTCCATCTTCACTAGTCCCACCCAACTGCGTATGGTCCATATCCTTCTAAACCTATCCTTTCGAAGTATCTGTCCAAAGGTACTTCCATAGTACCTGCCTCAACTACGTCCTCTGGCAGCTCATTCCATACACCAACCACACTTTGTGTGAAAACGTTACCCCTCAGTTTCCTATTTGATCTTTCCCCCCTCACTTTAAACCTACGTCCTCTGGTACTTGATTAATTTGTTAAACCCAGTCACAAGTAGGGTAGTTTAATGTGTCTGTGTCAATTAACTTGCGATATCAACCATCACAAAACATAGTGTCTTCTGCATTCCATTGAAGTGTTGCCTAATGGGAAGAATTATTTTAAAAAATGATGAAACCAATGTTTTAAAAAAAATATGGCAGAATTTCTGGCTCCAGGTGAAGGACAGTGGAACTAAACACCGTTTGAAAATAAGGCAATGAGAACATCAATTAAAAGATTAGAGTTGTCAGTCAGATACAGTGATGGGACTTTGTTCTGGGACTTGAGCAGTTGCAACTGTGGTGCTTGAAGCTAAAAGAATATTTCTGCTGTGCAACTCAACAGTGAAGGAGTTAAGGTTGTGATTAACTTGCCACTTCCAAAAGAATTGTTCACTTTAATCACTTGAGCTTTCTTTTTTATTTTAGTTTATTTGAGAGATACAGCGCAGAACCAGGCCCTTTGGTCCACTGAGTCCGCGCCGACCAGCACAAATAGTATCCTACACACTAAGGACAATTTACAATCTTTACCAAAGCCAATTAACCTACCAACCTGCACATCTTTAGAGTGTGGGAGGAAACCGGAGCACCCAGAGAAGAACCACGTGGTCACAGGGAGAACGTACAAACTCCATACAGACATCACCCATAGTAAGGATCAAACCTGGGTCTCTGGTGCTGAAAAGCAGCAACCCTACCACTGCACCACCGTGCTGCCCTATATGACCATGGCTTTCTGTAAATGATCCATTGCATTCTCCTCCCATCATCTGCAGTGCAACAGCAGTAACAATATCATTAAGTGGCCAGTTCCTGATTGCGTCATTGTGTTTGGCTGTCACCATATTAATAGGGGTCTGGTTGCAGCCAAATATGCTGTGAAATACCTCAGTTTTTGAAATGCCTCTCTATAATTATCTCAACATTATATTTTTGTATCCAAGTTGTCCCATCATCTGTGATGAAAGAATAACTCGCTCCACCAAGCCAAACAGATGGCTTCCAAGTTTTTCTTATCTCTTCAGTTGCTGTTGTAGTGAGTGGGCAAAACATCTTGTCCGTGCGCCATTCCTCATGTTGGTTGAGCTGGCAAAAGCCCACAGTTGAAAACTGCTGCAGTGGCGGTCGTAGGATTGAAGTCTGGCCAATGCAATTGTCAATAGGTGAACAAAAACACAGTAGGTGGTTCCCTCAAACCTGCGGAATGAATGAATGCTTTGTCACATGTGACAGGTCACAGTGAAATTCTTTGCTTGCATACCCTGTATGCAAATAGTCGACCATAAAGGGTGCTTACAAAGTACCCCCTTTGTTCTCCACCCCCCTCCCTCACGGCTTTCGCCCCACGCTGGGTCCCCATTATTCCTCCCCCTCCCTCATGAGGGGTCCTGATAGTTCTTCCCCCTCCCTCAAGGCAGTCACCCACACCGTCCGTCATAGTTCGTGGGTCGGGGCCATCATCGTCCACCGCACAGACCTCTCCACTATTGCTGCCGGAGCCTCTCCGGACGCCGATCCAGACCCAGGCTCCGCAGACCCATCGGCCATTGTCCGCGGGCTTCATCGACTCGCGAGGTTCCACCTCCGACCCACGATGTTGCCTGGAATGTTCCCTTAACCAAGGCCATTAAAAATAGATTGGTTGGTCATTTCTGTGGCATCCGTGGATTAAATGTTCATGCAGAATGCAATCTCCTGCTTTTTACATTCATCATTTAAAATAAATGAACACATCTATAAATAAACACCATGCCATTTTGAAAGAAAATCCCATTGTCTTAGTTTATATTCTTTTAAGCAATGAGGTAATTGTGAACTATCTAGTGTAGTTTTCATACGATGGTGGAAAAGGCAATTCAGCAATGAAAAAATACATAGATATATTTCAATACTTCCTGCTCCCAGTGGAATATGTTCCAAATTTGTTTGTTTTTTAAACAATGTAAAAACACCCAGCAGGTCAAGCAGCGTCTGTGGAAAGAGAAGCTGAGATAATGCTTCAGCTCCAAAACGCCAGGTCAAACTTAGTGCGCCATTTTTGTTTAAATGTGATCAAACATTCTCGTTATGTACGGTATTTTTTAGGATCATTGCTGCAACACCATTTCAATTTTTTGTCATTTCAAGTTGAAAACTATATTTTATGGCAGTTAATTGTGCCCCAAAATGAACAAGATTGATAGAATAGAATAGAATAGAAACTTTATTTGCCACACGACCAGGGTTGGTGGTAATTGGGTTCGGTACATGATGGTACTGCTTTAGCACATTAACACTAACAACAATAATAATAAAGCACATCACAAATCACAAATCTCACCAACAATACATAGTGCAAAAGAACAATACTTAGTTCAATATGATGCAAATTAAATTCCAGGTTGAGAATCTGGCAAATTAGCATTACATAGACAAGTACAGCACATGAATAGGCCCTTCAGCCCACAATGTCATTGAGTAACATGATGCCAAGATCAATTTTAATCTTGCTTGCACATGATCCATATGTCTCCATTCCCTGCTTATCCAAAAATCTCTTAAATGCCACTATCATATCTGCTTCAACCACCATCCCCGGCAACACATTCCAGGCACTCACCACCCACCGTCTTTTAAAAGAGACTTGCCCCGCACATCTCCTTTAAACTTTGCCCCTCTCACCTTAAAGCTCTGCCCTCTAGTATTTGATTTTTCCATCCTGGGGAAAAAGGTTCTGACTGTTGATCCTATCTGTGTTTCTCATAATTTGATATACTTCTATCAGGTCTCCCTGCAACCTCTGGCTTTCCAGAGAAAATAATCCGTCTGTCCAGCCTCTCCCTTTAACTAATAACCCCTAATCCAGGCATCCTTCCTGTAATGAGGCAACCAGAACTGTATGCAATACTCCAAATGCAGTCTAACCAAAGTCCTATAAAACAAAAATTCTAATAGATTAAGCATTTTAAAATCGATGCTTAAAAAACACTTTTTTTTTTAAACTTTGGTTTGGCGGGGGGGTGAGGAGTTGAATGTTGGGAGTGAAACTTGGTGATCACATGAACTTAATTGAGGCAAGTAACATAACATATAGGCTCACTGTTTTTGTGAAATTGAGCAATGGATAATGATCTACATAGTAACATGCAGCTTTGCAGGTTACAGGTGCGACAAGCATTTGGAAACATACTTTGCACTGAGGCACAAGCCAGCAGAATAGCAACGCCTGAGACTGTGGTTAAAGCAAACATCTTTCATTCAAGAGACATTTGCAGTTAGCCCAATGTTAAGCAGTGACGGTCGTCCCTCTCAGCAGCTGCCTGGGCCCTCTAGCGCAGCAAAGTTGTGTAATCTCCACCTAGTTCCAAGTGGCAGCAGTCCACGCTACAAAGCTGCCCGTAATTTTGCACTAATTGACAGAAAATTGGCTGTTTCACTCGGAGGCCACAATGATAGCTAGAGCAAGAAACGAAAATATTGTTCTAATGCAGCAGTGCAGTGTTGTTCAGGCGGTTTTTTTGGATGTTGGACGTGGCGATAACCTGAGGTTTCTTACTGTGTAGCGTATCGAAAGCAGAAATGCTGCATTCCTCAGCCTACGATCCTGCGGCTCATTTGGAACTAAATTCCATAGAAGATTTTCTCGAGAAAAGAGTAAGAATTTTATTTCAAACCCATATGAGACAAAACGATTACTCCAAAATTCTTTAGTTCTTTCGTTTAAAGATGCAGCGTGGAAACATGCCCTTTGTCCCACCATGTCCAGAGCAGTGATCACCCATACACTAGTTCTATCCTACACACTAGGGACAATTTTTACAGAGCCAATTAACCTAGAAACTTGCACTTGGTAGGAGTGTGGGCGGAAACCGGAGCACCCGGAGAAAACCCACGCGGTCACACAGAGAACGTACAAACTCCGTACGGACAGCACCCGTAGTCAGGATCAAACCTGGGTCTCTGGCGCTGTATGGTAGCAACTCTACCGCTGCACCACCCCTCTTAGCTGTTACTGCCCCACATAGCCAATGACCCTCTCTGCAGGGTGTCTTTTCTATAGATCAATGAGTATAGAAGTTGGGAGGTCATGTTGCAGTTATATAAGACGTTGGTGAGACATTTAGAATATCATGTTCAGTTCTGGGCACCATGTTTTAAGAAAGATATTGTCAAGCTTGAAAGGGTTCAGAAAAGATTTACGAGGATGTTGCCAGGACTAGAGGGTGTGAGCTATAGGGAGAGGTTGAGTAGGCTGGGTCTCTATTCCATGGAGCACAGGTGGATAAGGGGTGATCTTATAGAGGTGTGTAAGATCATGAGAGGAATAGATTGGGTAGATGCACAGAGTATTTACCTTCTTCTTCTGTCGTATGTCTTAGACCTGCAGCTCCGTCGAGGCGAGCCAGGCCAACGTGTCATCGTCCAGGTCAATCAGACCTCGTTCACCATTTGGTGGCCAGTGTTTGGGGCAACTGGTGACTATGTGCTCCACTGTCTGTGTTGGGTCCCCACACTCGCAGGAGGCACTCGCTGTCCACGAGGCTCCACCTCTTCATCGCTACTCCATAGCGTCCGATGCCTGTCCTCAAGTGGTTGAGGGTTGTCCACTGCTTTCGGGGCAGGTCCTGGCCAGGGACGTCCAGGGGGTCATTGATGTAATGGTGTAGCCTAGATGGTTCCGCTGACTTCCACTGGTCTCTCCACCTCATCTTGACCCAGGCGGCCTTAGAAGCGTCAGCCGGTGTTGTGCAGAGCAGCTCTTGGGCTTGCGTGGCAAAGGGGTGCCGTGACTTGAGGCGCACTCGTCGTGGTGTCTCTAGGTAAGAGTATTTTACCCAGAGTAGGGGAATCGAGGACCAGAGGACATAGGTTCAAGGTAAAGGGGAAAAGATTTAATAGGAATCTGAGGGGTAACTTTTTCACACAAAGGGTGGTGGTTGTATGGAACAAGCTGCCAGAGGAGGTAGTTGAGGCTGGGACTATCTCATTGCTTAAGAAACAGTTAGACAGGTACATGGATAGGACAGGTTTGGAGGGATATGGACCAAGCGCAGACAAGTGAGACTAGTGTAGCAGTGTTGGGCGGTGTGGCCGAGTTGTGCCGAAGGGCCTGCTTCCACACTATCACTCGATAACTGCCTCACCTCTCTAAGAAGGTCGTTCGTTCAAGTCATTTGTAAGCAACTTGAGCACTAATCTAAACAGTGCAGAAAATACTGAATGAGGTACCACCCCTTTGGCATCAGCACTTAAATCAAGAACTTCTGTTTTTGCCCTCTTCAATGAACATAAAACATTTTATGGAGACACAAAGGACTGCAGATGCTGGAATATTAAACAAGCACAAAGTTCTGGAGGTACTCAGTAGGTCAGGCATCATCTGTGGAGGGAATGGACGGGTGATGTTTTGGATCAGGATCTTTCTTCAGTTATTTCATAGCTGCCTTTGAGATCAGCCAGTTTTTGTTTTTTCGCAGTGTCCCAATAATGGTGATGTTTCACTAGATGTTTGCCAAAAAAGCTGATCAAAAGTGGTTGATTTATTTACACTTCTATTGGAGACCATGGTTTAATCTGCACTGATGCACTTTAGAGATATAGCGCATAAACAGGCCCTTCGGCCCATCGAGTCCGTGCTGACTAACAGTCACCCCGTACACTAGCACTATCCTACACTCTAAGGACAATTTACAATTTTATTGAAGCCAATTAACCTGCAAACCTGTACGTCTTTGGAGTGTGGGAAGAAACCAGAGCTCCCGGGGAATACCCATGTGGTCTTATCGAGAACTTACAAACTCCGTACAGTCAGCACCCGTAGTCCAGGATCGAATCTGGGTCTCTGGTGCTGTAAAGCAACAAATCTGCCTTTGCGCTACTGTGCTGCCCAGGACACTGGTCAGTTTACATATTTGCATCTGCATGACAAATAAATGACTTGAACTGATTTTTAATTTTTTACAGTGCATTTCACCAATTCCGGTCCCTTGAGTATCCCTGAATTTAATGGGTGCATGAAAAGTGATTATGCCAACAGCTAATAAAGTCCTGAGCTCCAGCGTTCCTTCGCTGACACTCTATCTGTCATCCTCTTCCATTGCTGTTTAGTTTAGTTTAGAGATACAGCATAGAAACAGGCCTGTCGGCCCACTTAGTTCATGCTGACCATCAATCACCCATTCACACTAGTTCTATATATCCTCCATTCACATCCACTCCCTGCACACCAGGGGCAATTTAGAGAGGCCAATTACCCTACAAACCCACACATCTTTGAGATGTGGGAGGAAACCGGACCTCCCGGAGCAAACTCACATGGTCACAGGGAGAACGTGCAAACTCCACACAGACAGCACCCAAGGTCAGGATTGAACCTGGGTCCCTGGTGCAGTGAGGCAGCAGCTATAACAGCTGTGCCGCCCTGTTTTTGAGATACTTACCCAGTAATACTCCCTCTTTGGCCAAGCCATTGTTACCTCCTCTATCATCCATTATAAATTTGTGCAAAGCATAACAGCATTTATGAAAAGTATGATAGAATCATAGAGTCACACAGCATGGAAACTGGCCCTTCGGCCTAACTTGCCCACAACGGCCAACATGTCCCATCTATACTAGTCCCACTTGCCTGCATTTGGCCAATATCCCTCTAAACGTGTCCTATCCACGTACCTGTCTAATTGCTTCTTAAACATTGCGATAGTCCCTGCCTCAACTACCTCCTCCGTCTGCTCATTCCATACATCTACCACCCTTTGCGTGAAAAAGTTACCCTTCAGATTCCTATAAAATCTTTCCCCCTTCACCTTAAACATATGTCCTTGAGTTCTCGATTTCCCCTACTCTGGGCAAGAGACTCTGGGTGTCCACCCAATCTATTCCTCATGATTTTATACACTTCTATAAGATCACCTCTCAGTCTCCTGCCCTCCAGGGAATAGAGTCCTAGCTTGCTCAACCTCTCCCTATAGCTCAGACCCTCGAGTCTTGGCAACATCCTCGTATATCTTCTCTGCACCCTTTCCAACTTAACAACGTTTTTCCTATAATATAGTGCCCAGAACTGAACACGATACTCTAAATAGCAAAGAAAATTTTGCAGTTGTAAAGAGGATACATTATTATGTTATATTTTTTTGTCTAACTGACTGACTGGTATTTTTACTCGTGTTTGTATACCACAGGGGTGCCAAGCAATTGCATTTCTGGGAAGGTAATTGGAGATCCTAGAATCATTTTCTGCCTTTTGTGACTGGAGCTGACGTCAGCCATAACCATTGACCACTGCGGTTGATAACTCCTACAGTGGGGAGAGGAATACCATGCACAATTTCTGTCGTGTTGTGCATACATGCTGAGCCAAGATTAGACTTGGCTGTGACTCTCCCTAGAGCTGATATCATTGCTCACATTCATTTTTCATACTTGTCCATGAAGAACAGATGCTTTAACAAGGTCAGCTAACAGCATGTACAAAGAATTAATCCCGTCACCTTCTGGGCTACGTGACACAGCTGTTTGCTGTGTAGTCCCACTGGGCAATCAGTGGAAAACCACTCAGCTGTTACCAGTCAGTCCCCCAGCATTTTGGTCTCTCTGTAACTGACCCGCGGCCATCCCGTTCAGTTCAACAACACAGTGAAGAATACTTAGCTCTCAGTCCCCACTGCTTCAATGTCAGCAGCAAAACCTATCCTGTATCCCTGAGCAAGGGAAAAGAGGGAGGACGGGTAATGTGGAAGAAATATAAATTCAAACCTGTTGCTTGGTTATGAGCTTTAGTGGAGAGTTCCCATCATTGCACCTTGGGCAATGAAAGGATTGGGCTCAGAAAGTAGAGCGTTACAGTGGCGCAGCGTAGAGTTGCTGACTTACAGCGCCAGAGACCCAGGTTCGATCCTGACTGCGGGTGCTGTCTGTGTGGAGTTTGTACGTTCTCCCCGTGACCGCGTGGGTTTTCTCTGGGTGTTCCGGTTTCCTCACACATTCCAAAGACGTGCAGGTTATAGGTTAAAGAAGGAACTGCAGATGCTGGAAAATCGACGGTACACAAAAATGCTGGAGAAACTCAGCGGGTGCAGCAGCATCTATGGAGCGAAGGAAATAGGCAACGTTTCGGGCCGAAACCCTTCTTCAGACTGAAGAAGGGTTTCAAACTGAAGAAGGGTTTCGGCCCGAAACGTTGCCTATTTCCTTCGCTCCATAGATGCTGCTGCACCCGCTGAGTTTCTCCAGCATTTTTGTGTACCTCAGGTTATAGGTTAATTGGCTTCTGTAAATTGCTCCTGGTGTGTAGGATAGAACTAGCGTAGGGGTGATCGCTGGTCGGCCCGGAATCGGCGGGCCAAAGGGCCTGTTTCCATGCTGTATCTCTGAACTAAACTAAACTAAATAAGCACAGCAAACACATGCCTGTCCTTAATTTGCCCACAAAAAGTAGCCAGTTTTAAATGTTATCCCTATTGCCAGCATTCAGTCTCGTGTTGAATGTGGCGTTCAGCTATTTTCATGGCAGGACAGCTTATCCTGTGGAACTAAGGTTTCTGACAATGAGTTGTTCCCTCTGGAGAAAGTATTGAAGAAAGATCAATGAATTGACAAGGCAAGTCTACAAGCTGACAGGACACGTAGAGCTCGAGTATCTCAGCGAGTCAGGCAGCATCTCTGGAGAACATGGAGAGGTGACATCTCAGGTCAACACATTTCTTCAGAGGAGAACTTCAAAGTAAGCATACTTTTGCATGCCTAGATTCACAGAGATTTCGCAGTGATGCTGTCAAAATGTCAAAACAAAGAACTTCAGATGTTGGTTGAAATGTAGAAACAAAGAACTGCAGATGTTGTCAGGACTGGATTAGAAAATGGGAAAGCATAGAACTAGTGTGAACGGGTGATCGATGGTTGGCGTGGACTTGGTTGGCTGAAGAGCCTGTTTCCATGCTATATCTATAAACTAAACGACAGCCATGGTGGCGCAGCAGTAGAGTTGCTGCCTTACAGAACTTGCAGTGCCAGAGATCCAGGTTCAATCCTGACTACGGGTGCTGTATGTACGGAGTTTGTACGTTTTCCCCGCTACCGCGTGAGTTTTCTCCAAGATCTTTGGTTTCCTCTCACACTCCAAAGATGTACAGGTATGTAGGCTTGGTGTGAGTGTAGAATAGTGTTAATGTGCGGGGATTGCTGGTCGGTGCGGACTCGGTGGACCGAAGGGCCGGTTTCCACGCTGTATCTCTAAACTAAACTATACTCTAATTTTTTTGCAATTACTTTTTTAATATTGAGGGCTTGTCCACATTACTTGTGCAGTGTTTAAAATCTTGCGTCAAATGCTGTAGAAAACTTCGTCCAGCAACTTTTCAGTAGTAGAAATATTCTCCTAAATTGTTTTTTTCTTCTTTTCAACTCTGCATGGTCCTGCAACAGTTAAATCAAAGTGGTTCTCCCTCGTCGTAGCTTTTCAGACTGGAACTGATAACTTTTAGGTGTAGAGTACATTTGAGGCTGGGGGCAATGTATGTTCAAATATCGAACTTCCTAACTGCCTCTGTCAAATGTTCAAATGATTTCCTGCATCATTACTTTTGATAAATTCAGCAAAGTGGAAAAAATAGACGGTTATTTGGAGTATATAGAATTGTGTATGTTTTTAGGATTGAATATATATTTGCAAATTTTCTTTCAACGAATCAACAAAACTTTCCCAAGCCTGGATCTGTTTACAGCCCCTGCAATACTTTTAGTTCAGTTTAGAGATGAAGCATGAAAACAGACCCTTCAGCCCACCAAGTCCACGTTGACCAACGATCACACGTTGACAAGTTTTATGTTAGACCAGTTTTGCATCCTACACACTAGAGGCATTTCACAGAAGCCAATTAATCTACAAGTATTTGGAAAGTCGGTGAAGATCCACGCAGTCGCAGAGAGAACGTACAACCTACAGACAGCACCCATAGTCAGGATCAAACCCGAGTGCTGGAACTGGGGATTGAGGCTGATCGATAAACATCAGGAACTCATGCACATCCTCAGCTGCTTTTCAGCTTTGTTCTCTCGCTGAAGACTCTCAGTAATGTTCCTCTTGTCCCAGTTAAACCAAAACAAAGTTCACCATGATTATCAATTATCCAACAACTTTTTTTTTTAAACGACTTGTCCTTAATTTTGCAGACTAGCATAAATTATTGGAGACACAAGGAACTGCAGGCGCTGGTTTATATAAAACAAGTACAAAGTGCTGGAGTAACTTAGTGGGTCAGGCGGCATCTCTGGAGATTGTGGATAGGCGACGTTTCAGGTTAGGCTATGCTCAGTCTGAAGAAGGGTCCCGACCTGAAACGTCTCCTCTCCATGTTCTCTAGAGGTCCTGCCTGCCACATAGTAAAAACAAATCCCAACTTCAACACTTTTTGTGGGGGCGTTTTATCAGCATAATTTACTGTTTGGTCTAAACTTCAGGAATATGATTTCTGAACTAATATTAACAAGATGTGATCTTTTCAGAGCAACCCTTGTTCTACTTGTTCTACTGTTGCAGTATCATCACAACTGGTGTACGGTTACAATAATAGTGACCCAACCCCCATCAGTTGAAGTCTACCCGACACATCCTCACGTCTGAAGAAGGGTCCCGACCCGAAACGTCACCCATTCCTTCTCTCCAGAGATGTTGCCTGTCCCGCTGAGTTACTCCAGCTTTTTGTGTCTATCTTCAGTTTAAACCAGCATCTGCGGTTCCTTCCAACACACACCCTCACTCTAACCTACCATGTTGGACAAGAAAGACATTTTTACATTCCAGCTTGGATAGTCTGCAACAATATTCAAATTAAGCATCCGCCCAAATTTTAAGTAAGTAGAAAATTTCAAAGGCTTTTTTCCCCCATGCTTTGGATCTGGGTAGAATTTTAAACTTGTTCCCTTTGGTGAAAAGCCAGGACCAGCTGATTATCATAACCAAGAATCCTCTCAGGCACTATTTCCTGGCATACACAACAGATGTATTGTGAGAGGAAACAAGCTGGTTCACCAAAAATCACAGTGGTGCAGTAACTCAGCAGGCCAGGTAGCATCTCTGGAGAACATGAATAAGTGACATTTCGTGTTGGGGCCATTCTTCAGAAATATTCTCTCAACAGGAATAATGGTCAAGTCACTGTTTAGAAGGATGTCACAGAGCCATACATCATGGATACAGGCCCCGGCGCAACATGCCCGTGCCAACTCTACCCTAGTCCCACCTGCCCGCGTTTGGCCCGTAACCCTATCCATGCACCTATCCAAATGTCTTTTAAATGAGAGCCCCGGGTTCGATCCTGACTACGGGTACTTGTCTGTATGGAGTTTGTACGTTCTCCATGTGACCAGGATCTCCGGTTTCCACCCACACTCCAAATACGGACAGGTTTGTAGGTTAATTGGCTTGGTATTATTGTAAGTTGTTCCTAGTTTGTGTAGGATCTCCTGAGTGTGTGTAGGACTTCCCGAGTGTGTGTTAGTGTGTGGGGATCGCTGATCGGCGCAGACTCGGGCCGAAGGGCCTGTTTCTGTGCTGTATCTCTAAACTGAACTGAAATAATTCTGTTGGTAGATCAGGAGAAATGGAGTCAAAATTTGCATTGAAAGATGTGACCTTATTTGACCTTCAGTTTTTACCATGATAGTACATCCAATTCTTTAATTCTGGTGAATTACGAGTAGGTTCAAGGGTAGGAGTCATGTTACTATATCCACAATTCCTTGATGGTTTATTAAGTCAGGACCGAAAGAATGGGTTAGTTTGAGTAAACGGTGTGTGTCTTCTTGGTTCCTGACACTCTGACCAACTCTCTCTCTGTTTTCTTAAATCCCAGAAGTTTTTTAAATCTGAAGACCTTCTGTAATCCCTAGGATCTCAGATGTTTCTATATCCCCTAGGATTCCGGATTTCCCCATGATCCTGGAAATTCTTTCCTTGACCTCTCTCTCTCACTCGCTCCCTTGTCGGACAGGCTCGGCTCCAATGTCCCATTCTCCCACAAGTATGACATTGACCAGGTAATGTTGTTGAATTTCATTTCCCACTGGATTCCAGTAGAATTGGTTCTAAATTGGGATAATTGTAATAACAATCAGGGTAGTCTGGGACTCTGATTTCTCCCAATCCATTTTTCGCTAACATTGGAGGACTCCATGGTCCTGAGCCAGAGCTCGGTCCCTCCTTTTTAACCATATATTCAGTTCTTCTTCCAGTTACAGGATAATCTTCCTGCTTTCTACTATCCATCCAATGGTGCCTCACAGCTCTGGCCGTTTGACTGGCGCGGTTCTCAGACCAGTCCCTGTTGTTTGTCTTAATTAAGTCAGCTACCGTAGTGGAGAGACAATTTAGTAAGATGGCACAATATTGTGGGGAACTCACTCCATTTTGATAGATTAAATCACCTGATTGGTTCATGTATAATCTTGAGAATCGTTCTAAAAATGTATCCGCTCCCTCTCACTTTTTGGGTTTTATTTCCAGAATTCTTGTTAAATCAATTGGCTTCTGAAGGATATTTGCAAGGGTCGTTAGAACAGCCTCTTCTCTTGCACTATCATCCACTGTTATGTTTGCCAATGCTTCATGTGTCGAGTATCCCAGGGCTGCTAAAAATGTGGTGTTTTCAGCTGGAGTAATTATTTGTTGTATGGTCGCCCATAGGTCTTGGGAGTCTGCATGATATACACGCATTGTGGTTCTTAAATAATCTACAAAAGCAACAGGTGACTTTTTCCTATCAGGGATTTTATTTAACACCGCCATTATTTCATGAGGTTTCCATGGAGTATGGACATCCATGGTGCGGGGATTATTTGCACCTACTGCGCTGGTCGAATCAAAGGCAGGATTCTGCACTTCCCTGACTGGGAATTGTCTATGGGGTATCTGCTCAGTCTGTAAACTTTCTGTCGATTCAAAATCTATCTCGGTATATTCAATTACTGTCTCACCCTCAGATTCACCTTCCTCCTCACTATGGGGTTCATAGTACCTTCTAAATGATTCGTTCCTTCCTCTCGCTACTCGTCTAATCTGTCTAGGTTGAGGCTCGCAAAAATATTCCGGATGTTGCATTATATCCATCAAACGATCCTTTTCTTTAAATATCAGGGCTAACCTCTTTGTTCTACTTCTGGTACCGTAAGCTACTGGACGATCTATTACTGGTGGAGTGGATTGAGTAAATAATTCTAGCACCCCAGTCGCTGCTGTCGGTAATGTTTGTCCTGATGTGGAATCTGCAGGAGTTGTTATCAGTTCTGCAGACTCATAAGTCATACAAGGTGTAAGTGAAGCCTGGGGAATGCAAGAGGAACATGGTGGGAGCTGTAAATTTCTACTAGTTTTAACATTTGTCCAATCTTCCAAATATTCATCTTCTTCCCCATCGAAGTCAACACAAACCATCGGATCTCTAAACTTTATTTTTTCAGGGACTAGTTTCCTCTCAGGAGATCTACCTCTTTCCTGTTCCGTGTGCTTTCCTTCATCTCTACTCCGATCCTTTCTACTGCCTGAAGGTCAATCTGCTTCACCCTCTTTCAGTTCTATTCCGAGTTTTGAAATAGATTTTTCCCAACTTGCCATTCTCCTAACCCCTTTATTTGCCTTTCGTTCCTCATAATATTTCTTCCATAATCCTATTAATTCCCTTGCACTTTCACTATTACCATACTGCCAAATAATTCACTCTATGTACTTCCTTCCTTTCACAACCACAATCTAGGCACATGCAAATGGGCTCCAAACATGCAAGCAAAACCGTACACAGACAAGAAACTACACCTATTATTATCATGCACAACCACATTAACCACAAGCATTCATCTAATATCACATTCGTTAACTGAACAGTTCCAAAAGCAAATCACAATATTATCCCGCATCGTGCTGTTCTCAACCAGTGAACCTCTCCCTCAGATACAGAAGACTTTCCCCTTCCTAGTGTACTCTTTGCTGAGGGGTACTACTTCTTTGTTAATTACTTTTCCCCTTCAGATACTTCTCCTCTCACTAAGTGCTCGACTTCTATTGGGGGACCTCTATCCCTACACGCTAAGTTCTCAGTCTTAGGGGTACCTTTTCCCGTCCGGATACTTTTCACTAACAAATCCGATTCCCTTCGCTATCAGTTACTCTTCGCTATCAGTTATTAATCAACAATCGATCAGAGGGGGTATGAACTCCTGGTTGATCAGCCACAATTTGGATTCCAATTACAATAACAGTCTTAATCAACTATTTATCTCTACAGCTGATTCAAACCGATATCACAACAGTGTATCTCTTTCAAAATTTAGATCAAAGACAATACACAATACACAGTAAATACAATGCAAAGCCAGCAATCTACTATTTCAAAACTTTATTATACCCAGAATAATCTAGGAGGAAATATATATGCACTTTAAATCAAAATCGATTCACAATTAGACTTCTGAGCTATCAACAAGTCTTGACAAAGTATTTATACACAAGTTAACTTGGAAAGAAAGATCTATACACTCGGAATTAATCAGCACCTCAATATGAGATTCTGAATATTATCAAATTTGAATCGGAGAATTTTCAGTTTGCTATTCTTTATCCAATTGAACATTTTCTACGCAAGTTCGAATTCAAAATTCGTACGGAACATCTTTAGGAAATCTTCAGATTGATTTAAGTATTTTTGACCAATTTATACTCTAATCACTGAATTGCCGATATCTTTTGAGACTCCTTCCTCCGTTTTACAGGGATCCAGATATCTCGTACAGGCGGGGACATGAACCCACCTAGGCTCACCTTTGCAAAGGGCTACCCTTCATACCTGCTAAATATCAGGTGTCAGCGCATAGTCTCTTCACGCTGGCAATCAATGCCGATTTTTGGAGCGAGATTCCAATCCGCACCCCCAGCAACGACGCAGTACTTTGCCGCTTCGCACTGCTTGGACCCAGTTTTGTCTTTCAATATCCCGTCAATCGGATATCCAATTCTGGGGTGGGCCTCTAACCCGAGTTTTACGGGCCTTTAACCCAAATGAGAGGGCCTTTAACCCAACCCTAGATTGGTCTCAGCAGCAGCTGCAGCTACTAACTTCGACCAATAGTTTTACGAAAGGGCCTTTAACCCAGAAGAAAGTGCCTTTAACCCAAGCCTGATGTTATTACTATGGGCATTTAACCCAGTAGAGCCTTTAACCCCAAAAGGCACTAACGCCCTCAGTGCTTGACTAGACTCTGTTCTATGATCTTGTTGGGACCCTTTCCCAAGCCCGCGAATGATTGATCTGCTCCGACTAGCGAAGTGACAAAAATCAATGCGAAAACCGCACCGTGGCGCAGATTTCTGCACTCACGATCGGGAACAGCTCAACACCCTTAATCGCAAGCTTGTGTTTGGGGGTCCGTTGAGATCCCGGACGAACCCCCAATGTAAATAAGCTCTTTCTAAGCTTCCCCCCAGTCTAGATCAGTCAATAAACCACTGATTCAAGCACTGGAACAATTAAACTTTATTTTTAGAAAGCACAACAAATCACCCTATACAATACCTAAACCACTGCAGGTTCGATCCTTGTATTTGCTTTGCCAAGCCCTTTTAGCCTCGTGCAAGCAGAAATACCCCAAAAGTGCCAAGCGCTCTTCCAGAAGATCGACCACGGACCTTGTGGGTGCTGCCTTTTATAGGTCCCCGAACCTTGAGGGGCCGAACTACATTCACAATCCAATCAAGTACAACAAATTACAATAATACATTACTGACAGGTACTCAGGCCAATTACAGAAATCCTCTTACATTGTTGCAGGTGAAGCTTCTGGAAGAGGCACAGAACCTTGAATATGCAACATTTACCCTGGGATTCAAACAAACCAGACAGGGTTTAACATTTCAACCAATCAACACTTAACAGGGTAACTGTCTCGCAACATTATTTACAATATATACAAGGCTCTTGCAGAGAACCAATTAACCTCATGCATTTTACATTTCCGCTGATGTTCTTTGCAGAAATTTCATCCATCTGTCAACTGACAATGCAACATTGATCTGGGCTCCAGACTTGCTGGCACCATCAGAAGCCTGTCCCATTTCTACAGAGAACACCATACTTGACCAAAATGGCCAATGCATAAGTCCTTATTAAAGTGTGGGTACTATGGTAGAATAAATGCTATAAAAATGATCTTTCTACCACAGTTATTATACCTATTTCAGTCTATACCAGTATATGTACCAAAATATTTTTTTCTAAATTAAACTCTAATATTACTAATTTCGTCTGGGACTATAAATCACATAGAATTAAAAAAGAACACTTATGTAAACCAAAAGATGTCGGGGGACTTTCACTCCCGAATTTTCTGTATTATTATTGGGCAATACATATTAAGAATATAATTTACTGGTTGGATAGTTCTACCCAACAGACAGAATGGATGAAAATGGAGAAAGAGGATTGTTTCCAATGTAATATAGGAACGATCCTCTTCTCCCCGAAAAAAATGAACAATACAATATATAAGAAGAACCCAATTATACAGGATACAATAAGAATATGGAAACAAATAAAATTATCCTTAAAATTAAGAAACCTATCATTGTTAACACCAATAGCGAATAATCCTTTATTTAAACCATCTCTTATGGACAAAATATATAATCAATGGGAAAGTTTAGGAATTAAAAGGATCGGGGACATGTATGAAATGGGAGATTTACTATCATTTCAACAATTACAATTAAAATTTAAATTGAAAAACAATCATTATTTTAAATATTTTCAGATTTGCAATTTCTTGAAGACATACATACAAGGATATCAAAAAATAATTCCTGATTTATTGGAAGAAGTAATGAATATTAAAGCTGATACACAAAAATTAATATCATATTTATATAATAGTATTTTAAATATAGATTTACCAGCGACAGAGGTAATTAGAGAAGAGTGGGAACGGGAATTAATGATAAAAATTACGAAGGTTACATGGGAAAAGTATTTGACATACATTCACAAATGTTCGATTAATGCAAGACATAATTTAATTCAATTTAAAATTTTACATAGATTATATTACTCAAAAACAAGATTAAATACATTTTACCCAAATATATCCCCCACTTGCGATAAATGTTTAACCCAAAACGCAACTATAACACACTCTTTTGCTTCCTGTATAAAACTTTATAGATTTTGGAGTGATATTTTCAAAATATTCACAAAATTATTTAAGATAAAAATGGAACCTAATAATGAATTGATTATATTTGGGGTAATGGAAGATGGGAATAAATTGAATCCATCTCAAAAATTATTTTTTAATTATGGTTTAATAACAGCAAAAAAATTAATACTCAAATTTTGGAAAAATACACCAATACCAACGCTCAAAATGTGGATTGCAAGTATGTTGGACACCGCACATCTTGAGGAAATGCGATTCCTCCTAATAGATAAATTTGACCAATTCACAATGAGTTGGTCTCCATTTGTCGTCTTTTTGGAATCATATGGTGCAACACAATTGTAAAAGCTAACTCGTGACTGGGCGAGGGATGGTCAAGATTATAAATAAGATCTCCTTACTTCTTTTTTCTTTTTCTTCTCTTTTCTTCTTTTATTCTCTTTTTCCTATTTTCTATTCTTTAACTTTCTTCTTTCATTTTCTATTTTTCTTTTTCACACACTATATATCTCACACTTTTCTATACTTCATTATCTAACTTCTTTTTCTTTTTCTTCTTTATTATAAAAAAAAATAATAAGAAGCTGTACATAAAATTTATTATGAAAATATGATTGTATACAATTGTACGTACTTCTAATAAAATTAAAATATTTTTTAAAAAAACAAAAAAAAACTATGGCTGTTCGATTTCAGCCAGGATTAACATTGGTACACGTGACAATAATATACCAATATCAAGTATATTTTGGGTTGTATGCATCCGATGGTTAGTGTTGACTTCGAGGGGGACGAAGATGAATATTTGGAAGATTGGACAAATGTTAAAACTAGTTCAAAGCAACCGGGTGTGTGACTTGCGTTATAGTGGTTCCTTCTTTGTCACGTGTACGAAGGTACAGTGAGATTCTTTGTTTGCATACAGATCAGTGAGATTATTGCCATACATCAGTACCATCCCCGGTTAGATCATAATCCAAAGAAACAGCCCACTGAGTCTATATGCAGGGGTCGCCAGGTTTTGACGCCATTTCACAGCTCCAACTGCAGCAGACCATAAAGGCCAGTTGCAGCCATCGCCCCGCGATACAGTCGCCCGGCGAACCGTCGCTCTTGCCCGGCCCACCATCAACCTCCCAGAGCCGACCTTGAAGACGCGGAAGGTAAGTTCTTCCTAACAACTCTTGTCCAGCATTTGCCGCCTTCGCCGACTCCCTCCACCTCCTCTCCGGTTCCAGGTCTCCCGAGGGAGAGCAGGGGCCGGGGTTCGGCGGCTTCCCTCTCCCGGGCAGGCCTGCTGTCGAGGGCAAGGCCGAGGCTCGCCGGGTCCTTCTGTCACACGCAGCAGGCCCGGGCAACAAACGTAATTTCTCCACTGGACTCTTTTGAATAGGTAGGAAATCTTTGAATGGTTGCTAGCCAGCTATTAACACCATGAGTAGCTGGCTTCAAAGTTCTACCAAATGGCACGAGCTGCTAGTTGAACAAGGGTTTAAAACCTGGATGAACATCATACTGAGCTACAACAATCGCAAAAAATAACTAATTGGTGATGAAAGCCCACAAATCTGAAGGGACCCCGTGCAGAATAGAGTTTTTTGCTGCTGAGTAAATTAGACTCTGTTGACCAAATATGGACATTAAAGTATTAAACCAAAATGCTTGACTGAAAATATTATTTGAGGACAACTGCCTGCTGGCTTCTTTCAAGTTTAAATTGCACAGTTCAAAAGTAATACATCCTCTTTAACAATGCATCCTTCTTTAAAAACTAAATCGCAACACAAAAAAAAGAGCTTTTGTGTTGCGATTTAAAAATAACTTGGTGAAAGATCATAGAAATGTAAAGAACCTACATTATCACATTTATTTGGACATGTCATTGTTTGCTATTTTTTTAATCTTTTTCGTAAGATAACATCTGTTCCTGTTGAGAATAATAAACCAAGCAGCAAACATATCTGCCAGGCTTGGCTTCACATCTTTCCTGAGTATAGTTTGCAGCCTTATTTAATGCATCTACTGCCAAATTATGTGTTGCTTGAAAGAGAAGTATCAAATCCACATGTGCAATATGTAATAACATAATCTACAGGTAGTATCATACAAAGCGTTCTGTTCGGTTGCTGCACGGCTTGGTTTGGGAACAGCTCTGTTCAAGATCGAAAGAAATTTCGGAGAGTTGTAGAAGTAGACCACTCCATCACACAGACCGGACGGACGCCACACCATTGACTCCGTCCACACTTCACGCTGCTTTGAAAAAGCAGCCAACGTAATCAAAGACTTGTCCCACCCCGATCATTCCTTCTTCTCCCAACTCCCATCGAGCAGAAGATACAGAGGCTTGAAAGTGCTCGGGAACAGCTTCTTCCCCTGTTATCAGGCTTCATCCACTGTTAACCTTCCACTAGAGTGGCACGGTGGCGCAGTGGTAGAGTTGCTGCCTTACAGTGCCAGAGATCCGGGTTCGATCCTGACTACGGGTGCTGTCTGTACGGAGTTTGTACATTCTCTCCTTATGAGTTTTCTCCAGAATCTCCAGCTTCCTCCTGCACTCAGGTTTGTAGGTTAATTGGCTTCTGTAATTTGTCCCTAGTGTCTAGGATAGTATGGGTGATCGCTGGTTGGCGTGGACTCGGTGGGCCGAAGGGCCTGTTTCCATTCTGTATCTCTAAAAAAGAAAAAAATGTTAAAAAAATAAATCCTTGCACATTACCTGGTAAATATCATACCGAATTAGACATGTTTTAAAAATACTGCCATTCGTCCCTTCTCAAGTCTGAAAAAGGGTCCCGACTTGAAACATCGGACAGGCACGCGGTTGGTCAAGAATGCACCGCAGAGAAAACAAAGAGGGGCCCGGTGTTGGGGGCCGCCGTGATCAAAAAGGACCCATCACGGGGGGCGACAATGAAAAGGGACCCAGCGTGCGGGGGGTCGCCGAGAATGAAGAGGGACTATTGGGACTACATTGAACATTTGTCAGTGCCCTATGCATGGTGACTCTTTGCATACTTTGCTTATGGTATGCAAAACATAGTATTTCACTGTGACATGTCACGTGATTATACAGTATCAATCATTCCTATTAATGCATTCATTTATTCATTCAAAATACTTCCATTAAAGAGCAACTTGGAAATATGTCCTGCTGAACTAAAATATTTTTGCAAAATCAATAACAGTGGCTAATAAGCCACATGACTCATGTTTAAAAGCCTCAGTTTGTTAGTTGTTACAATGCAAGCAACTTGCTGATCATTTATAAAAATTCTGATTCTTTTTAGGATGTGATTCAGGATTTGGAAAGATCATGGCTCAACACTTTGACTCGCTGGGTCTTCAGGTTTTTGCTACGGTGCTGAATACGGAAGGGCCAGGAGCAAAGGAACTGTTACAGGACTGTTCGCAACAGCTTACCCTGATTCAGATGGACCTCACTAAACACGAAGACATTGACAAAGCCTTGCAAATCACAAAGGACAAGCTCGGCGAAAAAGGTGAGAGGGCATTAATTAGCCAAGAATTCTGTTGTTTGTTCTGATTATGAAAGCAATTGGGTTCAACCAAAGATAATATCAAAAGCATTCTTTTAATAAAGCAGGTCAATTTTTTGGATATGAGGAGCTGCAGATGCTGGTAAGGCACTGGAGTAACTTAGCGGGTCAGGCAGCATCGCTGGAAAACGTGGATAGGTAGCGTTTCTGGTCGGGACCCTTCAGACCAAATTTTTGCATTGTTGAAAATATACATAACACGGCAACAACCATCAAATCACAGTTAAATGCACGAATCATGATGTCCATGAGATTTTACACCTCAATCTATATTTACTATATTTGCTGATAGCCAGAGAAAATTGTGGATTGTATGTTCCAATGTAACTACATGTTTAATGATGTGCTAATAGCAAACAACCTCCCAGGCACTCAAAACTATCAGTTAAATTTGCAGAAAAAAAGACACACATAGTTCTGTAGTAACTCAGCGAGTCAGGCAGCATCTCTGGAGAACATGGAAAAGGTGACGTTTTGGGTCGGGATCCATCAGCACCAGCACCTGCAGTTCCTTGTGTTTAGTTTTAGTTTAGTTTAGTTTAGAGATACAGTGCGGAAACAGGCCCTTCGGCCCGAGTCCGCACTGACCAGCGATCCCCGCACATTAACACTACTCTGCACACACTAGGGACAATTTTATATTTATACAATTATACCAAGCCAATTAACCTACAAACCTGTTCGTCTTTGGAGTGTGGGAGGAAATCGAAGATCTCGGAGAAAGTACATGCAGATCACTGGGGAGAACGTACAAACTTTGTACTGACAGCATCCGTAGTCAGGATCGAACCCGGGTCTCTGGCACTGTAAGGCACCAACTCTACCGTGTCTGCAGTTAAATTTATAAAATCCCTTTCACTTAGATTTGCATCTCTGCCATGTCACAAATAGTCTGTGTGAAGACACACTGCTCAAAATTGGCAGATAGCAACCAGGGTTGGCACAAATGATAAGGGGAAATGTGCTGTAAGTTAATATATGCAACAATTTAATGATGTGTGCCTGTCATTGGTACCTTATTGGGGATGCATTATAAACATCAGACAATCGGGGAGTTGGCACAGCTTGTTCATTGTTTTGGTACAGTGCATTACAATACTAATGATAATCAATGGAAATTGGTTTTGCACAGCCTGTAATTTTTGATCATTATCTCCACACCAGTTTCAAAGAGGATGTTCGAGTGGTTGGTAGTTGTAGCGTCTGACTTTTAACATAAGTTCATAAGTCACAGGAGCAGCATTAGGCCATTCAGCCCATCGAGTCTACTCGGCCATTCAATCATGACTAATCTATCTTTCCCTCTCAACCCCATTCTCAAGCCTTCTCCACATTACCTTTGACACTCTTACTAATTCGTAATAGACACAAAATGCTGGACTGGGGTCTCGACCAGAAACGGCACTATTCCTTTCCTCCAGAGATGTTGCCTGACCCTCTGAGTTACTCCAGCATTTTGTGTCTATCTTTGGTGTAAACTAGTGTCTGCAGTTCCTTCCTACACAAGTATTTGTCAATCTCCAATTTAAAAATACCCAATGAAATGACCTTCTTAGCCATCTGTGGCAATGAATTCCACAGATTCACCACCCTCTGACTAAAGAAATTCCTCCTCATCTCCTTCCTAACGCTATGTGCCACAGAGCCTCACTAAAGAGATATCTAACTTTTTCTTTTGCCTCAGGTTTATGGGGATTGGTCAACAATGCTGGCAAGTGCTTCAATGTTAGTGATGCTGAGCTCTCCACCATGTCCAACTATAGAGACTGCATGGAAATCAACTTCTTTGGCGCAGTGGAACTCACAAAAGGCTTCCTTCCATTGATACGTAAAACAAAAGGAAGAATTGTGAATGTTTCCAGTCCAGTGGGTATGTTGAAATGAGCACCTTCTTAGCTATATTGTCGATTCAGAGAGTTAGACAACAAAGCATGTTTTTAGAATACTTGAGCGAAACCACAAAGTGCTGGAATAACTCAGTGAGTCAGGCAACATCTATGGATGCACGGAGTTCCACTATTTGTATGAACTCGTTATCACCTATCCCACAACCAACAATGGACCATTGTGGGCTCCACATTTCATTGATTATCGTTGCTTTCTGCATATCTTCCATTAATTTGTCCTAAGTACCATCTATATCTCTCGTTCCACTTTCCCCTGACTCAGTCTGATGAAGGGTTATGACCTGAAATGTCACCTATTCCTTTTCTCCAGATATATAGCCTGACCCGCTGAGTTACTCCAGGTTTTTGTGTCTGTCTTTGGTTTAAACCAGCATCTGCAGTTCCTCCCTACACATCTATGGAGGGAATGGACAGGCGATGTTTTGGGTTGGGACCCTTCTTCAAACATGTTGTGTTTTGCTCAAGATTCAAGCATCTGCAATTCCATGTGTCTCTGTTTTAAAAATACTTGTTGGGCAAAAAGTGCTTTGTTTTCTGTGATTCTTTCTATCCTCTTCTTCCATTTACAAGCAGTGTCTGACCATCCTCTGGCTCCAAGCTGCATACCAGTAAAGAGAACTTCCTGGACTCTCTCAAACTCACTGGGGTGTATCTGTGGGCAGATACATAAGGAATGCATCACAGCATAGTTTGGGAACAGTTCCATCCAAGACCTGCAAGAAATTGCAGAGGGATGTGGACAAAGCCCAGACCATCACACAAAACCAACCTCCCTTCCATTGACTCCATTTACACTTCACGCTGCCCGGCAAGGCCAGCAGCATAATCAAGGACCTGTCTCACCTCGGTCACTCCCTCTTCTCCCCTCTTCCATCAGACAAGAGGTACAAATGTGTGAAAACGCACAGCTGATTCAGGGACAGTTTCTTCCCAGCTGTGATCAGTCCACTGAACCATCCTATCATCAGCTAGAGTGCACTTCTGACCTACCATCTACCTCATTGTAGACCTTTGGACTATCTTTAATCGGACCTTACTGGACTTAATCTTGCACTAAACGTTATTCCCTCATCCTGTGTCTCTACAATGTGGACGGTCATAAGGTCCTAAGTGATAAGAGTAGAATTAGGTCATTCGGCCCATCAAGTCTACTCCGCCATTCAATCATGGCTGATCTATCTCTCCCTCCTAACCTCATTCTCCTGCCTTCTACCCATAACCTCTGACACCTGTACTAATCGAAAATCTATCTATCTCTGGCTTCCATTGTAATGATGTATAATCTTTCCGCTGACTGGAAAAACTTTTCACTCTACCTCAGTACACGTGACAATAATAAACTAAACTAACCAGGAAGGTGAATCCTTTGAATAGCCTTGGTGCGTAACTTTAACTTAAAAAAAAACTTTCCCCCGTGTTCATGGAGTTTCTGCCAAGCTACTTCAGTGCTGCTGGAAAGATTCTGAGGAACCCTACTGGTGTGTAATTAGTATTACATGGGCCAGTGTGCTAATCTAACAATGTTGTTTACATTCTTAAAACCATGGCCTCCATACCGCCTCCAGTGCACTGTTTCATGGAATGACCCAGACAGTTATTTCTGTATAAAAACAATAGTCTCTGCTGTCCTATTCCAGATGAAAGTAAAATACTAAAATTGTCCAAAATGCCCAATAGCACAGTCCGATGAAATTGTATTAACCAAGAACTCCTTATGCAGTGTATAGGAAGTAACTGTAGATGCTGGTTTACACAAAAGATGTACACAAAATGCTGGAGTAACTCAGTGGGTCAGCCAGCATCTCTGGAGAAAAGGAATGGGTGACATTTCGATCGTGACCCTTCATCAGAATGATGAAGGGTTTTAACCCGAAATATCACCTATTCCTTCTCTCCAGAGATGTTGCCTGACCCGCTGAGTTACTCCAGAATTTTGTGTTTATCCTTAAGCAATGTATTGCATTCCATTCTGTGTAATTATTAATAAAGATTTAACTAATCTTTTTGCTATCCTGGAATCTGCAGGAGAGTTTCCGTTACCGTATTTATCAGCATATGCAGCTTCAAAAGCCGCACTCACCTTATTCACAAATATTCTGCGCTTGGAGCTCAGTAGCTGGGGAGTGAAAGTCTGCACCATACTGCCGGGATTCTATAAAACAGGTCGGTATTATTTGGTTTAAGCGGTGAAAGGTTCTTTGCATTCTTTGACTTGTCTGTACATCTATCAACTGCTGCTCTGGGACCATCAATGATCTGAAAGACCAAGATGTAGACATGAGGAACTGCAGATGCTGGTTTACAAAAAAAGGCACAAGGTGCTGGAGTACTCAGTGGGTCTGGCAGCATCGCTGGAGATCAAGGATAGGTGACATTTTGGGTCAGGACGTCAGTCTGAAGAAGCGTCAGACCTAAACATAAACCAAAACTCCACATCTTCAATTACTTACCGCAAAAAGCCTATTTATCAAGGTTTGACACAAAGTACTGCAGTAACTCAGCGCGTCAGGCAGCATCTCTGGAGTAAAAGGATGGGTGACGTTTCGGGTCAGGACCCTTCTACAGACTTTTTTTCTCTGACCTGCTGAGTTACTCCAGCATTTTGTGTCTGAAAGACCAAGTTTTGTTTTATGAGTATGTGTAGAGGATATTTCCAGTCGTGGGAGAGTCTAGGTCTAGAGACCATAGTTTCATATATAAGGATGTACTTTTAGAAAGGAGATGATAAGGAGTTTCTTTAGTCAGAGGGTGATGAATCTGTGGAATTAATTGCCACAGATTTTTGATTAGTAAGGATGTCAAGGGTCATGGGGCGAAGGCAGGAGAATGGGGTTGAGAGGAAAAGATAGATCAGCCATGATTGAATGGTGGAGTAGACTTGATGGGCCAAATGGCCTTATTCTGCTCCTAGAACTTATGAACATGAACATAGAAAGGACATATTAAAACAAGTATTTAAGGCATTGAATAAATATGGATAAACACACTCTGATATTGCTAAAACTACTGCAAAGTTGGCAAAGAAACGGAAGTTTAGGGTCATATTTAGTTGGTGAATGTTTGATGTGGAGATTATGGGAGGAAGTGCTTGGGAAACAATTGGCAGTCCTCGAACTGTTTGAATGAATGTTCTTTGTGCCAAGATCCCTTGCAGCTGCCACCCTGGCCTTGCTTTATTTGGCAGGAGAATCGATGGCAAGTGGCAAAATAACCAATGTTAAAAACAGCAGGAGGGATGGGAGACATTTCTTCAAATCAGTAAAAAGTTGTGGTCTGGCATATACTGCCTGATTTCAGCTGTAACTTTTGCTGTAAAAGGGATTTGGATAAATCCACAAAGCAATACTTTGCAGTGCTCTGCAGATGGAGGAAGAAGGTGGTGATGCCTCTTCAGAAGACACAAAGGGAGAATGGACTCCTTCTGTGCTTTTAAGACTTTAGTGAATGGTCCTTCCAACCACCTTCACCTAAGAAAGTTAAAAAAACTTTCTTTTTGCAGCCCACAGTGATTCTGTGGGAGGGGGTTAAGCTCTGGAAAAAATCCTTCAATTTCCTCATCAATCCAACAAGTAATATTGATTCAGTGGGTGAGGCAGCATCTCTGGAGAGAAGGAATGGGCAACGTTTCGGGTTGAGACACTACTTCAGACTCCAGAGATGCTGCCTCACCCACTGAGTTACTCCAGCTTTTGTGTCTACCTTTGATTAAAACCAGCATCTGCAGTTCTTTCTTACACAAGTAATATTGATTTCTCTAACTTCAAGTAACCCTTGCATCCTCTCTCTCTCTCTGTTCCTCCACCACCCTAGTCGTCGTATTAATTTCACTGTTATCCTGTTGAGTTTCATTGTCTGTATAACTCATTATCACCTAGCCCACAGCCGACAATGGACCATTGTGGGTTCCACCTTTCTTTCATAATATAATAATATAATAAATCCTTTATTTCCAACAGACTAAAAAGTAAAAGCAAGTATGAAACAGCATACAAAAAAACAAGAATATTTATATAGTCATAAACAATATTTATAAATAAATAAATAAATCATTGTTATTTTTGCATATCTTTCATTCATTTGTTCTCTATCTCTCTATATCACTGTCTATATCTTCTGTTTCCCTTTCCCTGACTCTCAGTCTGAAGAAGGGTCTTGGCCCGAAACATCACCTATTCCTTTTCTCCGGAGATGTTGGCTGACCCACTGAGTTTTGCTTTTTGTGTCTATCTGGCTTTTTGTGTCTTTGGTTTAAACCAGCACCTGCGGTTCCTTCATATACATCCAGAACATCACAGTTGTGTGTGATTCCTTGCAATCAACGTCTTTACAACACGTAGGACCCAACCCTCACCCCACCCACCCACTGTAACTGGTAACCTGTGTTCCCTCAGACACTGGTCAGACCTCCTTTCCCAGAACTGTAGAGACTCTGTATTGCAGTTTAATCTGGTCTAGCGATGCAGCATGGAAACAGGCCCTTCGGCCCACTATTCCCACATCAATTATAAGCCAGACTGAAGATTTTAACTGTGTTTGCAAATCAATAGATTACTACTCCGGTGCGTTCCACTCAGTCGTTTGCCAATGCAGAACACTGGTCACTGTGAATCATTAAGTGGAAGTCGTTTTGTTCTTACTGCATGGAATTCAGGATTTTTATCACAACTTTGGGATTGTTGTTTGGCCACGGACCATTCATTTGCAAAGAGCTGATTTCATAACAAAGTCATGTTAGCAGCTGGAGATGCCTAGTGACTGCCTGCCTTAGAGTAATTCAGGACTACTACTTACTTGTCTGTGCGAAAAAACTGTTAGCGTTAGAGTCATACAGCAAGGAAACAGGCCCTTCGGCCCAACTTGCCCACACTGGCCAACATGTCCCAGCTACACTAGTCCCATCTGCCTGTGTTTGGGCCATATCCCTTTAAACCTGTTCTATCCATGTACTTGTCTAATTGTTTCTTAAATGTTGAAATAGTCCCTGCCTCAACTACCTTCACTGGCAGCTTGTTCCATACACCCACCACCCTTTGTGTGAAAAAGTTACCCATCAGATTCCTATTAAATCTTTTTCACTTCACCTTAAACGTATGTCCTCAGGTCATCGATTCCCCTACTCTGGCAAAAGACTGTGCGTCTACCTGATCTATTCCTCTCACAATTTGATACACTTTTATAAGACCCACCCGTCATCCTCTTGCCCTCCAAGGAATAGAGTCCCAGCCTAGTCAACCTCTTGCTATAGCTCAGACCCTCGAGTCCTGGCAACATCATCGTAAACTGTTAAAACACACAGAAGACTTTACATTGCGTTACATGAATTAAGTCTACAAGGAGAATCAATGTGCTATTTAATTTTTAGGCAGAATGCAAAAACAACTTTGATAATATAAAACTGCATACGAAGAGGTAGTTTATTGACTGCACACTATCAGTAGGCACCATGTCTGTCGAGATTGCATTGCAGATGTTAGGATGGACATGGTGGGTTGAAAGATCCAGATGTACCAATAGAGTGAAGAACCTGTCAGAAAATTTCAACATTTGATTTTCAGTGAGTGGAAAATCTCTCAGCCCTTGTGTACTGTCAAAAGGCAGCTTTGGCCCATGGTTGTCAATGATTTGCAGTAATCAATTATCAATCTTTTGCATTGGTGAAAGACAGGGTGCATCTCAAACAAACCTGCTGGTTTTGCGATCACATGGAGTCCAACAGCAGGGAAACTGCCCTTCAGCCCAACTTGTCCACGCCGACCAAGATACCACCTCCGCTGGTCCACCTGCCATATCCCTCTAAACCTTTCCTATCCATGTACCTGTCCAAATATCTTTTAAATGTTAATAAGTCATAGGAGCAGAATTAGAAACCAAAGTACCCATTTGCACTTTATTTCATAAATTCACACAGGATCAAAAAAGCAAGTAAATAATTACTCGGAAAAACAAGGAACTGCAGATGCTGGTTTACAAAAGAAAAATACTCCAGGTGCTGGAGTAACTCAATCGGTCAGGCAACATCTGTGGAGGACATGGATAGGTGACATTTCGAGTCGGGTCCCTTCTTTAGATACTAAATCAGCTTGATTACTATGCATTTTATTGTACAGTTGCTCTAAGAAGCAGTGACAAGTAGTAACGATTTTGTACACATCGCCGCCAAAGATAGCTATGTAAAAAAAATCATGAAAAGAGCCAAAAGTTATGCATTTTCATCGATCACAGGCACATCTTGCAATAATACTGCAAAATACTACAGAATTCTTCATCAAGGCAAACAGTTAGAAATAATTTCTCCTCCAGTACTTTTATTTCTGAGCCAGTAGCCGAGTCAAAGTCTGCTATTCTGGTTCAGATTCAAAGCCACATGGAGACTTCTTACTAATTTGTGCAATGTTCCTGTCCCACATTATTAGCAACTTAAAATAAAGTTGCAAGTAAGTGTGTGTTTTGTTATCCCAGTCTTGGTTGTGGGCAAAGAGACCACTTTGTTGTTCACTTCAGAGTATTCCTCGGTATGTAAAGGGTGAGGCAGGAATGCCCAATCCCAACACTTACTAACCTTATTGTAAAAATAAAGAATTCCCCTCAGGTTCCGAATAAATCTTTCCCCCAATTAATGGCTTATTATCTCATTGCTTGACAAAAGCATTTTTTGGCCTTTCTCCAGCCTCGTAGTTAATATACTATTCAAGAGAATGAGAGTTATGGCCAGAGGCTGTGCCATTTCTCATATTACTCTGAGGTATTCTAAAGGAGCCTTTGTGTTCGGGCATCGAGTAGCTCGGTTGTAGCCTAAAAAGGAGCAGATAATGCTCCTCGTAACCCACCCAAATGTTATTGTTATATTTTAAACTTTCTTCTGTCAGAGCATCGGTAATGATTCATTTTACAGTATAAAGACATTGGATGTGGAGAGAATGAGAGGTCATAGCCTCAGAATCAAAGGACATTCTTTTAGGAAGCTTTTGGGAGAAATTTCTTTGGTCAGAGAGTGGTGAATCTGTGGAATTCTTTGCCACGGAAGGCTGTGGAGGCCAAGATTCCAGAATATTTTTAAGATAGGTAGATTCTTGATTAGTACAAGTGTCGGAGATTATGGGGAGAAGGCAGGAGAATGGGGTTAGGAGGAAGAGATAGAGCAGTCATGATTGAATGGCGGAGTAGACTTGATGGGCCGAATGGCCTCATTCTACTATTCCTTATGACCTAAGACAACTGATTAGGTTATTGGAAGAAAGTCACTTAGCCTTTTTCCACCTCTGAATGTCGCTTGTGGCCATTGGAATTTTCCAGTGAAAATGTCCATACAACATTCCTGTGGAGGGAAATAGACAGACGATGTTTGAGGTTAAAGCATTTCTTTAAGGCCTGCTGAGTTCCTCCAGCTCTTTGTTTCCTGCTCAGGATTCCACAATCTACTGTCTTAACCTACCTGATCCCCCGGTGGCTCAGCACTTCAACTTGCCCTCCCATTCCCAATCTGACCTTTCTGTCCTGGGCCTCCATTGTCAGAGTGAGGCCCAGCGCAAATTGGAGGAACAGCACCTCATATTTTGCTTGGGTAGTTTACACCTCCGCGGTATGAACATTGACTTCTCTAACGTCAGATAGGCCTTGCTTTCTCTCTCCATCTCCTTCCCAGTTCTCCCACTGGTCTTACTGTCTCCGCCTACTTTCTATCTTTGTCCCGCCCCCTCCCCTGACATCAGTCTGAAGAAGGGTCTCGACCCGAAACGTTTCCCATTCCTTTTTTCCAGAGTTGCTGCCTCACCTGCTGAGTTACTCCAGCATTTGGCACAGCGGCAGAGTTGCTGCCTTACAACAAAATGCAGCGCCAGAGACCCGGGTTCGATCCCGACTACGGGTGCTGTCTGTATGGAGTTTGTACTTTCTCCCCGTGATCTGCGTGGGTTATCTCCGAGATCTTTGGTTTCCTCCCACACTCCAAAAACGTACAGGTGTGTAGGTTAATTGGCTTGATTAATTGGCTTGATAAAAAAAAAGTAAAATTGTCCAAGTTGTGCGATATGCAGAGTACTGCCCTGCCGACTACAAAATTCAGAAGGCTCAGAAGGTTTGTGTCTACCAGCATCTACTGTCTTTGTGTCCTCACTTCTGCTTGTGTCCTGTTACTTGACGTTCAGGGGAGGCAGATGATCTCGGTGAAGGTTTGGTGAGACGATGCAGTGATCTTGAAAGTACGATGTACTGGAAATATAATGCACTGGTAGCAGAAAGGGTGGACTGTGAACCCAGTGGTAGTGGTGCAAACAAACAGATGGATGATGCAAAGGTTTGTGGCAGTGCCACACCCATGGCCTCCAACATCTATTATCATGGATCTCTATTTTCACTTGTATTTCCTGTCTACAATATTTATTGGAAATGCTGCAAAACAACCATGAGCCAGGTTTCTACGGCACTCCAGACCAAGCCAATGCCGCGACTGAAATCCTGAGGGAATGTTGGCATCAAGCTACATCAGTCTCTCAGTACTCTCATTACTTTGGCAACAGAGCAGTTAGTGGGACTGCTGCCTCACAAATCCAATCCTGACCTCGGATGCTGTCTGTCTGGAGTCTGAATAATCTGCCTGATTATTCGGGAATAATAGAAATGTTATCCCTATTATAACAATAATTATTATAAGGATAACTATTATCCATTGTTATAATAGTTAACTATTAGTTACACTGTTATAACAGTTGTAACATTATAACTGTTTATAGTTATTTATTAGCATTATTAGAATATATAAAACTATATAACATTTATATATTTATGACACAAAGGATGGTACGGATACGGAATAAGCTGCTGGAGGAGATGGTTGAGGCAGGTACTATTAGAACATTTAAAAAACATTTGGATAGGATAGGTTTAGAGGGATATGGGCAGGTGGGACGTGTAGATAGGGCGTTGGTCGGCATTGGCAAATTGGACCGAAAGGCCTGTTTCCACGCTGTATGACTCTTATCACTCTATACATGTGCTCCGGTTTCCTCCCACAGCCCAAAGACGTGGGTTGCTAGGTTAATTGCCCCCGCTGCGTAGATGAGTGGTCGCATCTGGGGGGAGCTGAGGGGAAATTGTGGGGACATTAATAATAGGATTAGTGCAAGTGGATGTTTGATGGTTGATGTGGACCACACGGCCTGTTTCTGCTCCGAGTGAAAATCATAATTAATGGTGATACAGACGAGGAACCATCTTCCGTTATTTGTGCTGGCAAATGTGCTATCTGATGTAGTATTAAAGTGTACATTGCTTCGGTTGTTGGTTGTGCTGTTCAGCTTTCATTGTGTCAATCCTTCTTTCAGCTCCGTCATATAACGCTGAGTACTGGGAAAACCAGGTCCACCACCTCATAAAAAACCTTTCTACAGAACTGCTGGAGGACTATGGGGAAGAGTACATGCTAGAAACAAAGGACTTGTTCCTAGAGTACAACACCACCGCCAAAGAGGACTTTAGCCCCGTGATCGAGAGCATCACAGACGCTATCCTCTCATCAAATCCAAAACCAAGATATTACGCTGGAAAGGAGATCATCATTATGTACGTCGTCCTCTGTATTTTACCCACGTCATTAAGCGATTTAATCTTCAACAGGTTTTTCTTATTTAAGAAAGTCTTACCAAAAGCTTTACAAAAATAGACTGATGCGAGAAAAGCCCCAAAATGGACATTTTCATTCAAATAATCAGTTTTGATCGTTCTCAATATGTTGATTTGTTCATTTGATTGGAAAGTTAAGTGTGCGGACATTGTTGACTGAAAATGATGAGAAAGTGGATGGAGAGGACTAGAATAATGGTCGCCTTTGTTTCTGGGTGATGATCTGGTGGAGCAGATTGCCTGACCACAGGGAATCTCCACCTGCCTGGCAGTGTTTAAATTTCATTCCAATTGTTGGTAACGATGAAAATTACCAAGGACATGCTGCCAGGAGATTTTGTGCTTAAAATGCTGGGTGCGGAAACATAGCAGGTTTCGAGTGTCTACAGGCCCAGTCAACACTTACGTAAAAACGTTCAATGACACAACACTCAATTGTTTCTTAGATAGTGTTGGATATTATTGTACACTCTAAGGATGGTTAGATGTAATCTAACCCATGGCAGGGTTGGGGTGCAGATTACTGCAGATTACACCCATGTAATCCCATGGATTACTGCAGTGACAGGGTTGGGGTGGATTGAGTTAGAAAAGGTTCAACTCTCATGCTTTGTTGGCTGATCTACTTATGGCTGAGAGCAATTTCAAAAAAAGCATTCATAATTATGAAATCCAGTATGAATTCTAAAATTATTTATTGCACAACATTCTTATGGTGCAATCTAAATTACTAGGAAAACTTGCAATGTTTTAGCAGGTTGCTTAAATCAGTCTGAAGAAGGGTCCCGACCCGAAACGTCACCAATCCATGTTCTCCAGGGATGCTGTCTGACCCGCTGAGTCAATGGTCTTTATTGTCACGTATGCACAGCACAGTGACATTCTTATGCACAGTCGACACAATTTTGGCACTTTTTTTTTTTTAAAGGAAAAAAATACAGGAAACACAAACAGTCTAATGTGCAAAGTCCAGTCCATGTGTTGGTCTAGTCCAGTCCAGGTAAGTCTAGGTAAGCCCGACCCGACATCCCTCTCCTCTGCCAACTGCCTCTGTGTCCCGGGGGGCGCGTCCTGCAGCCGACCCAACCCAGACCTTCTCCTACTGGCCCACTCCTCGCATCCGTCGCCTACAGTGGCTCCCTCTTCACTCCAGCACTTTGTGTCTTTTTTTTGTTAAGTCTTTTGTCAACTTGTTGATATTCTGATTTTGGAGGTGTTGACCTAAAGTTCTGAACTTCACAGTCTATAAACATGTTTTTGAATAGTTTGCGTAATAGCTAATAATTTTGTTTAGGTGTAACAGTTGTTGCATCTCCAAAGATAAATAAATGGAGAATAAGACATAGAGGTCCTTCTTGTTAAAAAATAATCTGTAATATTTTTACAGATAATACTGAAGAGGGAATGTTCCTTTTATAATCCCAACCTATGCACAAGCCTGCATTTTCAAAAGAACATCCATATTTAGACACAAACTGCATCAAAAAAGTCTAACTTTATGTACCATTGTTGCTTGACATCATTTATTGCCACATCTCTCTGATGAAGGAGGTTCAAGTCAGACTTTTTGCTACTCTTTTGAAATCGAAGCTTACTGGTATAAAATTAAACTAAACGTGGAATGTACAACAAAACATTATGGTATGAAGAATGTATTGACTGTGGTGTTTTTATTATGTATACTGGCTATACATTATTTGTCATGTGTATATTGAACTGTAAACTGTTTTGTCACCTTATCAATGCCAAAGTTATGAATTTGTCATGAGTCACAATTTTAGTCCATGAAATAGTCATCACAGTGACTAACATTTCCAAGAGTTATTGATTCATAAATTGCATAATTATACTATGCCAGGGGAAGGGGGTTAATGTTTCTTGAAGGCAGTGACAAATCTTGCAGGAAAAGTTTAAAGCCTTGACCTACAAACTCTGATTTATGAAAAATGTTCTGGGATAATTTTAGCAACTAGTACAGTACAATGACCTGTTCCACCAAATTTATTATTAATGTTACTTTTGTATCTGCAAGTTCAGAAATATAAATGAACCAATCCTTCATTTAAAAATATAGTATTTGACTAATAATAGATTTGAGATGGAACCAAAAATGGTAAGGGCTCAAAGAGCATGAAATTGCAGAAAGCAAGAGCACATAATACGGTTTAAATTTTGTTGATTATTTCTGTTTTTAAAAAAGAAACGTGTCATGCCATTTTATCGATGTCCTGCTTATTTTTGCTTCCCAGGATGAAAAATAATACCCTGCTTGTACCAACATGTAGGTCTATAATTCATAATGTTCTTTGTAATTGATTCCTGTATGAGTTAAATAAACATACCAGAACATAGATCTTTTACAGCATCTACATCACTCTTGGGACAATACCTAGTGTAGTGAGTGAAAATATTATATTCCATACTTGCTGATCCTAAAGGGGCTGTCCCACTTGGGCGACCTAATTGGCGAGTTTAGAAGAGTTTGAAAAAGTGACATGTTGAAGACCTCCTTCGACTATGTAGAAGACCTCCTTCGACTATGTTGAAGACCAGCTTCGACTAGCTACGACTAACTTCGGGAAAATTGGACACCGAATAGTGGAGAGTGAAGACGACATCCTTCGATCTCCTTCGACCTCGCTTCAATTATTATAAAGACTATCTACGACTATCTTCGACTAACCTCGATTACCTACGACTAACATGCCGGCCTACTACGACTAAACCTACAAGTAAAAAAAGTTGTGATTTTTTCCATGGCGACCTTTTTTTACTCGTGGGCATTTTTTAACATATTGAAAAAAACGCCGCGACCTAGCTGAGGCCTCAAGTACGCGGAGACCACTCTTGAGCTTGAAGGAGAGTTACGAAGACCTCCTATGAACTCGTGTTGACCATGCTGCGAATATGAGTCAAGGGCAAACTCGCCAGAACGCGCGGATTAGGTCGCCCAAGTGGGACAGGCCCTCAAGGGAACTACTTCAAAGCCGGACTAGCATGTACACAGTCTGCTTGGCTCTGTTAATTCCATGAGTGTTGGATACTAATCAGTTTTAGAAGGTGTAGTGAGGCAAATGTAACTTTACACTACTCGTAATTTACTTAACTTTATTTAAGCTTTAAGCAACTTATTTCTTTACTACATAAACTCAGAAACATCTGGCAAGCATGGCTGATTCCGCAGGCCTTTCCCGCCCGAAATACTTCGCACATGCGCACACTCCGGAAAAGTCCTGCACATGCGCACACTCTAGAAGAGCCCCGCACATGCGCCCACTTCATTCTCCCCTCCTATTTATAAGTTGAGACGGTTAGGAGGTTTAATACATCTTGATGACCGTCGCAGCACTGGAGCATCAGGAGATAATAATAATAATAATATCTTTTATTGTCATTGCACGTCAGTGCAACGAGATTTAGTATGCAGCTCCACCGATGTACAAGAAAAGTAAAATAAATAAATAAGCAAGCAAGCTGAGTGACGTGACCATCCGAGGGAGACTGTCCAGGGTGGGTGGGTGGGGGGGCACTCAGCAGGGCCGGTTCAGAGCCGCTATAGCTCTTGGAATAAAGCTGTTTCTGAGTCTGGAGGTTCGGGCGTAGAAGGCCTTGTAACGTCTGCCGGAGGGAAGTAGTTCAAACAGTCCGTTACAAGGGTGTGATGAGTTCTTATGGATGCTGACGGCCTTCCTGAGGCACCGTGTGTGGTAGATGCCCTCCAAGGCTGGTAGCTCTGTCCCAATGATCCTCTGCGCTCTGTGGACGACGCGCTGAAGAGCTCTCCTCTCCGCCTCCGTGCAGCTGAGATACCACACAGAGATGCCATACGTTAATATGCTCTCTGTGGTGCAGCGGTAGAACGTTGTCAGCAGCTGTTGGGGCAGACCAGTCTTTTTTAATGTCCTCAGGAAGAACAGTCGTTGCTGTGCCTTCTTGACCAGCGCAGCGGTGTTGGTGGACCATGTGAGATCCTCTGAAATGTGAGTGCCCAGAAACTTAAAGCTGGACACTCTCTCCACACTTTCCACGTAAATGGAGATTGGGGCGTATTCTCCATTATGGGACCTCCTGAAGTCAATAATCAGCTCCTTGGTCTTGGAGATGTTTAGTGACAAGTTGTTATGAGCACACCAGTCCGCCAGGTTCTGCACCTCCGCTCTGTATTTTGTTTCATCACCGTTGGTGATCAGCCCAATCACTGTTGTGTCGTCTGCAAACTTCACGATGGTGTTGGTGTCGAATGCAGGGACACAGTCGTGAGTGAAGAGGGAGTAGAGCATGGGGCTTAGTACACAGCCCTGTGGTGTGCCGGTGCTCAGGGTGATAGTGGAGGACAGGTGGGGGCCCAGTCTCACTGCCTGCGGTCGCTCCGTCAGAAAGTTTAGGATCCAATCGCATATCGGCGAGCTGAGGCCTAGCTGGTGGAGTTTGGTGGTGAGCTTGGTGGGGATGACCATGTTGAATGCAGAGCTATAGTCAATGAAGAGCATCCTCACATACGTGCCCTGTCTGTCCAGGTGAGTCAGGACAGTGTGAAGAGCCAGAGAGATGGCATCCTCTGTTGATCTATTTGCCCTGTATGCAAATTGATGGGAGTCCAGTGAGGCAGGGATGCTGGATTTGATATGGGAGAGGACCAGCCTTTCGAAGCACTTCATTGGGATTGGAGTTAGGGCAACTGGGCGGTAGTCGTTCAGGTTGGTGACTTTGGACTTTTCCGGCACCGGCACTATGGTGGCTGTTTTCAGGCACTTGGGGACCGTTGCCAGAGATAGAGACAGATTGAAGATTCTCGTGAATACCTCCGCCAGCTGTACAGCACAGTCCTTTAGTACCCTTCCCTGGACTCCATCCGGGCCTGCAGCCTTGCGTGGATTGATCCTACGCAGAGCGCACTCTACCTCCTGGGTGCTCAGTGTTAAGGCCTGTCCCTCCGCCATGGCCGGGGTTATTCCACTCCTGGTAGTGTTGCCAGTTTCGAACCGGGCAAAGAAGGTGTTTAGTTCCTTGGCCAGTGTGATATCACCGTGGGGGAAGATAATGGTGTTTCAATAGCTGGTGGTAGATATATTGCTTGGTCATCAACTTCACTCATATTGTTATTTAGATTTACAGTTTTAGAATTTCGTATAGAAGTTTCCATAGGGGATGCTGGAAGTGTTGGAGGAAGTTCTCGATTAGTGTTATCAAGAAGTGACGGAGCTGATGGAGAAGACGGACATGGTGCAAGGTCACAAAGTGAGACAGTTGACTGACGTCCATCCTGATACTTGATAGTTGCATTAGAAGGGTTGACATCAGTCAGTTCAACTTCATCAACAAAAGGCTCATTCTTATTTAATCGGACATAACGACGAAGCAACACAGGCCCAGGGCTAGTCAACCATGATGGCAGAGAAGTACCACTAGAAGAACGCCGTTTGAAGTTAAAGAACCGCTCGTGTGGAGTAGTATTGGTAGCAGTTGACAGTAGAGATCTGATGGAGTGTAATGCATCTGGTAGAACACATTCCCACTGCTGATCTGGTATGTCATTTGACTTTAAAGCCAGTTTCACTACTTTCCAAATGATTCCGTTATACCTCTCAACCTGACCATTTCCAATAGGATGATATGGTGTTGTTTTACTTTTTGCAATTCCTCTATTAGAAAGGTAGTCTTTTAAGTCTTTTGACATGAATGAGGTGACCCTATCAGAATGTATGTAACTTGGAAATCCACAGAATGAAAACAGTTGACCTAAACATTTGATAACCATAGCAGCTGACATATTTGGACAAGGAAAAGCAAATGGAAACCTTGAATATTCATCAACTAAGGTAAGTATATAAACATTTAGAGAGGAGGAGGATGGTAAAGGCCCTTTGAAGTCAATACTCAAACATTCCATATGTTGAGTAGCTTTGATCAATCTTCCGTCTTCAGGATGGAAGAACCTTGGTTTTAATTCAGCACAGATTCTACATGAAGCACACGTCATCTTCACATCTTCTGTAGAGAAAGGCACGTTTTTGGAACGAACATAGTGTAGCAAACGAGTGACTCCAGGATGACACAGCCCATTGTGAAGATCAGTGAGTACAGAAGAATAAACAGAGGCACAAAATGCTCGAGTTAATGTATCCGGGGCAACATTATCCTTACCAGGGCGGTACTCAATTGAATAACTATATGCAGATAATTCAATCCTCCATTCATGAATTTTACTGTTTTTAATCTTCGTTCGTTTCCGATTATCCTGCATAAAAGCTACTGAACGCTGATCTGTTATCAAAGTGAAGTGCTGGCGAGCAAGGAAATTACTCAATTTCCTCACTGCTTCAATAATTGCTATAGCTTCCTTTTCGACGGGTGGGTAGTGCAATTCACTACCTTGGAGAGTACGAGACATGAAAGCCACTGGTCATCCTCCTTGATTTAATGTTGCTGATACTGCTAAATCAGAGGCATCACATTCAACAACAAAGGGGAGATCCTCATCAATGGCGTGTAATGTCGCAGATTCCAATTGTTTCTTTAAAGATGTAAAGGCACCAATTGCTGTAGAGTCGAGGGGGAAGTATTTTGCTCTAATCAAAGGTTGAATTTTGTCAGAAAAATTTGGTATCCATTTAGCATAATATGCAAACATACCAAGAACCCTTCGTAGAGAGTTTAATGTAGCTGGAACAGGTATCTCTTGGAGTGGGCAGAGTCTTTCTGGATCAGGCTTGATTATATCATTTCCAACCCAATAACCAAGAATATTAATTGATGACACTGATGTTATTGACTTAGCCTCATTTAATGTTAGATTTTTAGAATGTACAACTTCTAAAAACCGTTGTACATTTTCGTCATGTTGAGCTTGTTCTTTTCCTGCAATAGTTATATTATCAAGATGAGGGAAAGTATCTTTAAGGTTTTCCTTATCAACAAGTTTGTCCATCTCTCTCTGAAAAACAGCCACGCCATTAGTTACACCAAAAGGAACTCTGCAGCAGTGATATAATTTCCCATTTGCTTCAAACGCAGTGTATTTCTTCTCTGATTCCTTCAAAGGAATTTGGTAGTAAGCACTTTTTAAGTCAAAAGTAGAGAATATCTTATACTTAGCTAATGTATTGATAATCTCTTCTATTCGAGGTAATGGATATGCATCAAGCTCCGTGAACTGGTTTATAGTTTGAGAGTAATCAATGCAGTCTCTTTCTATGTCTCTCCAAGGGGTCCTTAACCACGACAACTTGTGCCCTCCAAGGGGAAGAGCTGGGTTCTATAATACCTTCTTGTAAAAGATTAGTTACTTCTGTGTTGATAAAGTTCCTATCATCTTTACTAAAATGTCTTGATTTTGTAGCAATTGGCTTGCACTTAGAGGATAAATTAGTGAATAATGAAGGACATTCAACAGATGCAGCAGAAAAACCACACAATACTGGTGGCTTTGACAATACAAGATCAGGCACAGTTCCTTCATACATTATTTGAAGTGATCTGTGCAGTTTCTGAAAATCCTGACCTAGAATTATATCGCTACACAAATTTTTCAAAATGCCAAGACATACAGATTTATAGCTAGTTTTGTTCAGAATAAAGTCTATAATACAAGATTCTATAATTTGAGTATTGAGAGTTGTCAGAGCCATCGAGATTTCTCTATTTGAAGGAATTATAGTTAGATTTAGTCGAGCCACAACGTGTTCACATAAAACTTTCTGAACTGCCAGAATCAAGTAGTACATTAAGTGTATGGCCATTAATGGATACCGTTGTAGCTGCATGAGACAAGCTCTGAGGAAATGCAGCTGTAATTGCACATAAAGAAGGCGTATCCATGGCAGCAGTCACAATTTTAGTATTTGCTTTGGACTTGCATACTCTAGAATAATGTCCCTTTATGCCACAACTATTACAAGTTCCCTCTCGAGCAGGGCATCTCTCTCTCTTATGAATATTACCCCCGCAAAAGTAACAGTTCCTTTTTGAATAATTATATGCTGCAGCAAGGGCACCTTTATCAGTAGAAATTGTTTCAGTTTGCTCCATATTAGTACTTGGGTGAAAATCTTTTGTAGTAGTTGCAGCAGAATACACATTAGATGAGCCATAAGCATCTGAATCTTTCTGAGCCAAGTCTAAAGAGTAAGCTTGATTGTAAGCTGACTGTAAATCCAAGGTGTTGTTTTCTAATAGTCTCTGTCGTATTAAAGGCGATGCCAAACCATCGATAAAAGAGTCTCAAATAACTTCCTGTCGATATTGATCAGCCGTAACTGCTTTGAAGGCACAGTCTTTACTAAGTCTTTGAAGTAAAAATTCATCAAGTGACTCACCAGGTTTTTGTTTCCGAGTAGCAAGGAGGTGTCGAGCGAATATCACGTTGGGTGTCTTAACGAAGAGTCTGCTTAGTACATTAATTTTTGTTTGTGGACTGTTCAACAGATTTTGGGTCCATTTGTTCCCATTATTTTGTTTTTCCATGAAAATGTATAGAAAATAAGAGGGGGTAGGACCAGAAAAGTTTTCGAACTTCTTCTTACCCCTTTTGAACATGAACGATATTATTTGTATTATTTGAGTTACTTATTTGTTTGTTTTCCTTTGTGTTTTATTTTCTTTTTTATTGCTTATAAGTTTATTTGTGTTTGTATATTTTTTTTAACATGTTCAATAAAATAATTTAATAGCAGAATCATAAGTTGTACATTCCTCTATGTAATCATATACAGAAGAGATGGAGCTTATTAATGTCTTGAGTCTGTCTGGTGCATCATTGCCACACTCATCAAAGAAATTATTTAGTATACGAAGCCAGTGCTTCCAATTCTTTGCAGCAGCAGGTGAGTTGGGATCCAGATCCAAGCGTTGTGGTTTCAATAGTTTCTCCATCCCAAGTCGGACTGTTTGACTTCTAAGATTAAGTTGCTTAAATTGTAGTGAGGCAAATGAAACTTTACACTACTCGTAATTTACTTAACTTTGTTTAAGCTTTAAGCAACTTATTTCTTTACTACATAAATTCAGAAACGTTTGGCAAACATGGCTGATTCCGCAGGCCTTTCCCGCCCGAAATACTTTGCACATGCGCACACTCTGGAAATGTCCTGCACATGCGCACACTAGAAGAGCCCCGCACATGCGCCCACTTCTGAAAACATTTTTTTTTGTAGATTACCAGCACTGATAAAAAAAATGGCACAGTGGCGTGGCTGTAGAGTTGCTGCCGTACAGCGTCAGAGACCCGGGTTCAATCCTGACTACGGGTGCTCTCTGTACGGAATTTGTAAAGGTGCTCCGGTTTCCTTCCACTCCACAAAGATGTGCAAGTTTGTACGTTAATTAGCTTCTGTAAATTATCCCTAGTGTGTGGGATAGAACTAGTGTATGGGTGGTCAATGGTCGGTGTGGGCCGAAGGGCCTGTTCCCACACTGTATCTCTAAAACTACAAATAAAAATAAATTTACAGAATCATTCTGTTTTAATGTTCTGTTCAAAGATTTTATACTTGCCCGAATTGTGTTCATAAATGATGGCCTCCAGTCAGTTACGTAGTACTGGTTGCATGTAAGAATAGGGCAATAGTTACATAAAGTTTCCATAAAGAAGAAGAAAAGAACTTTGTATTTACCAGAATGTTGCCTGGATTAGAGGGTTTCAGCCAGGTGGAAAGATTGGACGCACTTGGGTTGTTTTCTCTGGAACGTTGGAGGTTGAGGTGAGACTTGATAGAATATATAACATTATGAGAGGCATAGATAGGGTAGACTGTCAAAACCTTTTTCCCAGGGTGGAAATGTCCAACACTAGATGGCATAGCTAAAAGTTGAGAGGGGGTAAGTTTAATGGAGATGTGCGGGGCAAGGTTTTTTTTTACACATCGTGTAGGTGGGGCTTGGAACACATTGCCGGGGATGGGGGTGGAGGCAGATACTACAGTGGTGTTTAAGAGGCTTTTAGATAGGCACATGGAAGTGCAGGAAATAGAGGGATATGGATCATGTCCAGGCAGATGAGATAAGTTTAACTTGGCATCCTGTTCAGCACAAACATTGTGGGCTGAAGAGCCCGTTCCTGTGCTGTACTGTTCTATGTTTAACTATATTATGTTGAACCAAGTCCCACATTTCTATTGTGGAGAAGGCAGTAAATGACATTTCTTACCATGCGAATGAAATACAGAATGAATCCCAAATGTTTCCAATTTTTGCAATCTTTCAAAATCCAGGCTATAAAATTAGGATCAGGAGTGGGCCTCTCTGTCCCAGCAAACCTGCTCCACCATTTATTTTCATGGCTCTGCATTCCCATCTAGCTACAGTAACTTTTCAAACCTTATCCATTCCACCCACCCCGCTATCAAACGTCTGTCTACCTCAGCTTTAAACATATTCAGAGTCAGCTTATGCTGCCCTTTTGAGGAAGAGAACTCTGAACACTAACAAACTATAATTTAAAAAAAAACAATTGCTTCATCCCGGCCTTAAATATGCAACCCCTTACTTTCAGACAGCGACCCTCGAGTTCAAGAAGCCGCACAAAAGAAAATATCCTCCCCACTCTCTTAGGATCTTACAAGTGTGAATACTGGGAAGGGGGATCTCTGCTAGTTTAGTTTACTGATACACCATGGAAACAAGCCCTTTGGGCCACCAAGACCACGCTGACCGTTAAAGCAACAAATCTCACGCCCTACTGCACATCAGAGACTCCTGTCAGTGACGGCTGGTCTGGAGATCTCCCAAACTGGCACATATTACAGTCCACGTGCTCTCTTTCCCAAAAGATGAAGTTTTCCCCCTCGCTCACTCCCTCTCTCTCCCCGAAAGTTCCCTCAGCTCCGTCGAGGCATGCTCTTATACCATCAATAAACCAGGGCTGCCAACATTGGGTGAGAGTTGGGAGTGAGAAATTGCAAGAGACCAAGCCTGAGGGAGCATAGCGACCGGGGGGGGGGGGGGGGGGGGAGGAGGGTGCACTCGCTACAATATGATGCATTCTGTAGCGAGTCTTTTAACTTAAACTTGAATGCAATATATATGCTTTAAATTGGATTAGCTATGAATAAGGTTAGATTAAATTACATTCCTAATTACATTCCACAGTAGAGCCCAGGCTCTGATCAACATGTGCAGCACATGACTGATCTTAGTATATTCATGTATGGAAATCAGATTATAATCAAACACGGCCCATGTTGACCAACCTGGGTCTCACTGCACACCTGGTACTACTCCTGACCCTGACTCCAGTTGCATACCTTCTCTCATTCCTGACCCTGACATTCTCTCATTCCTGACCCTGAGTCCAGCCTTACATCTGCCCCCCCCCCCTATTCTACCCTGATCATAGCTGCTTACCTGCTTAGGTTCCCAGTGCTGAACACTCCCCTGGTCCCAGCTTTGACTGCACACCTAGTACTATTCCAGCCCTTGACTCTGGATGCACACTTGGCCTTGCTCCTAGCCCCTCTGCACTGACAATATATCTGGCCCTCACATAAAGCCCCATATCTGACCCCCTGGACTTAACCTATTACGTTCAAGTCCACAGGTGCTTATCTAATGTAGTAATCTTTTATGGGGCACTTCACAGACCAAATTATCTATAACAAAATTTGCTACATTATTTGGCTTCCTTGTTATCTAACATGCTAGTCATCAATTGGATGAACACAATTTCTCATCCATAAAATTATACTCACTCAGCTGTATAAGTATTCTGTTACCATTTCTTTCATTTTCCTAACAAACTGTCCTGAAGTCATTTTCATCCCCAATATTTTCAGTATTTTGCTGTCTTCCTCTCAGCTGGGACTTTTCCGAACTACAAAGTCCAAAAACTATATATTTAAGCAATATTATTCTATTAAATGTGATCTTGAGAGTACATAATATTTTCTGTCGTATCCATAACACAACAATGATAATAAATATCTTTGTTTTGATTGCACCTACCAACATGCATACATTATTATATTACAGTTAATATGTACCGAGGGCAATTTTTTGTTCCAATGCTCCCCATTCCCAATTACTTTTACATTGAAGTGATTGAAATCCAAGTGAAGTTTAAATGGCATCATAAAAGTCAAACCTCCGGAATGGATGATATTCATTACGTGGTTGGTTGGGGTCAGTATCAGCACAATTACTATATTAAACTTTAAATCTTCAGATGTCCTGGTTCAAGCTAAAGAAAATAATAACCTCCTCACACATTCCACTGCAAGTATCTCCGTCACTCCTTTAAAATATTCCCCTTCTTTGAACAAGCTCTTAAATATCGCATCTGAATCAGTTTCCATCTGATTACATTCCTTGAGGATGTTCATCTACGTTGTGGCGGTCCCTGGGACCGCTTCACGCGGTGGCCTGAAGCCATTCCGCTACCGAATTCTGCAACGACTACTTGCGCTCGAGCCTTGGTGGCGCACTGGATCGCCAGGTTCGGAGTGCCACTGGACATAACTTCCAACCGGGGGCCTCAGTTCACGTCGGAGCTGTGGGCGGCCATGGCACGTCTCCTGGGTGTTCGTCTGCACCACGCGACGGCGTACCACCCGCAGGCGAACGGCTTGGTGGAGCGGTTTCACCATCAACTTAAGGACGCCCTGAAGGCACGGCTCAAGGGATCCGGACTGGGTGGACGCTCTGCCGTGGGTTT
>CM075978.1:185719922-185887784 GCA_038087875.1 Malacoraja senta
TTTGCATGCTATCCAAACAGATCAGATCTACCATACATTGATACAATCAGTTCAAACTCGTGCAATAGTTGGAGCAAAGCGATACAGAGTGCAGAATATAGTTCTCAGCATTTTGGCTCATCAGTTCCTTAGACAAAGTCCAATGTCCTCAGTGAGGTAGATGTGAATAACAGTACCCCTGGTTTTGGAAGGACCGTTCAAAAGCCTAATAATGGAGGGGAAGAAGCTGTTCCTGAGTCTGGTGGTGCGTGTTTTCAAGCTTCTGTACCTTCTGCTGGATGGGAGCAGGGAGAAGAATGAAGTACTGCAGTGGGACAAGTCATTGGTTGCAGTGTGAAATGTAGATGGAGTCAATGGTGGGAAGTCTGGTCTGGGTGATGGACTGTGCTACATCCACAATTCTCTACAATTTCTTGCGGTCTTGGGCAGAGTTGTTTCCAAACCAAGCTGTGATGCAAGCCAACAGTATGCTTTCTATGGTGCATCTGCATATGTTTGTAAGAGTCATACAAAACATGCCGAATTTCCTTGGTCTTCTCAGGAAGTAGGATGTGCCTTCTCAGCTGTTACAAAAATGTGTTTGTTCCACGACAGATTATTGCTTTTATTGACCGATGTCATGGTGGCCTCCACCATCCCCTCATGCAGTGCCTTCCAGATTCTAATCACCCAACCATTCTCTTCCCCATACGAATGTCAACATTTGTTTAGTTTAGAGATACAGCGTGGAAACAGGCCCTTCGGCCCACTGAGTCTGCGCTGTCCAGCGATCCCCGTACACTAACTCTATCTTACACATACTAGGGAAAATGTACAATTTTACCAAGCCAATTAACCTACAAACCTGTACGTCTTTGGCCTGTGGGAGAAGTCCCATGCAGGTCACATGGAGAACATACAAATTCCATACAAAACAGCACCCGTTGTCAGGATCGATCCCGGATCTCTGGCGACGTGCAACAGACTTCCTCAGAGAAGATTCCAGCCTGTACTCCTTCCATGGATGCTACTGCCTGAGAGGCCGTCAGTGCCAGATCAGAGAAGACGACCTCTTTTGGTTTTGATAGACTTGGTGCCTAATTGCAGTCAAATTTTCGTGAGGGCTTGACTGGCTCCATTAACATATTGTTGGCATCCAATATAATCAGTGGCAAAGCTTAGTTCAAATGTCTGAGCAGAAATGAAAACAAATAACGATATCGCTCACATAACAACACAGACATTCCCACCAACGCTTCCCCCATTGACAAACAATGAATGCCACTTGGCTCATTTAACACCACGAGGAGCAGCTTGGCTCCAAGTTGCATGTGGTTGTGTTATAAGTCATTAGTTCATAAGTGATAGGAGCAGAATTAGGCCAATCAGCTCATCAAGTCTACTCCGCCATTCAATCATGGCTGATGTATCTCTCCCTCTCAACCCATTCTCCTGCCTTCTCCCCATAACCCCTGACACCCATACTGATCAATAATCTGTCAATCTCCACTTTAAAAATATCCATTGACTTGGGCTCCACAGCCTTCTGCTGCAATGAATTCCACAGATTCACCACCCTCTGACTAAAGAAATTCCTCCTCATCTTTCTAACGGTGCATCCTTTTATTCTGAGGCTATGGCCTCCGGTCCTGGACTCTCTCACTAGTAGAAACGTTCTCTCCACATCCACTCTATCCAGGCCTTTCACTATTCGGTAAGTTTCAATGAGGTCCCCCATCCTTCCTAACCAAGGGTTCCCAACCAGGGGTAAATTTCGCCTACCCAGGGGGTACATTTGTTGATTCTGGATTTATACTTTTTTTTTTCATTGACTGTTTTTGGTTCTGGTATCTGTTCGTCATTAGTTGTTCATAAATAAGTGAAATAACATTGTTATGAGCTATTAAAGTTGCCAGGGGTAAACGGGACGAAAAAGGTTGGAAACCCATGTTCTAAATTCCAGCAAGTACAGGCACAGTGCCGTCAAATGCACATCATATGTTAACCCAAACATTCCTAGGATCATTCTCGTAAACTTCCTCTGGACCCTTTCCAACACCAGCACATCCTTCCTCAGATTTGTGGCCCAAATGGTTGGCTAAACACTTGATCTGCATACCATTGTAACAATTTTTCTGAAAACAAAATAGACTGCAGATGGTGGAATCTCGAATAAAAACAGAACACTAGAAAAACTCAGTGGGACAAGCAGCATCTGTGAAGGCAAAAGGCTCCACAAATTGTTCATACGTTCATGTTCATAAGTGATAGAAGCAGAATTAGGCCATTCAGCCCATCAAGTCTACTCTGCCATTCAATTCTGACAGATCTATCTCTCCTAACCCCATTGTCCTGCCTTCTCCCCATAACTCCGGACACCTGTCAACTAGTCAAGAATCTATCTATCTCTACCTTAAAAATATCCATTGACGGTCTCCACAGCCTTCTGTGGCAAAGAATTTCACAGATTCACCACCCACCAATTGTGCTTCAGACAATGATGTCTTCCAGCATTCTGGCTTTGTATAACATTTTTTTTATTTTTTAACATATTTTGAGTTCATAATGTTCAATTCTAACAAGGTTTACCTCGGCTGACATTCTGAAAAAGCAAGTTGTGTTTAACTAAAAACAGGAAATGGTCCCCATTTTGGAGGCAGTGCCAAGACTAAGAAATGTCACTCCCACCTTGCTTGTATTTATTCAGTCTCTGGCAATTAAATGAGTCGTGGGTAATTGTGTGAACTATTGCCATAATTCAAACAAATCCATCATTGGACTTTTTCCATTTGGCAGTTTGTTGAATCTGAAGTAAATATTATGGATTCCAACTGGCCGATTTTTATTATTTCCAGACGAGATTTTGAACTATTATTTGCCAATTACAATTTCAGTTCTGGAGTTAGCACTGAAATAATTGTATAGAACTTAGATTGGAACGAGGTCTTGTCAAATGCAATATGAGTGTGCCGTGTGAATTTTGAAGTTATACATTACCTCAGAATTTTCAGGAATAAAGGGCTTTCTTCACAAGACGATGAGTTAAGCATTTCTTCAAATTCCTTAATCGTGGCTTTTCTTGATGACGATGATCCTTTACTGTCACTTGTACCTAGCTAGGTGCAGTGAAATTCTTTGTTTTGGCATACAAAGTACACAAAACAGGGGAAGGAATTTCCACAAACTGAGCAGAGATGAAGCTGAAGCATTTACAACTACGTTCAGCCAGAAGTACTAAGTATATGTATTTTTACTTCTATTTATTTTTTACTGCATACTGAAATGGACACTGGTTGAGGAATGTTTTTTTGTTTCCTCTGGGTATGTGAATACTCAGGAAATGACAAAAAGATATACAATACAATATTGCTCGTGCCCTGGTACTGATTCACAGAACCGAATGTTTCTGGAATGGACTTACCCTACGTTTATGTATGAGCAGATAGATATCTCCCACTGGGCAGTGCTTGGTGTCCACATCACAATGTGCAGAGGTAAACTGATACTTCTATTAAAACTTCCACATGTCCCACGTGAGGAAGTTGGAAAATATTCAGCCTCCAGAATAGGTTCCATTTCTCTCCGTTTGCTTCTTTGTAGTTCTACTAATTTGTGGCGTAGTTGCGGTTAGTGTACAATTTCCACAGAGTCTGTATTCCCCATCAGTCTAATACATGAAGCATTCAAGCTTGATCTTCATTGAAAGGAACATTCATAACATTGGAAGCCAAAGTCATCCAGTCTCCACCACTAAAATATCTCAAGCTTGTTGCTAAGCAGAAAATATTCCTATATCCATTGGAATAATGTAGATAGTGACTCGGAACTTGCAGCAGGGGCAAGGAAACTTTTCCCCGATTAATATCTACCCTCCTCTCTCAGCTGACAAACCTGGACTCTGTGTCGGAAGTACTGGAAGCAGCAAAGGCATAAAAGCATTCTTGATGTTGGAGGAGGACTGACGACCATCACCACTCACCCAACTGTTCAGATTCTGAAGGACTCAGCTGCCAGAGTGGGTCTGCAAGTGAATTAGTGAGGGATAATCTATTTAACCTTGTCCTCAGCAGCTTCTATGACAGATTGATTTGACTGTCATGCCATTGATATATGTGATTATCTCACAGTCCTTGATGGCGAGATGTTACTTTGACTCCAGGAGGAACTCTCCATCACCTCGTGTAGTGTTACGATCATTGGGTTGACTCATAACTGACCTAGCAGCTCAAAACTGGGCCCGAGAGGTGCTCTGGACTGTCAACAGCATCAGAAAGTTACATCACCAACACTTTCAACATCATGCCCAACACATTCCTCACTCTACCATTACGACAAGACAGGAGACCAACTGTGCTTCAAAGAAAGACAAAATGCTGGAGTGACCCATAGAAAATAGAAAATAGGTGCAGGAGGAGGCCATTCGGCCCTTCGAGCCAACACCTCTGGCGGGTCGGGCAGCATCTCTGGAAAAAAAGGATGTGTGACGTTTTAGGTCGGGACCGTTCAGTCCCGAGCCAAAATGTCACCCATCCTTTTTCTCCAGAGATGCCATTTGACCTGCTGAGTTATGCCAGCACTTTGTGTCTATCTATGGTATAAACCAGCATCTACAGTTCTTTGTTTCTACATTTTTTGTTTCAGTCTGTGTTGGGAACAGTAGACCACACTCAAGCACGCGTTGCCAATCTAGTAAAGCTATAAGTGTTAACAGCAAAACCGATCTGCCTTAACAAAGGTTTGCTGTGCTACCACTACCTAGTAGTGGAAGATAGCAGGCAACTGAACAGCTAGCAGGGGAAGGAATTTCCACAAACTGAGCAGAGATGAAGCTGAAGCATTTACAACTACGTTCAGCCAGAAGTACTAAGTGGATGATTCGTCGACGCCTCTTCCCGAGATCCCCAACTTCATAGAAGCCAGCCTTCAGACAACGGGAGAATTTAACCAACTACACTTTATGTTCAATGGCATTAGCATCCATCATGTCCCTCATCATCATTACTGACCAGAAGCTCAAGCCACACAATGCTGTATCTTCAGGAGCAGGTCAGAGCAGAGTATACTGCAGGGAATGACCCACCCAACATCACATGACTTTTCCAATGTCCACAAGGTACGTCAGGAATCTCAGTGGAATATTCTAATCATAGAGTCATAGAGTGGTACAGTGTGGAAACAGGCCCCTCGGCCCAACTTGCCCATATCCACCTACATGTACCATCTACATTAGTCCCACTAGGAATATGCGTTTGGCCCATATCCCTCCAAATCTATGTTATCAAAATGTTTCATAAACAATGCGATAGTACCCGTCTCAACTACCTCCTTGATTTTGCCTCAATTAATGCAGTTTCAATCATTCTTAAGCAGCCTGGTCCTGCACTAAACGTTATACACTTTATCATGTATCTGTACACTGTGGACAGTGTGTTCTAGTCAAGTATAGTCTTTTCGCTGACTAGATTGCATGCAATAAAAAGCTTTTCACTATACCTCAGTACACGTGACAATAATAATCTAACCTAAACAACAATACCCTTGATTTACCCCATCCCGCCACTCCCCCTGCCCATAATCAACTAGCCTAAACATTAATTCCCTTCACCGCTGGCACACAGTGGCATCAGGAGGTACTATTTATAAAATGCATTGAGGAACAGATCTGGTGGACACACAGAGTCTCTTGCCCAGAGTGGGGTAATCGAGAACTAGAGGGTATAAGTTTAAGGTGAAGGGGAAAGTAGTTTTATAGGAATTTGAGGGGTAACCTTTTTCATGCAAAGGGTTGTGGGTGTATGGAACGAGCTGCCGGAGGAAATAGTTGAGGCAGGGACTCTCGCAATGTTTAAGAAACAATTAGGCAGGTACATGGGTAGAACGGGTTTAGAGGGATATGGGCCAAACACAGGCATGTGGGACTCGTGTAGATGAGACATATCGGTCAGTGTGGGCAAGTTGGGCCCTGTTTCCACGCTGTATGACTATGACTTATTGCAGTTACTCACCTTGTCCAGTCCAACAGCACTTCTCAACCCCATGACCCCCAATCGCAAGGACAAGGGCTTCAGGTACATGGAAGCACCATCATCTGTAATTTCCTTTCCACTTGCCAACCTCCCAGACAAGGAAGTATATCGTCCTTCACTATTACTGATTTTAAATGCTAGAACTCCACAGAACCAACAGCACTGAGGAAGTACTTTCACCAAGTGGGCTACAGTGTGGTTCACAGTTTTAGCTAACTACCACCATAGAATCATAGTCTTACAACATGGAAACAGGCCCTTTGGCCCAACTTGTCCACACTGGCCAACATGTCCCATCGACACTAGTTCCAACTGCCTATGATTGACCCATATCCCTCTAAACCTGTCCTATCCATGTACCTGTCTAAATGTTTCTTAAACATTGCAATAGTATCTGCCTCAACTATCTCCTCCTGCTGCTCATTCCATACATCCACCACACCATTGTGTGAAAAAATTACCCCTCGGGTTCCTATTAAATCTTCAAGGATAATGCAATAAACTTTTACCTTGTTCGTATATCCTGATCCCAAAGAATGAATAAAAAAAGTGGAAACTCACTCTGTGGTATGTTGAGTTGTATGAACTTGAAATGTAATTGAATTTTAACTTAAGTTTAATTTAAGTCTGAATATGTTCTGATCTGCATTTAAATGATGGATGGGGTTTGCATGTCTTGCACTTTTGTTAAATCTTAGATTTAGATTCTTTCAGTCGTTGTAGTTAAGCCCCAAATGATTGTTTAAACAATGCCCTTTTGGATACAGTTGTTGCTGACAAAAAAAGAGTTGGTTCTTTATTTTAATCCCAGTAACCACAGGCAGGAAAGGATTTCATGCTGGAGACACTGCAGAAAGCAGACTCATTGTCTGTATATTGTGGGGCTATTATACTGTAGCTATTTGACACTGGGCTTAGCTTGGAGCACAGTACAGCTGGTAGTGCTGAGTCAGGGCACCAGCTTTACACTAATTTCTGAAAAGACAAGTAAAAAATACTTATGTGCAACTCTAATTGCTCTACTAATGGCCGAGTTTCGATTTAACTATTTAATCCCATTCCATGCTAACTTAAGTTTAACTGAAAGTGGCGCAGTGATAGAGCTGCCGCTGGAGGCCCGGGTTTGATCCCGACTACGGGTGCTGTCTACACGGAGTTTATACATTCTCCCCGTGACCTGTGTGGATTTTCTCCGAGATCTTTGGTTTCCTCCCAAACTCCAAAGACCTGCAGGGAAGTAGGTTAACTGGCTAGGTGTATGTGTAAATTGTCCCTTGTGTGTGTAGGATAGTGTTAATATGTGGGGATCACTGGTCGGTGCGCCGAATGCTGTTTCCGCACTGTATCTCTGAAACTGAAGGGGAAAAAATTGCTTTCCTCTGGTCACATCTACACAAGGATTCTAGTCAGCAGTAGTTTGGTTTTTAGTTTAGCTTAGAGGTGCAGCGTGGAAACATGCCCTTTGGCCCACCGGGTCCATGCCGACCAGCGATTATCCCATATACTAGTTCTATCCTACAAACTTGGGACAATTTGCAGAAGCCAATTAAACTACAAACCTGCACGTCTTTGGAGTGTGGGAGGAAGAGCACCCAGAGAAAAACTACGCGGTCACCGGGAGAACGTGCAAACTCTGTACAGACAGCATTCTTAGTTAGGATTGAACCCAGGTCTTCAGCGCTGTAAGGCAGTAACTCTACAGCTGCGCCACTGCTGCCCAAATCTTTGGTAAAAAAAGGAGGCAAAGGGCCTGATTCAACGCTGTATCTCTAAACTTAACTAGGATTATTGCCATACATAAGTACAATGAGTTCATAGAACATAGAAACAGCCCACTGAGACTATGTGCAATAGTCACCAGGTTTAGGTGCCATTTTACATTCCCAGCTGCAACTGGCCATAAAAGACTGTTGCAGTTGCTGCCTCCATCTAGTCGATCCTGACCACCGGCACCACCTGTGTGGAGTTTGCACATTTTCCCTGGGACCGCAGAGGTTTCCTTTGGGTGCTCCAGTTTTCTCCTAGATCCCAAAGACTGGCGAGTCTGTAGGTCAATTGGCCTCTAAAATAAGCCATAATGTGCAGGGTGTGGTTGACAAAAAGTGGGATAACATGGAACAACATGGAACAGTGGGCCAAAGTGCCTGTTTCCATGCTGTATCTCTGAACTAAACACTTCAGTAAAATACATCAACACTTTAATTGTAATATTAACTGGACTTCAGATGGTTGGTCGCCAAATACTTTTTCGATCAATTCTGATGTCGATATTTTGTTGAGAAGGAACCCTCACAAGTAGACTTTTTGGTTGATTATATGGAAACTGATAACCTTACCCCAATTGTTTTCTACAATTTCAAAGCTCCTTTCCTCAAATGTGGCTCCAAAGATCAGGTGGAAAAAGAGGTTGAAGGTCAAACAGTCCCGTCTCTCATGGCGCCGTGCCCAGGCTGTGGACTTCAACCATGTGGAGGTCAAACACTTCCTGGATTTTTAAATGAACTTCAATAATAGGTTTGGATTGTTCATCCAGACATACTGCAATCAGTAAAACTGATCTGCCCTTTCAAGTTTGAAATCAAGACATTTATAAATTGGCATTCAGCATGTGAACTTAGAAAAAGGTAAACTTCAAAGTTGTGTTTATCTTGTATCAAATTTGTCAAGATAGGGCAAGAACATAAAACAAGGCTTCTTGGGGTCTTGGGGGGGGGGGGGGGGGGACTAGCTCTACAGTAAATGAGGTTGATTTTCAAATTGGTATTTGGGCCAAAAACTGGTGTTGGGCAACCAAACATTTCTACAGCTTTGATATTAAAAAATAGTCAAACTTCACTGCCAGCTTTCTAGCTGAGCAGCAAGTTGGAAACACATTGCTCTGCTAACACAGTTGATGTACAACTTCTTCCTCTTACACAGTGGAATCCTGGCATCACCTTTAACCATTTACATGATTATCAATCCTTTGCCAGCGCAGTGATAGAAGTACAATCAGACAAATTTTCTTCCCGTTTCATCAGCACTTAATGTGTGGACATGTATGCAGTTTAGAAGCATTAACATAAACATGGGCAGCACAGTGGCACAGCGGTAGAGTTGCTGCCGTACAGCACCAAAGACCCAGGTTCGATCCTGCCAACGGGTGCTGTCTATACGGAGTTTGTACGTTCTCCTCGTGACCTCCGGGGGCTCCGGTTTCCTCCCACACTCCAAAGACGTAAAGGTTTGTAAGTTCAGTATAAGTTGTAAATTGTCCCTTGTGTGTAGGATAGTGCTAGTGTACGAGGATTGGTGGTCAGCATGGACTCAGTGGGCCGAAGGGCCTGTTTCCACTCAGTATCTCTAAAACTCGTGTTATCCAGCTTGGTCAAGTAACTTTTTCTTTGACACAAGTACTGGGTGGCTGGAATATGTTGACATGGGTGGCAATGAAGGCAGAAACTATAGTGCCATTTAAGAGTTTTTTTAGATACTGTAGGTACATGGATATACAGGGACTGGAGTGATATGGAGCACAAACTGGCAGAGGAGATTAGTTTAATTTGGCACGATGTTTGGCCCGGACATTGTGGGCTGAGGAGCTGTTCCTGTGCTGCACTGTTCTATAAATAATTGATTTTCATAACACTTAATTCTTTCTGACCAAAACCACAACAAAGTAGCAAGAACTAGGTTCTGCACAAGTGTTGGATTAAAAGTGAATTAGTAGTTTCAGGAAACCCCACAAGGCGTTGGTACAGATTGAAACTGTGGTCTGACATCTCCTGGGGCTCAGCATGTTCTGAATCTGTAGAACGGATCTGTACTAATTAACTCATTCTAAGATCCAACAATATCTAAGAACTATGCTGGCTTGTAGCTAATTAAACTAAACTATGCTTTACCAATAGTTCTCAGAATCCTTACATGACCTGCAAATATTTACACTTGGAAAGAACAGCCCTCATGCTCACAGGGAAATATTGGGGCCAATCTGTGTCAGGTCTCAATGGTACCACCAGAGAACTTTAACCTGTGCTGAAAATCTGCATCAAAACCAGCTGAAGCAATGACTTTATTGCACTGAAAACCTTATCTAGGCTCCATTTACCTTCACAACAGCAGGGAGAGCTGGTTCTAGTCAAGTTCACAGACTAATCATGGCAGAAACCAGCATCTCAGCTTTCCCTCCAGCTAGGGAGTAAAAGAGATGAATGGATCACGCCACAACGTGGCTGAGGCACTGGATTAAGGCTCCAGTCTCTGCGGAGGCGTGGGTTTGAATCCCACCACTGCCATGGTGTGCAGACTTATTTCTTAGGGCAGCCCGGTGGTGCAGCGGTAGAGTTGTTGCCTTACAGCGCCAGAGACCCGGGGTTCGATCCGGGGTGCTCTGGTTTCCTCCCATACTCCAAAGGCTAGGATAATTGGCTTGGTAAAATTGTAAATTGTCCCTTGAGTGTAGGATAGCATTATCATGCAGAGATCGCTGGTCGGCGCAGACTGGGTGGGTCGAAGAGCCTGTTTCTGTGGCATATCTCTAAACGAAACCATTCTTGGCCAGAGCTCCATCAGATGAAAACCTCACAAAGCTGCCCAGCAGGAAATCCATAAACATGCACGTTAGTCCAGAAAGTGCTAGTGGACATGGTTTATTTTCCCATTGTGAGGAGCAAGATCAAATCAAGGTGAAGCTGATTTGCCATTTTGTTTGGCAGACGACTAGCTAACATGCAGTTTATCGGTCTCATCTTGCCATATGTTTCTCAGTATTATTTTTGTTTAGAAACAGGAAAGACATTCGAGGATTTCTGCAAAACAAAAGCTTAACTCCTTCAGAATATACACAAAAATATTTTTCTTGTTAGTAAGCATTATCACATTTGGCAAGGCATTACATAAAAGCAGTTGAGCAGTTAGGGATTAAGAGGAAAGGGTACATTCAACCACTACTTGTAATGATCAGCACCACAAATCCCAAGAGTCAGTCCCTTATTGTATCGAAGCCCACAGACCTAAATAAAAACTGGAAAGACTGGCTTATGTTAATATTTGGGTAAACCACAGGATTGCGACACACTATTTCATTATTAATCAACGTTGGCAGCTGTGTATCAGCATCATATGCCTCATATCTGGAGTTCTACAAATCTGGTCATTAGACCATGCATTGAGGGACACAGTAGATCTGTTGAAATTTTAACTTCACGGAGGTGGATAGCAAGATTATTCTATTGTTTAAAATATTTGTTTTCCAGAAGAGATCAGCACTAAGAACATGGCACCCTAAACTTTACGTAAAAACAAGACCTGCAGGTGCTGGTTTACACAAAAGCAAATAGGATGCTGCCTGATCACCATGTACTCTAATCTTTATGCTATAGACTTTAAAGATACAGCGTGGAAATAAGCTCTTCAGCCAGCCGAGACGGCGCCAACCAGTGATCACTCTGTACACTAGCACTGTCCTACACACTAGGGTCAATTTATAATTTTACCGAAGCCAATTAACCTACAAATCTGTACATAGATACATAGAAAATAGGTGCAGGAGTAGGCCATTCGGCCCTTCGAGCCTGCACCGCCATTCAATATGATCATGGCTGATCATCCAACTCAGTATCCCTTACCTGCCTTCTCTCCATACCCCCTGATCCCTTTAGCCACAAGGGCCACATCTAACTCCCTCTTAAATATAGCCAATGAACTGGCCTCAACTACCCTCTGTGGCAGAGAGTTCCAGAGATTCACCACTCTCTGTGTGAAAAAGTTTTTTCTCATCTCGGTCTTAAAGGATTTCCCCCTTATCCTTAAGCTGTGACCCCTTGTCCTGGACTTCCCCAACATCGGGAACAATCTTCCTGCATCTAGCCTGTCCAACCCCAAAAGAATTTTGTACGTTTCTATAAGATCCCCTCACAATCTCCTAAATTCTAGCGAGTATAAGCCAAGTCTATCCAGCCTTTCTTCATATGAAAGCCCTGACATCCCAGGAATCAGTCTGGTGAACCTTCTCTGCACTCCCTCTATGGCTATAATGTCCTTCCTCAGATTTGGAGACCAAAACTGTACGCAATACTCCAGGTGTGGTCTCACCAAGACCCTGTACAACTGCAGTAGAACCTCCCTGCTCCTATACTCAAATCCTTTTGCTATGAAAGCTAACATACCATTCGCTTTCCTCACTGCCTGCTGCACCTGCATGCCTACTTTCAATGACTGGTGTACCATGACACCCAGGTCTCGCTGCATCTCCCCTTTTCCTAATCGGCCACCATTTAGATAATAGTCTGCTTTCCTGTTTTTGCCACCAAAGTGGATAACCTCACATTTATCCACATTATACTGCATCTGCCTAACATTTGCCCACTCACCCAGCCTATCCAAGTCACCTTGCAGTCTCCTAGCATCCTCCTCACAGCTAACACTGCCCCCCAGCTTAGTGTCATCCGCAAACTTGGAGATGTTGCCTTCAATTCCCTCATCCAGATCATTAATATAAATTGTAAATAGCTGGGGTCCCAGCACTGAGCCTTGCGGTACCCCACTAGTCACTGCCTGCCATTGTGAAAAGGACCCGTTTACTCCTACTCTTTGCTTCCTGTTTGCCAGCCAGTTCTCTATCCACGTCAATACTGAACCCCCAATACCGTGTGCCTTAAGTTTGTATACTAATCTCTTAAGTGGGACCTTGTCGAAAGCCTTCTGAAAGTCCAGATACAACACATCCACTGGTTCTCCCCTATCCACTCTACTAGTTACATCCTCGAAAAATTCTATAAGATTCGTCAGACATGATTTACCTTTCGTAAATCCATGCTGACTTTGTCCAATGATTTCACCACTTTCCAAATGTGCTGCTATCCCATCTTTAATAACTGACTCTAGCAGTTTCCCCACTACCGATGTTAGACTAACTGGTCTGTAATTCCCCGTTTTCTCTCTCCCTCCCTTCTTAAAAAGTGGGGTTACGTTTGCTACCCTCCAATCCTCAGGAACTACTCCAGAATCTAAAGAGTTTTGAAAAATTATCACTAATGCATCCACTATTTCTGGAGCTACTTCCTTAAGTACTCTGGGATGCAGCCTATCTGGCCCTGGTGATTTATCGGCCTTTAATCCATTCAATTTACCCAACACCACTTCCCGACTAACCTGGATTTCACTCAGTTCCTCCATCTCCTTTGACCCGCGGTCCCCTGCTATTTCCGGCAGATTATTTATGTCTTCCTTAGTGAAGACGGAACCAAAGTAGTTATTCAATTGGTCCGCCATATCCTTGTTCCCCATGATCAATTCACCTGTTTCTGACTGCAAGGGACCTACATTTGTTTTAACTAATCTCTTTCTCTTCACATATCTATAAAAACTTTTGCAGTCAGTTTTTATGTTCCCTGCCAGTTTTCTTTCATAATCTATTTTCCCTTTCCTAATTAAGCCCTTTGTCCTCCTCTGCTGGTCTCTGAATTTCTCCCAGTCCTCTGGTATGCTGCTTTTTCTGGCTAATTTGTACACATCATCTTTTGCTTTGATACTATCCCTGATTTCCCTTGTTATCCACGGATGCACTACCTTCCCTGATTTATTCTTTTGCCAAACTGGGATGAACAATTTTTGTAGTTCATCCATGCAGTCTTTAAATGCCTTCCATTGCATATCCACCGTCAACCCTTTTAGAACTAATTGCCAGTCAATCTTGGCCAATTCACGTCTCATACCCTCAAAGTTACCTTTCTTTAAGTTCAGAACCGTTGTTTCTGAATTAACAATGTCACTCTCCATCCTAATGAAGAACTCAACCATATTATGGTCACTCTTGCCCAAGGGGGCACGCACAACAAGACTGCTAACTAACCCTTCCTCATTACTCAATACCCAGTCTAGAATAGCCTGCTCTCTCGTTGGTTCCTCTACATGTTGGTTTAGATAACTATCCCGCATACATTCCAAGAAATCCTCTTCCTCAGCACCCCTGCCAATTTGATTCACCCAATCTACATGTAGATTGAAGTCACCCATTATAACTGTTTTGCCTTTGTTGCACGCATTTCTAATTTCCTGTTTGATGCCATCCCCAACTTCACTACTACTGCTAGGTGGCCTGTACACAACACCCACCAGCGTTTTCTGCCCTTTAGTGTTTCGCAGCTCTACCCATACCGATTCCACATCCTCCAAGCTAATGTCCTTCCTTTCCACTGCGTTAATCTCCTCTCTAACCAGCAACGCTACCCCACCTCCTTTTCCTTTCTCTCTATCCCTCCTGAATATTGAATATCCCTGGATGTTCAGCTCCCAGCCTTGGTCACTCTGGAGCCATGTCTCCGTGATCCCAACTATATCATAATCATTAATAGCTATCTGCACGTTCAACTCATCCACCTTATTACGAATGCTCCTTGCATTGAGACACAAAGCCTTCAGGCTTGTTTTTACAACGCTCTTACCCCTTATACAATTATGTTGAAAAGTGGCCCTTTTTGATTTTTGCCCTGGATTTGTCTGCCTGCCACTTTTACTTTTCACCTTGCTACCTATTGCTTCCGCCCGCATTTTACACCCCTCTGTTTCTCTGCTCACCCATTTAAGAACCCCACCACCTCTTATTCTCTGTTTATTATTGTTTTCTTCTTTCCCCCCTACATGTTGGGTCTGAGTGCTTTCCTTCTCTGCCTCCTGCCTCACACAGTCTAATAGCTTTCTCTATTTGAGTCCCTCCCCCCAACCATTCTAGTTTAAAGTCTCCCCAGTAGCCTTTGCAGATCTCCCCGCCAGGATATCGGTCCCCCTCAGGTTCAAGTGCAACCCATCCTTTTTGTACAGGTTGCACCTTCCACAAAAGAGGTCCCAATGATCCAGAAATTTGAATCCCTGCCCTCTGCACCAGTCCTTCAGCCACGCATTTATCCTCCACCTTGCTCCATTCCTACTCTCACTGTCGCGTGGCACAGGCAGTAATCCCGAGATTGTTACCTTTGCTGTCCTTCTCTTTAACTCCCCTCCTAACTCCCTAAAATCTCCTTTCAGGACCTCTTCTCTTTTTTTTACCTATGTCATTGGTACCTATATGTACCACAACCTCGGGCTCCTCTCCCTGCCCTTTCAGGATATCTTGGACACGTTGAGACACATCACAGACCCTGGCACCAGGGAGGCAAACTACCATCCGGGTCTCCCGACTGCGTCCACAGAATCGCCTGTTTGACCCCCTAACTATAGAGTCCCCTATTAGTATTGCCCTCCTCTTCTTTTCCTTACCCTTCTGAGCAACAGGACCGGTCTCTGTACGGGAGGCCCGGCCGCTGTCGCTACCCCCAGGTAGGCTGTCCCCCCCAACAGTGCTCAAACAGGAGTACTTATTGTCAAGGTGTACAGCCACCCGGGTACTCTCTAGTCCCTGCCTGTGCCCCTTGCCTCTCCCAACCGTGATCCACTTGCCTGCCTCCTGTGGTCTTGGAGTGACCACCTCCCTGTAACTCCTCTCAATGACTTCCTCGCTCTCCCTGACCAGACGGAGGTCATTGAGCTGCTGCTCCAGGTTCCTAATACAGTCCCTTAGGAGCCCCATCTCGATACACCTGGCGCAGATGTGGACGTCTGGAGTATGGGAGGAAACCTGTGCACCCACAGAAAACCCACGTGGTCACAGGGAGAACGTAAAACTCCGTACAGACATCACCCGTAGTCACAAACCCGGGTCTTTGGCGCCATAAGGCACCAACTCTACCGCGTCACCACTGTGCCGCCCAAATAGCTTGGTTAGAACTTACTACCTACCACATCAATTAAAATGGTTGTTAACGCTGTGCTGTCCACACAGACAGAACAATTTAATCACATTACACGTGTTAAGCATAACTGCAAGATTAAGATAAAACATGCATATTATTTGCTTGCAAGAAGGTACTCCGAGTGTAAGAGTCTTGGTATTTGCATTACTATCAAGGCAGAAAAAGACAGCTCAAATATTGAGGCGCAAATAGTTAAGTTCAGCATAGAGTTTTAGAATAGACCTACAGAATAGGGGGATGGCAATAGATTGACCAAAAACATGGTACAATGTTAATGTCAGCGACGAGGGTTACAGGAAGGAAACCTAATAGTGTTGTAAGTTATGATACTCAAGGACAAAAAGGTCTGTTAAGATAATATCATCAAGCATGCCTGCCTACCTGTGCAAGAGAAGGTTATACCAATTAACTTCCATGGATATGATCAGAATGTAAGGCACCATGGCCAAGAATGCCAGGCACAAGAATGGCAGAGTTTTTGGCAGGGCTCTATGCAGGGTTGTGACCGGAAGGATCATTCCTTCGTGCTGTGTGCCACATTGGTGGGACGTCCAACTTAGATATAAGACTAGAGTGCGGGAGATCAAATACTACTTGGGGAAGAAGACACGAGGTACAAAAGTTGAATATTTTTAGACAATATGATGGAAATTTATTTATCCCAAGAGGGAAATTGGTCTGCCCACAATCATTAAACAAGATACAAGAAACATGAAATTAAAGTGATGAGTGGAAAGTCCAGGATTGGGGATGTGCAAAGATTGGGGAGGGGATTCAGTCTACCCCATGACAGGAGGAGGAGGAGTTGTATAGTTTGATAGCCACATGGAAAAAGTATCTCCTGTGGCTTTCTGTGCTGCATCTTGGTGGAACCAGTCTGTTGCTGATAGTGCTCCTCAGGTTGACCAGTGTGTCATGGAGGGGATGAGCTGTATTGTCCAAGATGTTCCGCAGTTTCAGGAGCATCCTTCCCTCCAAGACTACCTTCAATGAATCCAACTCCTCCCCCAGGACGTAGCCAGCCTTCCTGATGAGCTTGTTAATTGTGTTGGCATCCACGGCATTCGCCCTGCTGCCCCAGCACACGATAGCGAAGATGGCACTGGCCACCACCAATTGATAGAACATCTGCAGCAGCTTACCGAAGATGTTTAATCTTTTATGTCACAACACATTTTAGGTTCAATCCTACTTCAGTGAACAACATAACACCAAGCAAACATACTTGTTATACTTAATGGGTATATATCAATGATTCAGATTTTGCAATTAGCAGTGAATGAAAGGTTCCAACCATTCATCTCACTACCCAAAGCCAAAGACCTGCTTTGGGAGTTGGCATTGGAATGTAATTAGGAATTCACCTTGGCGTAGCAGCCTCTACCAAGGAATCTCTGACATGTGAAGAGGACAATCTGTTGATGTCCTTAACTAAACTAAGCAAATCCACAAGACATTCACTAATTCTTCATTCAGAAGACTTATTACTGGTTTAAATAGCCAATGTAGAATGCAAGAGGCACAGGACATTGAAATCTGAAGGAATGAAGGCACTTTAGAATGAAAATGAAGTTGCGACGTAATCCATTGTCATTTTACTGTGCGGCAGTACTGTCAAAGGGCTGCACAGTGGCGCAGCAGCAGAGTGGCTGCCTTACAGCACCAGAGACCCAGTTTAATCCCAACTATGGGTGCTCTCTATATGGAGTTTTCATATTCTCCCTGTGACTGTGTTGGTTTCCTTCCATATTCCGAAGACGTGCAGGTTTGTAGGTTAATTGACTTCTGTAACTTGGCCCTGGAGTGTAGAATAAAACGTGTACGGGTTGAATGTTAATTGGTGTGGACGCCATGGGCTGAAGGGCCTGTTTCCACACTATATCTCTAAACTAAACTAATTTCACAAGCTTACTTAGGAATACAAATCAAACAAAAGACTTTTGCTTTTAGAAATACCAGTTTTACAGAAATATAGTACAAGCAACCAAAGGAGGGGGGGGGGGGGGGGTTAAGAGGCTATGGAGAAATTTTATCTAAGAAATTGCGAAATTCTACCATTCTCTCCGCCAATGGATTGTGGCTGTGCAGTTGGGTATCATTAAGGCAGAGATGGAAAGATCAAAACAAAACGAGAGAGGTTGAAAATCTGAAGTATTATTGCAGAGATAGAAATAGTAGCTCTCAAGATGGATGTTTGGATTCAAGCTAAGAAAGCCTTAAGTCAGTTGGCAGGAAATTGGACAAAATCAAGGATCAGAAAGAAGCTTATTGAATGAAACAGCAACCGTGACTTTTAAGTTTGGCTTGCCCTATTTGTTTAGGTGTTCACATGTAATGAAAATCCTTCACAATATTCTTGCACTGTAAGGAAGGTAAAGAAACAAATTAGAACTTTAATTCTCAAGCGAATGGAATGGGTGAATACCACACATATAACCTAAATTATATTGACTGATCGATTCCAGGCTACAAATGTTTAACCGAATGGTTCAAAAATGCTGTTTAAATAAATGAAAAATTCAGATGATCTACAATAATTAGGAAAGATTTATTGACCTGTCTTCAAAGAAGCACATTTAGAATAAACAAAAAGAAAAGAAAAATATAACTAAAACTAAATCTGGAACTGTTCAATGCATTTTTGAACATCTGGACCCAACTTGGTTTCACATTAAAATATTTAATTATAACTAAATACATCTGAGTTGAGCCATTGTTTTGTTGAAGGACCTGATCACATATACAATATACAGCTGTCAACAAATCACAGGATTAACTTTTAATTTCAGGTTAATCAGAATGCCTCCTAATTATTACACAAAATTATTTCACAAATACAGTTAGCACATGAATTACCAAACACAGAAATCACTGGTGCATACTCAAGTATCTACCATTCATTTTCAAAATTTCCATTTTTATATTTCAACATGACAAGAAAGATTGCTCAATGAATAGGAGTCAAGCAAGCAATCCTTTTCCCAATGTAAACAGTTTAGCGTGAATGCTGGGGTAATACTAAAATACCACGTGCACAAATAAACGTTCCAAGAACAATTCTGAAAGAATAAGATCAGACAATTGGCTCCAACATTTAAAAAAAAAACATTTTTTAGCTCCCAAGTGCTATTTGGAGTATTTGCTGGAAATAGCACATTGCACTACCATCGATCACAGGAAATCGTTACATGGATTGACAATCTGAAAAGATAATGCTGACTTTCTGATCCATCTGTTCACCTTGACTGCACTGAAATTAAGACACTGCAATTTATAAAGATTTTTTATGCACTCCAAGAGAGAATAGTAACATTGCCAAAAGCTCAGTTAGTTTGCCACACAATATTTGGTAAATCAGGTATCAAAAAAAATAAATCACTACAATTAAGCAGAGAAAATAGCATTGGTGTTGAATGTAGCAAAATCAAATTGCAAATGCTGCAGAGATTACCATAATTAAAATTATTTGTAAGTATAACAAGGATCTGGTGTTTCATCATCTTAATGTTAGATCAAGGAGGTGGTTACAGGTTAGATTGCCAGCAATGCCTTTTAAATAAAAATGACGTGGAATATATCCAGGAAATGCAACACAAGCTTTACAAATGAAAACATTCTTAACTAGAAACAGTGCAGGGAGATGAATGCAATTAGCACTTCATGTATCAGCAGCAGATTGGGATTTCAGAAGATGGGAATATAGTTATCAATCTTGGCCCTGTGCCTCTGTGCAATACACTCTGCAATCCATACAATATTCCTGCATTCCTGTTCTTTAAGCTTCACATATGCATAGAAGACACCGAAGTGGAATTGATTCAGGAATGCCAACTTGTTCAGTTTTACCTGAAAATATACCACAGTTAATGTTAGTCTTGCATAAGAGTTCGAATTCTTGCATTTTGCTCATCCCAAACACTAAAAAAAACAAAAAACAAAATAAACTAGAGGCTAATGATAGCACACCCATTTTTTAATAAAAAAGCACAAGGCTTGACGACATTTCCTCAGAGCTAATGAAAATTTCACAGCACCTCAAAGAAACTAATTTCGATATCTAAATGTTCCAATAACTTCCAAGAATTTTACTTATTCTTCCAGTGACACCATCCAAGATACTTTTTTTTAAAAAAGGCTCATCTAATGAAAACTCCGAACATTTTATACAAAATTGAAGAATTTATCAAATTGTTGCCAATCTCCCCGTTAATAAAAAAGTAAATATTTCATCTAAATGGATCAGTGATGTTCCACTTAATGTGTATGACCAAAGTAACTGCCTGGATAGAGTGGATGTTTCCATAAGTGGAACAGTCTAGGACCAGAGGCCATAGCCTCGGAATAAAAGGACGTACCTTTAGGAAGGAGATGAGAAGGAATTTCTTTAGTCAGAGGGTGGTGAATCTGTGGAATTCATTGCCACAGAAAACTGTGGAGACCAAGACAATGGATATTTTTCAGGCAGAGATTGATAAAATTCTTAAAGAAGGAACTGCAGATGCTGGAAAATCGAAGGTACACAAAAATGCTGGAGAAACTCAGCGGGTGCAGCAGCATCTATGGAGCGAAGGAAATAGGTAACGTTTCGGGCCGAAACCCTTCTTCAGACTGATAGGGGATGGGGAGAAGAAAGGAAAAAAGGAAAAGGAGGAGGAGGAGCCCGAGGGCTGGGGGAGGGGCGGAGACAACCAGATGGCTGATGAAGGGGAGGGGACAGCCAGGGCTAGCAGAATTGGGAGAATTCAACGTTCAGGCCACCAGGATGTAGACTGCCCAAGTGGAATATGAGGTGCATTTCCTCCAATTTACGGTGTTGCTCGCTGTGGCCATGGAGGAGACCCAGGACAGAGAGGTCAGATACGGAATGGGAGGGGGAGTTGAAGTGCTGAGCCACCGGGAGTTCAGGTTGGTTATTGCGGACCGACCGGAGGTGTTCGCTTGGGCAGTCTACATCCTGGTGGCCTGAACGTTGAATTCTCCCAATTCTGCTAGCCCTGGCTGTCCCCTCCCCTTCATCAGCCATCTGGTTGTCTCTGCCCCTCCCCCAGCCCTCGGGCTCCTCCTCCTCCTTTTCCTTTTTTCCTTTCTTCTCCCCACCCCCTATCAGTCTGAAGAAGGGTTTCGGCCCGAAACGTTACCTATTTCCTTCGCTCCATAGATGCTGCTGCACCCGCTGAGTTTCTCCAGCATTTTTGTGTACCTTTGATAAAATTCTTGATTAGTATCGGCGTCAGGGCTAATGGGGAGAAGGCAGGAGAATGGGGTTGAGATCAGTCATGATTGAATGGCGGAGTAGACTTGATGGGCCAAATGACCTAATTCTGCTCCTATCACTGATGAACCTCATTGCTTCCACCGTTAAGTTTATATCAATACTGTGGGGGTGGGTGGGAAAGTGCAATAATAAATTATAATATAATAAAATAATTTTCACTTTCTGGGCGAAGAACTTAAACAAACACCTCATGCAGTCCTCCACTTCTCACTCTAGCACTGATTAATTTAGCATACCTCGTGTTCAAAAAATCTATCCTCAAGTGTTTTGTCTCCAGGATTACTGCCAGCTCCTTCAAACAGTAGTTTGTATTCCTGTGGAAGAGACCACAACAGTGCAGTAGGAATCAATACTTGTCTCCATGAGAAGTAGACAAATAATTTGTCAGGCAACTGGTTATAAAATGTGCACTAATAGTTTTTGTTGAATATTCACTTTATTCAATATCCAAGCCAATTTACACAACTTGGAAGTCAATAATACTTACTTGGATACATGTAACAGTAAAAATCCATTGAACTCAGAACCATTGATTTGCAATATGTCAAAGGATAATGCAGGAGATGAGCAACCTGAATATAATAAATTACTTGTGTTTTAAAACAAAACCACATGCTTTTTTGATGATATTAAAACAAGAAATTAATTGTATTCAAGGATGTAGAAATCAAAATTATATTAAACAGGTATCATGTATGTAATTAGGCAATTATTGTACAATTCTTCACAGCACAACTTCCCCAACAATACTTACTGGATAATAGTCTGCAACAGTCTTCACCTGCTCATAGTCATCAGCTCTAGCTAATTGAGCAAGTCCTTCAGGATATAGTTTTCCGCAATGAGGGAACAGTTTAGCTCGATCTTCTTTAGAAAGTTCGGTCCCAAAAGAGTTTATGGTGATGATGAAAGCACGCCTGTCTGCTTCAAACTAAATGTTGCAGAAAATACATTATTCTACAAGCTGCCCTTTCAACATCATGCTCATTTGGTAATGTAACCCACATTAATAATGACAATAAGATTCCAGCATTGAAATGAATTCGGATTTTACGAATGTGACTACTCAGCACTTCAAATATAACATGCTTTAAAACATTTTTATTGAAATATTTAGTTTTGGTTTGTTACTGTGTTACTTTTGTGCTTGTGTAGGGCATGATTTGCCAGGGTAGCAAATAAAGCAATCATCGCATGCACAAGCACAACAGGTTGTGCAAAAGAGAAAGTAAACAGAACTCAGCAGAGAAAGAGCAGATTTTTAAAAAAGTGCAAGGGCTGCAAATAGGTAGATTGGGAGATCGGGGATACATCCTGAGCATCAGAGTCAAGAGTCTGTTAACGGCAGGCAAGAAACCATTCTTGAATCTGGTGGATATGTGCCTCTAAGCTCTGCCTGATACGACAGGGGAGCAGAGGAATGACCAGGGTGCAAGTGGGCCTTGATAATGCAGGCTGCTTTCCAGGCTGTATAGATGGAGTCAATGGGAGGGAGGCTGGTTTGTGGTCTTGGACAGAGCAGTTGTCATAACAAGCTGTGATACATCCGGATAGGTGGCTTTAAAGGGTGCACCAGTAGAAATTGGTAAGAGTCATGGAAAATATGCCGAATTTCCTTAGTCTTCCAGGGAAAAAGAGGCATTGGTGTGTGTGCTTGCCCAAATTGCTGATGTGGTTAGACCAGGACAGTCTTTTGGTGAGGTTTTACACTGAGGAACTTGAAGCTCTTGATCATAAGTGATAGGAGACGAATTAGGCTACTCGGCCCATCAAGTTTACTCCACCATTCAACCCTGGCTGATCTATCTTCCCCTCTTATCCCCATTCTCCTGCCTTCTCCCCACAACCCCCGACACACATATAAATCAAGAATCTATCTAACTCTGCCATAGAAAAATATCCATTGACTTGGCCTTCCGCCTTTTGTGGCAAAGAATTCCACAGATTCACCACCATCTGACTAAAGGAATTCCTCCTCATCATCTTCCAAAAGGAATGTCCTTTTATTGAGGCAATGACCTCTGGTCCTAGACTCTCCCACTCGTGGAAACATCCTTTCCACATCCACTCTATCCAGGCCTCTGAAGTGGATCATCTCCACTTCAGCAACATTGATAAATACTAGGGAGTGTATTCCACCTACTTCCTAAAGTCCATGGCCAGTTACTTTGTTTTGCTGACATTGATAGAGAGGCTGTTGTCTTTGCATCATGCTACCAAGCACTCTCTCTCCTGCATGTACTCAATCTCATTCATATTTGAGATTCAGTCCACTGTGGTCATGTCATCTACAAACTTGTAAATGTAGCTGGAGCAGATTTTGGATGCACAATAGTGAGTATACAGGGAGTATAGCAAGGATCCAAGAAAGCAGCCCTGCAGGGTATCGGTGTTGAGAATTATCACGGAGAATGTTTTGTTGCCTATCCTTGCTGATAATGGTCTATGGACCAGGAAGTCAAGTTGCAGATGAGGGTGCGTAGTCCTAGGTCCAGTCATTTGGAGGTGCGTTTGGCTGGAATTATGAAGTTGAAAGCACAGGTATAACCAATAAATAGGAGTCTGATATGTATCCATGTTATCATGATAAAGCCATGGAGTCAGAGCACAGAAACAGACCCTTTGGCCTGATGCATCCATGCCAATCAAGATGTCCTATGCAAAATAGTCAGTTTCCCTGCATTTGACCCATACCCCGCTAAACCTTTCCCATGTATGTACCACCTATTTTAGTATCATCTCTGCAGACTTGCTAATCGTGCCATGTACATTCTCATGCAAATCAATGATATAGAAAACAGCAATGGACCAGCACTGAGACACACCACTGACCACATGCACCAGTCTGAATAACAACCTTCCACCAAAATCTGCTTCCTACCATTAAGTCAACTCTGTATCTAGTTAGCCAGCACCCCGTATCCCATGCAATGTTCCAGGGATGAGCGTAGGGCCAAGGAGATGGCATCTGTCCTGGACCTGCTGCGGATGCAAGGGAATTGCAGTGGATTTGGGCTGAATGGAGGCTGGAGTTGATGCTTCCTATGACGAACCTTACAAAGCACTTCACAATGTCACATGTCAAGGCACTGGATGGTAGTCATTAAGGGATGCTGCCATGTTTATCTTTGGCACCAGAATGAAAGTGACCTTCTTAAGGAAGATGGAAACCACAGATTGGAGGAGGAAAATATTAAATATGCTCATGGATACTCCTGCCACTTAGTCCATTAGGTTCTGAGCACATGGCTGGAGACACCATCTGAAGCAGGCATCTTCTGTGGGTTCTCTCAGGAAGGCAGATCTTAAATCTGCAGTGACCGAGGGTACCGGTGCCCCCAAGGCTGTCAGAGGCAGGAAACCTTAACCCACTAGCCTTCTGTTCAAAATGGGCCTAAAATTCATTGAACTTTTCGGGGAGGGATGCATAGTTGCCAGTGACACTGCCCACCTTCACTTTGTTGCCCGTTATAGCATGCAAGCCATGCTAAAAACAGACTGGCATCCACATGGTTAGTCTGGGACTCTAGCTTGTCCCAAAGTTTTCTTGGTGTCCCTGATGGCTATGCAAAGATTGGACCTAGATTTCCCGTACAGGTAAGAATCATCTGCTTTGAATGCCACAGACTTGGACTTCATCTGGTAGTGGATCTCACTCCTCATCCCTGGTTTTGGGTTAAAGAATACTCAGATTGCCTTCTTACGCACGCAATCCTCAACACTCTTACTGATAAAGATGGAAATGGAGTACTCATTGAAGTTGGTTGCAGAGTCTTTGAATATGGACCAATCCAGCGACTCAAAGCAGTCAAGAAGGAGTTCATGTTTTTCCAGACCAGCTCCGTACAACTTTCTGTACTGGATCCATATGCTTTAGTTTCTACTTGTAAACTGGGAGTAGGAACACAGTCAGGTGGATATGTTTTAATCAAAATTATGAGGGCTGGTCGGGTTGGGACAACATCAGCAAGGACTGATGATCAGCCAAGAACAATATCAAAATGAGGATTAAAGTTTTCTTAATCAGATAGCCTAACAATCTAAACATTTTCCCAGAAGAGTGCAGTAGAGATTAGTATTCAGCTCTCAGCTAGTCAATTTATATTAGTGGCATAGATAAAGAGATGGGAGGCAACATATCCAAGCTTGCATCAGATAGAAAGCTTAGTTGGAAAATGAGCTCAAGATTAAAAAAAAACTGATGTCAGGTTGAGCAAATAGCAGGAGAAATAAAGTGCGATTAATCTGAAATTTCAACCAACAAATAAAATAACAATATCATTACATATCGTGTTCAGACCTCTGAAAACAAGGTCTGGGTTTATATTGACTGGAAAAAGAGGCTTTAGGAGATGACCTACAATTTTTCATTAAACGTGATATGTTAAATTAATACTGAAAACAAGAAAACATATCAGAAGATTGTGTCAGAATTCTCACCTCCAAAATAGGACACATGGCATCAGCAGTTGTACCTCCCAACATTTTGCAGAACTTGTAAAACGATTCAAGATATGCCTTATGGGTTTGGTGGTAAAGGGGCAAGAAAAGCAACAAAGTTAATTACACAGCAGTAAGCAAACAAAGTTATGCATAATAGCTCAGCGAATTCCACCGCCTTTAAATTGTAGAGCATACGGCACTGGCTAACAAAACTAATGTAATCAGATGGCATGCCATTGAAATGCAAGTCTAACAATGAAAGGTTATTGAAAGGAAACATTGAAAGAACTTGCATAAATCTTTTCAGTTGGCACTCAGTTGTATGCCAAACCACCCAAAATGTAATATGATTGGCACCAACAAAGCTGGTACAGAGCTTTGGTTTGATATTTATGGGAATGTTGTTCATGTTGTTTTTAGTTCTACAATGTACAATAGGGAATTTACTGGCTTTGTTGCATCAACCTATGCATGTTAACTAGGGCTGTCCAAGATGAGGACATGTGGCATTTCTTAGCGTTGGCATCTTTTGCGGTCGTGGAGTGAAGTTCATTTCAATTTTCAGAAGCACAAGCAATTTTGACTTTACCTTGTACAGCGTATTACGAATAATTTCAATATTCATTTCATCAAGGTCCTGTTCTGATATACAGTCCTGGAAAAATGCAGCTGAAATGAAGACAAAGACCTCATTGCACTCATCATTTTGTATTTCAAGCAGAGGTTCAAAACCAAATGAGTTTACTTTAAAAAAAATCAAGGACCGTTCTACAGCTATATAATGTTTATGCTTCAAAATACACAGGACCACTAACTCAATACGTAAGTTCAAATGTGGAAGTAAGAAAATTTAATTTAAAGGGTATCCTATGGATAACATAGAACACAGCACAAGGACAGGGTCTATAGCCCATGCTGAGCATGATGCCAAGTCAAACCAATGTCCTCTGCCTGCATGTGATCCATATCCCATCATTCTTTGCATATCCATGTTCCTATCCAAAAGTATATTAAGTATCCCACTTGTATTCCTGTGCCTTTCCCGGCTGGAATACATTTAGAAAAGACCTCTGGTTAAAGGCAAATGGAAGATCTGTACCAAAACTGGATAATAACGGGTACCCTAACATAATAGTCAAAGGTTAGTTAGGTTTCAAAAATATTCAGGGTTCCAAAGTTTATTTTTTATTTTTTAATCTAGCATGATTTAAACATCAGCTTGGTAATATAATGGATATCACAGTCACGGTGGCGCAGCAGTAGAGTTGCTGCCTTACAGTGAAAGCAGCGCCGGAGACCCGGGTTCGATCCCGATTACGGGTGCTGTCTGTGCAGAGTTTTACGTTCTCCCCGTGACCTGCGTGGATTTTCTCTGAGATCTTCAGTTTCCTCCCACATTCCAAAGACGTAGGTTAATTGGCTTGATAAATGTAAAAAAATTGTCCAGTATAAAATTGTCCAACTTCCAATATAGTCCATGGTGGACTATTCGGAAATGATGACCACAAGGTACCTGGCAGTTTGCCAAGAAAAAACAGGCATTTGATGCTGCAGCGGCATGGATTGTAAAACAAAACTATAAACTTGCATATCTTCTGGACTGTCAGTATGTCAACAAAAGATTTAATGAAATAAATTATCGAGGACGTTGAACCTAGCCAAGGATTTGTGCAGCACTGTTTTAATAGATTCTAATTCACACAAATAGGATCCTTAAATATTCTCACATTGTCAACAATATTCAATTGCTTTTAACAAAACAGCTTTTATTTTCCTGCAGAATTTTTTTTTTTTTTTTTAAGTATCTCAGTTTTGATCATTTATACCTTAATCTCAGTTTTACTCTTGAAGGATAAAGACTAGCTGTATTCCAGTTGCAGAGAACACTGGAACTTGGAGAATTCCTTTGTACAGCATTCTATACTCTCAATTTCTTTTTTTTTCTTTTTTTAAGTCAACTCACTAACATACTGCAATTTAAATTCAAAAGTAATTTCCAATCTGCACTGCCCACCTGTATACCCGACCAGTAAAAATTGTGTCAATGGAAATTTTACTTTACTTCTCTGTAATGCTGCCTAACTCGCACAATATTTCCAGCAGTATTACTTTCAAAATCTAAATTTGTTTTAATTAGAAAAGATACCCATTAACATCTAATTAACACGCAAGGACTACAGCCACCTTTCTAGTTTATGCAAGGTAAAAGAGGAATGAATGGGTAGCATAGCTGTCAGTCCCAGGGTAGTCTTCCATTTTACGCAGTTTGTCCAAATAGGAAAGCCAAGCCTGCTATCATACGTGTTCCTCAACTTTTTGCAGAATCAATACTCTAGAATAGAATAGAATAGAATGCCTTTTATTGTCATTCAGACAAGGTTTGAACAAAATTTCATTCCTGCAGTTATGACATTACAAAAAAACCAAGACACACACTTAACACAATTTACACAAACACCCATCACAGTGAATCTCCAACACCTCCTCACTGTGATGGTAGGCAAAAGTCTTATCTCTTCCCTTTGTTCTTCTCTCATGGTCCAGCAGTCCAACTGCAGCGTCGAGGCGACTGGGGCTCACGATGTTAAAGCCCCCGGCGGGCGATGGTAAGTCCTGCGGCCGTTTAAGCCGCGCCGGGCGATGTTAGGCCCCGCTCCGAGTCATTTAAACCCCGCGATTCCGGCGGGAGAAGTTGCCGTTGCGGGAGCTCCGAAAAGCGGTTTCCCACCAGGGACCTGTGAGCTCCCGATGTTCCTGTCCACCGTGTCTGCGGCCGGAGCCTCTGAAGCTCCGAAGTCGGGTTGCAGCCGCGCGCCACCACATGTCTCCCCGCTCCGAAGTCGGCCAGCTCCGCGATGGCGAGTCCACAGGCGCCGCGACTGGAGCCCCCAGGTTGTTTCCGGTTGGAGGCCGCCGCTGGCTCCACGATGTTAGGCCCAACGACACCGGACACTCGACAGGGAAAAAGTCGGGTCCCCGTACAGGGAAGAAATTAAACGGTTTCCCCCACCCACCCACAGCTAAAAAATAATAAGAATCAAGCCAAAAACATACATCTAACGGGACAAAAATTAAAAAAAAGACAGATGGACTGCAGTCGAGCCGCTGCCTTTAGGCGCCGCCACACTCTATAATTCCAAGAAAGGTTATTAGACATTTAGGAAATACAACAGCATTTCTCCTATTCAAATAACCTACATAAAATATAAGACTATGCAAAGACCAACAACCATGTTATGTTTTAGGTTGGCTGACTTTTAAATGCAGCTCTTATCGTGAGCAATCATCCTATTCTGGTCTCCAAGAATCAACTCTTTCCTGAGCCCAGTCTCTCAAAATGGAGTAAAAATTGTATGTAACAAACTAAATAGGACCCGGTTTCATCTTGAAGTTCCAACTCAAGGAAGAATTTAAATCTTTATCTTCACGGACAAACTCTGAATCATGAGCAAAACTTTAATAACAAAAGATGCTTGGATGAATCATGTTACAAATGTACATCTTTCATTAGAACACAACTCTTTAATGCTCGCCGACGCATACCTTACCTAAAGGAGTATCAACCAAGATGGCATTGTAAAGTTCTGCTGGTGTTTGAGCAATATTTACAGCCTCCATTTGTTCAAAGCTGCCTAAGGGATGGCACTTTGGAACTAGTTCAGAAATGGATCGCTGGTGTAACGTTCCAGTGATCAGGAGAATTACGTTATCGATCATGTAGCTGTACCTACACAAAATAAAATTGCCTATTAATGTTTAGCTTTACATGACAATTGCAAATATTAGAGCATACCATTATATTGAAGAAACAACCAAACGCAGAATCTCACATTTAGAAAGTGCCTTTAACAGCAAAATTTCATGGCACAAAAATAGTAAATGTTAAAAAATACTCAGGAGATCAGGCAGTATCTGGAGAGAGAAGCATTTTATATTTCTGGTTGATGGCTTTCTTCAAAACTGGAAAAGAATTAAGATAATTTTCAGACAAGAGAGTCAAGAGTCGAGGGTGTTTTATTGTCATATGTTCCAAAACGGAACAATGAAATTCTTACTTGCAGCAGCACAACAGATATGTAAGCACAGTACTCTAAATACTGTATGTACTGTTAACATTTACGGTTTCAAGTCTCCCACACCTTCTTCCCGATGGCAGGAATAAAATGAGGGTGTGGCCAGAGTGTGTGTCGGGGATGATACTTTTTGAGGCAGCAACTCCTGTAATGGTGGGGAAAGATGAGAGGTGGAGAAGGAAGGGAATGATGGAGAAAACAAAGGGATATGATAGGATGGAAACCAAGATGTGGCACAAAGAAGTGATGACCGACCGGGGGGGAGGGTGGGGGGGGGGGGGGGGGGTTGAGGGGGAGAAAAAGGGCTGCTGATCCATCTGGAGTGGTGGCGAACAGAGAGGCAGCACAGAGAAGGAGAGCCGCTACCTCAGTGTCAGCTCAATCCTGATCTTGGATGCTGTGTGAAGCCTACAAGCTCTCCTTGTGACCGCCTGAGTTTTCTCAGGGTGCATTGGCTTCCTCCCACATCCCAAATACATGTAGGTTTTGTAATTCAATTGTCCAGTGTACATTGTCCTAGTGTGTGGGTAATTGACAGAATCTGGAGAGAGTTGAAGAGAATGTGGGAGAATAAATGGGATTAATGCAGGATTTGTACAAGTAGCTGGCTGATGCTTTGGGTCAGGTCGGGGGGGGGGGGGGTCCCCCCGCCACGGGTACCATGTAATCCCGTGCTACCTGCTGCATGGTCGGATAGTCGGCGACTAAACCGTCTCCCCCACCAGGTTTGCCAGGTGAAGAGGGTGCTGTGGACCCCCAGCAGGACCAAAAACAAGACCTGTCAAAGGGCAGATGAGCTTCTAGCGAGCCAACGCCCATCCACACTTCAGTAGAAGTTGCGATCACTGTCGTACATAGCATTGTAAGGCACCGTGCCCGTTGATGTTTTCAACGATGATGATGATGATGATGATCAGTGTAAACTTACTGGACTCATGAGAACGAGCTAGGGATTGAAAAGTAAATTCTTGCACATACTGGAAATCTGAAACAGATAGTGCTGGTAAAACTCAGCAGGCCAGGCAGCACCCACGGAATAGGAAATAGGCGTGCTCCAAGCGATTACTCCATCCACTGGGAGAGGTAAATGGCCCAAAATATTAACCGTGCGCCTACACTCCACATGTCAGAACATGTAAACTCCATACAGATTGCAGACGAGGTCAGGATTGAACCAGAGTCTATGGTGCTGTGAGACAGCAGCTTTTCCAGCTGTACCACTGTGCCAGATTTAGTGCATAGTTCTGGTGCAAGAGTTGGAAATGCTTGCTTATGGGTCAGGAAGGAGGTCAGCATCCTGAATTATTATTGGCTCATCCTGGGTATAACCCAGCATTCTGGGTGATTGGCTCTATTTCTCCCTGTGTGTATGCTGCTGGTCTAGTTTTCACCTTTTGTTTCAGATTTCTTGTTTTTGCAGTCTCTGGCCTGTTCTGGTGCAACTCTGTTGTTCTCACTTCACAGACATTGTTGACCTGTGAAATTTTCCAGATTTTCTCCTTTGCTTCAAGACTTCCAGCAAATGTTGATTTGAATCTCAGTTCTAGCAGCTTTTTTCCCTCACCTATTTATACCTCCTCCAGACTAATTAACTGCTATTAACAAATGTTCACCATTTTCTCCTCATCAATACCAATCCTAATCAGCCTTTGCCTACATCTTATTATAGGCATTCCCTTTGACACCCCCTTCCCCATTTTCTTTTTTTCCCTCCAGAGTTTTGAGGAACAGTAAACAAAATGTGATTTTTTTCTTCTCACACATAAGTCCACAAGTCATAGGAATAGAATTAGGCCATTCGGCCCATCAGGTCTACTCTGCCATTCAATCCTGGCTGACATCACAGGTGTTTCCTGACCTGCTGGCTATTTCTAGCATTCTCGGTTCATATTTCACATTTCTAGTATCTGCAGCTTTTTTGCTTGCTTTTTATAATCATGATGGCACTTCACCCGAAAGGCAAGAGGCTTTAGCACAGTAGGAAAACAAACAGGTGAGCTTTATTCTGGGGGAGGTGAAAGAAGGTGCTAAGAAGAGAGAATAAGGGAGATTAAGGTTTTTGAAAATGGAGGGAGCTATAACATTTTGATGCTGCAGAATAAATAAAGGTTTGACGTTTGAAAGCCATCCCAATGATACAGGAACTCAAGGGCATGATAGATCACAAAAGCAAAAAAATCAAAAAAGCTGGAAGAGGTGCAGTGGCATAGCGATAGAGTTGCTGCCTTACAGCACCAGAGACCTGGGTTCGATCCTGACTATGGGTGCTGTCTGTACCGAGTTTGTACATTCTCCCTATGACCATGTGGGTTTTCTCCGGATGCTCCAGTTTCCTCCCACACTCCAACTAATTGGCTTTGGTTAAATTGCAAAATTGTCCCTAGTGTGTGCGATAGGGTTAATGTACGGGGTGATCGCTAGTTGAGCTGAAGGGCCCGTTTCCGTGCTGCATCTCTAAAGTTTAAAGGTTTCGTAAGTGAGCACCACTCAAAGGATCAAAGGATACAAAGGACATTTATTATCACATACACCAACTGGTGTAGTGAAATATGACTTTCCATTGCAGCACACGAATAAAGACAAGACACAACATTAAAGAATTTAACAAATAAACATAAAAACATCCCCCCACAATGGTTCCCACCATGAGGGAAGGCAGCAAAGTCCAGTCCTATCCCCTGTTCACCCATAGTCGGGCCTATTGAGGCCTCCGCAGTCGCCGCTATGGCAGCCCGATGCTTCAGGCTCTCTCGTCGGATGATGGAGCTCCGGCGTCGGGAGAACACTCTCAGCGGCTCGGAGTATCTGGAACGGCCGCTTCCTCCCCAGAGACCGCGGTACCCGAAGTCCACGGGCCGCGCTTGTCGAAGCTCCACTACTGGCGATCTCAGCGAGAGATCGCAGGCTCCGCGGCGTTCAAAGTTCAGCGCCACCCGCGGCTGGAAGCTCCACAGACCGCAGCTCTGCGATGTTGGAGTCAGCGGTCTCAGCACTCCGGAGCTTCCCACACGGCGACCCGGGTAAGGCATCGCCCGCTCCGCGATGGTGCTTCTGCGCTGCGCCGCCGCCGAAGGTGAAGTTCTGGCCGGTCCCTGCAGGAAAACGCCGCTTCAGTCTCGTTGGTAGGCCGCGAGGAAGGTGCGAAGATACGGCTCGGAGAAAAGCCACATCTCAGACCAGGTAGGGACTGAGAAAAATAGTTTCCCCCTTCACCCCCCCCACATCAAAAGACTAGGAGACGTCCAAAACAAACACTTAACTCACTAAAAAAATTTTTTTAAAGGGTGAAAGGACTAACAGCTGCTGGCAGGGCAGCCATACTCGACAGCGCCCCCTTTGTGCCCCTTTTCAGCGGGCACAAGGCACAAACAGTACATTTCTGAAAAGGAGGTATAGTGAAGGCCTACAAAAGGCAAGAAAGAAAATGAGAATATTTTGAATTCTTAAAGGCAAATCTGTTTCTATTAGTTCCATCAGTATAATATTCAATTACACAATTCTGCTGGCAATAAAGAAAATCTTACAATCTGAGGTGTAGACTAGACTATTTATGTGTCTGCAGTGTTTAAAACTACCACAGTTGTTGACAGTCGCCTTCTCCATTACAGTTAATCAGAAGCAACTTGAGTTATTCCCAAGTTGCTTCTTGCCCATTGTTTTTTTTGTTTTTGTTTTTTAACAGCCCACCCTAAAAGTAACACAATGTTTTGATAAAAAATATCACTTCAACTAAAAATTATCAGACTTCAAAAGTTATGAGTAGCTTCAAAAGCTGCAGGAGTGCTTACGGCAAATACCATCTTCTTTGGCACACAACACTACCAACATTTTAAATGTATTTTTGCTTAAATACAAAAAAGATTTGAGGTATGAAATTAAAAGGCTGACAATAGACAATAGGTGCAGGAGTAGGTCATTCGGCCCTTCGAGCCAGCACCACCATTCAATGTGATCAAGGCTGATCATCCCCAATCAGTACCACGTTCCTGCCTTCTCCTCATATCCCCTGACTCCACTATCTTTAAGAGCCCTATCTAGCTCTCTTGAAAGTATCCAGGGAACCGGTCTCCATAGCCCTCTGAGGCTGAGAATTCTACAGACTCACAACTGTGAGAAAAAGTGTTTCCTCGTCTCCGTTCTAAACGGCTTACCCCTTATTCTTAAACTGTGGCCCCTGGTTCAGGACTCCCCCAACATCAGGAACATGTTTCCTGCCTCTAGCGTGTCCAAACCCTTAATAATCTTATATGTTTTATTAAGATCCCCTCTCAACCTTCTAAACTCCAGAGTATACAAGCCCAGCCGCTCCATTCTCTCAGCATATGACAGTCCCGCCATCCCGGGAATTAACCTCGTAAACCTACGCTGCACTCCCTCAATAACAAGAATGTCCTTCCTCAAATTAGGGGACCAAAACTGCACACAATATTCCAGGTGTGGTCTCACTAGGGCCCGATACAACTGCAGAAGGACCTCTTTGCTCCTATACTCAACTCCTCTTGTTATAAAGGCCAACATGCCATTCGCTTTCTTCACTGCCTGCTGTACCTGCATGCTTACTTTCATTGACTGATGAACAAGGGCCCCCAGATCCCGTTGTACTTCCCCTTTTCCCAAATTGACACCATTTAGATATTAATCTGCCTTCCTGTTTTTGCTACCAAAGTGGATAACCTCACATTTATCCACATTAAACTGCATCTGCCATGCATCTGCCCTCTCACCCAACCTGTCCAAGTCACCCTGCATTCTCATAGCATCCTCCTCACAGTTCACACTGCCACCCAGCTTTGTGCCATCTGCAAATTTGCTAATGTTACTTTGAATCCCTTCATCTAAATCATTGATGTATATTGTAAATTGCTGCGGTCCCAGAACCGAGCCTTGCGGTACCCCACTAGTCACTGCCTGCCATTCTGAAAGGGACCCGTTAATCCCTACTCTTTGTTTCCTGTCTGCCAACCAATTTTCTATCCATGTCAGCACTCTACCCCCAATTCCATGTGCCCTAATTTTGACCACTAATCTCCTATGTGGGAACCTTATCAAATGCTTTCTGAAAGTCCAGGTACACTACATCCACTGGCTCTCCCTTGTTCATTTTCCTAGATACATATTCAAAAAATTCCAGAAGATTAGTCAAGCATGATTTCCCCTTCGTAAATCCATGCTGATTCGGACCGATTCTGTTACTGCTATCCAAATGTGCCGCTATTTCATCTTTTATAATTGACTCCAGCATCTTCCCCACCACCGATGTCAGGCTAACTGGTCTATAATTCCCTGTTTTCTCTCTCCTGCCTTTCTTAAAAAGTGGTAGTGCTGGTATTGCTCAGGTCAGGCATCATTTGTGGAGAGAACACCAGTTTAATATTTCACATCAATGATCATTCACTAGATGTAATGAAATTGCATTCATCAATTGAAGTCGACAACCTTTCATTATTTTTGGTAGAAGGTCATTGACAGGAAATGTTAAATGCTGCAGTCAAGCGTATTTAGTAGCCATGTGTATCAACAGAACATTGCAATTCTCACTTGCAGCAGGTAACAGGCCCGTAAACACAGTGCACATAGATAATATAACAACAATTCAACGTTAACAACCCCAAATACTAGTGCAAAAAAACAACCAAATCCTCTGTAACCAAAGACAACCCGTAGTTCTTAGTTGAGGTTTGTGCAGTGTTCAAGAGTGTGTTGGTCTCGAGCTAGAGCCCCAAGAGCTCCTTTGTTCTTCCCTTACAATTTATGACTCACGTGATAAAGTCCAGAAAGCTAGCCAGTGGCTCGTATGCATTGTTCCTCATGTGCCTGAATTCAACCACCATCTTCTCCTTCAATTTGTCATCAATTACTGACACGGTGAGTGGGGAGGCCTCGTTTGCCAGGAAATTGCCATAGTCCGTGCTCTGAAGATGGAGCTTCAGATCTGAAAGATACAAGTTGAGATGCAAGCATAATGAAACTAATAGTTCTAGCCAAGCTTTTCCACTCAAAACATAGCTTACAAACTATACATTTAATGAATCAGGGCACAGTACAATGTGTTCCCCACCAACCTCCCCCACCCATCACCCAATGTTTGCAAGTGGGCTTTCACATAAATATTACAAACAAAGGTACACAAAAATGCAGGAGAAACTCAGCGGTGGAGCAGCATCTATGGAGCGAAGGAGATAGGCAACGTTTCGGGGCCAACACCCTTTTCAGTCTGAAGAAGGGTTTCGGCTCAAAACGTTGCCTATCTCCTTCGCTCCATAGATGCTGCTCCACCCGCTGAGTTTCTCCAGCATTTTTGTGTACCTTCGATTTTCCAGCATCTGCAGTTCCTTCTTTAACAAAATATTACAAGCAACTTCACTTTGCTCCTATATCAAACATCAAGACAAACTATTTGCAAAACCTGACTTGTATTCTCCATGATTACACAATTCAAAGATTACACAATTCATCACGTGGGCAATTTTCCCGTTGGTTCAAACTTTGGCTTTGGGTTACAATTTCTTATTCTTTCATTTGGTATGTGCAGAAATGCCTGCAATTACTGCTCGACAGGTGGTGGTGTTTGTAAGTCAGTTGTTTTTAATGCAGCAAATAGCACAGTGAAAACGCTCCGTAGAGTGCTGTTTGGGAGGCAGTTCTAGGATGTTGACGCTAAGCTGCAGGAATGGTGGTATGCAACTTTAAACCAAGTACAAACGGTAGATTTCACAAGGTGTCCTTGCCCTTGGTGATGTAGCCTCAACTCAATGAGGTATAGTCGAAGAACCCTCAGGAAGTCCTTGCAGTGTACCAGTACACGCCTACAGCAGCCTTTAATGGGAGAGAACTGACATAGACAACATTCCTGAGAAATGATCCGGTGAGGTTGTAAGTGCAAATACATCCTCACGCTTGTCAAATCTTCTGCAATAAAGGCCAGCCTTCCAATGACCAACTTATGATCAGCAATCTGGTTGGTTGCAGTACATCAAATGTCACCGTAGTATTATTGAAATACAAGAGTTTCTTTACATCATCCCTTCAGAATTTCAGATCCCTGTCAAAATATTCTTCAACTTCTACAGTACTTTATTAGCCAAATATGTTTTGCTATATACGAGGAATCCTCTAGTTAATCGACATTGATTGATGCTGATGATAGCAAAGCATTATCTAGATCTCAAATTGTATGCAACTCCATTAAATATCCTGTCAGCATCCAAACCACCACAGTCCAGTCAATTTTCAGGATTTAAAATTGTCCATCCTGGCGACATTATGTAACATTTCCCCGGCAACCACTTGTAAAGCCTGCAACATGATGATTGGCATTAGCTGCTGCACTGTTGTCCAATTTGCTTGTGAAACACCATGGCTTCACCGACTTCTATCTAACCAATGCAGTGACGGAAATCGCTATCAAAATATGGAGGGGACCGGGGGACAGAGGGGACACAATTTCTTGGCAGCCATGCACGCATGCGCACACTCACACACGCGAGGCTTCAAAGGCTTTTGCCGTGGGCCCTGTGAACGGTAATTACAGCTCAATCCAGCGCTAAATGCAGCTCAACTCTGCCTGTCTCGCCGGGTTAACCTACAGCCCTACCTGGACTGACGGAATACCAGTCCAGAGCCGTGGAGCTAGCGCTGCTTCTCCGCACTGGCTGTAAGCCTGGGCCATATTTCCCTCAAGTCCAGGCAGGGCTGTAGGTTAACCCAGCGGGAGAGGCAGAGTTCAGCTGGGTTTAGCGCTGCTTCTCTGCGCTGGCTGTGGGCCTGGGGGCACCGCGTCCATCTGACTCCCGACGTCTCTGGCCACCCCCGGGTGTGGGGGCACTCGGGTGAGGACGGGGATGGTCCAGTGGCGGTTCGGCAGCAATTGCAGCGCCGGAGAGCCTGCTGAGATCGATCCTGGCTGCGGATGAGGTGCACGTTTGTGTCCAGGGCTACCGTTGTGACCCTATGACCTGGGCACGTCTCCCTCCTCCAATCACCGCACTCTATCCTCAGTCCCACCCCCTACTTCCGCCTCTAACCGACACCTCCCTTCTCCAATCATCGTGCTGAATCATCATGTCCCGCCCCCATTGCCTGCTGACCGATGTCTCTCGTCCAATCGGCGCCCTCGATCAGCAGTCCCACCCCCACTGTCTCACGGAAATCGGAGATTTCACCGGGTTTTCAAAATTCGGATTACAAAAAAATGGGGGGGGGGGGATCGCCCCCCCACCTCTCAAAACAGAGGGGGGACGTGTGTGTCCCTGCCTCCCCGGGATTTCCGCCACTGAACCAATGGGTCTGTGGACGTGCACACAAGGTCCCCATTCAAAACTTCTGTAGTCCAGCAATAACTTGCAATAAAAAGGCCATGGGGCTACTACTACCTACTGAAGTATTTATCTTCAGTTAGGAAACCCATGAGTCGAAGAAAATGTTTGGACTTGGCACAAACAGGCACTGAAACAAAAAACAAAACAAAAAAATCTATACTGCAGATGCGGAAATTCAGAAATAAAAATAAAGCTGTTCCGCAGATCAAACAGCAATTCTGGAAAGATGAAACCATTAATTTTTTAGAAAGATTTTGTCAGAACTGTGCAATATTCACAAACGTACATTGTGTTAACCTTAACCATTTTGACTTTTACTGTAATTCATTTAGTTCAAACAGCAGCTTGAATGCAAAATCTGATTCTTACAATTAAGTAGGATGCATGCAAAACATGGTTTTCTCATTAGATTACATTCATTACATTTAAGAAAAATTATTGCATGTTCTACAAACCAATGTATCTAGTTTCAACATGTATTATCAGTTGTGCTTATTACCCACAAACATTGTTTTAAATAACATAATTTAAAGTATACATTTCAATTAGAATCCAAAAATGTAAAATTTACAAATCTTTATTCCACTGAAATTTAAACCCCTTGAGAAATCAAGCATTTTACATTATGTGAAGTATTTGGTATACTGATCAAATATCACCAGATGTTTTAGTTACAGAACTAAAACCTAAAACTAACTCAATGCAGAGGATTGTTATAGTTATCAACTTGTAAGCACGGAAACATAACCTTTGGCCTACTGAGTCAACAGTAACTATCAAACGCCCATTTACACGTTTATTCTCCTCACAATTCTCATCAAATCTCTTCATTCTATCGTTCACCTGCACATCAAAAGCAATTTACAGTGGCTAATAAACTTACCATCGCATGTCTTTGGATGTAGAAGGAAAACCACACAAGTCACTGGGAGAGTGAAGTCACTGACTTCACAAATTCAACGAGATTCCTCAACAAGAACTCAAGCAAGGACTGCCCATTTAATTAAACCTCAAGCAGACCTTCATTCATTATAGTGCTGAACACTTGCACTCACCCCACCATGGCCTTTTGGATGTCCCGGTTGTTAACCATTAACTCCCCTTCCCATTCCCACATAGACCTCTCTGTCCTGTGCCTCCTCCATTGTCAGAGTGAGGCCACACACAAACTGGAGGAACACCACTTCATATTCCACTTGGGTAGCTTACAATATGGTATGAACATTGAATCCTACAATTTTAGGTAACCTCTCACTAACATTTCCACCCCCCCAAACCCCTCCCCCTTTCACCACCACAGCCACCCCCCTTTTACCCCTACCCCATGCCCTACCTGGATTCCCACCAATTGCACCCCTTCACACCCCCCCCCCTTCCTGGCTTGTCTGCGACCTTCAAAACTGACTTAAGGGCCTGTCCCACTTAGCGATTGTTTCGGCGCCTGCCGGCATCATTGACTGACGTATCAGGTCACCGAAAATTTTGCAGCATGATACAGCGTGATGACGTATGATGCGCTGTGTTTTTTCAAGTGAGGCAACCTTTTTTTGTCGCTGTTGGATTTTGAAATGTTCAAAATCTTTTGGCAACACTGATATGATGCCGGCAGTCGCCAAAAAAAATCATGAAGTGGGACAGGCACTTTACACCTTCCATTCTTATCTCTTGTCTTTGTTCTAACCATCTGCCTATCAAATCTCCCCTCGCCTTTGTCACCCCATTACTTGCCACACTTTGTCCTGTCTCTCCCTTTTTTGCAGCTTTCTCTTTCCCTACAATCAGTCTGAAAGAGGGCCTCTGAAATTGATTTTGTCCTTCTCCTCATTGCATAGCACAAAGCACCTTGTGTAACCCTAACCTAAATTTATCGGACAAGTTCCTACCCTAACAAACCCCTTACGGGATTGGGTGAAACATACTCAAAAGGAATTAGAAATACGTTGCCTTTATACTGCCCAATATATTCATGACCACTTCTTCTTATCGAGTCCACACACAAGATTAGAAGTTGTTCAGCCAGAGCTGAACACACTTCTCGGCATCTGCATACAATGGTGTCTGTCTTGCGCTTCTTGTGCTTGATGGTGGAAAGATTGGTGAAAACAGGGCCGCGACGTGAACGCTCTTTCCTTGACCCCTGTTAAGTGTGCAGTGATTGCATTAAGTCAAATCTGTTTCCTAATAAACTTTTTTTGGCATAGATTGATAAAGGTAAATGTAACAGAATCTATATGGAAATTTGGAATAGTTCCGTTGAACTGAAAATTCAGGACAAGGGAAGATGATATGTTAGCAGACCAGTAATTATTTACCCAGTGCAAAACAAATTTGAGAGTTTTAAAGTGCACATCAAGGGTATTTCACAAGACAGTGTTGCTGAAGATTGCTCAAAAATAGCACTGTAATTTTCCAATCATCCTGGTCAGGGAGCGTTTCCGTTGTTTGTTCTTCCCCATCTATTTCTACCCACTTCAGCCCGCTTTTTTATTACTTCATTCACTAAATTTCACCACATGTATCATTACTGGCAAGAGTTGCAGAAATAAAATTTACAATGTTCATAGTTTCAAAATGATAGCTCTCCCACAAAAAGTTTAGATTTATCAGGAAACAATTTAGCCTTCTTACTGGAACTGGAATCAGAACAGCACAAGTTCTTGCAGTCAAAGATTGATAACTTTCACACTGATAAAAAATAAAGAACATTCTAAATTGCTCAATTTGATTGAGTACATAAGTTGGCTTCACCAATTAGAAACCTTATCCATATATAAAGTGTTAACGCTATTTTTGCATGGATGTAGCAATGTTAATGCATTACTATTGCAAATCATGAAAAGGAGGAAATTGTTGCACTAAGAATGAGAAGGTCATTGCAAGCGAGTTTCGTTCACTGCTGCATTGAGTTTCATATGTGGAGATCAATCCAGCCACAACTGTGAAGGGCAGGAAGAGAGAGGTTACTGACACAGTGAGACCAACGAGCTGAAGTGTGCTCATTTCCATGCAAGAAGTAACATGGGTAAAGCTGATGAACTTAGAGGTAGGATCAGGGTATGGAAATATGAAGTTATGGCCATTATGGAGACTTGGTTGTGAGGACACAACTGGCACCTCAACGTTCCAGAGTCTTGATGCTTTAGATATGATAGAGAGGAACATAAATGAGGTGGAGGAGTTGTGTTGCTAATCAGAGATGACATACTGGAGAGTATAGCTCAAAAATAAGAAAGGTGCAATGGGATTGTACCATAGGTCTTCCAAGAGCCGGCGGGGGAAAGAGTGGTTCAAGATGTGGACTCTTACACAATGGCGAGACCAAACATAGACTGAGCGATCGTTTCGCTGAACACCTTCGCTCAATCCGCCTGAACCTACATGGTCCCCGGTTGCTAAATACTTTAATTTTCCTTCCCATTCCCTCAGTCCTTTCTGTCCCAGGTCTCCTCCATTGTCAGAGTGAGGCTAAACACAAATTGGAGGAACAGCATCTCAAATTTCGCCTGAGCAGCTTACAGCCCAGTGGTATGTTGATTTCTCTAACTTCAGGTAGCCCCGGCATTCCTTCTCTCTCTCTCGCTATTCCCCCTTCCCCCCAAGTCACACTAGCTTCTCATTTTCACCCAACAGCTAACATTGACCCATTTCCTTTATCATTACTTTTTTGGCATATCTTCCATTCATTGTTCTTTATCTCTACATCATCGTCTATATCTCTCGTTTCCCTTATCCCTAACCAGTCTGAAGGGTCTCGACCTGAAACGCCACCCATTCATTTTCTCCAGAGATGCTACCTGGGAAAGGTGGTCACAACTCCAGAAATGTTAAGATTCTCATGGATAAGGCTGGACCTTGGGGGGGGGGGGGGGAGAGGAAGGGAGGAAGTACTTGATTGGGACTAGCAGATTACAACATTATTAGGCATGCACTAGGGAGAGTTAACTGGGAGCAGCTGTTATTGGATAAGCCGACATAAGACATGTGGGAATCATTTAATGGCCATCTGATCAGAGTTCAGGGCCAACATGTTCCAGGAAGGAGGGGTAAGGATAAAGGTGAGGGAATCTTGGATGATCAGGGAGGTTGTAAATTTGGTCGGAAAGAAATAGGAAGCATATGTAAGGTTTAGGAAGATGAAATCAGACAGAGCCTTTGAGGAATATAAAGCGAACAGGAAATAACTCAAGCAGGCAATTAGAAAGGTCAAAAGGGATAAAGAAATATCATTGCAAGTTGGATAAAAAAAAAATTCCAAGATTTTTTATATTCAGCAAACAAGAGAATAACTAGAGAGAACGTAGGACCACACAAGAATAAAGGAGGGAATTTTGCTTGGAGGAGGAGGATGGAGGTGAGTTACTAAATGAGTACTTAGCAACTGTATTGTCGAAGGACATGGAAGATGGTGAGATCAGAGCATACGAATATACTGGAGGAGGTCAAGGTGGTAGTGGTGTTGGGTCTCTTCAAAAATATTAAAATGGGTAAATCTCCTGGGCCTGATGAGAGCCATACCAGGTTATTGAAAGCTGCAAGAGAGGCAATTGCATGGGCTTTGATGAAGATCTATGTATCCTCCCTAGCCACAGGTGATATCCTGGAGATTGGAAAGCAGCTAATGCTGTCCCTTGTTTAAGGGAAATAGAGACAATCCAGGAAATTATAGGGCCATGAACCTCACAACAGTGGTAGCTATTGGAGGGGATTTTTGGGGGATAGGGTTTACTTGCATTAAGTAGAGATTGAGATAGAGGAACTATCATTATGGTTTTGCAGCTGGTCACTTGGTACTAACTTTACTGATCTTGTTGAAGAGGTGACAAAGGTGATAAAGGTAGGGCAGTGGAGTTTGTCTGCATGACATTTGATAAAGTCCCTCATGGTAGACTGAGCTAGAAGATGAAGACGGATCCATGGAGACCTTAATCCCAAGATGGCAGCGCTTAATCTCAAGATGGCGGCGGCGTGGGCACTTCTAGAGGAGAAGGGGTCATATGTCAGGATGCTTTTCGTTGATTACAGCTCAGCTTTTAATACAATCATACCCAGCAAGCTGATCACAAAAATGCTAGACCTTGGCCTCAGCAGTCAACTGTGTCGGTGGATATTGGACTTCCTCAGTGAACGCCCACAGACGGTGAGACTTGGACCCTACACCTCGACATCCCTGACATTCAGCACAGGAGCACCACAGGGCTGTGTGCTCAGTCCGCTCCTCTACGCCCTATACACACATGACTGCTTGCCCCATCACCCCGCAAATAGGATCATAAAATTTGCGGACGATACAACCGTGGTGGGACTCATCTCAAATGGGAACGAGGACGCCTATAGAGAGGAGATGCACAGACTTTCTGAGTGGTGTGCTCACAACAATCTCTCTCTGAACACTAAAAAGACAAAGGAGATCATCACTGATTTCAGGCGACATAGAGCGGAGCTCAGGCCACTGGAGATGGGGGCGAGGAGGTGGAGAGGGTGCCTAGTTTTAAATTTCTGGGGATCAACATCAGTGAGGATCTTAAATGGTCTGTGAACTCTGCTGTAGTTGCAAAAAAGGCGCAACAGAGACTTTACTTCCTCAGAACACTGAGGAAGGCCCATCTGTCTGCTAATCTGCTGGAGTCTTTCTACCGCTGTTCGGTAGAAAGCATACTGACTTACTGCATAACTGCCTGGTTTGAGAACTGTTCAGCAGCTGACAGAGCAGCTCTCCAGAGGGCGATAAAAACTGCCCAGGGTATCATTGGACTCCCCCTGCCCCCTCTGGAGGACATTTACCACTCCAGATGCCGCAGCAGGACCTGTAATATCGTGAAAGACATTACACATCCTTGTCACCACCTATTCACACTGCTGCCCTCAGGAAAAAGGTACAGGTCGCTAAAGTCACGCACTGCCAGACTCAAGAACAGCTTTTACCCATCAGCAATCTTGGAACTGAACTCTGTCTCGGGAGCGGATTATGGGGAAGGAGGGGGATGGGAGACAGTGTTAATTTATGTAAATGTGAATCCATGGGTGGGTTTGGGGAGGGAGGGAGTGTAAAAAGTTTGAGTATGTGAATGTTTGAAGTTCTTTTAAATGGAGAGACAGTAATCTCGTTGTATGTGACACATGCAATGACAATAAAGCATTCTGATTCTGAAGTCTGTTCACACGGAGCAGTCTTGCGTTCCTATCGTACAGCTGACAGGAACTTCTGAACATCGGTTCTTGCAGCTGCAACAACTTTTTGGGTGAACTCCGTCTCGCTCCTGAACTAGCCAGAACAGCGGTGCGTACCAAGCCAGCTCGGCCGACTGGAAGCACCCATAGACGGCGACGCAAAGGCACGTGACACCACTTTCAGGTCAGGCGATGCTCGAGCCTACAGTTCATCCAGGGCTAACCTGAAGAGGGGCATCAAGAAGGCCAAGCACAGCTACAAGCTAAGGATCGAGGAGCACTTCAAGAACAACTCTGACACCCGACGCATGTGGCAAGGCATCCAGGCCATCACGGACTATAAACCCACCAACACCACCCCCACATCCAGCAACGCCTCCTTCCTTGAGGAGCTTAACCACTTTTATGGCAGCTTTGACAGGGACAATCAAGAGATGGCCATCAAGACTGTGCTCCCTGCTGATCACCAGCCCCTCACACTCACCCCCAGCGACATTTATGCGGCACTGAGCAGGATTAATGCACGAAAGGCTGTTTGTTGGCCCTGATGGCATCCCCGGGCGTGTCCTCAGAGCCTGTGCTGCGCAGCTGACAGACGTCTGGACTGACATCTTCAACCTGTCACTTGCCCAAGCAGCTGTCCCCTTAAAACCACCTCCATCGTGCCGGTGCCAAAATACTCCACTGCGGCGAGCCTCAACGACTTCCGCCCAGTTGCACTTACTCCCATCATCACTAAGTGCTTCGAGAGGCTGGTCCTGGCACACCTCAAAGGCTGCCTACCTCCCACACTGGACCCCTATCAGTTCGCCTACCGCAAGAACAAGAGTATGGAGGATGCCATCTCCACGGCACTTCACTCCGCCCTCTGCCACCTCAACAATAGAGACACCTACGTGAGAATGCTGTTCATCGACTTTAGCTCAGCAGTCAACACCATTATCCCCTCCAAACTGATCACCAAACTCATCGAACTGGGCATCGACCCCTCCCTCTGCAACTGGATACTGGACTTTCTAACCAACAGACCCCAGTCTGTTAGGTTAGACAACCACACCTCTTCAACCCTCACCCTGAACACCGGCGTTCCACAGGGCTGTGTGCTGAGCCCTCTCCTCCCTTCCCTCTTCACCTACGACTGCACACCTGTACATGGTACTAACATCATCATCAAGTATGCAGATGATACAACGGTGATTGGCCTCATCAGCGATAACGATGAGTCGGCCTATAGAGAGGAGGTCCAGCTCCTAGCAGCATGGTGCGCTGACAACAACCTGGCCCTTAACACCAAGAAGACCAAGGAGCTCATTGTGGACTACAGAAGGTCTAGGTATGGCACGCACACCCTCATCCATATTAACGGGACGGAGGTGGAGCATGTTTCCAGCTTCAGGTTTCTGGGGGTCAACATCTCTGATGACTTCTCTTGGACCCACAATACCTCAACACTGATCAAGAAGGCTCACCAGCATCTCTTCTTCCTGAGGAGACTAAAGAAGGTCCATCGGTCTCCTCAGATTCTGGTGAACTTCTACCGCTGCGCCATCGAGAGCATCCTTACTAACTGTATCACTGTATGGTATGGCAACTGCTCTGTCTCCGACCGGAAAGCACTGCAGAGGGTGGTGAAAACTGCCCAACGCTTCACCGGTTCCTCACTCCCCTCCATTGAGTCTGCATCAGCAAGGACTGCTCTCACCCCAACCACAGACCGTTTACCCTCCTCCCATCTGGGAAGCGCTACAGATCTCTCTGTTGCCGGACCAGCAGGTTCAGGAACAGCTTCTTCCCTGCGGCTGTTACCTACTTAACTCTGCACCTTGGTGATTGCCAGTCATCCCCCCCCCTCGGACACTCCAACCCCCAGTGACTGATCTCCCCCCCCCCCCCCCCCGAAAATTGCACTACTGCTACTGTATATACATATATATTTTTTACTGGTCCATTATTTTGTGTTCACACTTCTGGGTGAGATGCTAACTGCATTTTGTTGTCTCTGTACGTGTACACTGCACAATGATAATAAAGTTTGAATCTGAATCTGATTTGGCTTATCCATAGATGACAGGTGGTGGAATTACATTACTCTGGCTTCTTCTTCTTCTTCTTGCGTATGGCGTGCACAGCCTAAAGTTGTAGGACAACTTGTTCTACTTGATCTTATTTGATTGTGCACACCGGGTTGATTGCATTCGTCGAAACAGAGTGGACCACGTGAAGGTTGCAATCTTCCACCCCATTACTCTGGCTGGAGGTCTGCAACCAGTGGTGTTCTGCAGAGTCTGTGCTTGGACCTCCATTTGTGATATATATACATACACACAAATGACTTGCATGTAAATATAGATGGGATGGTTAGTAAGTCTGCAGAAGACACCAAAATTGGGGGAATTACGTAGAGTGAAGGCGGCTAACAAAGAACTGACAAAGGTTGAGTAGACTGGGTCTCTATTTCTTGAAGGATGATATTATTGAGGTCTATAAAATCATGAGAGGAATAGATCGGGTAGATGCACAGAATCTCTTGCCCAGAGTAGGGGAATCGAGGACCAGTGGACATAGGTTCAAGGTGAAGGGGAAAAGATTTCATAGGAATCTGTGGGGTAACTTTTTCACATAAAGGGTGATGGGTGTATGGAACAAGCTGCCAGAGGAGGTAGTTGAGGCTGGAACTATCCCAAAGTTTAAGAAACAGTTAAACAGGTACATGGTTGGAGGGATATGGTCCAAGGGCAGGCAGATGGGACTAGTGTAACTAGGACTTGTTGGCCGGTGTGGGCAAGTTGGGCCAAAGGGCCTGTTTCCACATTGTATCACTTTATGACTCTATCCCCTGGCCAGGATAAACTCTGAAGCACCTGAAACTCCTCATCCTCCATCTGGCCCTCCTGTCAATAGCATTCCTATATCCTCTAGCCGGGCTCAACTGCAGTACCTGAAACCCATCATCCAGACCCCCTGCTGTTCTTTAACATGGAGTCCTCTGAATGTTTGATGTTCTCTAGGGATGGCAGCTAGGCTTCTGGTTAAATGTTCCATGCAAAGGATGACCCATTTGATAGTGCAGTGGTTCATCAATGTGGCCTTCCCAACAGCTGAACACTCAGAAATTACAGGCACACTGGGAGGGCAGCTCATTCTCTGCCACAGAATTCTCTGCCATGGAAGGCAGTGGAGGCCAATTCACTGGATGAATCTTAAAGAGTTAGATAGAGCTCTTGGGGTTAGCGGAATCAAGGGGTATGGGGAGAAGGCAGGCACAGGTTACTGATTATGGATCAGCCATGATCACAATGAATGGCGGTGCTGACTCGAAGGGCCGAATGGCCTCCTCCTGCAGGTATTTTCTATGTTTCTTTGTCAGTTTGGGTCATTTTCAAGCAGTAACAGTTATCAACATGGATCATAAAACCTTCAAAGTTTTAATAGGAAATTGTAGCAAGTGACTTGACCAGAAACTCCAGCATTCCACAGAAAACTATTCACTGTCAAAGGTGCCATCGACTGAATGAGACAAACTGATGTCTCTTGTACCTTCTCAATTGAGTGTAAACAATCCTTTGGCATTAATTTGAAGAAGGATAATTCCAAATCTCCTGGTCAATATTTACCCCTCATCCGCTGACACAAACAGAGGACAAAATTATTTTTATGCTACTGAAGCTTGTTACATTTAGCTTCTGCACTTATGTGAATTGTGATCAGACTTCAAGTGCCTCACTTCACTGTAAATTACCTTGAGATATTCCATGGTCAAACATTTTGCTATGCATAAAACAATTAGGATTTTTTTTTTACAATGAGCAAACGGGAAAAGATGGATATATTTGCTGGAATTTGATAAACTTAATGCTACCTGGCAGTTGTTTAAATCTGCCACCTTAGTACCTTAAGCCAATTAACCTTCAAACCTGTACACCTTTGGAATGTGGGAGGAAATCAGAGCAACCGGAATAAACCCCCGCGGTCACAGGGGGAACGTACAAACTCTGTACAGACAGCACCACGATCGAGCCTGCGCCTCTTTTGCTGCAAGGCAGCAACTCTACCGCTGCGCCACTGTGCCACCCTCAGTCGCCTTTTCAAGATGACATTGTCATGCTTAAAAACCTGCAGGGGTTATCCTTCCAATATTCCAACCAACAACCACCACCACCTAGTTTATTCTTTTAAACTGCAACACTATTGGCAGCTATGCCTCAAGCCACTCTGAACATGATTGGGGCAGGAGTAGACCATTCAGCCCTTAAACCTGCCCTGCCATTCAATTTCATCATTGCTGATCTTCCCCCGGGCTTCGGTTCTTCCATGCATGTTCTCCAGTCCTAATTCGACAATTTTTAAATTTAAAAATAGGTGATGTTTCAGGTCGAGACACTTCTTCGGACTCTGCAAAAGGGTCTGGACCCAAAACGTCACCTATTCATTTTCTCCAGAGATGCTGCCTGATCCGCTGAGTTACTCCAGCATTTTGTGTCCATCTTCGGTGTAAACCAGCATCTGCAGTTCATTCCTACAGACATAAATCATCCGCAGTTTCATTAATATAAATAAGAGGGCGCATGATCAATCTTGGAGCAGCCCATTAGTTACTCATTGCCAGCCTGAAACGTAGCCCTTTATTCCAGCTGTGATAATTAATCTTCAAACCATGGTATTATAATATCACCTACTCTTACATTGTGTATCAGCCGTTTGTGGTATCCTGTCAAATTTAGTTTTGGTTTTAGAGATATATCACGAAAACCGGCCCTTTGACCCATCGAGTCCACGCGGATCAACGATCATCCACACACTAGTTTTATCCGACACATTAGGGACAATTTACAGAAGCCAATTAACCTACAAAACCTGTATGTCTTTGAAATGTGGGAGGAAGCCAGTGCACCTGGAGAAAACCTAGGCGGTCACAGGAAGAACTTGCAAATTTTGCACAGACAGCACCCGTAGTCAAGATCAAACTTGGGTCTCCAGCGCTGTGGGGCAGTAACTCTGATGCTGCACCATTGTGTACAAAGTATTTTAAAATGCTTTCTTAAAAACAATATACACAATCTACAGCTATCCATGCTGCGTATTACCCAGCTATCTTCCCCAATGCTGCAATGATGGCAGAAATAACCAGCATGGCAAGGTGCAAATGTATAATTTCTCTAAAGTGTTTTAATCCTGGAATCAATAGAACTTTTGCATTTTACAACATTGAAACCCCAGGTAGGGTTTCAGAAATCCCTCGACACCATAAACGTAGCCTCAATTTCTGCTTGTTGAATTTTGTTAGAGAATAATTAACAAAATCTAGAGACTTTACACTCAAGCAGACCAGTCAGTCTTCATACTCATGGGCTGTGAACAGTGCAAAATGTTTACACAAGTTAAATATGTGAACTTTCCATTAGTCACTCTTTACATTACAATTAATTCACATTCTACATGCTCCAAGACACTTTTTTTTTTAAACACTTCAGGAAAGAGAGCTTTCTGAACATCTGGTTAGCATCTTTAGAGACTTGTACCTTTGCTCCATCAAGCATTTTGAAATGAGAACACATTTTGAAATGAGAACATTAACTACAGGGAACAGAGTGTTCTTCGTATGTTAGTTTAGTGCTTCTAGGATTTGACTGTTATTTCCCTGAAGATTCAGTTTGTAGAACTTGTAAACTATAACCAAAAAAGTTCTGTTTTATAAACTCCTGGAATATAAATCACATTCTCTTAATTAGACAGCGAGCAAAAAAATACAACTTGGTTTTCATTTCAATAATGACAAACAACTTTCTATGAAAAGAGGCAACACAATCTGTCAAAATGTAATATTAGTAATGAATTGTACTTAAAATAGCAAATCCAATTTTTTTTTAGAGTGAATTAGATTACCAAGAACTGGAATTTAGAAACCTGATGTGACAATTTGCTTTGGTGCCTCAGAGATTACAAGTAACTAATTAATGTAATAACTAATCTATTATTGCTATACTGGACATTAGATAGTTAAAAATGCAACACAAAAGAAGTAGGTACTTTAATATTACACGGTCCTGTGGGGTTAACTAGAGCAAACATTATCTGCAGCAGCCCCGTTACCTTTCAATATATATTAATTTTGGATGATGGCTCACACAATTTAGCGGCCATGGTGAAGTTACAATCAATTCAGTTTTAGTCAAAAGCTTATTAAAATGCAGAATTACATTTTAGGTAGAGCAAGGCAAGGCCAGGAAAAGCTAGGGGAGATGGAGAGAGAAAGAAGTGAAAGGAAACATATGCTAAATATTCTGCTCTGAATTATTTGTCACAACACTGCCCAAGATAAATGTGCAGTTAATAGCTATTAGCCTTCATGTTGTCCCACTCACCAAAGAAAGATGACGCTTTCTAGAAAGGCATGTGGTGAGAGTTGGTAGATGTTGATTCATGAGGTTGCTTCTTACTGAGACACAATATAAAAAGTTAAAATACTCAGGTCTGGTTTTGTCCTACCTAACCACCTTTCCAGCATCTACCCCACCCCCAACTGCAATCGGTCTGGAGAATGGCCCAACCTGAAACATCACCTATCCATATCCTCCATAAACGCTGCCTGACCTGCTGTTATCAGCATCTGTTATATTTGCTTGAGCAACTGTCAGTCATTTGCCTTGCCTTTATTTTGATGAATATACTATGATACATGATTCCTTCTTTGACCCATGTTCGACTTGAGAATTTTACATTTTGTAAAATGCGACCTACAAAATCATGAACGACAGGGCAGTAATGCTATCTATAGTGTATTTATTGCATCAATTGCAGTTGGCCAGATATACCAAATATTTTTGTATCAGTGAGTTATATTTATTGTTTATGATTGGCTGGTACGCCCTGATGTTTTGATATTTTGAGGCTGGCACTGTGGGATTTTTGACGGATGATTTTTGTTATTCTTAGTACATATAATTGATGGGTAATTCTTGAACTGAAATGTTAAGGGCCTGTCCCACTTGGCCGTCATTTGCGCGCCATTTACGCGACTTGGTAGTGTGTGGATAGCGTGCGGGTAGCGTGGGACGGGCGCATTGAGTGGCGTGGAGGAGTGTGGAGTTGCGCGCGCTATCGCGCAGCGCTCCAGGATTTTGTTCTGCACGAAATCTTCGCGTGCCACCGGCCTGTCGCGTAAATGACGGCCAAGTGGGACACACTGGCGCGGCGCAACGTCTCACCTCCAAGCAGAAGCAGGCAAGCGATCGCCGAGCTCAGCCTGGGGCTCACGGCCGTTGCGGATCCGGATCCACCCCCACTCCTACTCCCAGAGCGGGGCCAAGACGATTGGAGATAGACACAAAAAGCAGGAGTAACTCAGCAGGACCGGCAGCATCTCCAGAGAGAAGCAATGGGTGACGTTTGGGAAACATCATCCATTCCTTCTCTCCAGAGATGCTGCCGGTCCGCTGAGTTACTCCTGCATTTTGTGTCTATCTTCAAATGACGTCACGCGCTCCAGACAGCTGTGCGGACGCATGATGACGCGCACGACTGTCACGTAAATGACGGCCATGTGGGACAGGCCCTTTAACTCCACTTCTTTCTCTGGCATGTGATTGGAGGATACAAGTAAGGGGGCCCCTGCATCACTCACCGACATTTCCGCTACCTTCAACATGATCCCACCACCAGTCATATCTTCCCTTCCCCACCCCTTGCAACTTTATTCGGAGACCACTCTCTCCGCAAATCCTTGGTTCACTCATCCCTTCCTACCCACACCATTCATTCCCCAGGTAATTTTCCCCTGCAACTGCAGGAGATGAACACCTGTCCCTGCACCTCCTCCCTCACCTCCACCTGGGGACCCAACAACCCTTCCAGGTGAAACAGGTTCACATACACCTCCCCTAATCTCATCTACTGCACTTAGTGCTCCCAATGTGGCCTCCTTCGCATTAGCAAGACCAAGCAACCATTTCACCGAACACGCCTTCGGTCTGGCGAGACCTGCTGGATCTCCTGGTTACTAACTATTTTAACTCCCCTTCCTATACTCCTCCATTAGCAGAGTGAGGCCACACACAAACTGGAGGAACATTACCTCATTTTCTTTTTGGGTAGATTATAACCTGACCGTATAAACATTGAATTCTCCAGAGTAATATCCCTCTCACCCTTTCTCTCGTTCCTTTGCACTACCCCAAAGTGCACACATTTCTCCTAATATCCCATCCCTCCTTCCTTGTCCCCCGACCCCCCCCCCCCCACCAGCATGTCATCTTCCAACTATATCCCTCCCTCTGGCGTTACATTTCACTCCTCTCCATATATGACAACTTTGTCTTTTTATCATCTCTAGCCTTTGTCATGTACTCGACCCATCTGCCAATCTAACCTCCCTCGGCCCCCTCACCTGTATCCACCCATCACTTGCCAGGCTTTGTTCCACCATCACTCTTTCCCACCTTTCTCCCCCCTACTGCAATCTGAAAGGTTCCAAACCAAAACATCGCCTGTCTATTCCCATCACAAATCTTCCTGACGTGCTGTTTTACTCCAGCACATTGCTGTTTTGCTCAAGCTGCCATCATCTGCAGATCTTTGTGTCTCCAAACAGATGCTGAAACTGGCAATAAAAACAAAATGAATAAGCACATGGGCCAGGCAGCACTTAGAGAGAAGCAGTTGAAGACAATTGGGATAAACAAGTTTTAAGAACAAGCAAAATTGGGAAGAGAACAAAACAAAATGTTGCGAGTAGTTGGCAGGAGAAATGCAATGTTAAAAGAGATGAAACGAAACAATGGGACAGCCCTTCTGCCCACATGTCTGCACTTCTGTTAGATATCCCGATCCAGCTCTGGCATTAGCTTAAAACAGAAGTGGCATCTCCTGCTTTGTTGCCAAAAGTCAGAGTTATAGAACACAATTGGCCACTTCAAGCTTCAATAATATGTCCAGTTCTCAGGCTAGGACACCTGCCTGCTGAGCCTACCATCGAAACTTTCATTTTGCACACTCCCGCTATCACCCATCTCGCATCTTAAAATGTGTTTACTTTTAATCTTTACACAGTTTCGATTGTGAGACCTGAACATTAATTTGCTTACCCTCCACAACCTACTATACGACTTCAGTATTTCTGCTCCGACCCTTATTTTCTTTAGATTTGAAGAAATCATGATTTGGGATATTCTCCTTTTAGGATTGAAGACAAAAAGGAGGAAACAAAAAGATCGGTTGTTATGTACAGCCATGCATGGCATGCTAAAATATTTCTCCAAATACAAATAAGGTCCAGGGCAAAAAATTTTGAAATGCAGTCAGGTTTAACAAAGAAAAAAACCCAAAGGGTTACAAGACCCTACAAATAGATTGTTTAATAATAGTAGGACTACCAGAAAGAACCCCTCGGGCCTTTGAATTAAACGTGGTTGATTTTTAGACATCTCTCCAGTTTAATATTTCAGAGAGGCAGTACTTTCAATGTTTGCAACAGCCTTCATTGCATAGGGTGTCAATCTTTATTTTGCACATAATTTTTCATAGTGGGGACTAAATTCAAAATGTGGTGTTAAGCCCGTTACCAAAGCTATACAACTGACACCGGGTCAATTTGTATTCATAAAAGAGTAAATTTTATAAATATCAAATTTATAAAAATGTTACCTCATATCTGCATGATGCATTAGAAACATTCGGCCCTTTCAAGCCAGCACCGCCATTCAATATGATCATGGTTGATCATCTAAAATCAGTACCCCGTTCCTGCTTTTTCCCCATATCCCTTGATTCCTTTAGCCCCAAGAGCTAAATCTAACTTTCTCTTGAAAACATACAATGAATTGGCCTCCACTGCCTTCTGCGGCAGTGAATTCCACAGATTCACAACTCTCTGGGTGAAGATGTTTTTCCTCATCTCAGTCCTAAATGGCCTACCCCTTATTCATAAACTGTGGCCCCTGGTTCTGGACTCCCCCAACATTGGGACAATTTTTCTTGCATCTAGCCTGTCCAATCCTTTATGAATTTTATGTTTCTATAAGATACCCTCTCATCCTAAATTCCAGTGAATACAAGCCCAGTCGACCCATTCTTTCATATGACTGTCCCGCCATCCCAGGAATTAACCTGGTGAACCTACGCTGCACCCTCTCAATAGGAATAAAAAACATTGAAAACATAGAAAATAGGTGCAGGAGTAGGCCATTCGGCCCTTCGAGCCTGCACCGCCATTCGATATGATCATGGCTGATCATCCAACTCAGTATCCCATCCCTGCCTTCTCTCCATACCCCCTGATCCCTTTAGCCACAAGGGCCACATCTAACTCCCTCTTAAATATAGCCAATGAACTGGCCTCAACTACCTTCTGTGGCAGAGAATTCCACAGATTCACCACTCTGTGTGTAAAAAATGATTTTCTCATCTCGGTCCTAAAAGACTTCTCTTATCCTTAAATTGTGACCCCTAGTTCTGGACTTCCCCAACATTGGGAATAATCTTCCTGCATCTGGCCTGTCCAACCCCTTAAGAATTTTGTAAGTTTCTATAAGATTCCCCCCTCAATCTTCTAAATTCTAGCGTAAATTCTAACGTAAATTCTAGCATGAATGATGTCCTTCCTCAAATTAGGAGACCAAAATTGCACACAATACTCCAGTTGCCTTACTCCTAAACTCAAATCCTCTCGCAATGAAGGCCAACATGACTTAAGCTTTCTTCACTGCGTTCTGTACTTGCATGCTTACTTTCAGTGATTGATGTACAAGCACCCCAGGTCTCGTCACACCTCCCTTTTTCCTAATCTGACACCATTGTCAAAGTGAGGCCCAGTGCCATTTGGAGGAACAGCACCTCATATTTTGCTTGGGTAGCTTACACCCCAGCAGTATCAACATTTACTTCTCCAACTTCAAAGAGCCCTTGCTTTCCCTCTACTTCCATCCCCTCCCCCTTCCCAGTTCTTCCACTAGTCTTACTGTCTCCGACTACATTCTATCTTTGTACCGCCCACTTCCCTGACATCAGTCTGAAGAAAGGTCTCGACCCGAAACGTTGCCCATTCCTTCTCTCCAGAGATGCTGCCTGTCCCGCTAAATTACTCCAGCATTTTGTGTCTACCATTCAGATAATAATGCCTGCCTGTTCTTGCCACCAAAGTGGATAACCTCACATTTATCCACATTATACTGCATCTGCCATGCATCTGCCCACTCACCCAACCCATCCAAGTCACCCTGCAGCCTCATAGCATCCTCATCACAGCTCACACTGCCACCCAACTTTGTGTCATCCACAAACTTGGAGATGTCACATTTAATTCCCTTGTCTAAATCGTTAATATATTGTAAATAACTGGGGTCTCAGCACCGAGCCTTGCGGCACCCCACTAGTCACTGCCTGCCATTCTGAAAAGGACCCGTTAATTCCTACTCTTTGCTTCCTGTCTGCCAACCAAGTCAAGTCACATTTATTTATATAGCACATTTAAAAAACAACTCTCGTTGCTTTACATTTGTTATAAGAATAGCATAAACAAAACAAACTACATACATATATACATGTAGCCCCCACTCAGAGGACATCAGGAAAGGCTAGGGAGTATAGATAAGTTTTTAGTCTTGACTTAAAAGAGTCGATGGAGGGGGCAGTTCTGATGGGAAGGGGATGCTGTTCCACTGTTTAGGGGATGCAACCGTAAAGGCGCGGTCACCCCTGAGCTTATGCCTAGACCATGGCATATTCAGCAACCCCAAGTCGGCTGATCTGAGGGGCCTGAAGGTGGAGTGGTGGGTGAGAAGACTTTTTATGTAGGTGGGGGCAAGCCCATTGAGGGCTTTGTAGACATGGAGGAGGATCTTGAAGTTTATACGGAACCGCACAGGGAGCCAGTGGAGAGAGGCCAGGATCGGGGTGATGTGGTCCCTTTTTCGGGTGCCCGTCAGGAGTCTCGCTGCAGCGTTTTGGACCAGTTGCAGGCGGGACATGGAAGATTGGCTGATGCCAGTGTAAAGGGAGTTGCCGTAATCTAGGCGGGAGGAGATGAATGTGTGGATGATCTTTTTGAGGTCATCAAACTGGAGGAACTGTTTTATTTTAGCTATCGTCCGAGCTGAAAGAAGCTAGCTTTTACCACGGCATTGACTTGTTTGTCAAATTTCAGTGCCGAGTCAAATATCACGCCAAGGTTTTTGACGTGAGGTTTGAGTAGTGGGATAAGACTTCCAAGGCTGCCTGCTATCATTTTGATTGAGTCCGAGGGGCCGAGAAGGATGACCTCAGACTTACTCTCGTTTAGTTGGAGGAAGTTCTGGGCCATCCAACACTTTATATCCTCAAGGCAGTGGGTAAGGTTAAGCAGATTTGATTGGTTTTGGGGCTTCAGGGGGAGATAGAGTTGTGTATTGTCTGCGTAGCAATGGAAGGAAATGCTGTGCCTTTCAATGACTTGGCCTAAGGGGAGCATATACAGGGAGAAGAGAATGGGGCCAAGGATGGAACCTTGTGGAACCCCACAGCAGAGATTAGCTGGGGAGGAGAAAGAGTTGCCTATGTTAGTCGAGAAACTCCTACCTTTGAGGTAGGAGATGAACCAGCTCAGGGCAGTGCCATCAATACCAACTCCAATTAGGATGGTGTGGTCGACAGTTCTCTATCTATGTCAATACCCTACCCCCAATACCATGTGCTCTAATTTTGCACACTAATTTCTTGTGTGGGACCTTGTCAAAGGCTTTTTGAAAGTCCAGATACACCACATCCACTGGCTCTCCCTTATCCATTCTACTTGTTACATCCTCAAAAAATTCCAGAAGATTAGTCAAGCATGATTTCCCCTTCGTAGATCCATGCTGACTTTGACCGATCCTATCACTTCTTTCCAAATGCACTGCTATAACATCTTTAACAATCGACTCGTGCATCTTCCCCACTACCGATGTAAGGCTAACTGGTCTATAATTCCGTTTTCTCTCTCTCTCCTTTCTTAAAAAGTGGGGTTACATTGGCTACCCTCCAGTCCACAGGAACATCCAGAGTCGAGAGAACTTAGGAAAATGATCACCAATGCATCCATGATTTCTAGGGCAACCTCCTTGAGTACTCTGGGATGCAGACCATCGGGCCCTGGGGATTTATCTGCCTTCAGTCCCTAACACCATTTCCTGACTAATGTGGATTCCCTTCAGTTCCTCCCTCCCACTAGATCCTCAGTCCCCTAGTATTTCTGGGCGATCGGTTCTGTCTTCACTAAGGAAGACAGAACCAAAGTACTGAAGAAGGGTCTCAACCCGAAACGTCACCAATTCCTTCTCTCAAGAGATGCTGCCTGACCCGCTGAGTTACTCCAGCATTTTGTGTCTACTCGTTTAACTGTTCTGCCATTTCTTTGTTTCCCATTATAATTTCAACCGTCTCTGGTGGTAAGGGACCTATATTAATATTTTCCTTTTTACATATCTAAAGAAGCTTTGAGTCAGTTTTTATATTTCCCCGCCCCCCCCCCCCCTTAATCAACCCTTGTCCTCTGCTGAGTTCTAAATGTCTCCGTCCTCTGGTTTGCTGCTTCCTCTGGCCAATTTATATGCCTTTTCCTTGGATTTAACACTATCCTTAATTTCCCTCGTTAGCCATGGTTGAGCCGCCTTCCCAGTTTTATTTTTTCACCAGACAAGGATGAACAATTTTTGGAGTTCATCCATGTGGTCTTTAAATATTTCCCATTGCATCTCTACCATCAACCCTTTAAGTATAATTTGTCAGTCCATCCGAGACAATTCCCGTCTCATACCTTCAAAGTCTCCTTTCTTTTTCAGGACCCTAATCTCTAAATTAACTGTATCACTTTCCATCCCAATGCAGAATTCCACCATATTATGGTCATTGTTGCTCAAGGAGCTTTCCGCAACAAGATCGCTAACTAATCCTTCCTCATTGCACAATACTCAGTCTAGGATGGCCTGTCCTCAAGTCGGCTCTTCAATATATTGGTTTAAATAAACATCCCATATACATTCCAGGAAATCCTCCTCAGCTCTGCTACCAATTTGGTTGGCGCAATCTATATGTAGTTTAAAGTCACCAATGATAACTGCTGTACCTTTGCTACACACATCTTTAATTTCCTGCTTGATGCTATCCCCAACCTCCCTACTCCTGCTTGGTGGTCTGTATGCAACTCCCCCTAGCGTTTTCTGCCCTTGGCTATTTCACAGTTCTATCCATACCGATTTTGATTTGTAATCATAGTGCTCCAAACAGCATAGATCAGAACCTATTTCTATTCAACTTTTGCACTGAGCTGCAGTATACCTGACCTCTGGAGGAAGGATAGTGTATTTGCAATTTTCATTGCTGGCTATGTGGATGCCTTGTAACTTGAAACTATTGATCATTTCCAAAGCAGTACGGTTGAGAACAAGGTTGTGATCATTAACCCCCCCCCCCCCCCACCACCACCAACCACCACCCTATTTCCTAGGTCAACTAAAAATGCATAATAAATTTTGCAAATGGGATCCATCTAATTATAGAAAAAGAATTACAGCACAGACACTGCAATACATCTGAGTTTCAACAGTTTAACACAAAGTACAATAGGAATCACATTTCTCCCCCAGGTTTGTGAAATCCTATCAGGTCTTACCCACAAAGATTAATGACAAAAAAACTGTCAAGTGCCCACTTGGCCTTTTCACTTCAAGTAATTTCCAAACTTTTCCTTCCTACTTGGCAAATCCTAAGCCAAACAACATGGATGATCAGGAAAAAAGAGGGCATTTTATTTATGGATGCAGTCAGTTGAGAATTTATTTTCTTTTTACTATTATATTTGTGCTACAGTCTTCCTCTCATTAGGCTGCCTCTTGGGTCTAGGATATACCTTGCCTCCATTTGCTTTATGGGTTTGGAGAGTTTTGTGTCGGGCAGGTGGCGAGTTGGCACACTCCTTCCACATGCTTCCCTCACATAGATATGGGATGTTCATTGCCTTTCTGGATGTCCTTCTCCATTTGATTTGTCCCATGAGCATGTAATCACATTACTTTTCCTTCAAGGAGATAATTTTATCTGCCCTCCTGGAAAATCTCTTGCTGTAATAGTCCTCTGAGGAGAGTGCTTTTATTGGAAGCCTGATGTCATGTATGCACATGTATCCAGCCCATCAAAGTGTTCAACATGATTTGTGCCTTGCGCCTCTGTGATGAGGGTGTCAGCCTGGAAACACAACGATATTCATTTATTCCCTTCCTATGGATTTAGTATATATGGTAGAGAATTTATTAAAAGGTAATTTATTTTCCACCCTGCTTTTGCCATTTCATTTACATTGCCTGCAGAACTTGGCATCATTACTCTGTCACAAGAATCCCAGCATTGGCTCCCATCCACTACTACAAGGAGCTTTGTTATGCTCCATAAATTTCCCAGCTTCAGAAAAGGGAAATTTGGTTTGTCTTTGCTTCCTATGCAAAAATGCAACAGGATATCTAATGATCTATAAAACAGGGTAGACAAAAGTGTTGGAGAAACTCAGCGGGTGCGGCAGCATCTATGGAGCGAAGGAAATAGGCTGAGGAGATATCGCAGTGGAGTAGATAAAATGTTCAAGAAGGAACTGCCTATTTCATTCGCTCCATAGATGCTGCCGCACCCGCTGAGTTTCTCCAGCACTTTTGTCTACCTTCGATTTTCCAGCATCTGCAGTTCCTTCTTGAACAACGATCTATAAAACAGTCCTGATGAGAACGTGAAATTTTACAATCATGAATTCAATTCACTCATAATACGTCCTCATATAACAGCAAAAAAATTCACAATGAATTGTAAAATTGAACACAATGTTACCACATTAGGCAGACTTAGAACAACCTTTGGGGTAGTACAGTGGTAGGGTTACTGCCTTACAGTGCCAGAAACCCGAGTTCCATCCTGACTATGGGTGTTATCTGTATGGAGTTGGTACGTTCTCCCTATGACCATGTGGGTTTCCTCCCACATTCCAAATACGTGCAAATTTGTAGGTTAATTGGCTTCTGTAAATTATTCCTAGCGTGTAGGATAGAACTAGTGCACGGGTGATCGTTCGTTGGCGTGGACTCAGTGAGTCGAAAGGCCTGTTTCCACGCTGTATCGCTAAATTAGAACAAAGATTTCAAAATGTAAGCATCTCATCTTAGTCTGCTATAATCCCATTCAGCATTAGGTACGATTGCAAGGCTGCTAAACTTTGTTTGATTTACAATACTGTTAGTTTACAATGCTAGTTTATAATGAGTGTCAAGTGAAAAGAATAGCATGATTTAGATAAAATATTTAGCATTACACAGCTACACTTGTAAAGGGTTAATAAATGCATAGAAAGGCAAAACATAATGTCATGCATAGGTACATGCATTCCCTTGATCTCTCTCCTAAATGCACTAACTCTCTCAAAGGCGGACAAGGACAACAAAGGACAAAGGACAATTATTGTCACACACCATTTCTGGTGTAGTGAAACTTGAGTTGCCATTTGCAGCACACCAATAAAAGTAAGACACCACATTAAAGACGAATTTAACATAAAACATAAAAACATCCCCCCACAATGGTTCACCCTGTGAGGGAAGGCAACAAAAGTCCAGTCCTCCTCCTCTTGTTCACCCCATAGTGGGGCCTATTTGAGGCCTCCGCAGTCACCGCAATGATGATGCCTCTTTTGGGCTCACAAAGGCTTTATGTCAATACTCCAAGCACCTTTTAATATCCCCTGGACCAAGATCCCATCACTGAATATCAAGCTATTATCTCCCAATCATTTACAGACGTCCTTTCCTTTGGAGATCTGCCTTCCTGACTCAGTCTAACTATGCACCATCCAGTTTTACTGAATCAGCTAGAATCACAAGCAAAACCCATTTTCCAGCCTGCAACTTTATTCTGTCACTTTGTATTTCAGCCTTTTACTCAATTCTTTCTCTTGTTGTCCAATCTCTTCCCACATATTTCCATCGCACCTCTGCTGTAATTTACCACTTTACCATTTGCCTGTTCCCCAATCCCATTGTAATCATGGACATCTCAATTTTCTACTGTTTTACCCCAGACCAGGATGGTCCAGTGACCTTTGGTTCTTCCTTGAACAGAGGCTCAAACCTGCACCTAATCAAACTCTTCCATGCATTGAATAATTTTATCAACTTTCTTTATGTTAAATATGAAACTATGGGAACCCACATTAATACAAGCAAAATCTATTTTTTGAGAGAAACATGGAACAGCCCTTGAAAGCAACCTTCCAACTTTGCCATCTATAATCACTTGTTCTACAAGTATTCTTCAATTTAAGAACATTTGATTTACAAACGATTGCGAGAATGCTATTCTTTATGGGCTCGTCTTTGATTCACAGAGAACTACTTTACACTGGAATGAATAGTGAAGCACTCTCCATCCATCGGAATATATTGGTAGGAGTGTGGTAAAGGCATATTAACCACAGTTGAGGAGATATAAATAGATGGAGATGAATTGAGGAGATGCAAATAGATGGGCGGCACGGTGGCGCAGCGGTAGAGTTGCGGCCTTACAGCGAATGCAGCACCAGAGACCCGGGTTCGATCCTGACTACGGGTGCTGTCTGTACGGAGTTTGTACGTTCTCCCTGTGACATGCGTGGGTTTTCTCCGAGATCTTCGTTTTCCTCCCACACTCCAAAGATGTACAGGTATGTAGGTTAATTGGTTTGGTAAATGTAAAAATTGTCCCTAGTGAGTATAGGATAGTGTTAATGTGCGGGGATCTCTGGTCGGCGACCTAACCGCGTTCTAAAAACCTCCGCCGCCCAACTGCCTGGTGATTTTGTAGACATCTTCAACCTCACCATTAAAGTCCGAGGTTCCAACCCACTTTAAAAATACATCAACAATCCTGAGTGCCTGAGAAGAGTATGGTGACATGCCTCAATGACTACCGACCAGTGACACTAACATCGGTGATGGTGAAGTGCTTTGAGAGTTTGGTTGCGGCACATATCAACTCCTACCTTAGTAAGAACCTTGACCCATTACAATTGGGCTACTGTCACAATAGATTAACAGGAGATACAATCTCGCTGGCTCCACTCTGCACTGGACTCTCTGGGGACAATAAGGACACACAGGTCAGGCAGTTGTTCATCTACTACACCATCGCTCGGTGTTCTACACCATCATATTCTCCAAACTTGTTATCAAGCTAAGGAACTGAGTCTCCGCACATAGTTTACAAATGGATCCTCAACTTCCTCAACAACAGACCACAATTAGCATGAAATGGCAACATGTCCTCCATTATAACCATTAGTACAGGAGCACCTCAGGGTTGTGTGCCCAGTTCCCTGCACCACTCACTCTATACCCATGACAATGTAGCCAGACAATTCCAATGCCAATTTAAAATTAACCGATGACATCTCCATTGTTGAACGATGAATCAGAGTGTGGGAGGGATATTAATAATCTGATTGAAGTGCCAAAACAACAATCTTGCTCTCAATGTCAGCAAGACCATGGAGTTTATTGTTGACTTAGGAGGAAAGAAGCCGAGGATCCTCAAACCTGTCTTCTTCGAAGGGTCGACAGCAAAGAGAGTTAACTACTTTATGCTCTTGGACATGCATATCTTTGAAGATCTGTCCTGGGCCAAGCAGATCGATGCAATCATAAAGTCCATCAATACCTCTACATCCTTAGACGATTGAGAAGATTCAGTGGGTCGACGAATAGTCTTGAATTTCTAGATGTACGGTAGAACATATTGACTGGGTGCATCACTGCCTGGTTTGCTACCTTGGATGCTTTCAAGAAAGAGTTAGATAGAGCTCTTAAAGATAGCAGGGTCAGGAGATATGGTGAGAAGGCAGGATTGTGGATGATCAGCCATGATCACATTAAATGGCGGTGCTGGCTCGAAGGGCCAAATGACCTACTCCTGCACCTATTGTCTGGCAACTCAAGCGCCCAGGATCGAAGGAGATTAAACAAACTGGTGGAAACCACTTGGTCCATCACAGGTACTGACCTCCCCACCAATCGAAGGGATCTACAGGAGGCGCTGCCTCAAATAGGCACCCAGCATCAAACACCCACACCACCCTGACCATGCTGTTGTTTCACTCCTATCATATAGGGTGGTATAGGAGTTTGAAAATAGTTACCTTAAAAAATAGTATTTTGCACCACTCGGATTTTGCACTATAGCCTTGCACCATTCTGCTCTTTTGCTCTCATCACTGTATTTATTATTGTATGGATACCATTTACTCTGAGCTTTACATGAACAAGGAATTTCATTGCATGCTGATGTGTATTGACATTAATCTGAACATTTATTCTAGTAGTTTCTATTAGATTCAAATACTAATCAACTATATCTTGTTGAGCTCTAATTAAATCAGCATGTGCAATATGTCCTCTACACATAATTTCAGTTGCACATTGAAAATGCCTGAAGTAACATTTATAAAAATGGGTGCTAACCACTTTGATTTATATACAATACTTAATGTGTCAATTACAACTGTTAAGTATCTTAGCTGATGTCTGTCATGTCACTGGCAAGACAAAAATTGTATTTTTCAGGATCAATGTGAAAGCGGTTTGTGTGCGTGTGTGAGTGTGATGGATACCAATACATTCAAAGACAGGTTGTTTCATTACTAGGCATTGATCATGGACATCAATGTACTCGCTGTACTTCGGATCCTTCTTGTAACTGGGTGTTTCTTCCATCTATCAAAATGGATGACTTTAAAAAACACACTAATTGTATGTACTTTTTAAAATACCATATTGCTACTTATTCTCTGCTCCCAATATCTCCTAACCTATATAAAGAAAACTCTTGGAGTGAAACATTCCAATGATCAATAGCTCTGCACAAATTGAATTTTATTTTAAAATAATCGATTCTTCAAAAAAGCAAATTGAAACGCACAATATATGTATTTTTAAAAAGACAAACTACTGTAGTAACTCAATAGGACAATAGACAATAGGTGCCGGAGTAGGCCATTCGGCCCTTCGAGCCAGCACCACCATTCAATGTGATCATGGCTGATCATCCCCAATCAGTACCCCGTTCCTGCCTTCTCCCCATATCCCCCGACTCCTCTATTTTTAAGAGACCTATCTAGCTCTCTCTTGAATGCATCCAGAGAACCTGCCTCCACCGCCCTCTGAGGCAGAGAATTCCACAGACTCACCACTCTCTGTGAGAAAAAGTGTTTCCTCGTCTCCGTTCGAAATGGCTTACTCCTTATTCTTAAACTGTAGCCCCTGGTTCTGGACTCCCCCAACATCGGGAACATCTCAGGCAGCATCTCAGGAGAACAGAGGAAGGTGACATTTGGGGTCAAAGCTTTCAGTCTGAAGAAGGGTCCTGACCAGAAACATGACCAATCCATGTTCTTCAGTGATGCTGCTTCACCTGCTGAGTTACTCCAGTACTTTTGGGTTTTTTTTAAACGTTTTCTGTAGTTTCTTGTTGCCACATATTGTTTTTTCTAAGCCATTTACATGTTGCCCAGAGAACAAAATCAAAATTTGAATGCTCTCCCAAACACATAAAGCCAGGAGAGGCAAGTTAAAACACTTAAAAAGTGACTCTTCATTTAAACGTACGTGTTCAGTTATTCTATTCAATTTTAGCGCAAAGTCAGCTCTTAAGTCCACATTACTAACGCAGATTTGAGTAAATTTCAAACGGTCTACAGTCTAAGGACAACAATCAGTTAAACTATCATAATATTAACCAGCACCACTTTCACTTCAACTGAAGTTTTTCTTCATACAATCTCCTAACACTGAATTAATCAGCAACTTCCTTCGTACCAGATTCAGGATGAAATTCTAAACATGCTGAGATTAGTCAAAGTTAATATATAACTCACCAAATAAAATGTAGAACAAATTAATTATAATTTGCCACATTCTTTTTCCAAACATTTATACATTGAGTGTCAAATTTACATGTATTTGCAAACTGATAACGTCGGAAATTGGAATATTTGGACAATGCGAAAATCATGTTCAGATGACGAAGTGGAATTACTGCATTTCTGGAGTTAAATATTCAGGTGATGTTAGATAATGATGTACTATGCTGTTCAGTACAATTTAATAAAAAACATTTTTTAATCCTAAAGTCATGCTAAATCAATGAATACTTAAACAGGCAACCATTCTTAAAATATCTGTGTACTGCAAAAAACACAACTTGGAGCTACCTCACCGACAGTGCAATGCAGTCTGCCTTAAAACCTTTACCCCAAATTCACAGCAATGTAGGAGGAACTATCCAACTAGTTACCCTATTGTGACAAGCTTGGCACTCTGTCCTTTACATAGAAACATAGAAAATAGGTGCAGGAGGAGGCCATTCGGCCCTTCGAGCCAGCACCGCCATTCATTGTGATCATGGCTGATCGTCCCCAATCAATAACCCGTGCCTGACTTCTCCCCATATCCCTTGGTTCTACTAGCCCCTAGAGCTCTATCTGACTCGCTCTTAAATCCATCCAGTGATTTGGCCTCCACTGCCCTCTGTGGCAGGTAATTCCACAAATTCACAACTCTCTGGGTGAAAAAGTTTTTTCTCACCTCGGTCTTAAATGACCTCCCCTTTATTCTAAGACTGTGGCCCTTGGTTCTGGACTCGCCCAACATTGGGAAAATGTTTCATGCATCTAGCTTTTCCAGTCCTTTTATAATTTTATATGTTTCTATAAGATCCCCCTCATCCTTCTAAACTCCAGTGAATACAAGCCTAGTCTTTCCAATCTTTCCTCATATGACAGTCCCGCCATCCCAGGGATCAATCTCGTGAACCTACGCTGCACTGCCTCAATCACAAGGATGTCCTTCCTCAAATTAGGAGACCAAAACTGGACACAATACTCCAGATGTAGTCTCACCAGAGCCCTATACAACTGCAGAAGAACCTCTTTACTCCTATGGTGAAATCCTCTTGCTATGGTGATGGGAACCCCCTCTTTCCCTGCACTCCCCACCCTGGTGATGGGAACCCCCTATTTTCCTGCACCCCCATCCTGGTGATGGGAACCCCTTCTTTCCCTGCACCCCCACCCTGGTGATGGGAACCCCCTCTTTCCCTGCACCCCACCCTGGTGATGGGAACCTTCTTTCCCTGCACCCCCACCATGGTGTGAACACTTCCCTCAACACCTTGGTCACTGCTCCTTCCCTCTGTATGCTAACCTCCCAAACCACTCATATTTCACTCTATCCCCTTCCACCCGTACCCCATCCAGCTTTACGTTTCACTCTTTTCATCTGTAGCACCTTTTGTCTCCTTGTCACCACCAGCCAATGTCACAACCCATCACCCTCTCCCCTGCATCCACCAATTAGGTAGATGGTGCCTGATCTGCCAAGTACCTCCACCACTTTGTTTTGGACCAAGTTACATTCCCTGGTTAAAGTAATCCTAGTGACCTCCTGTTGCAGGGAAAGTAGTTTAATGTTCATGACACTTGTTTTTAAATCATTACAATTAAGTACTCTTGCCCCTACCATTCACCCAACTGTAGCTTTGTTTGGAATTGGTCTAAATCTATATTTGGTTTAGTATGTTTGTCTGTTTTGCCTGAATCCATTTCCTCTCCTCTCTGCTCCTTTCTAAAGGGGTGACCAATTAGTGTTAGTTTCCACCCAGTATCTCAAAATTTGGTCTCCTAATTTGGGTCCTCTGATGCTGGAAGAGTCTGCCAGGGTTAGGCTCTCTTCCCCTTTCTGCCAAATGTTGCATAAACTGGGCCAAACTTCACAACTGTTCCTTTACTTGTCTGTCTCATTTATTTCAAAGTATTTCTTTGTCGGTTAAAGTAGTATCTGGTTTGTCATGGTGTGTTTCTCCAGATATTTGGACTGCCTGTATGCTTGTTTCTGTTTGTGCACAGGGTTTCAATGTCCATGGTAAAGGGTACGGTATCAGGGGCAGTGTCGGGGAGAACACTTCATGTGACATGGTAAGTTTCACATTTAGAGACACAGCGCGGAAACAGGCCCTTTGGCCCACCGAGTCCGCACCGACCAGCGATCCCCGCACATTAACACTATCCTACACACACTAGGGACAATGTTACATTTATACCAAGTCAATTAACCTACAAACCTGCACATCTTTGGATAGTGGGAGGAAAGTGAAGATCTCTGAGAAAACCCACTTGGTCACTGGGAGAACGTGCAAACTCCGTACAGAACCCGTGTCTCTGGCGCTGTAAGGAAACAACTCTACTGCTGTGCCACTGTGCAGCATTCCCCTTCATCAAAGCTGGCATGTTGCTGTGCCAGTGAATTACAGTAGTCAATGTATTCTGCTACCCTGTAGGGTTCACTACAATCCTTTCAATGGCTGATCCTGTTTCTCTTGACATTTAATTTCAATTGGAATCTCTTCCTCTCTAGGTGTCCAGTGTGAAGGAGGATGTCGGCAGACTTCAAATCACTAACGTGACATTGGTTTGTTTTGAATATAACTTGTTCTATCTGAATATGGTTATGGAGTTGGTACAAAGGTAAGGCCCCTGTTTAGAACCTTCTCTTGGGCGTCAGTGTGGATGAATGTTTGGGAAAAATTAACAATTGTTTTCACTAATTGGGCTCAGCCTTCTCTCAGCTTGGGCCCACTTTAGTTTAAAGATTACATTTCCCCTCCCCCTCATTGGGGTTTGTTCACTAAATTTGTGGTCTGGGCCTACTTGAAGGAGTTTAACAGGGACCACTGGTATGTACTTGTGTCTCTATTTAGTAGTGAGTTTCTGCCTGTACCTGGGGCTGTTGGTCAGGGTGGGGACAGTGAGGGAGATATATGGGGGTGAGATATTGGTTCCACATGCCAATGTGGTGGATTCCCCTCTGCCAGCATGATACCAGCGATCACCTTCTCCTGTCGGCACTTGACTGGATGGCGCTGCATTCTGTCTCTGGGCTTTGCATGGTGTGTACTTGTGCTTGAGGAAACGGTGACCTGAAGACTCGTCCAATCTGAGGTCTTGACTGGGGAACGGCCACTTTAGTTTGGCCCATGAGATCATTACCCTTATCCAAATCCACTTGCCTTCATTAGGCTCCCCACTTCCTCATTGTCTTGGCCATCATCCTAACAGGGATTTATCTGGGCTTTGGCCATGCCATGGAACAAATAAACAGTGCTGGCAGAATTCAGCGGGTCAGGCAACATCTGTAGAGGAAATGGACAGATGACTTATCAGCTTGGAAGCCTTCAGACTGGAATAGTGGGAGAAGGTTGGAAAATGGAAATGGGGCAACCTCACTGACTCACCATTGGGCGAATTCATGCCCCAACTATCCCCACAAATCCCAATCTTCTGGCAAGGATGCTGTAGCTGGTGAAATGATGGGGAAATAAACTATTTACAATATAGTAAATAGAATATAGAAAATAATAGGAATGTAAATATAGAAAATAAACTATTTACAATAAGTGGCAAATGGGTTATCTTCACAACATTCACAAAAGAGCCATATAATCTAACCTACAGTGCGCTCCATAATGTTTGGGACAAAGACCCATCATTTATTTATTTGCCTCTGTACTCCACAATTTGAGATTTGTAATAAAAAAATCACATGTGGTTAAAGTGCACATTGTCAGATTTTATTAAAGGGTATTTTTATACATTTTGGTTTCACCATGTAGCGATTACAGCTGTGTTTATACATAGTCACGTCCCGTCCCCCCACCCCACCCACCCCATTTCAGGGCATCATAGTGTTTGGGACACAGGCGTTTGTAATTGCTCAGGTATTAGAGACATCAGCTAAACCTTAGGCTTACCAAAATTAACTGTTTGGAACATCATTAAGAAGAAAGAGCACTGGTGAGCTTACTAATCACCAAGGTACTGGCAGGCCAAGGAAGACCTCCACAGCTGATGACAGAATAATTCTCTGGTTAATAAAGAAAACCCCCTCCAAACATCTGTCCGACAGGTCAGAAACACTTTTCAGGAGTCAGGTGTGGATTTGTCAATGACCACTGTACACAGAAGACTTCATGAACAAAAATACAGATGCTACAGTGCAAGATGCAAACCACTGGTTTAGCCACAGTTCTGGAAAAAGGTCTTGTGGACAGATGAGATGAAGATTAACATATCAGAGTGATGGTAAGAGCAAAGTATGGAGGAGAGAAGGAACTGCCCAAGATCCAAAGCATACCACCTCATCTGTGAAACACAGCCGGGGGGGTTGTTATGGCCTGGGCATGTATGGCTGCTGAAGGTACTGGCTCACTTTTCTTCACTGATGATATAACTGCTGATGGTAGTAGCATAACGAATTATGAAGAGTATAGACACATCCTGTCTGCTCAAGTTCAAACAAACGCCTCAAAACTCATTGGCTGGCAGTTTATTTTACAGCATGACAATGATCCAAGGATCCCAAACATACTGCTAAAGCAACAAAGGAGTTTTTCAAAGCTAAAAAAGGATCAATTTTTGAGTGGCCAATCACCTGATCTGAACCCAATTGAGCATACCTTTTAGATGCTGAAGAGAAAACTGAAGGGAACTAGACCCCAAAACAAGCATAAGCTAAAGATGGCTGCAATACAAGCCTGGCAGAGCATCACCAGAGAAGACACCCAGCAACTGGTGATGTCCATGAATCGCAGACTTCAGTCATCGCATGCAAAGGATATGCAACAGAATACTAAACATGACTACTTTCGTTTACATGACATTGCTGTGTCCCAAACATTATGATGCCCTGAAATGGGGGGACTATGTATAAACACTGTTGTAATTTCTACATGGTGAAACCAAAATGTATAAAAATGGCCTTAATTAAAATCTGACAGTGTGCACTTTAACCACATGTGATTTGTTTCTATTACAAATCTCAAATTATGTACAGAGGCAAATAAATAAATGATTAATTATTAAACCTTAATTAAATCAGTTGCCATTTACCTGCCAGTTACCAGGAAAATAAGTTTCAAATGGAAATAAACAAATGGTCATTCAAATAGTTATACTTTGACGGTGTAAAGTTGGTAAAAGGCGTACTATTATGGCTTCAAACAGAAAATTGAAGATTAGAACACCTGCACAGTGGATATATTCCATGAACCATCAATTTCAGAATGTCATTTTTCTAAAACTGCTACTTTCATCGTTTCATTATTAAATAAGATTAAAACCATTATTACCACTGATGATTAGAAATTTACATTCAAATTACAGCCCTAGAAAGAATTGGCCGTTTCATGTTTGATATCCAGTACTATTAATTTAGTACCATACCATGAGACAGGGGGATTCAAGAAAATAATGCAATTTTATACATACCTTCAAAATAATACAAAAATCTCTTGTCATGTCATACAAACCTCATTAGCTTCCATAGTAAATGTTAAGGCAGTAACTATTCATGTCATTTTGCTTTGATTAATGGCAAATCTTTTTAAGACCAAATCCTTGTTCATTATTCACTCAGCAAAATACATTGACATTTCCCTATTGATTGGGCTTCTTTCCTCACCTCTTCATATGTTGAATATCCCTCCCCAAATCTGTACTATTGAAAATTAACATTAATCTTCAAAGATAAGTCACTCCACACATACGAAACCATAAGCAGCTGACCTTAACTCTAGCACTGAAAATACCATTAAAATGAAAACATTAGGAAAAGGGGTTCGACCTGAAACGTCGACCATTCGTTCTCTCCAGAGATGCTGCCTCACCCGCTGAGTTACTCAAGCATTTTGAGCCTACCTTCGATTTAAACCAGCATCTGCAGTTCTTTTACACATTAGGAACTAAATGGGCTCTAGATAATCGCACCTTCAGTTCTAACATGTCCAAATGTTAATTTACAAGTTATGCATAAAATTATTCTGCTCTTTCTACGGAACACCATTTCGCAGTGAACACCTGTCCCAATTTCTAGGATTGACAACCAGATATCCAGGCCTTATCTAGAGGCCCGGGAAGGATGTGTAATCCAACATGTGACAAATACCACATAGGGAAGATATACTTAGCAATTTGCGTGAGGAAGAGGTCGCGGGTACAACCGTTTCTTGATGGAGGAGTAATAAAGAGGGCGGGCGTTCCCTCCGTTCCCCCAGCAGGGTGACAGGCCCTGGAGGCAGGACTGACCGTCTCACCTTCCAAGGTCTCGCACTGCACCAGGTTCAGGTAGTCGCCCTGCGACAAGATGCCAGCCTTGAAGCCCCTCACCAGTCCCTCCAGGTAACCGTCGTCTACGTTGAAGTAGAGTTCGTTGAAGGAGCCCATGTCGCCTGAGGAAGGTGCCGTCCCGCGAGTCGGTGACACGGCCGCCCGACACCACCTGACCGCTCAGCTGATCCGCGCCGCGCATGCGCCGTGCTGGTGTTCACCCGGGGACGGCCGGCAGACGCGGAGCATGCGCAGTGATACCACTCGGACAGGGAAGTTGCCGGCAAACGCTGAGCATGCGCAGTAATACCACTCGGACAGGGAAGTTGCCGGCAAACTCTGAGTTGCGCAGCAAAGATGCGCAGTGGCATCACTCGTGTAGCGATGAAGCCGACAGATGCTGAGCATGCGCAGTGGTATTATTTGAAATTAAAATAGAACCCCCTCAAACACCACCAACTTTTATTCTCTGGTCATTTTAAAAGAAAATATTACATCCCTTTGATGTTGTTTCTTACATAGTGGATTGGTTCCACTATATTCTATCTTCCATTCTGTTAGTCCCATCTGCCTGAGGTCACTCTGCATCCTCTTCATACAGTTCTGTCTCACCAGCTAACTTGGATATACTTATTTCCTACATGTTTCGCCTGCATGTTAGCTTGTAGTGCTTTGTGTATGAGGACAAAGATACCCAGGTCCAGTCTGAAGAAGGGTCTCGACCCGAAATGTCCCCCATTCCTTCTCTCCAGAGTTGCTGCCTGTCCCGCTGAGTTACCCCAGCATTTAGTGTCTATCTTCGGTTTAAACCAGCATCTGCAGTTCCTTCTGTGAGGAATGGGTTAATAGGTATAGTTGATTTAGACAAGAACCCATTGTCTAGTAGGGAGTATAGTAGGGAGTATAGAGCGGAGAATAAGGGGAGTAAAGGACAAGTACAAATGGTGACTTTTCAAGGATGAGAACAGAGAAGATAGCAACAGCCCAGCATAGAACTAGGGTAAAGGTCAGAAGAAACACTCAGTGCGCATGGGCAATGAACTTACATGAATATGTACACACACCCACTATGACAAGATGTCTCATTTAAATGCACATGCGATGCATGATATGGGAGGTGTCTTTGACGTCGGGTGGACGTTCCAGGACGTTCTCGTGGGAATGTGGGCTTTATGTTATGATTGGAAGAAGCACAATGGGGAGGGATGAGGGTGTGACAATGATACCCATTAAATGTATAAAGATGGAAGTCATCCCGATCCTCGGTGTGTCTTGACAGGGGAGACACCCAACTCTGCAGACTTGCTAATAAATAAACTTGTTTCTCTACATTCTCTACGCATCGTGATTGTTCTTTCACAACTTGCGCCTGACAGCTTGGGGGCTCGTCCTCGGGATCCCCACTCCGGCCAGCTGGCGACAGTATACGGAAGAAGGGACGGTGCACCCCGTTGATTTCAACGGTCCCAGACCCCTAGATTGTCGTCAGCAGTTTCAGCGAGTGATATCCAGGGACCAGAGATTAGAGAAACAAGTGGGAGTTCCGATCCGGAGGAAGATCGGGGGGAAATTCGCGAAGGAGCCAAATCGAGTGATTCTTGTGCACAAGACCCGGGTAAGAAAACTGACTATTAAGTACTACTCGGGCGATTGATAAGACCTTGTGGATACCGCCCTGAAGAATTCAGGGGTCTGTACGGGCAAGGCAGGAAAGGCGGGAAAATAGATCGGGGGGAAATTCCGATCGGGAGGATGGGCAATGAAAACGGAAAGCCCACAAGGGAGGGGAAGGGCGGTAAGCCCGACCCCAGCATTCTGCCTGATAGTCCGTTGGGGCGAATGCTGAGCCTCTGGGGGCAGAGAAATACCCGGGAATTGGAAGACAAAAATGATTTGATTCTGTTATATTGAGTTTTAATACATGTAAAAGATGTTGCATTTATTGAAGTAAGAATGGAACGAATGTGATTTGTGTGTAAAAACCGGTTTGGAATGAAAGAGGAAGTTTATATTTGTGATAATTATTTTGTTTATTGTATAAGAGTAAGTAAGTAAGTTTTATTAAAATCAAAAATGTTCACTGGAGGTAGGTGTATGTTCCTTTAAATAAATCAGGTCATGGTGAAAGGCGCCGAACAGCTGTAAGATAACGATTAATGTTTGTATCCTCGTAAGAAGGGGAAGTTGTGAAACCAGCTTTTGGTTTTTCTGATACTTTTAGATTTCTAGTCAGTAAAGATAATTTGGAAAATTGTTACTAGTGCTAGGAATTGGACATTTAAAATAGTGGTGAATATGGATTGAAATAATTGGAAATAAGTTAATTGGTAAACATTCAAGTTTAGAAAGAAAGGAGAGAGAGGCAGTTAGAAGATAACAGAAGTAGAAAAACGACAGGCGTGAAAGTAATAAAGCAGGAGGAGTCAGTGGAAGATTTTTGCAAGGAGGCTAGAATATTTGAGAAGCAAGAAATTGAGTTTAGAATTAGAAAGAATGCATACCAGAAAGGATTAAAGTTGGAAGCATTGGGATAAAGTGATGAGACTGCTTTAAAGAGAAAAGAGAAGGACAGACACGGATTATCCCTTGGGGCACCCATAAACTGAAAGGGCTAAAAAATACCTCACCCTATATCCCTGATGGGGGAGGAAATGGATTAGGGCTTTGGAGGAGGAGAACGTGGGACGATTATTGATCATGGAAGATTTGAAGGCACTGTTGGTAAAAGTGATAGGAACCACTAAAGTGACAGAACTGAAGATGGATGGTATAAACTGATACGAACAATGTAACAAGCAATGGCATACTGTTTGACACAGTCAGGCAGAGGGTATGGCAGACCCTCAGACAATGTTACCCACTTAAGAGGAACCCCAAGGAACAAGGGGAGATACAGAAGGAAAGGCAAATAGCCTATCTGGAAAACCAGCTGAAAAGGTGGAGAGTTGATTGATGAACATTATATTATGAACTACTGTGGTGGATGTCATTCTTCTTAAAGTCAAGCAGATTCAGCGAACAGTTGGTCTCTGCGGTCGAGAAATATCGCAGAGATAGGAAAAAGACTTGCAAACCAGCAGGAGCAGTTGTTGTCAATAAACAATGGACCTAAGTGAGTCCTATGACGGAACCAAGCAGGGCCAGAGAATTACATGCCAATAATGAATGTCTTTGGGGTACGTTTCCTCAAAAAGTCCTATCAGGAGTGAAATAATCTGGATATAAGCCCTAACAGGACTGGGTCCCCAAGAGAGAAAGGGATTTAAAGGAGGATTTGTTGATATTGTTCCATAAGTACAAGCGATGTAAGAGAGAGAGAGAGAGATTAAAAATAAAAAAATACTTCAGAATGTAGGACAGAGTATGATAACCTCGGGAAAAGGCAGGATATAGTTCAGACTAGATTAGGTATAAGCCCTGTAGTGTCGTTTATGATGAATAAGGTAATTAAGAGGTTTGGTAGACCTACAGAAATCAGCTTTGACAACGGATTGTTTTCATTTAGGGAGTAGCTAAGGGTGGCGATAGAGACCCTTAGAGTAAAATACACATTTGGGTATGTAACACCTGCAGTCACAGGCATGGTGGAAAGAATAAATGGAACATTGAAGGTTAATATAAATAAGATTTGTTTAATATACAAGTCTATTTATGAACAGGAAAAGTAAAAGCTGTTGGAGGTGGACCAGGAGGAAGGACCCTTTAAACCTGAAGACAAGGTGTATGTATGAGTTTTCTAAACTACCGACCGATGTTCAGGTAGAAGGTTGATATACCTGGTACCATTTCAATAATACCTGAGGGCTGTCCCGCAGGTATGAATAGATAATAGCCCTGAGGTAAGTGAACAGGAGGACAAGAGATGTGAGAAAAGAGTAGAGTTTGAACAAGAACGTTGTTTGACATCAGTGGTGGGCAAAATAATGGAAAGCATACTTAAGACAATATATAAGAATAGGGTAGGATTAGGAAGAATTAGCATGGATTTGTGATTGTGATGTTTGACTAATCTTGAATTTTTTGAAAAGGTTATTAGGGAAATTGATGAGGGTAAAGTGATGGATGTTGACTAGATGAACTTCAGTAAGGCCTTTGACAAGGTTCAATAAGGAAATAAGGTTGGTTAAGAAGGGTTAGTAAGGAATAGCAAGATGGATTAAAAAGTGGCTGTATGGGAGATGTCAGAGAGCAATGGTGGATGGATGTTTGTCAGGTTGGAGGTAAGTGACTAGAAGGGTACCTCGGGATGTGTGTTGGGTCCACTGTTGTTTGTCATGTGAATCAATAATCTGGATGTTGGTGTGGTAAAATAGATTAATAAGTATGTAGATGATACTAAGATAGGTGGTGTTGTGAATAATGAAGTAGATTTAAAAGTGTACAGAGAGATTTAGGTCATTTGGAAGAATGGGTTGAAACATGACAGATGGGTTTAATGTTGATAAGTATGAGATGATACAAATCAAAATTGAATGTACATGGTAAATGATTGTGAATTGAGGAATGAAGTTGAATAGAGGGATCTAGGAATAACTGTGCATGGTTCCCTGAAGGTGGAATTTCATGAAGATAGGATGGTAAAGAAAGATTTTGGTGTGTTGGCCTTTATAAATCAGAGCATTGTGTATAGAAGTTGGGTTGTAATGTTAAATTGTACAAGGTATTGGTGAGGTCAATTGTGGAGTATGGTGTATAATTTTGGTAGGCATAATTATAGGAAAAGGTCAACAAAATAGAGAGAGAGTACAGAGGAGATCAATTAGAATGTTGACTGGGTTTCAGCAACTAAGACACAGAGAAAGGTTGAACAAGTTAGGTCTTTATTATTTAGGAACGATAGAAGGGGTCCCAACAAATACAAGGGAATGATGTATTCCTAAGGAACTATTTACTGGCAGTATCTCGTTCTATTACAGAATTAAGAACCAAGGGGCTGCTGGCACAGAGTCCCCATCTCGACTTCCAATCCATTCTGTGAAAGCGGGGGACTGGGATCTTGTAACATCATGGAAGGAAGAAAAGCTGCAACCTAAGTGGACTGGACCCTACCTGGTGTTACTAATCACCGAGACAGCAGTACGAACAAAAGAAAAAGGGTGGACACACGCAAGCCGATTTAAGGGTCCTGTGGAGGCCCCACCAAACAATATCAGCCCGTGGACTGTGCGCAAAGGAGAGGAATCATTGACTTTAATATTTAACAAGAACCCGCGGGAAAAATGAAGATTTCGTGTTGATGGGTCGCATGTTGGGTGGTTACCCAACTATGTAAGCATACAGAGTGTTCAAATGCAGGAAAGTGGAAGGATGTGCAGATAGAACAGGGAGAATGAGCCTAAGGATTTGAAGATAATGATAGTAGCAGGAGAAACAGAATTAAGGCAATTATATGAGGAGGGAATACCTACAGGAGGAAAGGGAGCCAACACCTGGCTTGCCTGGATGATGTACACGGCCAGGAGTATGCAACACACCAATTGCTACGCCTGTGCCGGAGCTAAGCCTCAGCTGGTTCCAGAACCATTTCCCTTGAATTGGGATAGGACACCTGGGGCTATGCCATGTATACTACAGCTATTCACGAATCCCATCCTACCAAAGGATGCGACCTGCCAGAGTTATCATTACCTATTCCCGGCTAGCAACAACAATACAAAGGGCCGAAGGACAGACCCACGACCTCCTCCATTTAGAACTCCCCTTGGGGAGGAGGGATTTGAGTGCTATACCAGATATAACCCAGATGGACAGGAAATGGGGAAGGTGCTGAACTGCAATCAGACGTATAACATAACGGCTGAGGAACAGGGGCCACTGTTCAAAAGCTCCTGGCTGAGAAAGCAGATAGTCAGTAGAGCCGATGTCTGGTGGTGGTGCGGGGAGAATACCCTGTGGCCCCGGTTACCAGGGTCATGGACGGGAACCTGTACCCTCACACAACTGATGATGCCCTTCACCATAGCAGTAGAACATGCTGTAGAACTCAATGAAGGAAGCCGACGACAGAAGAGAGGGGTGAGAGGATTATTCGACACACACATATATATAGATGCGATAGGGGTGCCAAGAGGGGTACCCGATGAATTCAAAGCCAGAAACCAGATAGCTGCGGGCTTTGAGTCCATACTCTTCTGGTGGTCCACACTTAATAAAAATGTGGACTGGATCAACTACCTATACTACAATCAACAACGCTTTATAAATTACACTCGAGATGCGGTTGAAGGATTAGCGGAACAACTGACAGATACCAGCCTAATGGCCTGGCAAAATCGCATGGCCTTAGACATGCTACTGGCTGAGAAGGGAGGGGTGTGTGTAATGTTTGGGGAACAATGTTGCACCTTCATCCCCAACAACACTGCTCCTGATGGGTCAGTGTCGAGAGCCCTAGCAGGTCTCACCTCCCTGTCTATCGAATTTAAAACACAGTATGACCAGCGAGAGGAAGATAAGGAGGCGAAGATTCTGCTGCTAGCATTAGAGAACGGGCAGATAGTCTAAATCAAAGGTTGCGTAGCAAAAGAAAAAGTGTGGATTGTGAGGAATGGGTTAATAGGTATAGTTGATTTAGACAAGAACCCATTGTCTAGTAGGGAGTATAGTAGGGAGTATAGAACGGAGAATAAGGGGAGTAAAGGACAAGTACAAATGGTGACTTTTCAAGGATGAGAACAGAGAAGATAGCAACAGCCCAGCATAGAACTAGGGTAAAGGTCAGAAGAAACACTCAGTGCGCATGGGCAATGAACTTACATGAATATGTACACACACCCACTATGACAAGATGTCTCATTTAAATGCACATGCGATGCATGATATGGGAGGTGTCTTTGACGTCGGGTGGACGTTCCAGGACGTTCTCGTGGGAATGTGGGCTTTATGTTATGATTGGAAGAAGCACAATGGGGAGGGATGAGGGTGTGACAATGATACCCATTAAATGTATAAAGATGGAAGTCATCCCGATCCTCGGTGTGTCTTGACAGGGGAGACACCCAACTCTGCAGACTTGCTAATAAATAAACTTGTTTCTCTACATTCTCTACGCATCGTGATTGTTCTTTCACAACTTGCGCCTGACACTTCTTACACATTGGATATATTACACTTCTCCTGCTTTGGTAATGAGACCAAAATAGTACACAATACTCCAGATGCATTGTCACTAAGACCCTATATAATTGCAGTAAGACTTTTTTACTCCTGTACTCGTATCCTCTTGCAATAATATCCAAAAACTTTCCTTCCAAATGGATCGAAGGAACTGCAATTGCTGGTTTACAAAAAGACACACAAAGTGCTGGAACTTTCCTAATATCTTCTTCTCCTGCATGTTAACTTGTAGTGCTTTGTGTATATGGAGATCTAGGTCCTTTTGACGGAAACCTAGCCTAATCTATCACCACTCAGAAAATTGTGAGGTATTGCATTTTGATAATTTAAACCAGGGCAGAGCTTGCACAGTAAATGGTAGGGCCCTGGAGAGTGTTACTGAACAGAGACCTAAATGTACATATATATATATATATATATATATATATAGTTCCCTCAAAATGGTGACACAGGTAGACAGGGTGGTGAAGAAAACAAAACACAAAGTGTTGGATGAACTTCTTGGGTCAGGTAGCATCTGTGAATGGGTGAAGAAAGCGTTTGGCATGTTTGTCTTCTTTGGTGAAAACACTGGGTACAGAGACGTCATGTGAAAATTGTACAGATTGTTGGTGAGTCCATACTTGGAGTATTGCGCATAGTTTATTAACTATTAAACCATCATAGACACATAGAAACTTAGAAACCTAGAAACTAGGTGCAGGAGTAGGCCATTCAGCCCTACGAGCAAACACCGCCATTCAACATGATCATGGCTGATCATCCAAAATCAGTACTCTGTTCCTGCTTTCTCCCCATATCCCTTGATTCCGTTGCCCTAAGAGCTATATCTAACTCTCTTTTGAAAACATCCAGTGAATTGGCCTTCACTGCCTTGTGTGGCAGGAAATTCCACACATTCATAACTCTCTGGGTGAAAAAGTTTTTCCTCATCACAGTCCTAAATGGCCTACCCCTTATTCTTAAACTGTGACTCCTGGTTCTGGACTCGCCCAACATCGGGAATATTTTTTCTACATCTAACCTGTCCAATCCTTTAAGATTTGTATATGTTTCTATAAAATATCCTCTCATCCTTCTAAATACAAGTGAATACATGTCCAGTCGACCCATTCGTTCATCTTATGTCAGTCCCGCCATCCCGGGAATTAACCTGGTGAACCTATGCTGCACTCCCTGAATAGCAATAATGTCCTTCCTCAAATTAGGAGACCAAAACTGCACACAATACTCCAGATGCGGTATCACCAGGGCCCTGAACAACTGCAGTAAGACCTCCTTGCTCCTAAACTCAAATCCTCTCGCAATGAAGGCCAACATTCCATTAGCTTTCTTCACTGCCCGCTATACCTGCATGCTTACTTTCAATGATTGATGTATAAGGACACCCAGGTCTCATTGCACCTCCCCTTTTCCTAATCTGACACCATTCAGATAATAATCTGCCTTCCAGTTATTGCCACCAAAGTGGATAACCTCATATTTATCCACATTATACAGCATGTGCCATGCATCAGCCCACTCACCCAACCTGTCCAAGACACCCTGCAGCCTCATAGCATCCTCCTCGCAGCTCACATTGCCACCTAGCTTTGTGTCATCTGCAAACTTGGAGACGTTTAGCATCATATCAACATCATATCATAGCAACTCCAGCATATTTCAATATTTTGTCCTGTTCTGTAGATTCTTCAATATGCACAAATAAATATGCATACTGTGAACCAAAACTCACTACCTCTCATTGATTCTGATCAAACAAAGTAAATGGAACTAAAGAAGGTCTAAGGAAGGGTTCCAACATGAAACGTCATCTATTCCTTTTCTCCAGAGATGCTGCCTGACTCGCTGAGTTACTCCAGCACTTTGTGTCCATCTTCTATAAATGGAACTAAATAATTCCTTTAGCTACTGATTTTATTCAACGGGCATAGTTCCTTTTTGCCAAATTGAGCAGAAAGTTAAAAACAAGAATGTTCAATAATATTCCCCAAATGCCTGTACCCAGAGAATTTTGGCTTTGTTTAATAGCTATTGCAGCGACTTCAGAGAGATTACCTTTCTGTTAAAAAATAAATTGTTTACACTTAAAAACATTTATAAATAAATGGCTGGAAGTACTCAGATGCACTGATAAAAGCAGTGGAAAGCGAACCCAAATCAATGTTGTGAATAAACTGCCTTTCATTAAAACTTAATGATTCTTCCATCATTTGCACATGTTCTGTCCATGGAGAATAATCGTACCTGTCAGGATTGAGTTATCAGGTGCGCACCAGAAATAAACTCCAGATCATCTGTAATTTTTAGTGTTAGTAATGCACTCTTTTAGTCAGTGAAAACAAAAATAGGACGGGATTTAATGCTATTTAATTGACCTGACCTCCCATCTGCCTCATTGGAGATCTTTGAACTATACTTTAATTGGACTTTTCTTGCACTAAATTTTACACACTTCATCCTGTACATGTACACTGTGGATGGCTTGATTGTAATCATATATTTTAGTTTAGTTTAGTTTTGAGAAACAGCACAAAAACAGGCCCTTCAGTCCACCGACTCCACGCTGACCAGTGATACATGTACACTAGCACTTTGTACACTTTTTTGGACAAGTTTCTATAACTTCGACAGTTGATAACACAACTAAACACACTAGGGACAATTTACAATCTTTACCAAAGCCAATTAAAAGAAGGGTCCCGACCCGAAACGTCACCCATTCCTTCTCTCCAGAGGTGCTGCATGTCCCACTAAGTTACTCCAGCATTTTGTGTCTATCTCCAATTAACCTGCAAACCTGTACATCTTTGGAGTGTTAGAGGAAACCGGAGCAGCCAGGGAAAACCCACGCTGTACTGACCTCAGCAGAGGACAGAATACACGCAGTCACAGGCAGAATGTACAAACTCCGTACAGACAGCACACGTGGTCAGTATTGAACCCGGGTCTCTGGCGTTGCAAGGCAGTAACTCGATCATGGTAAAAAATTCTAGACTTAAAGTAATAATTTTAGAAATCAGATTTGGCAGTCGAGTAGACCTACTGGAAATAGATGCAAATTAATAACTAATTTCTCAGAATTTTCTATCCAGGTACTTGCAATTTGACATTATCACATGGAACCAGATTGATGGGATCGTAATGCTATCCGTTTAGCTTGCTAATTTATTGTTAAAAGGTTGATAAACTTCCTAATCCTATCATCAAATGTGCACTCCACAACCTCACAACATGTTAAAAAATAATCTGTTCCTTTCTGCTTTAAATTTCCTCTTCACCCAATTTCTTACTTTTTAGTTCCCACATATTTTTACAATTACTTGTGGAGCTTAGATTAAAAAGTACATTTATGTCTGTTCTGTCAATTTATTCCATAGCCACCTCAACTAAGAAGATAACCTGAATATACCCAGTAATTTTATTATATGGATTAGTGTGCTGCATAATTTAATACTCTTCAGGACAACTATATTCTTATTAAATAGGGTTGATGATTCTTCAGGGCTTTTTTGGACAAGTTTTTATAACTTCGACAGTTGATTGGTGAGAATTGTGGATATATTACTAAACTAAACTTCCATGACCATCTACTGTCTTCATGGCAACTGAGTAATGCCATTTGTGCCTGCGCTAAACATTAAGTTCATAACTTCATATGTTATCGGAGCAGAGTTAGGCCATTTAGCCCATCAAGTCTACTCCGCCATTCAATCGTGGCTGATCTATCTTTCCCTCTCAACCCCATTCTCCTGCCTTCTCCCCATAATCCCTGACACCCCTAAGATCAACACCCTGGCAGATTACTTTCATTTCCTGTGTAAATTAAAAAAAATGAAATCACACTCTAATTTTGTGACATTAGTTTTTATGTTTTGCAATAAATAAATCCATGAAACCTCAATCATTGTTTGAGGTACTTTTCCATTACATTTACAATTAAGGTCTTCCATCTATGACCTGTTTGGTAAAACGGCTAAAACAATTAAGTACATTGAGGACTCAGTGTTCACTCTGTATTAGCACTTTATTATATAAAATGTCAACAAATGTGGAATGAGCAATTGATTTAGTGTTGACATGCCAACCATCAATAATGATTAACAATGTTCTGGGACCAATGTGACATTGTTGATGTGACAGCCAGCTGTGATGCAAAGATGCACAAAAAAGAACATCTTGGTCACTTACCAGTAAGATCACCTGCCCAAATTCAGGAAAATACAACTAAATTATTAAACTACAGCTAGCCTGACAACATGACTCCTGTTTCACGAGATATTAAATAAAGTGTCTCACTGCAGGCGACTTGCATATAACTACGATGAGAAAGAATCAACACAGTAATTAGACAGTTGATATACATCATTAGTTGGAGGCAAGGATTAATAAGTAGAACATAGAACCTAGAACAGTACAGCAAAGGAACATTAAGATCAACACACTGGTGGATTACCTTCATTTCCCGTGTAAATTTAAAAAAACAAAATTCTTCAGGGCGTTTGGTTGTGCCGAACATGATGCCAAGTTAAACTGCCTGTATATGATCCATATCCCTCTATTCTCTGCACTTCCATATACATATTTTAAAAACTCTCAAATGCCGCTATCATATTTGTCTCCACCTCCACTTCTGACAATGCATTCCAGGCCCCCACTATTCTAAGAAATTTGCCTTGCATGTCGCTATTAAACTTTCCCCCTCTCACCTTATGCTCTCTCGTGTTAGACATTTCCACCCTGGGGAAAAGGTTCTAACTGTCCCCTATCTATGCCTCCCAAAATATTATATGCTTCTATTAAGTCTCCCCTCAACCTCCGACATTCCAGAGAGAACAATCCAAGTTTATCCAGCCTGTCCTTGTAGCTGAAACCCTCAATTCCAGGCAGCATCCTGGTAAACCTCCTCTGAACCCTCTCCAAAACCGCAACATCTTTCCAGTAATGGGACAACCAAAACTTCAAATACAGACAATACTCCAAACACTCCAAATTCATTGTAATTATCCTTAATATACACTTAAATAACAGAGTAGGTGGCCATGCAGCCCATCGGGCCCATGCCAGATCGCAGGGATGTCCCTGAAACCCTCAGATACTCACGCACACGTGCCTATCATTTCTTCCTGGATGTTTTTGCTATTAACCTACACAAAGAGGTAATTAACAGTGACCAATTAATCCACCGCTACTTTGAGATACGAGAAAAGACTGGGGCAACTGGAGGACACCCACATCACAGCAGGAACATGCGATCCCTGCACAAATTACAGCCCAGGTCAGGATTGAGCCCAGGACCATGGAGCAGTGTGGCAGCTGCAGTAAACCAGCACCCGTTCGTTCGGAAGTTCAGATGGTTGGGCATCTGGCCTGCTCGCTATTCCGGACTGTGAGATGGATGTCCAGTGTGCAGCCTCGTCATGTGGTTGTGCTCTTCCATGGCTTTGCCATCTTCACATCCTGCACCATCATTGGAAACCATGAATGAGATACATAAAGGGGTCAACCATACAAACACTGTGAATGCCATAGCAAATTAGAATCTGGACATTCTGTTGGGAGAGACTCCTTCCTAATGAAAAGCATTTCCGCTACCTGCAAGTCACAAATCAGGAACACGGACTTGCCTGTTTGAGTGCAACTCCAACAAACCCCAAGAAGCTCAATGCAAGACAGACTGCTTTATTGTCACGTCAAGTATGCATCAGCAAGCAACAAAAGCTGTTCGCTGTACCTCGGTACACGTGACAATAAACTAAACTTAAACTCAAACCTTAAAATATCAGTCTCTGCTCCACCAATGTGTGATAGCTGTCAGTAGGACGCATTGCAGCAGGTTTTTAAACCTTCTTTGACAGTCCTCTCTCCACCCCCCTTAAACTTGTGACCCCAAACATTTAGTTGGACGAAGGCATCTAAGGCACAGGAACACCATCACCTCCAAATTCCCTTCCAAATTACACAGCACGCCAATGTGGAAATATATGAGTTTTCCTTTATTGGTAACAGGTTAAAATCCCTAAAGCATTGACCAAATAACAGTGTGGGTGCTCCATTTCCATTTAGATTACAGGTTCAAAACAGCAGCCCATCACTATCTTTTAAAAAATTACCAGTAATATGGTCCATACTAATTATGGCAATTTCCCATGTAAGTGTAAGACATAATATTGGAAAAGGTGAATCTGACATACAATGTTTTCTTTAATGGATTTCAAAATTATATGGCAGCTATAGAGTATTTTTTTTAAGATTCTCTTTCATTAAACACTAACTTACAAATCCATATCTTGTCGAAAATGTAATTGTCTCAATTGCATGTAAGAGAAAACAAGCTCCATTTTTAGTTCCAAATGGATTTCTGATCAGATCTTGTTGAACTGCTCAAACGGTAAAAGTATATTTCTACAACCTTTGATCAACTAACCTTTTACAAATATGCTTCTCGAATTAATAAAGTGCACTTACATTGCCATTAATTTGCTCAAGAAATAACCGCATCTATTTAGTTCCAAATGGATTTCTGATCAGATCCTGTTGAACTGTAGGAGCTGTAGAGTCATACAACATGGAAACGGACCCTTTAGCCCAACCCGTCCATGCCGACCAAGATACCCCATCTAAGCTGATGCCATTTGCCCACATTTAGCCCATATCCCTCTAAACTTTCCCATCCATGTACCTGTCCAAATCTCTATTAAATGCAGTTATAGTACCTGCATCAACTACCTCCTCTGCCATCTCGTTCCACATACCTACCGCACTCTGAGTTTAGTTTAGAGAAACAGTGTAGAAAAGAGCCCTTCAGCCCATCGAGTCCACACTGATCATCAATCACCTGTACACAAATTCTATGTTATCCCACTTTCGCATCCCAGGAGCAATTAACAGAAGCCGATTAACCTTCAAACCTGCACGTCTTTGGAACATGGGAGGAAATGAGAGAACCCGGAGAAAACCTATTCGGTCACAGGGAGAACGTACAAACTCCACATAGACAGCACCTGTAGCCAGGATCAAACCCAAGTCTCTGGCACTGAGAGGCAGCAGCTCTACTGCTGTGCCACTGCGCCACCCTCACTGAGTGTAAGCGTTGCCCCTCAGGTTCCACTCCCAACTTAAATCTATGTCCTCAGCTTCTTGACTCCCCTACCCTGGGTAACAGAATTTGGGCATTCACCCATTTATTCCCCTCATGATTTTATACACCTCTATAAAATGATCCCTATGCCTCCTACGCTCCAAGGAATAAAATCCTAGCCTGTCCAACCTTTAGCACAGGCTCTGTAGTCCTGTCAACATCCTCTCAAATCTTCTCTGCACTCATTACAGCTTAATGACAGTTAATAATACTTTACACTGAAAATATTGCAGCAATGGTGAAGGAAATGATGTCCATATTTACCAGAGTAACATGAAGGAGAGCAGTATTTATTTATTCAGTAAACCTCATGGTGGCTGCAATGTGTGCTATCTACAAAATGCAGCATTTAAGACTTGTTTAAGACTACTTTCCAAACCTGTGACATGTGCATATGTAAAATTCTGATCATTCAATTGGATGGATTTCTTTATTCATTCAAATGATGTGGGCTTTGCAATCTGAGACAGCTTTTAATTGTCCATCCCCTATTGCCCTTGAGAATTTGGTGGTGAGTTGCCTTCTTGATCCGATGAAATTTTGAGATATGGATATATTTGGACAAATATGTAGCCAGTCAAAAGTTGAATTTGCTTGAATCCTAAAAGGTAAATTTCACCGTTGAGATTACAAAGAGGGGCAGGCACTGCATGGTCCATCACAGGTTTTGACCTCCCCACCTCTGTAGGGATCTATAGGAGATGCTATTTCAGAATAGCAGTCAATATCATCAAAGATCCACGTCACCTTGACCATCCTCTTATTTCGCTATTACCATCAGTAAGAAAGTGCAGGAGCCTGAAAACTGTGACCACCAGGTTGAGGAATCGCTTTGGCCCGCAACTATCAAGGTTCTGGAACACTACACAACATTAACCTCAATAACTATGAACTTCCATGCACTATGTCTTTGATTGCACTACGGACACTGGTTTTTGCACTATTATGGTTATTAATTCATTGATTTTTATTATTACATTTTATTTGTGTGTATTACATTTACAGGCCTGTTAACCTGCTGTAAGAATTTAATTGATCTGTTGTCTTGATAGATTTGGCTGTTATGGGAAATAAATAAATTACATTTGGGAAATAAGCAGATATTGGCTGTGCCGGTCTAATTGAGTTTGGACAACAGAGTTACTCACAAGAGGCAATGAGTGGAGCCCATTTACCGAGCTCAAAAGTCAATACCGAAGCATTTTCAACCTCCTTCAGTCAGTGAATGATCCTCCTTGGTTGCCTCGTGAGGTCTCCAACAACTAGTGAAGCTAATCTTCAACCAGCTCAATGGGACATCACAAATTGTGTGAGTGCACTGGTTACAGCAAAAATACGAGTCCTGACCACATACTGGCTGCAGATCTACACTCTAGAAGTAATTACACCTTTCACCAAACTATTGTGGCATCTCAAACGTCAGTTTGTAAACTTGGTCGGATAAGTCCTATCCACAGAAAATGGAGGCCACGGGGGTCTGTCACACATCTTACCTCAGCCCAAGCTAATTTTTCTCTTTGAGGGAGTGCCCCGACCATTCAGATTGTGTTGGAGAGCCAAGCTAGTCACTGGCAAAAACTGCCTGATCTACATCATGACCAGCTACTACAGCCCATAAAATTGGATGGATTATATCCTCTCTTTCCCCAACTGCTATGGTAATATGTTTATGTCTCCAAGTTCTCGGGCTGTAACCCTCGCTCAGCGGATATATTTCACTTTCGGCTAAGGACAAAATTCCGTCTGTTTTTCTTAACAGTGATGTCCGAGGCATAAATACTTGTCAGGTCTCTGGGCCGAGGTCCTCAAATAATCCTGAGACCTAAAAAGGCAAATAGAATTTCAATTTAAAGTTTAATGCTTCCATTAGTCTCTCACTCCACCAGGATCGTATTGAGGTGACAAGTTGGGAGTTTGTGCTAAATTTTTCGAGTTAGGACTCGAATCTACAGCTTTGGACTGAGAGTGCTATCCATTTAGCAAAGTCTGACAACAGCCTACATTAATTGACTTTAAACAAATGTTGCTTGAGGTGAATATATATTCCACTCAGTGCTGTCGTCAGTGTGACGCTGAACTTAACTCATCCAGTCAGTATAAACCAGGGACTGTAAGCCCTGCAGCTCATAGACAGGTAGAAGCTCTCAGCAACCACTGACGAGGGGGTGGGGGAGAAAAGTTAGCTTCCATTTCATGAGCTGTTCTTTTTTGGTAAATTGAGATTATTTAATCAAAGAGTTTCTTAAGTCAAACTTCAGCAGTTGCATTATGTGCTGATGATAGATGAAGCATGGTTATTGTACAGCGTGTTCATAGAAGCAGATTACTTTTCCGGGGCTGGGTTGCTGCTTGCAGCTGATTGTTGTTCCTCTATCCTGCAGGCATCATGCTTAACACCGTGCTGCTGTGCTGCTGGGCTCTACAAGTGATTCTCACCTCCGGCACCGCCAGAGCTGAATTGGATTCCAACACCGTTAGCAAGGAGGCCACGCACACCGACCTTGCCTTCCTGAGCAGGAGCAAAGCCCTGCTTTTCGCCGCAGGTGTGTATGAACCATCTCTGTTTAACCCATCACTCTCTGCACTGTTCTTGGTGTGAAGCTCTCCAAATGAGTGTCTGAATCTGCTGCTTAAACCACAACTAACTTTGCATTTTATCCATCGCGGGGGCTCAGCATATTGAATGGGTTTGTGGCTCCAGTGGGAGAATGGGAGGTGAGCCTGGTACAGAATCAACAAATATATTATAAATGTTTTTTACCCATGAAGAGAAATGAATCAATGGCTCAGTGTTTTTATAGTTAATCAAATACACTCTTTCAATATATTCTTAGAGCAATCTCTTAAAACTCTTTTCATTATCTCCCAGAACATCTCTGATTTCTTCATGATCAGAGTCTGAAGAAGGGTCCTGACCTGAAACGTCATCCATCCTTTTTCTCCATAGATGATGCATGACCCGCTGAGGTACTCCAGCACTGTGTGTCTATCTTTGGTAAAAACGAGCATCAGCAGTTCTTTGTTTCTACTTAGAGCAGTGTTCTACATCGCTAAGTGTAACTTACGTTGGGATATCCCTACAAGTTTATCTACAATAAATTCTCTTGTGCTGTATCAGCTTCAGAAATAACAATTACCAAGTTACCCTTACACTTAATTTTACTAGTGAGTGAGTCTCTTGTGTGGCTCACAGGCAGATGGGGAGACAATGTATATTTCCCTTATCTCTTCTCTGTTTGACAACTTTACGCGGTCAGATTTTTAAAAATTTTGTTGCTACTCACTAATTCTTTTGGATCCCTCATCTCCAAACCTTTTCCTGGAGAATACTGATGTTGTACAGCACAATTCCTTTAACTCTGCCTCATTCTTTAAAAATGGAACAGCGTAGAACGAAGGGAGATGGTTTGTAAGGCAGTTCTTATTTATAGTTATTTTTATTGCGATCAACCAAGTCGCAGCTGCACATTTTGAAAGTTCAGTTTGCATTAACAGCAGGATGGGCATTTTATGAATGATATTACTGTTATAAATCCAGGTCCACTGACAGAACCCACACTGGATGGAGCAATAGACTTGTTGAAGAAAGATCGCAGCTCAGGGAAGATTGAAGCCAATCTAGAGGTAAATCAATTTTCATACAACATCGTGACAAAGACGGGAATGACTGATGTCTAATAAACTGGTTGAGTTTTTTAATTACAGGCGATCCTTGCATTACAGGGGGTCGTGTAGCTATAAAACAGTCCATATCACAATTTTCTATAATGCAAAGCAACAGCATTTGCTTACGCATCAAACAATGCGATTTTGTAAACAAATTGAGTTGATTTATTTACTTTTTTTCATATAAATTCTGTAAGAGTTAATTTTTATTCCATATCTCAAATATTTGGAAGTGATTTGTGTATTCCTTAAGAGCATATTTCCATTACCTGAACTGGCATGATGCAAGGCTCCCTATATGTCTAAAATGTAACTTTTCATATCAAGTGTCAAGTTTTAAATTTCCATACAAAATAGCTTCTCAGCACTGGTGCATGAAATTCTGTTATTCTCCAATAGAAGTACACATTCGTGCAATTTAATATTAACATTTCTTTGAAATCAATTGGTTATTGGCCTGTTGGCCTTCATAACAAGAGGAGTATAGGAACAAAGAGTTCTACAGTTCTACTGGGCCCTAGTGAGACCACACCTGGAGTATTGTGTGCAGTTTTGGTCTCCAAATTTGAGGAAGGACATTCTTGCTATTGAGCGAGTGCAGCGTAGGTTCACAAGGTTAATTTCCGGGATGGCGGGACTGTCATACGTTGAAAGAATAGAGCGACTGGGATTTACACTGGAATTTAGAAGGATGAGAGGGAATCTTATTGAAACATATAAGATTATTAATGGATAGGGCACGCTAGAGGCAGGAAACATGTTCCCGATGTTGGGGGAGTCCAGAAACAGGGGCCACAGTTTAAGAATAAGGGGTAGGCCATTTAGAACGGAGATGAGGAAAAACGTTTCACTCAGAGAGTTGTGAATCTGTGGAATTTTCTGCCTCAGAAGGCAGTGGAGGCCAATTCTCTGGATGCTTTCAAGAGAGAGTTAGATAGAGCTCTTAAAGATAGCGGAGTCAAGTGATATGGGGAGAAGGTAGGAACGGGGTACTGATTGTGGATGATCAGCCATAATTACAGTGTATGGCGGTGCTGGCTCGAAGGGCCGAATGGCCTACTCCTGCACCTATTGTCGATTGTCTATTGTTTGTTTCAATACTGTTTCCTGGTTAAAATAAAGGAGAACTATAAATGACTCAGTATTTTCAGTGGAGGGGGGGGGGGGTGGTGGAGGGGGGGGGGGAAGCTGGAAGAGAGGTAGGGTTGGGACAAACTCTGCCAAGTGATAGGTGGATAGAGGTGAGGATTTTAATTTTGGATTGGCAGGTGGTTGGACAAAGGCCAAAGATGAAGAGGGTGATCAGTGGATGATTGTGGATGATCAGCCATGAACACATTGAATGGCGGTGCTGACTTGAAGGGATATTCCTGCACTTATTGTCTATTGTCTACAGTCTAAAAGGCAACTAACCTACAAACAACCCCCTCCACCTTTCCCTCCTTTTTTTGCCCTTCCACCTGTGTTCCTTCCTCTGGCTTCACATTTTGCACCTCTTCTATCCTTATCTCACACAGTTTGTCTTTTCACCACTGGCCCAGCTTTCTCTCCCCCCCTCTACAATCAGTCTGAAGAAAGGTGCTGACCCGAAACATCGCCCATCCATGTTGTCCAGAGATGCTGCCTGACCCCCTGAGTTACTCCAGCCCTTTGTGTTTTTTTGTAAACCATCATTTGCAGTTCCTTGTTTCTACAATTATCAGGTCAGTTGCTTTTCTTTGCATTGTAAGTGTTTACACAAAGTGCTGTAAGAACTCAGTTGGTCAGGCAGCATCTGTGAAGGGATATAGACAGGTGGTCCAGGACGTTTCTGGTCGAGACCCTTTTTTTCAGACAGGAAGAAGCATTTGAAGAAATGGCCAACCCAAAACGGCATCTGTCCATTCCCTCCCCAGATGCTGTTTGACCTGATGAGTTCCTCCAGCACTTTTTTTGCTGATAGTATTCTACGTCCTTACAATTCTATGTAAGAACTCAGTTGGTCAGGCAGCATCTGTGGAGGGATATAGACACATGACGTTTTGGGTCGAGACCCTTCTGCTGAAGACGGGTCTCGACCCGAAACGGCACCCATTCCTTCTCTCCAGTGATGATGCCTGTCCCGCTAAGTTACTCCAGCATTAAATACGGCTAGTTCTTCATATTGCAGGATCGGTGTAATTAATGAATGGTACAGTATGTGACTGATTTCAATGTTTATTCTTGCAGCTGGTGCCTGATGCAGGGGAGATGGACAGATCAAAGCGAGCGCCCAGGAGATGTGTGCGTCACTTGGAGTCTTGCTTTGGCCATCCACTGCCTTGCTGTGACCCATGTGCCATTTGTTACTGCAGGTTTTTTAATGCAATTTGCTACTGTAGGAAAATTGGTCATGACTGTCATCTGGGCAAGAACTAATTTTGTAGTTGCACTATCTGCTGATTTAATTTCTGCTTAAGAAGCATGTATACGGATTGATATTGTGCTTTCCATGTGTAACTTGTAATTTTGCTGTTGAAATAAACTTTTAGACCTACTTGCGAAAAACAAACATGGAATGGTTGTACCAGCTATTTATTTGTTGCAGGTTTCCCCAAAAGTCGTATTGACAATATAGAATATTGCCATTGATTCTGTTTAGTTTAGTTTAGTTTAGAGATACATTGTGGCAACAAAGCCTTTGGCCCTCCGAGTCCACGCCGAACAGCGATCCCCATACACTAGCACTATCCTACACACTAGCGACCATTTACAATCTTTACCAAAGCCAATTAACCTACAAACCTGTACATCTTTGGAGTGTGAGAGGAAACCAGAACACCTGGAGAAAATCCACACGGTTACAGGGAAAATGTACCAAAAATACAAACAGCACCCGTAGTGAGGATCGAACCCAGGTCTCTGGTAACTCTGCCACTGCGCCACCATGACAAGCTAGTACTTTGTAATTTGTAATTAAGGAGAGTTACAAAATTCCTTTAGCTTGCTCCCAGTTATCATAGGCTTTATTATATTGTAGATTACAAATATATAATAAATAGAAAATGCCTTTCCTAGCTCTTTGAACAGTGGCTTTAATCCACATTTTCCTAAACAGATTCAATGAAAATAAAATGTAATATCAAGTCTGTAATTTTTAAATACTGTTTATCCTTCAATATTAATTATCCTAGATGACACATTGGTGCAGCAGTAGAGGTGCTACCTTACAGCACCAGAGACCCGTGTTCCTGACTACGGGGACTATCTGTGTGTAATTTGTACATTTTCCCTGTGACAGCGTGGGTTTTCCCTAGATGCTCTGGTTTCCTCCCACATCCCAAAGATGTGCAAGTTTGTAGGTTAATTGGCTTCTGTAAATTGCCCGTCGTGTGTAGGATGTGAAAGTGAGATAACATAGAACTAGTGTACGGGTGATCAATGGTTGGTGTGGACTCGGTGGGCTGCAGTGCCTGTTTCTATGCTGTATCTCTAAGCTAAATTAAATTAATTGAAAGCAATGACTTGGAGGGCACTCATATTGTTGAATAATGCCTTTTGCCGAAGACACTAGTTAAATCTCAGTCTATTACCCATTTAGGACCTGTGATTGTCTCATGAGTTTAGCATCATCAGTGTTCCCTTAACAAAACACCACGTAATTTATGTAGGAAGGAACTGCAGATGCTGGTTAAAACCAAAGATGGACACAAATGCTGGAGTAACTCAGCGGGACAAGCAGCATCTCTGTCAAGAAGGAACGAGCGACGTTTCAGGTCGAGACCCTTCTTCAGTTTATGATCATTTTTTAATTTACAATTGTGTTGTGGGAACATGATGGTATTAGTAACTTTCAAAGCTTTGTAAATCATCAAAAGCTTTTCATATCTCCAAAGATAGACACCAAATGCTGGAGCAACTCAGCGGAACAGGTAGCATCTCAGGGTAGATGGAATGGGTGACGTTTTGGGTCGAGACCTTTCTTCATATTGCCTTTGAAGGAGGTCATTTTTCCCATCAAGTCAAATGCAGCTCTCTCCCATCAGATTAATCCAATTAATGATTCAATGATTCAATCATACTTTATTGTCACATGTACCTACAGTAGGTACTGTGAAAAGCTTTGCATCCAACCCAGTAAAATCGTACAGTAGACCTAGGCAGTACACAGGGTCTAAAGCACTCTGAAATAAGATAAAAATTGCCGTCTTCTGGATTAATCTGACTTCCAACAGCATAAGACTAAATGTTTTTTTGCAGTTATGTGAATAAACTTTAGATCCCGACCAGAGGCACGGAAGTGTTTAAGAAAGAACTGCAGATGCTGGAAAAATCTAAGGTAGACAAAAATGCTGGAGAAACTCAGCGGGTGAGGCAGCATCTATTGAGCGATGGAATAGGTGACGTTTCGGGTCGAGACCCTTCTTCAGACTTTGGCATGGAAGTAATTGGAGGTGGCATGTGGAGAGTAAGAACCAGTGTTGAGGAAGTTACTTAAAGGAGGATGATGGTATTGTCTGATGGTTCAGCCCAAAGAGTCATCAAGTCATTGTCTCACACAGCACGGAAACAGGCCCTTCGTCCCAACCCATCCATGGTGACCAAGATGCCCCATCTATGCTAATCCCATTTGCCCACTCGGGCTGCCTTCTCTGGCAGCTCATTCCACATACCCACCACTCTCCTATTGAAATAGTTACCCCTCAGGATCCTATTAAATCTTTCCCCTCTCTCGTTAAATCTTTGTCCTCTGGTTCTTGAGTCCCCTACCCTGGGCAAAAGACTTGGTGCATGCACCTTATCAATTCCACACACGATTAAACCATTTTTAACAAAGTTGGCTTCAAGCCTCCAATTAAGCCCAAGTCTGGGGCGTTACAAGAACAAAGGGCTGATAAGAGGAACCAGGGTCTTATCTTCCGCACCCTCACGGTCGGCTGCGGGGGGCACCACCGGAACACAAAGGCTGAATGGTGGCCGGGCGAGGAAAGGGACGATGGTTCGCTGGACGACCTGGATCGGGCGCCGCTCCAGGAGACCAAGCGCGGCCTGCAGCGACACAGACCAGTGGAGCAGCGATGGAGGATACCTACGGCTTTGCTTGGCCAGGCCGACCCTGCAACATCACCAAGACAAAGGGCCTTTATGGCCAGCTGCACTTAAAGCAACTTGGACTTTGAAAATGCCACCAAAACCTAGCCGCTATTGTATATGGTCTCAGTGGACTATTTCTATACACTTTGTACTTAATCGAGAATTGTGCTTATGTATAGTAATAATTTATCGAACTGTATGCAAAAATAGAAAGTCACTGTACATCTGAACATGTGATAATAAAGAACTATTGAAACATTGAGCAACCAGTCTCAGTCATGCATGAGAATTTGTGTAAGTGATGTTGTCATCAATAAACCTTCTTGCAGTTGTGAGAATAAATTTTAGCCTACGACCAGAGGCACAGAAGTAATTGGAGGTGGGATGTACAGAGTGAGAACTAGTGTAGAGGAAGTTTAGACTTTAGACGTTAGAGATACAGTGCGGGCCACCGCCGACCAGCGATCACCCCGTACACCAGCACTATCCTACACACTAGGGACAAGTTTTAATTTTACTGAACTCAATTAACCTACTAACCTGTACGTCTTTGGAGTGTGGGAGGAAAACGGAGCACCGGGAGGAAACCCAGGCGGTCACAGAGAGAACGTAAAACTTTTTACAGACAGCACCCGTAGTCAGGATCGAACCCGGATCTCTGGCGCTACCGCTGCACCACCGTGCTTCCCAACTTAAGCAACTTAAAGGAAGGTTACTTAAATGGGAGACAATGTTATTGTTTGGCAGCTCGGCCCATGGTCATAGAGTCGTACAGCATGGAAACAGGCCCTTCGGCCCAACTCGGCCATGCTGACCAAGTAAGTGTTTGTGTGTCCTTGTGGTACAGAGGACCAGCGACAAATCTGCAGGAGAATGCAACCTGCTTTTCCTGAAATCTAATCGCACAGCACTCTAAACAATGGTGCTCTATAGTAGAATTTCTAGGCTGTTATAGTGAAAGCTTCCAGCAGATGGTGTAGGGAAACCTACTCCCAGAAACTTACTGAAGACCCATTTCTTGTAGCAGAGTACAATAACTAGAACAATTAAAAGGGAGTTGAGCAAAAAATGACTGAATGAGAGGTGGGTCTGGAATTTATTCCCCAAAGCCTTGCCACATTTTAACAAGTGCCTGAATGAGTACTTGAAATCCAAAACCAGTATGGTTATTGAACGGCGCATTAATAGAAGCTGATTACATTTCCAGGGCTGCTGCTTCCAGTTAACTGTGGTGCCTCTATCCTGCAGGTATCATGCGTAACACCGTGCTGCTGTGCTGCTGGGCTTTACAAATGGTTCTCACCTCCGGTACCACCACAGCTGAATTGGATTCCAACACCGTTAGCAAGGAGGCCACATACACCGACCTTGCCTTCCTGAGCAGGAGCAAAGCCCTGCTTTCTGCCACAGGTGTGTATTAACCATCTATGTTTAACTCATCACTCTCTGCACTGTTCTTGGTGTGAAGCTCTCCGAATGAGTAATTATCTGCTGTTTAAACCACAACTGACTGTTGTAGACACAAAAAGCTGGAGTAACTCAGTGGGACAGGCAGCATCTCTAGAGAGAAGGAATGGGTGATGTTTCAGGTCGAGACTGAAGAAGGGTCTCGACCTGAAACATTACCCACTGAGTTACTCCAGCTTTTTGTGTCTATCTTCAGTATAAACCAGCATCTGCAGTTACTTCCTTTACTGACAGTTGTATTTTATCCATCCCGAGGACCCAGCATATAGAATATTGGGAGGTAAGCATGTACAAATTCAACAAATATATTTCTCGGCATAGACATTGTGGGCCGAAGCGCCTGTTTGCACTCTGTATCTCTAAACTAAACTAAAGATATAGTGCTTCAGAATTCTTGAAGTCCAAAGCATTGATGTTCCTAAATGCAGAGTGGAAATAGTGTAGTCCTATCTGAAATTCTGCGGCTGATGCCAACTGGCGGAGAACCTAGTCCATGCCTTGTCCTTTCCTTCACCTCTTATGCACCTGGGACACACCTGAGCCCCAGCAGGGCACCTGAAGAGGGCAGCATATCCATGGTACATGAATAAGTTTACTATTTGATATTGACTGATATTGATATAGAACAAGACTGAAGAAAGGTCCCGACCCGAAACATCACCTATCCATTTTCTCCAGAGATGCTGCCTGACCCATTGATTACTCCAGCATTTTGTGTCTATCTTTGGTATAAATCAGCATCTGTACTTCCTTTTTATTAGATTTATCTACTTCCTGGGTGACATAGGAAATGCTGGAAATAAGAACAATTGTAGGTTTGTAATATGTATAACCCAGGAACAAACATACTGGGGAAGTGTAATGAGGAAAAGAGGCCAATATAATGAAGGTACCTTAGATATCATATCAGGAGAGGCAATAGATAGATTTGGGAGGCGTTTAGACTATAAGGCATAGCTAGTTGAAGTAAAGGAAGTGCCTTTAAAAGATAGGAACCATCTAAACTAAGGAAGGACATGCGCTTTTTGCTAATGATAGTAGGAGTATGAAAGTAACAATTTAGATAATGAATAATACATTTTGATATGCTAGGAAAATGGACCCCGCCCCTCTTGCTCCTCGGTAGTTGAGCACCTGGGAACATGAACTGAATACAAAGACACAAGTGACTGCAGAGGAGATCAGTGGATGTTGTCGGTGAGGTTGAAGGAGGTGAACTGAACACAGATGCCGGAATATCTTGGTTTCAGTCAGGGGGCCCTTACTCCTCGTGGGTGGGGCATGAATCAGACTAGCTGAATCTTGAGCCAATGTAAAACGTTGCAGGAAGCACAACACAAGTATTGTGGAAGAAAGAACTGCAGATGCTGGTTTAAATCAAAGATAGACGAAAAATGCTGGAGTAACTCAGCGGGACAGGCAGCATCTCTGCATGGGTGACGTCACCCATTCCTTCTCTCCAGAGATGCTGCCTGTCCCGCTGAGTTACTCCAGCATTTTGTGACAACACAAGTATTGTTGGGTATAAGCCACTTGCATTGAACATCCCCCGATCTTCATGGACGTTTAATTCATCCAGTGCAGATGGTAGTGATGGTATAAACATATAAGAAAACTTTACTCAATGTTTTTTTTAATGACATTTCCAATGAAAAGTTCAGTTGCCTGAGAATGTGCCATTCATGTGGAAAATTGTTACCTTAGCAAATAAAAAAGTTGAATTTTTATTCACCAGGAGGTTCCATGCAATGGTGCGCCTGGTAGAGCTGTTACATCACAGTGCCAGAGACCCAGGTTTGATCCTAACCTCTAGTGCTGTTTGTGTGGAATTTGTACGTTATCCCTGTGATTACATGGGTTTCTTCTGGGTGCTCCAGTTTCCACCCACATCCCAAAGACATGCAGGGTTGTAGGTTGATTGGCCTCTGCACTTTGCCCCTACTGTGAAGGGAGTGGATATGGAAGCGGGAAAACATAGAACTTGTGAGAATGGGTGTTCGATTGGTCAGTGTGGACTCAGTGGGCTGAAGGGCCTATCCATGCTGTATTTCTAAACTAAAGTTTATTTTCTTCAAGGCATACTGAGGGCACATCTGTGCAAACACATCTCTGAAGATAAAAAATGCCATTTTCCAAAGATCAAAATAGTGGCGCAAAATAATCCCTCCAAGAAACATCATGACCCTTTTCGGGCTTGGTGAAGAAAAACAATCATTGTTATATACAGGCACCTCATCTTTTACGTGAAAAGCAGTGTATAATACAAAAATGCATAAATTAAACATACGACTATGTTGTCAGGCATAAATTGGAGCTCGTTATTCCAATAATACGAGTGTGTAAATCAAGCTTTGGTATTAAATGAACAAGCGCGTTATTCCCAATATATTTGAATACCTATTAAAATAGGACTTAAAGGAAAAGCAAAATCATCAGGAATTAATCACTTATTTCCTGGATGAGAAAAGATACGATAAGCATCTCAAAGGGTCAACATGAATTTTAAGCAACACTTTGCAAGAAAAATGCTACTCGTTTTATGTATCATTCATTGTTATTCATGAGATTCAGTTGCCCTGTCTCTGATGTAGGTCAGAAGGGACTGGACAAGGGGGATAAGATGGAATCAAGGTATTTGGAGATGAGGCCTGTGGGGCATGCAGAATTCATTACCACAGATGGTCATGGAGGCCAAGTCAATGGATATATTTAAGGCAGAGATTGACAGATTCTTGATTAGTACAGGTGTCAGGGGTTATGGGGCGAAGGCAGGAGAATGGGGTTGAGAGCGAAAGTACAGAGAAGGTTCACCAGACTGATTCCTGGGATGGCAGGACTTTCATATGAAGAAAGATTGGATAGACTCGGCTTGTACTCGCTAGAATTTAGAACATTGATGGGGGATCTTATAGAAACTTACAAAATTCTTAAGGGGTTGGACAGGCTAGATGCAGGAAGATTGTTCCCGATGTTGGGGAAGTCCAGAACAAGGGGTCACAGTTTAAGGATAAGGGGAAAATCTTTTAGGACCGAGATGAGAAAAACATTTTTCACACAGAGAATGGTGAATCTCTGGAATGCTCTGCCACAGAAGGTAGTTGAGGCCAGTTCATTGGCTATATTTAAGAGGGAGTTAGATGTGGCCCTTGTGGCTAAAGGGATCAGGGGGTATGGAGAGAAGGCAGGTATAGGATACTGAGTTGGATGATCAGCCATGATCATATTGAATGGCGGTGCAGACTCGAAGGGCCGAATGGCCTACTCCTGCACCTATTTTCTATGTTTCTATGTTTCTATGTTCTATGGTGCAGCGATAGAATTGCTGCATTACAACGGCGTTTTCCTCCTACACTCCAAAGACGTACAGATTTGTAGGGTAATTGGCTTCAGTAAAATTATCCTTAGCATGTAGTATAGTGCCAGTGTACCGGGATCACTGGTCGGTGCGGACTCGGTGGGCCGAAGTTCCTGTTTCTGCGCTGTATCTCTAAACTAAACTAAATTCAAAATTTCAGGACATTTGCCGACTTTCATCAGATTTCTCATAACCTTGTATTTTTTGTATTTTATTTGTTTACTTTGGAAGGAAATAAGCAGCATGTGCACTCATTAATTTGCTTTGATGGTGATTTTTAACTTTGTAAAGAACACGCATTGTTATCTAGTTGTGACTTTGCGAGTGTAAGGTTCATGGCAACCAGACTATATAAAACCAATCACCAATCTCTTGAAACACATTCATTGTAATTTAAACCATGGCATTCATCTGGCTTCTCTCCTGCTTCGCTTTCGTTGGAGTCACTCACGGTAATACTGTTTGAAATCAAAGTCCTCGTCTTAATCATTGGAATGGAGGATGCTGTGTGGAAAAGCAGACATTGTTCATAATATTTAATTGCTTCTTTCTATTGAGGCACAGGTTGTGGAGCTCCAGCCATCGCCCCTGTTGTCACAGGCTATACTCGAATTGTCAATGGTGAAGAGGCGATTCCAGGATCCTGGCCCTGGCAGGTTTCCTTGCAGGTCAGCTAATGTTATGGAGCTGGATAGAAAAAGTAAATGAATTTAGACCTGTTGAAATTGCTACAATTAACCCCATCTGCACAATGCTCTTCCCTTCTTCTACTGCATCTTGTAGATTAACAGTAGAATGTAGATTTAGTGTTAGATTATTTATAGCATCTTTTGAAATTCACGACATTTCTTTGAATGCATAGGAATATATTCATTTTCCACTCTTTATTTGGAAGACCTCTGTTGATGATCTAATGTCGCCCTTGCTGATTTCCTTGCCTCATTAATTGAGTCCTGGTTCCTCTTATCCATTTTGTAATAGGGTGTCATCGCTCCCATCTATTCCCCTCAGAACTACTTCCAGTATGAGGACAGATGTTAGGGTGCTACAATGGTAATACTCAGTGACCATTTTTCTTTGTGTAACAGAGTGGCACTGGATGGCATTTCTGCGGTGGCTCTTTGATCAATGAAAACTGGGTCGTCACTGCCGCACATTGTGGTGTGAGGTAAGTCATCTGCAGAAAGAGAGAGAAATGCGCTGGTGGATCATTGCTCTATTCCTGAGGAATGACGCAGCTTTGGCTGATATTATTTTTCAAAATGAATTCCGAGGCAGAGAAAACTTTCTCGGGACTGCCCAGTGGTGCAGCTATTAAAGCTGCTGCCTCAGAGCGCCAGAGACCTGGGTTCAATCCTGATTTCAGGTGCTATCTGTGTGGAGTTTGCACATTCTCGCCGTGATTGCATGGGTTTCCTCTGGATGCTCCGGTTTCCTCCCCACATCCCAACGACGTGCAGGTTTGTAGGTTAATTGGCCTCTGTAAAGTTGCCCTGTGTGTGTAGGGAGTGGATGTGAAAGTGGAATAACATAGAACTAGTGCGAACGGATGATCGATGGTTGGCGTGGACTCAGTGGATTAAAGGTGTAGGAAGGAACTGCAGATGCTTGTTTACACTGAAGATAGACACAAAATGCTGGAGTAACTCAGCGGGTCAGGCAGCAACTCTGGAGAAAAGGAATAGGTGACGTTATGGGTCAAGACCCCTTCTTCAATCTAGCTTCAGTGGGTTAAAGGGCCTGTTTCCATGCTGTAAACTCTAAACTAAAACTTACAGTTGTAGGGAAGAACATTAATCTAATGAAGACAGGATCCTCACAGGGATAACTTTTGGGAAAAATATGACAGGAAACGACTGACTAAAAAGTACTTGATTTTAAGTCCCTTCAGAAAGTGAAGCTTGGAAATGCTGAGATTTTGCAACAAGCGAACTCACTGTCACTTTGTGTTTTTGTTTTTGCCTGTGCAGTACTGAAGATTTTGTTATTGTGGGTGCCCATAACAAAAGCACAAAGGCAAAAGTGAGCCAGATGCCAATGTCCATTGTCAAGGTACGTATCCTTCTGTAAACCAGGAGTGTAGCTCACATTTAGATTACAATGTTGTTAGGATTCAAAACAATGCACAGAGCTGCACGCCACACAAACAGAACACAGCATCCTCATATCAGGTGTCCAAAAGTAAAAGGTGTTCCAATCTCCGATACCAATATATATCTAAACATGATAACCATTACATAAATTAGTGTTGGTTTATCATTGTCACATGTACGGAGATACAGTTAAAAGCATTGTTTGCATGCTATGCGGTCAAATCACACAATCTATGAGTAGAATCGTCATACTCAAGTACTACAGGTCATGCAAAGAGAATGGAGATTTATAAGAGAGCAACAATTGAGGTGGATGATAGTACATCCTCAGCTGGGACCTGCAAGCAAAGAGTCACCACGCTCCACTACCCTGGATGCCTTGGATAAATAATAATAATAATAATAATAGATTTTATTTATGGGCGCCTTTCACAAAGTCTCAAGGACACCTTACAAAGTTTAACAAATAGTGTAGAAACATGTAAGCGGAATGAAATAAATAGCAAAGACATCACCAGTACACAAATTAACGATAGAATTAAATCCAAAAACAAAAATCAAAAACACAATATGGAAGAGAGAGCAGCGGCTGCTAAAGCGCGCCAGCGTCCACTCTCCCTTCCGACCGCCATCTTGGACAAAGACTAACATAGACACTACACATTACACACAAAATCATCCCCCCACAATGATTACCACTGTGGGGGAAGGCACAATGTCCAGTCCCCAACCTATTGAGGCCTCCACAGTTGCCTCTACGGAGGCCCGATGTTCCTGGCCGTTCTCGCCGGGTGCAGTTGTCCCGGCGTCGGGAGAGTCCTCGCAGCGGCTGGGACGGCTGGTATGGCCGATCTCCTACCGGAGTCCGTGGCACCTGAAGCCGACAAGGCCGTGCCGATTTGGAGCTCCGAGGCTCCCGATGTTAAGGTCGGCGCCGCCGCCCGCAGCTGGTAGCTCCGCAGTCCCGCAGCCCGGAGGTGTTGAGCTCGGCGGTCGCAGCTCACCGGAGCTCCAGTGCGTCGATCCAGCGCGGCGACCCAGGCAAGGCATCGCCCGCTCCGCTCCGCGATAGCGCTCCAGCGCTGTGCCGCCACCGAAGCTGAAGGTGCTGGGCAGTCCCCGCCAGGAAAACGCCGCTCCACGCCCGCTGGTAGGCCGCAAGGACGGGTCGACGGGGCAGCCCGGAGAAAAAGCTGCCTCACTGACCAGGTAGGGACCTAGAGATAGTTTCCCCCTTACCCCCCTACATTAAAAGTCAAAATTCCCCTAGACATAGACAGGAAAAAAACTAAAAACTAAATAAAAAAGTGAATTGAACGGACGGCTGCTGGGTTAGCAGCCGTTCCCCAAGATAGCTCCTCCTCCTATGCATTGGCGGGGACTGCAGCTTTTGTAATAGTGTCACTACTTTAAAAAAATACCATTAGTAATAATACATCACAATAGCAATAGACACTGATAGCATGCAGAAGCAAGAATTATTTCATGTTTTGATTAAGATAATAAAAGTAAAAAGTAGAGGCTGGCACAGATTTTTTACACATCACATCCATTAGTTCATAGGTTGTAGGAGAAGAATTAGCCATTTGACCCATCAAGTCTACTCTGCCATTGAATCATGGCAGATCTATCTTTCCCTCTCAACCCCATTTTCCTGCCATAACCCCTGACACCCTTACTAATCAAGAATCCATCAATCTCCACCTTAAAAATACCCATTGACTTGGCCTCCACTGCCTTCTGTGGCAATGAATTCCACAGATTTACCACCCTCTGACTGAAGAAATTCCTCCTCATCTTTCTAAAGATCTTTCATTCTGAGGCTAGGGCCTCTGGTCCTCGACTCTCCCACGTGTGGAAATATCCTCTCCACATCCACTCCATCTAGGCCTATCTATCGCTCAGCCATGAAGGTCCTGATTTCAATCCAGTCTGAAAAAGGGTCCCAACCTAAAACGTCACCTATCCATGGTCTCCAAGGGATGCTGCTCTGACCCACTGAGTTACTTCAGCACTTTGTGTCCTTTTTTTTCAATCCAGTTCCGTTTGATTTGCGCTCTGTAATGTCCCCCCATCCTGGCACGCAGACTTTCCAGCAATAAGTATTACTTGCAGAGAATGAAAAGACAAGCTCAAGCACATACATAAATATGAACCAAACAGATTTTGACCTTTCACATTAAAATGTGTGACCTCTCTGGAAGTGCCAATGCTGATATATCATTTGGATCAACGCTCACAGCCAGAACAAAATAAAGTAAGTCTCAAGACTGTTAAATATTCAGAGCTGAGAAGCAACTAAATAAACTGAATTTTTAATCTTATCTCACTTACATCAAGTGAGAAATAACTGGCTCATTCAAGCTTGGCCTCAAGGGCCATTTTAGTTCAAATTTACAGAGAAAATAAGAGAGAATACAATAACAATCCCGATTAATTATCTCAAAACATCAAACAATTTATCAAATTCAGAAAGAAAAACTTAAGGTGATTTGTGTAACACTAGCACCAGTGCAATACTGAACTATGGTATGCATCAAACTGCTTTCAATTTTAGTTTACAAGTCTATTTATTTTCTACTCATTTATTTAAGAAAACCTGCTGGAAAAATCGAAGGTAGACACAAATGCTGGGGAAACTCAGCGGGTGAGGCAGCATCTATGGAGCGAAGGAATAGGTGATGTTTCGGGTCGAGACCCTTCTTCAGACTGAAGAAGGGTCTCAACCCGAAACGTCACCTATTCCTTCGCTCCATAGATATTGCCTCACCCGCTGAGTTTCTCCAGCATTTTTGTCTACCTTCTACTCATTTGTTGACTGATTAATTTTTTATCCAATGAAGGGGTTTTTAATTTGTATTTTCCATGAGTAAATTCCCCATCCACAAGTGCAGTTCTATTGACATAACATCCAGCAAAGTCTTAAGTTATTATCTCAAAAATCAAGAGTGTTTCATTGTAGAAATAAGGAACTGCAGTTGCTGGTTAATGCACAAAAGGACACAAAGTGCTGGAATAACTCAGCAGGTCAGGCAGCATCTCTGGAGAACATGGATAGGTAACGTTTCAGGTTGAGACACTTCTTCACACATGAGAGTAGCTTTCTCCTGTTAACTATTTGGCTCTTGAACAATGCAAAACCCTTCTTCAGAAGGGTCTCGACCCGAAATGGCACCTATCCATGTTCTCCAGAGATGCTGCAAAGAGTGTTTAATTGTCTATTTGTCATATGTACTGATAACGGAACAATGAAACTCTTACTTGCAGCAGCATAAGTCTGTAAACACAATGCATATAGATACAAGAACGTGCCAAGCTAAAGTGTGAGTAATGGGCACACCATCATCCTGGCTCTTTTTGTTCCAGGTCATTACACATCCAAAGTGGAACAGATTCACCATTAATTATGACGTTGCTGTGGTAAAGCTGGCAACTCCTGCTCGTTTCGACAGTCAAGTGTCCCCCGTCTGTCTCGCTGCGGCATCAGATAACTACCCCGATGGAATGATGTGCATCACAACAGGATGGGGAAGAACCAAAGCTTACCGTACGTTAGTTCAAAGCTTCAGAAATTACAGTGGTGTTTTTTTACTTTGCTGAAGTTGTGCCTTGTCTCCGGACACTGACCTTGATGGGGAACAGTGCAGGGGAGTGGAAAGATTCCCTTGAAATTGTCAAGAATGTTTAATTGTCATGTGTACCATGATCAGAACAATGACATTCTTACATACAGCAGTATTACAGACCTGTAAACACACAAAAAAACATATTATGAAAAATAATTCAAATGAATAATCCCAAAAGTAGTGCAAAAAATACCCCAAAGTCCTAAATGCAAACAAAGACCGTTCATAATTTGGTTTAGTTTAAGATACAGCGTGGAAACGGGCCCTTCGGCCCACCAATTCTACCCCGACCAGCGATCCCCGGACTCTAGCACTATCCTACATACTAGCAAACCTACACGTCTTTGGTGTGTGGGTGGAAACCAGAGTACGTGGGGAAAACCCACGAAGTCACGGGGTGAACATACAGACTCTGTACAGACAGCACCCGTAGTCAGGATCGAACCCGGGTCTCAGGGCTGCGCCACCGTGCCGCTCCTGAAATTAGTTAGTGTTAGTGTTTTGCAGTGTTCAAAAATCTGATGGTTGATGGGAAGCAGCTCTTTCTGAATCTGGTGTTCACGGTTTTCAAACTCCTTTCCCTTCTTTCAGATGGTAGGAGTGAAATGAGAGTGTAGCCAGAATGGTGTGGGTCTTTGATCATGCTGGCTGCCTTTATGAGGCAGTGCCTCCTATAGATCCTCTGATGGTGGGGAGGGCAGCACCCGTGATGGACTGGGTAGTGTTCATTACCTTTTTGTAATCTCCTTTCTTCCTTGGCATTCGAGTTGCCGAACCAGGCCGTGATGCAACCAGTCAATATGCTCTCCACCGTACACCCGTGGAAGTGAGCAATTATATCAACGCTGTAACGATCATTGCCCTGGTTGTGGAGGAGGGTGATCCTACACGTCACAGCCATTGTGTGGGCTTTGACAAATTAGAGGGGACACAAAATGCTGGAGTAACTCAGCAGTTCAGACAACCTTCTACAGAGATACTGCGTGACCCGTTGAGGTACTCCAGCACTTTGTGTCCTTTTTAGTAAACCAGCATCTGCAGTTCCTTGTTCCTAAAATAAAAGAGGAAGGTCCATCTGCAATCCTGATACAATCAGCCGACTCAATTTCACTGGAATTCACTGGAATTTAGATGAGAGGGGATCTTATAGAAACGTATAAAATTATAAAAGGTCTGGACAAGTTAGATGCAGGAAACATGTTCCCAATGTCTAAGGGGCCACAGTCTAAGAATAAAGGGGAGGCCATTTAAAGATGAGATGAGAAAAAACTTTTTCACCGAGAGTTGTGAATTTGTGGAATTCTCTGCCACAGAAGGCATTAGAGGGCAATTCACTGGATGAATTTAAAAGATAGTTAGATAGAGCTCTTGGGGCTAGCGGAATTAGGGGATATGGGGAGAAGGCTGGCATGGGTTACTGATTATGGATGATCAGCCATGATCACAATGAATTACGGTGCAGGCTCAAAGGGCCAAATGGCCTCCTCCTGCACCTATTTTCTATGTTTCTATGTTTCAAGTGTAGTTGTAGGTTAATTGGCTTCTGTAAATTGTAAATTATCCCTAGAGTGTAGGATAGTGCTAGTGTATGGGGTGATCGCTGGTGACTAACTATTACTTTTCTGATACTCTACTTGAACATTAGCACAGCTGTATTTTCAAAAATGAACATAGAAATGTGTTAATGAATCGATTTGTGTTGTAAAAACATTGTTTCTACTGGTTTGCACAGAACAATTTTGTTTTCTTTATCTTTTGCATCACAGGAGACTTTAAACATGACTGAACCATTTACAATGAGCAGACTCAAGTAACTGCAGATGCTGGTTTACAAAAAAGGACACAAAGTGCTGGAATAACTCAGCAGGTCAGGCAGCTTCCTGGAGAACATGGATAGGTGATGTTTTAGGTTGGGACACGTCTTCAGGCTGATCAGTCTGAAGAAGGGTCCCAACCTGAAATGTCATCTGTCCAGGTTCTCCAGGAATGCTGCCTGACCCACTGAGTTACTCCAGCCCTTTGTGTCTTATAATGAGGAGACATTCTGGGTACGGAGATAAACAACAACTGCATTTTATTAGAAAAATATTTTTATTCGAAAAGATTTATTTAGTAAAGTTTATTTTAGAGATAGAGCGTGGAAACAGACCCTTGTAACCACCGAGTCCACGCTAACCAGCGATCATCCGTACACTAGTTCTATCCTACACGCTTGGGACAATTTACAGAAACCAATTAACATACAAACCTTCACGTCTTTAGCATGTGGGAAGAAACCGGAGCACCCGGAGAAAACCCATGCAGTCACAGGGAGAATGAACAAACTCCGTATAGACAAAAACCGTAGTCAGGATCAAACCCATGTCTCTGGCGCTGTGAGGTAGCAGCTCTACTGCTGCACCACTGAGCCACCCCAGATGAAGTCTGAAGATGAAATATGTTATTTTATTTTCATTGTAACGTGACCGTTAAAGGATTTATTATGGTATCAATATTGAAGGTATCAAGGCAGTTGATACACGTGCCATCTAATGTTCCTGCAGCTATTGAACGACCTGACAAGCTGCAGCAAGCGGCACTTCCTCTCCTCAGCAATGCTAACTGCAAGCACTACTGGAATAATAGAATCACGGACCTGATGATCTGCGCTGGTGCAGCTGGTGCTTCTTCTTGCATGGTATGAGGTTCTTCATTAGTCCCTAAACCTTCATAATTTTATAAGTTCTAGGAGCGGAATTAGGCCATTCGGACCTTCAAGTTTACTCTACCATTCAATCATGGCTGATCTATCCCTCTCAACCCCATTCTCCTGCCTTCTCCCCATAACCCTGACATCTGCTAATCAAGAATCTGTCTATCTCCACCTTTAAAATGTCCATTGATGGCTTTCACAGCCTTCTGCGGCAATGAATTTCACAGATTCACCACCCGCTAGGGTTGTCTACTGTCCTGGATTTGCCAGGACATCCCGTATAATGGGCTAAATTGGTTTGTCGTATAAGGGACCGCCCTTGTCCCGTATTCGACTGCTACTACTTGGGTCGAGGGGACTGTCAGGTCGGAGCGCCGCGTCCGGTCCCGCCTCACCCGTCCCGACGTAGTGCAGCCCATGGAGTGCAGCAGCAGCGCCTCACCTATGGCCCCATCAGTCGGCAGCCCAGCCAGTTGTCTGACCTTCGGACCTTCGCTTACCGCCGACACCACCACCCCTCCTTCTCATGACCTATCATCGGTTCATGAGTTAGATGGGGGTGCTGGACTTTGCCAGCGGCATCACGCAGCCTGGGCCAAAACTCCTCAGCTGGCCCACTGGCTGGGCTTTGTGTGCAGTCCAGCACCCGGGCCAACTCATCATCCACCCAACCACGGCCGAGTCGGTCAACGAAATGCCGTTGGGAATTTGTCCCTTATTTTTACCTTTTGTCCCTTATTTGGGAGTGAGAAAGTTGGCAACCCTTCCACCCGCTGACTAAACATTCCTCCTCATCTCTTTTCTAAAGATGCATCCTTTTATTCTGAGTCTATGGCTTCTGGTCTTAGACTCTCCCACTCGTGAAAACATCCTAAACATCCACATTGACTTTATCCAGTATCTGAAGAAGGGTTTCGGCCCGAAACGTTGCCTATTTCCTTCGCTCCATAGATGCTGCTGCACCCGCTGAGTTTCTCCAGCATTTTTGTGTACCTTCACTTTATCCAGGCCTTTCCCTATTCGGTACGTTTCAATGAGGTCACCCCTCATCCTTCTTAACTCCAGCGAGTACAGGTCCAATGCCGTCAAACACTCATCATACGTTAACCCAATCATTCCTGGGATCATTCTCGTAAACCGCCTCTGGACCCTCTCCAATGCCACCACATCTTTCTTCAGCTATGGGGCCCAAAACTGCTCACAATACTGCTCAAATGCGGTCTGACCAGCACCTTATAAAGCCTCAGCATTATGTCCCTTCATTCAATTGTCAAAAAGAAATGAAACTAAGTCAGGGGTTGTGATCTGTGTTCAGGGTGACTCTGGCGGTCCGCTCGTCTGTCAGAAGGACAATGTGTGGAACTTGGTCGGCATCGTTTCCTGGGGCAGCAGATCCTGCTCCACCAAGAGTCCAGGGGTCTATGCCCGTGTGACGGAGCTCCGAAGCTGGATCGATGAGACCGTCGCTGCTAATTAAATGCAAACCCCGAATATGAACCACAAAGATAAATAAATGAATTCATTCAATCTGCATTTTAAACCTGTGTCATTCTTCGCTGCTTTTGGAAATATAAAGTACAGCCAGTTCTGGCTTTTTTAAAGGACTCTCTTTCATTACTTGGGTACCTTTGACCAAGCCCAGCAGATTGGCTCCATTCCTCATTGCACATGCCACAGGAGTCAGAGAAATAGCATGGAATCAGGCCCTTTGGCCAATCGAGTTTGTGCTGACCGCCTAGCACTTTATTTCCCACTAATCCTATCCTAATCCATATTGGTTGCAGTTTAGTGTCAGTTTAGTTTATTGTCACGTGTACCGAGGTACAGTGAAAAGCTTTTTTGTTGCTTGCCAATCAGTCAGTAGAAACCTAGAGAAACATAGAAAATAGGTGCAGGAGTAGGCCATTCGGCCCTTCGGGCCTGCACCGCCATTCAATATGATTTTGGCTGATCATCCAACTCAGTATCCTGTACCTGCCTTTTCTCCATACCCACTGATCCCTTTAGCCACAAGGGCCACATCTAACTCCCTCTTAAATACAGCCAATGAACTGGCCTCAACTACCTTCTGTGGCAGAGAATTCCACAGTACGCAGTAGAAAGACAATACATGATTACTTAAATTTTTTAAATTATTATTGCTTTCTTAGTCCCATCATCGTTATCCCCCACTACCAGATTCTGTCAGTCATCTTCACCTGCACCCACGGTGAGGACATACAGCTGTGCAAGACATTTGGTTGGGCTGTTCTTGGACTATTTAGGTCACAGATTAAACAATTTAAATAGCCATTTATCTCACAGTGGTACGACATTGCTCACAATTCAGGTTCCCTGTATTAACGACCACATTGGCCACTCTTCATGGGCTGTAAACTGGGGTGGGAGATTGCAATCTTCATGTGGTCCACCCTGTTTCGGCTAATGCAATCAACCCGACGTGTGCAAACAAATAGACCAAATAGAACAAGTTGTCCTACAAAGTGTTAAAGAAGGAACTGCAGATGCTGGAAAATCGAAGGTACACAAAAATGCTGGAGAAACTCAGCGGGTGCAGCAGCATCTATGGAGCGAAGGAAATAGGTAACGTTTCGGGCCGAAACCCTTCTTCAGACTGATAGGGGGTGGGGAGAAGAAAAGGAAAAAAGGAAAAAGGCGGAGGAGGAGCCCGAGGGCTGGGGGAGGGGAGGAGACAACCAGATGGCTGATGAAGGGGAGGGGACAGCAAGGGCTAGCAGAATTGGGAGAATTCAATGTTCAAACCCCCAGGATGTAGACTGCCCAAGCAACTTTAGGTTGACATGCCATACGCAAGAAGAAGATGGGCTGTAAACTAATTTAAGATGCCCAAAGGCTATGCAAGTTCCTCAGTGAATGCGAGTTCCTATTTTCTCTGAGATCTCAGTTTGAAATCAGCGCTAGTCTCAGGAGAAACATCTATTCTGACTGGGTGCATCCAAATAGAAAGATAACTTGGTTAAAACAATCTTAATGATCTTACAAGAAACAAAAGTGCGGCTCAGCGGCGAGGCGGTAGAGTTGCTGCTGTACAACACCCATGCCCCGGGTTCGATCCTGACTACGGGTGCTGTCTGTACGGAGTTTGTACATTCTCCCTGTGACCACGTGGGTTTTCTCTGGGTGCTCCGGTTTCCTCCCACACTCCAAAACATACAGGTTTGTAGGTTAATTGTCATTGGTAACATTGCAAATTGTCCCTAGTGTATAGGATTGTGTTGGTGTTCAGTGTGGTCGCTGGTCGGCGCGGACTCGATGGGCCGAGGGGCTTGTTTCCATGTTGCATCTCTAAAGTCTAAAATAAAGTCTAAAATGTAATGAGGTTGTACTTTATATTGATATTGGCTTCACAAATAGTCAGTTCTTTGGAAACTCAGACCAGTAAAGTTTTTAGAAGTAGTCTTATGTCTACACTCAAAGTCAGACCTGCATTGATACTGTCAATGCGGTTTTGTACTTACAGAAAAAAGTAATTCACGAAAAATATAAAATCTTTTTGCACCTTAATAGCTTAATAAGTAATGAGCCTCATGTCATTTTCCATCGTAGATAATTAGTTAATATTTCACTCAACAAAAGGTGAGATAACCTTGTGTCCAACTGTTTGTCTCAGGATACTTCTCACCTATTCCATCGTGTGTCTCAGTGCCATTGATTTACTGATATCTTCACACCAAAGGTGATCTTGTGCCAGTGAGCTCCATTACATTTCATATTTGGAAATGATCAGTGAGTACATTTTATACTTCTGGCATGCTATGGAAAGTTGTAGTGTGACCCCCTCATGGGCACGTCACATTTTTGAGCATCTTTAATGTAGTACATGGAACATAGAACAATACAGAAGGGAGACACAAAGTGCTGGAGCAACTCAGTGGGCCAGGCAGCATCTCTGGAGAAAAGGAATGGGTGACCTTTCAGGGTCGGAACCCTACTTCAGACCCGAAACGTCACCTGTACCTTTTCTCCAGAGATGCTGCCTGACCCGCTGAGTTGCTCCAGCCGTTTGTGTCTATCTTCGGTATAAACCAGCATCTGCAGTTCCTTCCTACACATGTAACAGTACAGCACAAGAACAACCCTTCGGTCCCTTATGTCTCATTCTCTCATCAACTAGCCCACAAATCAAACGATACTGCAGATCTAAAAATGTCTGGAAAATTGCACATTTTAGCCTGATGATATTTTCATCGATCACCTTGTATTGTCTGGCTGAACTTGAAAATCTTTGCAAGGGCTGGGTTATAAGAGACCTAATTTATGCATTGAAGTCCTACACTCTACCACATTACACACAATAGTCTTCAGTACCACTGGCCACAGTAAGATCACCTTTCCCTTCTCACATCTTTTCCATACCTGGGTCCATGACAATATTATTCACTCCCTGGGACTTTTCTATTCATTCTAAATCATTCTAGGGAGTGTCACGGGGCAAGCAGGCCCGGCGAGCCGCCACAGATTAAAGACGGAGAACTCGCCCGCCATGGACGGAGGACCCGCTCGCTGCGGTCAGAAGACCAAGGATCGACCGCCGCAGACCGATAATGGAGGACCCACCGGTCGGCCTGGCTCACACACCGCGGACTCCGACCTCGGCCCCAAACCACTGGCGTCGACAGGGCCCCGGCTGCCGAGATTGCAGAGGGACCCGCGGGAGAGGTGAACCGTCGAGACTGCAGGAGGGACCCGATTGGCTGGGAGGCCTGCTGCCATGTGCTGCTGCAGGCAGAGTGGATAGGAATGTTCAGTGAACTTTTGTATCTTTTTCGGCAACACTTATGCACTGTCTAGGTGAGGTCTGCAGCGTAATTTTACCGGGTTGTATGCATAACAAAGCATTTCACTGTACCTAGTTACATGTGACAATAAAGTATCATTGAATTGAATTGAAATTGCAAGTGGCTGAAACCTCTAGTGTTCCTCATCTTCATGGACATATCAATCACCTCCACTGTCTTCCATCACTAAGGCTTCATTTACAGTTCTTTGTTAACCTCACACTTGGCTACCCAAATCCCTCAAGTAGCAAAATCCCAAACTATCAACATCATGGTGTCTATAAGCTGATTGTGCTGGCCTTCACTAAGACCAGTAACAAGATAGAGCAAACAACAAATCATCCTTCAAAGAAGGTACTCAACACACAGCTAACTGCAGTGGCTGCACAACCATGGATCACTTCATTCTTCAAGGTAGACATATACTTCAGGAGCATACTGTAGATCCAACTATTCAATAAGTTGTGTGGGAAGTAAGTGCAATGCCAACAGTCTGTCTGTCTCTTCCTTCTTTGTATTTTAATAATATGTGTTAAATGTATGTTTTTAGCGTTATTTAGCTTGTTTTGTATGTTGGTGAGGTGGGTGTGGGGGAGTTGGGGGAAACTTTTTCTAATCTCTTACCTCGACGGAGATGCGATTTTTTTCCGTATCGTATCTCCGTCCGCGCAGCAGCCTAACATCAAGGGATTAGCGGCTTTTGCTGGAGATCGACCTTTGAGAGCTCCACCACGGGGAGCCTACGGGACTTTAACATCGCGAAGCCCACGATCCCTTTGCCAGGGATCGACCTCAGAGCTCCAACCGTGGGTGCTTGTGGACTTAACATCACGGAGCTCACGGTCTGTGGTCGGAGACCGACTTCGGAAACTCCAAACTGCACTTTTAAAGTCCGATTCGCTTCAAACAGATAACAACACACAAAATTTAGTAATAAAGCAATAACGTCGTTATTTCGCCCAGGTGGGTGAGGGAGGCAAACACAGACACAGAGTTCCTTTGTGTTCCACGCAAAGATGTAATGTTCAATCAGATGTACCTATACCCCAATAGTCAGCAATTCATCAATTCTTTATTTTACAGAGCATTGTCCAGCCTCTTGCCTTGTCCATATATGGTAATATTAAAGATCGGTAGTTTCTTTCAATAGAGGAAAGGTTATGTCCATATATGGTTTTGCTCGAAGGAGCTATTCCTTATCTCTGCAGATTCAAAAGGTCTTGTTTTTTTACCTTGTTTACTCATCGTTTGTACATTACAATCTGGTTGAATATTCAGAGTAAAGGGTAAGGGTCCAGTGTTCTGTACATCTTGCTGAGGGTTTAGATCATAGGGCAAAGCATCCAGTGTTGGTGCACTTTAATCTTGCTGAGTACGTAAAGGGCAAAGCACCTATTGTTTGTGCACCCAATCTGTTCGAGTCAGGAGAGGAAAGGGCAAAGCACCCATTTTGTATACTTCTAAATCAGACTGATTCCTGGGATGTCAGGACTTTCATATGAAGAAAGACTGGATAGACTCGGCTTGTACTCGCTAGAATTTAGAAGATTGAGGGGGGATCTTATAGAAACTTACAAAATTCTTAAGGGGTTGGACAGGCTAGATGCAGGAAGATTGTTCCCGATGTTGGGGAAGTCCAGAACAAGGGGTCGCAGTTTAAAAATAAAAGGGAAATCTTTTAGGACTGAGATGAGAAAAACATTTTTTACACAGAGAGTGGTGAATCTCTGGAATTCTCTGCCACAGAATGTAGTTGAGGCCAGTTCATTGGCTATATTTAAGAGGGAATTAGATGTGGCCCTTGTGGCTAAAGGGATCAGGGGGTATGGAGAGAAAGCAGGTACGGGATACTGAGTTGGATGATCAGCCATGATCATATTGAATGGCGGTGCAGGGTCGAAGGGCCGAATGGCCTACTCCTGCACCTATTTTATATGTTTCTATGTTTCTAAATCTACAGCAGAATCCATGTTGTAACCTACGTCATTCACTCCTTTTCTCAACACATGATAACATTCACAGTTCTCGGTAGGTACACAATGGTCGCAAGCATCTAACAATAAAAATCGGAGCGATGATTAACGAAAAGATAGAGCTATAATGTAACATAGTACCCCAGAGTCCACCAAACCAACTAAATGGCCACCAGCTCTCGCCCCCTTCATTGTACCCATGCATGTCACTGCCAACCTTATGGATCTTCTTGATTTCTTGGGAAATATGGGTAGCAAGGTCGGCGATATTAGAGGTTTCATCGGGGATATAGATGCACCACTTTTTTTATGGCACAGGTGCCTCCTTTTTCTGCCAATATAAAGTCTAATGCCATACGATTTTGTAAGGCCATAGTGCGGATGGCAACCATCTCTCCTGTAAGAGATGTTATGGCCATATTTGCATCCGTTAGGGCATTGGCGGTTGCATTTGCCAATGTTTCCATGGCGGAGGCCATATTGATCAATTCCCGAATGGCTCGAGCAGTCCCCCAGAATGGGAAGGCAATCATCCAGAATCGTTCTGTTTTGGATATGCCCCATTTCACACTCAAGGGAAGGGATAACTCGGTTAGTTGTTGCACCATACGCATGTGGGTAACGACATAAGCCAGATAGCAGCATCCTTTCCAGTTGTCATTCTTCCCCATCATCCTATCCCAAGCGCTGTTGTTTCCCGGCAGCATCCCCGGCAGCCAAGGGTATGCCCATAACCCACATACAAAGTGTGTTCCATTTACTGGCCGTGGTGGTCTCAGAGAAGAGATTGTGGTGCAAGAGCTGTTTCCCAAATATACTCCTTTCCCAGGGTTGTTACAATGACAAGTGGCAATTATTGGTCATCGGGGATTGCTTACTAGTCTCAGCCGGGGAATTCTCCAAATTCTGGTCTCATCTATTTTCCAACCTGGTTTAAATGGGGGAGTGTACCATCCTTTAAAATGCTTATATATATAGGTTAGTCCTCAAGTTTTATTAAATGGAATGGCAATCATAACTCATAGACAAAAAGATATAGTCCAGGCCATCTGGGCCATTCCCAGGACACCGAGGGGAGTTATTAATTTCATTGTCCTTTTTCCACTTTCCAATTATTTTGCAATCGGTTCGGTGTATCCAACGAGGATGATTTTCGACCTTCACTGCTGTAGGTGTAGTCAGTAGTACTTGGAAGGGCCCCTTCCACCATTCTCTCAGTTTCTTATTAGTATGTAGTCTCCTGATTGTAAGGATTTGCCATTATGGTCAGCTGATAGTGGTTTCTGTGTTTCCAATACCTGTGAATGTAAGACTGACAAGGTTCGGGTTAATTGCTGTGCGTACATGATTAATTCATCATTAAGGGCCTGTAGGTCAAAACTAACTTCCGCTCATGCTGGGATTGTTCTAAACCGTCAGAATGGCTGGGAAAACCTTAACCCATTCCTGTCCAGTCTCAGTCAAGGCTTTACTTAAACTCTTTTGTGTCCTATTCATTCCCTCCACTCCCAATTTCCAATCTATCTCTCCAAATTCACAATTTCAAATTAACAAATTTCTCTGAGATATAGGCATCTCCAATTTCATCTAACGCCTTGACCAGGATTCCACGTGGCCAGTGTGGAATCCAGGTCTCTTCTTGAACTTAATCCAAATATAAGAAATAGGAAGAAAACAAACTTAAAACACCGATAAGCCAAAACAAACTGCATATTTGCATCCCTCCTCTGTTAAACGTTGAGAAGACAGAGAATAAACAGTTAATTTCCACATAGATAGTTAACACATTTCCAAAGAACAAAGGAAAAGAAAATAACTGTGTGCGGCTCCACCCCCCACACAACTGTAACTTCTTAAAGGGACACTACCTCTTAAAATACACGAGACTCGACAAAGCTTTATCATGTAAAGGAGTAAGCTCATTCAATGACATCCTATTTCATCTGAATTATAGGATTAATTCAACATTCACCCAGAACCGGTTCTACAAATAAGTGACAATCTTTAAACTCACTCACTCTGCACCCTTTTTTTCCTGTGGCAAATTTCCACACCTCATGTATTATGCTGAATCTCAGATATTCACACACTTTAAAACAATAAAATTCTCACTCTCACCTCAAGGAAATCATGCAAACTCTTAAAATTTTGATACAGCCAAATACATTCATACTTTGTCATAAATACCACACATACTGAAGAACAGTCTCGATCCAAAACGCACATTTACACATCCCTTATATCCCCTTCGACTCTCTCTCTCTCTCTGTTGCTGCTTCTACTGCCTCCCCCCCCCCCCCCTTAGACACGGGTCATTTCATAAAAGCTTCAAAGTGTAAGCCACATTCCACATTCCCTTCCTTGCTTACCAGCATGCGTAAGGGAGTGCATATAGTGTAAAAGAACGGGCAGGAAAGCATCAGGTACACAACCTTGTCCGGGAGGGGTGAGCCAGATTCCCATCAAAGAGTCAATGGCGCAGCCCTCTCGTTTCCAAGATCTTTTTGCGTGGCAGAGGCAACCCCCTGCATTAACTTTACCTCACCCATGTCTGGCAGAGCCGTTCTGTTTACTAGAATCTTTGGTTCTGTGGGGACCAATGTGCAGTATTCGCAAGCTGCCGTGCGGGCAGTAATGTCAGCTAGGGCATTCCTTTGGGAGACTATGCTGTGGCCACTCATATGGGCATTGCACTTAATAATGGCCAGGTGGACTGGGAGGGCTAAGGCTTGCAGTGGCTGGTGCAGTAGCCAGTGCTGTTTTTAAGTTGCTAAAGTCTTCTTCTATTTGGGATGAGAGAGTGAATTGCTGTGGTGCCTTGGCAGAGGCACAGGGCGACAGTAGTTTAGTGTATAATGCCACGTCGGGGATTCACTGCCGGCAGAAATTAACCAATCTGTTTAGGGATGGTTGGGCTGGTGTGGTTCACAATGGGTGTCAATGCTCATTCTGTAGCACTGAGCAATATACCAAACATTTTACTTGCGTCTGCCCTGGAATTACCTTTCGTTTGGGTAGAATGTAATTGGGTGGTGGAAGGCTTTTAGTAGCTCATTGGTGTCCTTACCTCTGTACTTGCAAACAGAAGGTCATCAGCACACTGTATCACCACTGAGCCGTGGGACAGCCTCAGGGTCTGAAGTTGTTAAGATTGTTTTAAACTGTGCAGACTGTTGGTTGCAGTTAAAGTTCTCGTCTCCAGCATAAGTGCGATACCCTGTCATAACTCTCTCCCAGAAATCATGCGCTGATTCCTTGGGTAAGGGTCTGCATTCAATTATTTTGCCCATATCATTAGGTCATTTCATAGACTTGATTCTTGCGGGGTCGTCAGGGTACAGTGCCTCGAGAGCCACCCAATCAGCATCAAGATTTTTCCCTTTTCAGTCTTCTTTGATTTATATCCTGTCTCTCTGGTGCTCTACATTGTTTAACCCTCTCACTGCTGGATTCAATTACTGCTCCTCCTTCTTCCTCTGCCTCAGCCCTTTCCCTTCTTCTTTCTCACCTTCCTTTTCAGTTTCCGACTTGCTATCAGTATCATCTTTTTCTGGGGGTGCCCTTTCTTGTAGGGGTGCCGGAGACCTTACGGGATCTTAGTGATCCCCAATCAGTACCCCGTTCCTGCCTTTTAAGAGCCCTATCTAGCTCTCTCTTGAAAGCTTCCAGAGAACCTGCCTCCACCGCCCTCTGAGGCAGAGAATTCCACAGACTCACCACTCTCTGTGAGAAAAAGTGTTTCCTCGTCTCCGTTCTAAATGGCTTACTCCTTATTCTTAAACTGTGGCCCCTAGTTCTGGACATTTTGCTTAGGTTTCCGTTTTTGCATTACCAATTGTTTATTATTCTGTTGGCCAACCATATTCTCTTTTTTGAAAACCTTTTCGCCTGATCATAATGTAATCTTTATGTTTTCCCGGATCCATATAAAACATATGCTGTACCGAAGCACCCACATGTACCGAAGCTCCCACATCTACCGGAGCTCACGCATCACTCTTATCCCGAGCCTGTCCCATCATTCGGCTCTATATCAACGAAATTTACGATCTATATCTGACCTGTTCAATCGAAAATACGAGTCCCGGACCCTGCCGACTACGCCAATGTTAAATTCCGAACCACTTCAAACAGATAACAACACACAAAAGTTGGTAATAAAGCAATAATTATTTCGCCCAGGCGGGTGAGGGAGGCAACTCTAAGTATGTAAACAGACACAGAGTTCCTTGTGTTCCACACAAAGATGTAATGTTCAATCAGATGTACTTATACCCCAATAGTCAGCTATTTTTTATCTTACAGAGCATTGTACAGCCTCTTGTCCATATATGGTAATATTAAAGATCGGTAGTTTCTTCCGATAGAGGATATGTCCATATATGGTTTTGCTCGAAGGAGCTATTCCTTATCTCTGCAGATTCAAACGGTCTCGTTTTTTTTAACCTTTCTTACTCATCGTCTGTACATTATAATCTGGTTGAATATTCAGAGTAAAGGGTATGGACCCAGTGTTCTGTACATCTCGCTGAGTGTTTAGATCATATGGCAAAGCATCCAGTGTTTGTGCACTTTAATCTTGCTGAGTATGTAAAAGGAAAAGCACCTATTGTTTGTCCCCTCAATCTGGCCGAGTAAAGAGAGGAAAGAGCAAACCACCCATTTTGTATACTTCTAAATCTATAGCAGAATCCATTTTGTAAACTACTTCCTTTAACTCATTCAGCAGGACTTTCGATCACCCCGATGCGGGAGCTTCGACATCCCTGAAGCGTGAGCTTCGATCGCCCCGATGCGGTTGCTTTGACTGCCCCAACGCGGGGACTTCGACCGCTGGCTGCAGGAGCTTCGATTCGCCCCAACGGATGGTTCGACTGCCCGACTGAGGGAGAATAAAAAGGAGGAAGATTGGACTTTTTTTGCCTTCCATCACAGTGAGGAATGTGGGGAATCCGCTGTGGTGGATGTTTATGTTAATTTTATGTAGTTGTGTGCCTTGTTGCTTTTTTTTTCTCGTATGGCTGTATGGTAATTCGCATATCACTGTACCTTAATTGGCACATGTGACAATAAAAGACCTTTAACCTTTGACCTTTGACCCTGAAGGTAGACACAACATGCTGGAGTAACTCAGTGGGATAGGCAGCATCTCTGGAGAGATGGAATGGGTGATGTTTTGGGTGAAGAAGAATCTCGCCATAAAACGTCACCCATTCCTTCTCTCCAGAGATAACAGACAATAGGTGCAAGAGCAGGCCATTCGGCCCTTAGAGCCAGCCCCGACGCGTGATGTGATCATGGCTGATCATCCCCAATCAGTACCCCGTTCCTGCCTTCTCCCCATATCCCCTGACTCCGCTATCTTTAAGAGCCCTATCTAGCTCTCTCTTGAAAGTATCCAGAGAACCGGCCTCCACTGCCCCCTGAGGCAGAGAATTCCATAGACTGATCATAATGCCTGTCCTGCTAAGTTACTCCAACATTTTGTGTCTATATTCAGTAAGTTGCACCTGAGATAAGATGAAAGGAGAAGGGCGGAGAGGAGGAGAAAGAGGAAGGGATAGAGGGAGAAGTGGGTAACCTGAAATTGGAAAATGCAATGTTCATGCTATGGGGTTATAGACTACCCAGGTGGAATATGAGGTGCTGTTCCGCTAGTTTGTGTTTGGCCTCATGTTACCAATGGAGACGGCCAATCAGGTAGATAATATTACCTCTACTTCGCCAAATCTTCCCTCGAGAGTGATGAAGGTTAGAAATTAGAGTTCCTTCATACAGATGCAATATCCGATCCAAAATTCCCTTGAGAGTTTTCCTTCAAATCCCACATGTCATCCATTGGTTTTATCAATCAGAATGTGAAAATTGGCAGCTGAAATAATACTGATGTGTTTGGCCTTCAGGGTAATTTATTCTGAATTGTTTCCTTTACATTGGCCTGTAAACATATAAACATAAAAAATAGGTGCAGGAGTAGGCCATTTGGCCCTTCGAGTCAGCACTGCCATTCAATATGATCATGGCTGATCAGCTAAAATCAGTACCCCGTTCCTGCGTTTTCCCCATATCCTGTGATTTGTTTAGCCCGAGGAGCTAAATCTAACTCTCTCTTGAATACATCCAGTGAATTGGCCTCCACTGCCTTCTGTGGCAGAGAATTCCACAGATTCACAACTCTCTGGGTGAAAAGGGTTTTCCTCATCACGGTCCTAAATGGCCTACCCTTTATTCTTATACTGTGACCCCTGGTTCTGGACTCCCCCAACATCGGGAACATTTTTTCTGCATCTAGCCTGTCCAATCCTTTAAGAATTTTATATGTTTCTATAAGATCCAGTGCAGTGTAGGTTTACAAGGTTAATTCCTGGGATGGCGGGACTGTCATATGCTGGGAGAATGGAGCAGCTGGGCTTGTACATTCTGGAGTTTAGAAGGATGAGAGGGAATCTCATTGAAACATATAAGATTGTTAAGGGCTTGGACACAGTAGAGGCAGGAAACATGTTCCCGATGTTGGGGAAGACCAGAACCAGGGGCCACAGATTAAGAATAAGGAGTGAGCCATTTAGAACAGAGACGAGGAAACACTTTTTCTCACAGAGAGTGGTGAATCTGTGGAATTCTCTGCCTCAGAGGGCGATGGAGGCAGGTTCTCTGGATGCTTTCAAGAGAGAGAGGTAGATAGGGCTCTTAAAAATAGTGGAGTCAGGGGATATGGGGAGAAGGCAGGAACGGGGTACTGATTGGGGATGATCAGCCATGATCACATTGAATGGCAGTGCTGGCTCGAAGGGCCAAATGGCCTACTCCTGCACCTATTGTCTATTGTCTATTGAAAACAATATTTTTTTACTTCTTCACTTAACAAATTAAGAATTTCCTAAATTGAAATTTTTGAATTTCCTCAATTCATATTAAAAATGATCATTTGAAGTAAACAGGTTCTGATGAATTTATTTATTGGCCAGTTGATGGAAACTTGTCAAGGCCATGAGATTACAAACACATTAATATATCCATTATCTTTCAAATACCCTTGACTTCTAATCAATCATCTATATTCCATACCTGAAACAGCATGAACGTACCCACAGTTATTTTATTTAAAGATATTCATACTGATCTGTTTTTCCACATTGTAATTAAATCGTTTATTTTGGAAAGAAATCCTGCCACATGCAGATTATGTGCAATGTCAGACTTTTATCTGTGAGATATGTCACATCCCAGTGTGACTATATAAAGGCTCCAGTACAACTCTCAAACACCAGCAATAGCCATGGCTTTCCTTTGGGTTCTCTCTTGCCTTGCCTTCATCGGCACCGCTTCTGTTCAGAGTAAGTGATGATAGGCATAAAATATTTTAAGCTTTGACTGTATTAATGTGTGCTGAGTATGTGTGATACTAACTCTTCTTTGTTGGTTGCCAGGTTGTGGTGTCCCAGCCATCTCTCCTGTTATCTCAGGCTATGCGAGGATTGTGAATGGTGAGAATGCCGTTCCCGGATCATGGCCCTGGCAGGTCTCCATGCAGGTAGGTTGAAGCAAAGTCTCCATGTAATTCCAAGCACAGTGGTGCAGTGGTAGAGTTGCTGCCTTACAGCACCTGAGACTCGGTGTGATCCTATCTATGGGTGCTGTCTGTACAGAGTGCGTATGTTTTCCCCGTGACCGCATTGGTTTTCTCCAGCTGCACCACTCTGCAGCCCTCTATTGTCTTTCATTTTCATATAAAACCTACTGCTGTGCCATAATTTCTGCCTTTCTCTGTGCAAATGCAGGTATACAGAGATAAATGCTTTCATGCAGTATCATCTTGGTAATGCTAATGAAAAAGCTGCAGATAACTCACTATTTCTGTCTGCATCACAGGGTTGTTTCTGCTGTAGACCATCCAACCTGTGATATGGGCTCTTTCTCACTCCATTGGCAGTGTCTGACCTGTTGACCATGTAACAAGGCTCCACTTTTTGCAGGTTTTTCTTCCCATTCTCTCTCTCCAACCACTCTCATTTCATAACTCTACGTTCCTTTGCTGAGGTTCCCATGGTCTAACTGCTTCCATTAAACTATTGACCAGATGATTTTATTCAAAACTTATTCCCATGACACGTGGGCAGCACAACGGTGCAGCGGTAGAGTTGCTGCCTTACAACGCCAGAGACCCGGGTTCGATCCTGACTACTGGTGCTGTCTGTTTGGAGTTTGTATGTTCTCCCCGTAACCGCATGGGTTTTCTCTGGGTGCTCCAGTGTCCTCCCACACTCCAAAGATATGCGGGTTGGGAGGTTAATTGGCTTCTGTATATTGTCCCGAGTGTGTCGGGTGGAACTATTGCACGGATGACCGCTGGTCGACGTGGACTCGGTGGGCTGAAGGGCCTGTTTCCACGCTGCATCTCTAAACTTACTCTGGCCACAGTCAATCAGAGACATTCCCTTTGTCCTATCCATCACACCCCACCCTCTCTTCAACTTAAAATTAACTTGTTTCCTCTCCTTCATAGTCTAAGGAGTTTGATCTGAAAGGTGAACGTACGTATAATTTATGCTTAATTTATGTGTATTTTCTGAGTCTTATACGTAATTTATGGGGGGGTTTTGTGTGTTGTCTGTGTTGCCTGTGTTGCTGCTGCAAGCAAGATTTTCATTCTACCTGTTCCTGTGTACTTGTGCCTATGACAATATACTTGCTTTTGACTTGACTTAACTGTTATTTTTCCACAATGCTGTCTGACCTGCTGAGTGCTGCCAACACTTTCTGTTTTGATTTCAATAACAGCGATTTGAACGTTGTGTTTTGTGGACTTAATTATAGTTTCCCTTTCATTACTAGCAAAAAAATGGCTTTCACTTCTGTGGTGGCTCCCTGATCAACGAAAACTGGGTTATAACTGCAGCCCACTGCGGTGTGAGGTAAGGCAACTGAGTGAACATCTTAAAAGCACATCCTTACAGCACAAGTAGTCACCATGCTTATTGTATGTAGTTCTGGTCACACCATTACAGGAAGGATGTTAAGGTATTTTGAAGGCTTTGGAATGTGTGCAGAGGCATACCAGAATGCAGGCTTGTTTTGCCGAACCAGGGGTCACAGTTTAAGAATCCAGAACCAGGGGTGACAGTTTAAGAATAAGCAACTTAGGACTGAGATGAGGAAAAACTTTTTCACCCAGAGAGTTGTGAATCTGTGGAATTCTCTGCCACAGAAGGCAGTGGAGGCCAATTCACTGGATGTTTTCAAGAGAGAGTTAGATTTAGCTCTTAGGGCTAAGGGAATCAAGGGATATGGGGAAAAAGCCAGAACGGGTACTGATTTTGGATGATCAGTCATAATCATATTGAATTGCAGTGCTGGCTTGAAGGGCCGAAGGGCCTAGTCCTGCACCTATTTTCAAAGTTTCGATGTTATTTGGGTATAGCTATAAGTAGGGCGGCACAGGTGGCGCAGCGGTAGAGTTGCTTCCTTACAGCGCCAAGGACCCAGGTTCAATCCTGACTACGGGTGCTGTCCGTACGGAGTTTGTATGTTTTTCCTGTGACCGCGTGGTTTTCTCCGGATGCTCCGGTTTCCTCCCACACTCCAAAGACATGTAGGTTTGTAGGTTAATTGGCTTCGGTAAAATTATAAAAAATTGTGTGTAGTATAGTGTTAGAGTTTAGGGTGATGACTGGTCCACATCTGCCTCCATCATTACTCCTGGCATGTGCTGGAGTAATGATGGAGGCAGATATGATAGTGCCATTGAGAGGCTTGTAAATAGGCACATTGATATGCAGGGTATGGAGGGATATGGATCACGTGCAGGCAGAGGGCATTAGTTTAACTTGGCATCATGTTCGGCATGGATATTGTGGGCCGAAGGGCCATTTCATGTGCTGTATTGTTCTATGCTCTATGCATGACTGTGCTTTCCCTTCTGCAGCACCAGCCATATTGTAGTCGTTGGAGATTACAACAAATGCTCCTCGGATGCCAGAGCTCAGTTTATTCCAGTCGCTAAGGTAAGAATCCTCTGATCTTTATTCAAGGTTTTAAGAGACGGATTTAGGAACTCGATCACCAATGGACTTCTAGAGAACTGATGAGTGAAGAAAAGTGCTCCTGGCACTGTTTCTTTCTTATCCCCCCTGCACTGGTGTTAGATCATCTATTTGCATTGAAGTAGGCTTCTGCTCCGGCCTACTGACCTGGGCCCAGTCACCCAGGCCTGGTCACCTGTTGCATCCTGTGCCTGCATTCGATCCGCAGACTGAGGCAGCCAGAACCTGTCTCTGCCGATCAGACTGACCGACTGCTTGATTGTTTGACTGATTGAAAGTTACACCAAGGAACCAGATCCATTGGCCCACTGAGTCAACATTGACCATCGATCACCTGTTCACACTAGTTCTATGTTATCTCAGTTTCTCATCCACTCCCTACACACTAGGGGGGCAATTTACAGAGATCAATTAATCTACAAACCCATATGTCTTTGGGATGTGGGGGGAAACTGGAGCACCCAGAGGAAACCACACTTAGAACCAGAAAATAAGTTTTCAAAAAATCATCTGATGCCACTTTCCACTTTCTAATTAAAATAAGGCTGAGCGACACAAACGCCCGCTTACTGTTTTAATGAAGGTCAGTGGGACTGGCCTGAACTGTTCAGCCATGGCTGACGTAAAGCTAACTGTACAGATGCAGGGTGTACCTGGCCCCACACAGTGCAGGACGCCAGGCAGGCTGGGGGCACAGAAGTCATAAGGTCATAAGTGATAGGAGCAGAATGAGACCATTCAGCCCATTCAATCATGGCTGATCCATCTCACCCCATTCTCCTGCCTTCTCCCCATAATCCCTGACACCTGTACTAATCAAGAATCTATCTATTTCTGCGTTAAAAATATCCATTGACTTGGTCTCCACACCCTTCCGTGGCAGAAATCCACAGATTCACCACCCTCTGACTAAAGAAATTCCTCCTCTTCTCCTTCCTAAAAGAAAGTCCTTTAATTCTGAGGCTTTGACCAGAAGTCCAGAACACACTGGCATCCATGCTGCAGTTGGCAGGCACTTCTTCATGGAACTGTCAGCCAAACCTCAGCATGATCGGCCCTTCCGAACCCGACTTCCCGTCTCAACCCAAATGCATTTCACCCTTTTATTCAGCGTCTCAAATGTACCTTCATTATAGACAAGGTCAGCAATGGAGGGCTGAGACCTACAATGCAGGATATACAGTAATCAGATAACAAGTCAAAGTGTGCGGGAATTCACAAGGGGAAGAAAAATGAATCAAGAATAGTGGGACTGGCCTGAACTGCCACATACAACATCATAAGATAAAGTCTAAAGCCATGACAATGAACACCATTGGGGAAAGGCTGTGAGTCTATAAACTGCCCCTAGTGTGTGAGGTGTGGATGTAAAAGTGGGATAACATGAAACTAGTGTACATGGGTGATCGATGGTCGGTGTGAACTTGGAGAGCCAAAGGGTCTGTTTCCATGCTGTATCTTTAAATCATTCAATCAATCAATGTTCAAGGTGATTTGTATAGGGTGGACAATATTGAGAGTAATGATTCAATGGTGATTATGTCACATGAGGTGCATCATGCCATGAACAAGCTGTCCAACAACAAAGCAAGTGGCTTAGATCATATTTCTGCTGAACATCTTTAGTATGCGAGTATGAAGATAGCTCCTCTCCTTGCTATTTGTTTTACTGGCTTTATGATTCATGGCTTGTTACCAGACTCAATGTGGTCTGTTTTGCTAGTGCCGGTCATTAAAGACAAAGCTGTAAAGTAGGCATACTAAATAATTACAGGCCCATAGCTTTAGCCAGCATATTGTCAAAAGTCCTAGAAAGAATTCTGCTGGATAGAGTAAATGAGTTTGTTAACTCCACAAATAACCAGTTTGGTTTTAAAGCTAAACATGGCACTGACTTGTGCATATATGCCCTAAAGGAGATTGTTAACAAATATAGAGGTAAAAACTCATCAATTCTTATGTGCTTTATTGATGCTTCCAACGCCTTTGATCATGTTAATCATAGAAAGCTGTTTGTTAAATTGAGTCAAAGAGGGGTGCCTAAATACATTGTGAGAATTCTGGCTTACTGGTATGCCCACCAGACTATGCTAGTAAAATGGGGCAATAGGGTCTCAGCCCAATTTGGGGTTAGCAATGGTGTTAGACAAGGGGGAAATTTGTCCCCAGTCATTTTGAATCTTTATACTGATGATCTGTCCAAGCAATTGAAAGCCTGTAATACTGGGTGCATGATTGGTAATACTTGAGTGAACCATGTATGCAGATGATCTAGTGGTGTTTAGTCCATCTAGCGCTGGTCTCCAGCAGCTCCTTACTATATGTTCTGTGTATGGTGTGTAACATGATATCAAATATAATGCTGGTAAGAGTGCTGTTATGATCTGTAGAACCAAAGAGGATGAATGTCTAAAATTTCCTGACTTTAAATTGTCTGACAATCTTAGTGTCTGTAATAAGGTGAAATATCTTGGACATTTTATTACAGAACAAATGACAGATGATGAGGATATTTATAGGCAATGGCATATGCTGTATGTACAAGCGAATATTCTCTTAAGCAAGTTTAGTGCATGTACAGATGTAGTGAAGATGTCTCTGTTTAGAACATATTGTACACCACTCTATACTGCACACCTGTGGTCAAACAACAGAAAAACAAGTTTGCAGAGACTTAACGTAGCGTACAATGATGCCATGAGAATACTACTAAAGAAACCTAGATGGTGTAGTGCAAGTAAAATGTTTGTGGCTGCAGGAGTCAGTACTATATAAGCTATCCTAAGAAATCATATGTATACATTTATTTGCAGGATTAATGACTGAAAACAAAATTATCTTGGTCTTATCAAACATAAGGTTTAGCACTACATGCTACCAATCCCATCTGTGGAGAGATTGGTATAGTTGTCTTGTTGTACGACACTGATTTCTTTTTATTCTGTATTTTAAACCATGTATTGTGTATTTGTATATAATTTATGATGCTCATAAGCTTTTATATGTATTTTATGGTGTTTTTATATGCAATGTATTCTATGTAACGTCGTCTTTTATCTGGACCTTGAGTCTGAAATAAAAGTTTAATAATAATAATAATAATAATATACAGGACACAGGTTCATAGGAGCAGAATTAGGCCATTCGGCTCATTGAGTCTACCCCCTCATTCCATTATAGCTGATCTATCTTTCTCTCACAACCCCATTCTCCCACCTTCTCCCCATAACCTTTGACACCCTTACTAATCTAGACATAGGGAAAGGAAGGCTCAAAATACAGAAGATTATCTGGTAAAGTCTAAGAGTCATGTGCAACAAATAGCTACGTAAGACGGGATATCATCAGGGAATGGTCAAAACCAGGAAAATAGAGCATCATTAGGAGAATGGGCCTGAGTCAAGATACAGGGCGTCGACAAGAGAAGGTCAAAGTTCAAAATGCAGGAGGCCCCTGAATATAAAGCACTTCTTAAATTACAAACAGTGGCAAGGAGCAAAAATAGCAAGAGTCGTTCGGGTAATGTTCGAGCAGTCAGGTAATGTTGGAACAGTCTGAAGGAAGAACTAATCATAACCTTATGTCTCACAGGCTTTTACTCATCCCAAGTGGAACCCCAGCACCATCAATAACGACATCACCCTGGTCAAGCTGTCTTCACCTATTACATTCAGCGCCCAAGTCTCCCCTGTCTGTCTTGCTTCAGCTCAAAAGACCTTCGCTCCTGGCAAGATGTGCGTCACCACAGGATGGGGTCTGACTCGTCCCTCTGGTACGGTACCCACCCTGCTTTGGAGAGAGCGATAGTTGTGTGGACTGATGGAGCTCCATCTCCACTCAGAGAATGAGCAGAGTCCTTGCATACTTGTCTTTGCTTACGTGACATACATGTCAATGTGCTTGAGATGCATGAAATTTAACTTCCTTCAACTTGGATGGCACGGTGGAGCAACTGTTAGAGCTACTGCCTCACAGTGCCTGAGATCTGGGTTTGATCTAGACCTCAGGTACTGTCTGTATGGAGTTTCCTCTGGGTGCTCCAGCTTCCTCCCATGTCCCAAGGACGTGCGGGTTTGTAGATTAATTGGCCTCTGTAAATTGCTCCTAATATGTAAGGTGTGAATGTAAAAGTTGGATAACATAGAATTAGTGTGAATGGGTAGACACAGAACGCTGGAGTAACTCAGCGGGTCAGACAGCATTTCTGGAGAAAAATGATGGGTGACGTTTTTGGTCGGGACCTTCTTCAGACTGTTCCGATTAGTGTGAACAGGTGATTGATGGTTGGCATGGACAGTGGGCTGAAGGGTCTGTTTCCATGCTGTACCTCTAAACTGAACTAAAATAAGATCGATTTGGTTTGCATTCAAATTGCAGCAAAACCCCCATACTTTCCCAAGAATACATTTTTATGTACCCAAAATAATATTTTACTGGGACGGAAAAACTAACAGTACATTTTTTTCTCCTTACACCACACTACAGCTTTTGGAACACCTTGCATCCTGCAACAGACATCTCTCCCTCTCCTGAGCAACGTCCAATGTCAAAATTTCTGGGGCGACAAGATCTCTGAAGTGATGGTTTGTGCTGGTGCTTCAGGTGCATCTTCCTGCATGGTAGGTCAACACTCCCACTAGGAAAACGTCCTTCAACTTGGGCGGCACAGTGACCCAGCTGGTAGAGTTTCTGCTTCACATGCCTCGGGTGCTGTCTGGGTGGAGTTTGCTCGTTCTGCCTGTGACCACGTGGGTTTCCTCCCACATTGCAAAGACGCGCGGGTTCATAAGTTAATTGTAAATTGCTCGTAGTATCATAGAGTCATACTTTGTGGAAACAGGCCCTTCAGCCCATCTTGCCCATTTCGACCAACATGCCCCATCTACACTAGTCCCACCTGTCTATGTTTTGCCCATATATCTCTCTAAAACTAGCCTATCTATATACCTGTCCAAATGTTTTTAAAATGTGATAGTACCTGCCTCAACTATCTCCTCTGGCAGCTTGCTCCATATACCCATCACCCTTTGGGTGAAATAAGTTGCCCCTCAAGTTCCTATTAAATCTTTTCCTCCTCGCTTTAAACCTATGTCCTCTGGTTCTTGATTCCCTTACTTAGGGTAAAAGACTCTGTGCATTTAGCTTATGTATTCCTCTCATAGATACATAGATACATAGAAAATAGGTGCAGGAGTAGGCCATTCGGCCCTTCGAGCCTGCACCGCCATTCAATATGATCATGGCTGATCATCCAACTCAGTATCCCGTACCTGCCTTCTCTCCATACCCCCTGATCCCTTTAGCCACAAGGGCCACATCTAACTCCCTCTTAAATATAGCCAATGAACTGGCCTCAACTACCCTCTGCGGCAGAGAGTTCCAGAGATTCACCACTCTCTGTGTGAAAAAGTTTTTTCTCATCTCGGTCTTAAAGGATTTCCCCCTTATCCTTAAACTGTGACCCCTTGTCCTGGACTTCCCCAACATCGGGAACAATCTTCCTGCATCTAGCCTGTCCAACCCCATAAGAATTCTGTACGTTTCTATAAGATCCCCTCTCAATCTCCTAAATTCTAGCGAGTATAAGCCAAGTCTATGCAGTCTTTCTTCATATGAAAGTCCTGACATCCCAGGAATCAGTCTGGTGAACCTTCTCTGCACTCCCTCTATGGCTATAATGTCCTTCCTCAGATTTGGAGACCAAAACTGTACGCAATACTCCAGGTGTGGTCTCACCAAGACCCTGTACAACTGCAGTAGAACCTCCCTGCTCCTATACTCAAATCCTTTTGCTATGAAAGCTAACATACCATTCGGTTTCTTCACTGCCTGCTGCACCTGCATGCCTACTTTCAATGACTGGTGTACCATGACACCCAGGTCTCGCTGCTTCTCACCTTTTCCTAATCGGCCACCATTTAGATAATAGTCTACTTTCCTGTTTTTGCCACCAAAGTGCATAACCTCACATTTATCCACATTATACTGCATCTGCCAAACATTTGCCCACTCACCCAGCCTATCCAAGTCACCTTGCAGTCTCCTAGCATCCTCCTCACAGCTAACACTGCCCCCCAGCTTAGTGTCATCCGCAAACTTGGAGATGTTGCCTTCAATTCCCTCATCCAGATCATTAATATAAATTGTAAATAGCTGGGGTCCCAGCACTGAGCCTTGCGGTACCCCACTAGTCACTGCCAGCCATTGTGAAAAGGACCCGTTTACTCCTACTCTTTGCTTCCTGTTTGCCAGCCAGTTCTCTATCCACATCAATACTGAACCCCCAATACCGTGTGCTTTAAGTTTGTATACTAATCTCAAATGATCTTATACACCTCCATAAAATCATCCCTCATCCTCCTGCACTCTAAGGAATAAAGTCCTAGCCTGCTCAACCTCTCCCTATAGCTCAGGCCTTTAAGTCCTGGCAACATGCTCATAAATCTTCCCTGCACCCTTTCCAGCTTAACATCTTTCCTACAACAGGGTGACCAAAGCTGAATACAATACTCTAAATGTGGCCTTACCAAATGTGTAGGGAAGGTATGAGAAAATGGGAGAAGATTCAGGAACAGTTTCTTCCCAACTGACTGGTGCTCTCATCAGCTAGAGCTTGGTCCTGACCTCCCATCTACCTCAGTGGAGACCTTTGAACTATCTTTAATCAGATGTTATCGGACATTAGTGTTCTATCATTGCACTAAATGTTGTCACAAAATGTGGTACCCTTTATCCATGCACTGTGGACCCTTGATTGTACTGATGTATAATCTTTTTTTAAAAACTGGGTAGCACGCAAGGAAAAGCTTTTCACCGTACCTCAGTGCACATGACAATAGTAAACAAAACTAGTGGGAACGAGTGATCAAAGGTCGACGAAGGATCTGTTTCCTTGCTGTATCTTTTAATCAATCTAGCACAGCCACTAAATCCGATTCTTTTTGTTTCAGGGTGACTCAGGTGGACCTCTTGTCTGCCAGGAGGGAGCATCCTGGTATCTGACAGGAATCGTGTCCTGGGGTAGTGGCAGATGCTCCACAAGCATTCCCGGAGTTTACGCCCGTGTGACTGAACTCCGCAGTTGGATCGATGAGATACTTGCCACAAACTAACAAGGAATCTATGCTATTGTAAACTCAAAATAAAAATCAATGTTCTGCTACTCTTGGTTTGTCTGGCTTTGTCTTTGCGTTCTTCTCAGATAGTGATTATTAAGAATAACTTTGAACAGAAAATGTACCAATATGAAACAGGAATGGTGCAGTGTATTAGTGTCACTGAGGTACAGTGAAAAGCTGCATTTTGCATGCTATGCAATCAAATTACATAATGCTCAATCAGGTACAATTCAAGTACAATAGTTAGAGCAAAGTGGAACATGCAGAGTGCAGAATATAGTTCTCAGCATTGTAGCGTACCATTTCAATAGACAAATTCCAATGTCTGCAAAGGGGTAGAGGGGAATTGGACAGAGGGATTATAGATCAGCTACAGAAATGGATGGAGATAATTGCAGGGAGTTTGCCCAGTGGGAAGCACTGGGAATGCACATTACTGAGTGTGTGCATGTGTGTAGGATGTGTGGTGATTGCTGGTCAGCGTGGACTCAGTGGGCCGAAGGGCCTGTTTCTCTAAGGGTCTGTATCTCTAAAATTAAACAAAGATAATTACTTGAAGTGCCTGGACACAGATGGCTATAGATCAAGTGTGGGTGGTAAATGGGATTAATATAGGCAAGAACTCGATGGTCAGCATGGAGATAGTGGGGCAAGGGGCCTGTTTCTGTGCTGGCCTTTCAGACAGTAACTTATCCTAGTCATGCACAGCATCGCGCCACCAGATTTTGCAGTGATGGCCACTGAATAGGTTACCATATGCCTCTCAGTAATGTGCATTCACAGTGCATCCCACTGGGCATTGATTTAGTGAATTATCTACCTAACCGATAGCCTTCTGCCGACCCACTTCCCAACAAGCAAACCCAGCCTTGCCACGAGTCCACCCATGGTTTAACGGAATAAAGTATGTGGTATATCTCGATCCCAAACCTAACTGCAAGTGTTAAATAAGTGAAAAGCTGTTTTGATCTAGCAACACCAAACTAATGGTTGATTTAAAAAACGTATGCACTATACCAGGTGCAACCCACACATGAAGCAGGGCTGTAAATGATTCAGACCCTTTAAGAATGTTAAGAAGGTATTAGTTGTCATAAAAGTGTAGACTGTAGATACTTTAGGGCATTAGCAGGGAAATCTCCACACCCCTCGTCAGGTCATGATGTTCATTCAAATAATCACCATGCCAGGAAAAAGTACATAGTTGGTGTGTTAATAATGATCAAAGATTTACCACAGTTACTGTACAATGGGAAATTACCCAACAGTCTTGTATCCATTGCAAAAGAATTGTAAATCTGCATTTTGTATTAAGGAAGAAAACAATATTCCAATTACTTATTCATGGAAAAATAATGAGATCATTAAACAGAAATTCCATAACTGCAGCGTCAGCACCCAGCTGCAAATAATTACACTTATGGTAGACACAAAATGCTGGAGTAACTCAGCGGGTCAGCCAGGCAGCATCTCTGAAGAATAATAATAGGTGACGTTTTGGGTTGAGACCCTTCTTCAGACACAGGGGAAAGGGAAAGGGAATCAAGAGGGATGAAAAGGTACAGAACAAATCAGAGCTGGTAACGATCAAAGATCCTATAGCGGAGCAAGATAGACCACTCTTGCTAAATGCAATGGGCTGATGTGTAGTACGCAATGGAACGGAACGTTGGCCTTTTTTAAAATCCATTTCCGTAACCGGACCCGGCCGGACCCGACTCGCAGTGTAATCAACGTTGCGGGGGAACAGTTTGCGTTAATAAATTTAAATTCTGAAAATGAGAAGATTTTTACCAAATAACTTTTATTTTTACGAGGATGTTTCCGTAACCGGCTTCCGTCTCCGCACTATTATCCTATGGGATCTTTGGTGCGGAGACAGAAGCCGGTTACGGAAATGGGGCCTTAAATTACCCATGAATCTGCCCATGAGCGTACTACGTCTTTTTCGTCGAGTGGACCATCTTGCTCGCTATAGGATCTTTGGTACCGATGGCCAAGGAGACCACAATGGTCCTTTGCTGGCTGTGGAGGATGTGATAACACGAACAGTGAAACTAGCAGGATAACTAGGGTAGGAGAAGGATGGAAAGAGATGGAATGCAAGGGTTAGTTGAAATTAGAGAAATCAAAATTCATACCGCAGTGTTAAGCTGCCTAAAGTGCTGTTCCTCCAATTCGCATGTGGCCTAACTCTGACAGTGGAGACAGCCGAGGTCAGAAAGGTCAGTATGGGAATGGGAATGGGAAGGGGAGCTAACTTTTTTGGCAACCAGGGGATATTGTAGGCTGCTTGGTTGTAAAGGATAGTGATCAGTGTAAGGCACACATTCTCAGTGTAGGTTTCTTATTTTGCAACACTGAGCGGAAAAGAATGCAGAAAGTTGTGACCACTGCCCAGTCCATCATCGGCTCCGACCTCTCCACCATCGAAGGGATCTATCGCAGTCGCTGCCTCAAAAATGCTACCAACATCAGCAAAGACCCACACCATCCTGGCCACACACTCATCTCTCCGTTGCCATCGGGAAGAAGGAACAGGTGCTTGAAATCTGGAACATCCAGGTTCAGGAACAGCTTCTGCCCCACAGCCATCAGGCTATTAAACACACCATCAAACAAACGCTGAACAATAACAGCCTATTGCACTTTATCTGTATATTTATTGTGTACATATATGGTCTATGGTATATAGACACACTGAACTTTTATCTCCTGTTCTGTATTATGTTTACATATTCTGTTGTGCTGCAGCAAGCAAAAATTTCATTGTCCTATCTGGGACACATGTCAATAAACTCTCTTGACTCTTGACAATTCATGAGAACGCTTCTGGTAATGAGACATTGAAGTACATCGGAGTCGCAAAAGGTATCATATAAATGCAGGTGGATCATTTCAGTATAGTTTAGTTTATTGTCACATACACCGAGGTACAGTCAAAAGCTTTTTTTGCGAGCTAACCAGTCAGCAGAAAGACAATACATGATTACAGGTACACAAAAATGCTGGAGAAACTCAGCGGGTGCAGCAGCATCTATGGAGCAAAGGAAATAGGCAACGTTTCGGGCCGAAACCCTTCTTCAGACATGTTACAATTGATCCATTTACAGTGTATAGATACATAAGGGATCAACATCCTGAGAAATTCCGTCAAGTTATCTCAGTAAGTTGTCCTGGAATGCCCCTTAATCTATGGGCAGGGAGTAAGAACTCAACCATTTTCCGTCTAAATATACATTCCGTGAACTTATTAATTGGAATCAAGGCACAAAGTGCTGGAGTAACTCAGTGAATCAGGCAGCATCTCTGAAGAATATGAACTGATGACATTTCAGGTCATGACCCTTCTTCAGACCAGTCAGGCACCATCTCTGGAGGAGATGGATAGGTGATGTTTCGGGTTGGGACCCTTCTTCAGATCTACATGGATAGATGACGTTTCAGGTCGGGACCCTTCTTCACACCCTGACCCAAAACATCAACTATCTTAGCATTGCCTCCACATTTGAAGGATCTCTACATTCATATAACAGGATTAAATAAAAATAAAAACTATGCTTTTATTTAAGGTCAGGCATAAAGAGCAGATTGCCAATTGGGGCAATTCCTTTTGCCTTCATGCTTTTCTGTTTTCAAATATATATGTCTAATTCTTTTGAAATGTAGCACCAAAAGTCTTCCCAATCCTGTACCAGGCATCATTTTTCTGCTAGCAACCTATGACCGAGTAAAAGAAAATTCTACTTCCGTCTCCCGTTTCATTTGCCAATTATTTTAAGATTCCATCTTTTATTGATCAATCTGTCTTCCAGTATTTTACGATAAAGCATCGATCACCTGTTCACACTAGTTCGACGTTATCCACTTACTCATCCACTCCCCACACACAAGACGCAACACCACTGTCAAAAGTTACCTCAATCCCCTACCGCGAGGCGAACATTCTCATCTTTTTTGGCCTCTTCCCATAACCCAGTCACTTATCTCTGTTTTATTGATTTCGCAAGAGCTTCAGTTTGTTGTCTTGTGTTCTGCTGTTTTGATGGTACAGGCAGCTGATGGTGTACAGCTGTGATTTCTCTTTGCCAACTCCAGAAGTGAGTTGATGGGTTTCCTCAATGGGAACACTACCTTTTTTAGGAAAGGGGAGAGTAAATGCATGTATGGCAGGGAGGTGCAGCTGCATCAAAGGTGCTCTGTATTGGCCCCGACTGCACGTTAAAGAGTGCAAATTCCTCCAGCCATCACCAGGGACACATGCGTGTCACACTGACCGTTCAAGACTGGAGTCCAGCACTCAACAAAGCTGCCTTTGGGAGACACTTAACTTTTATTTCATCATAAATACAAATGCTAAAGCCTCTTCACTCACAAACATTTCCAGTGTTCTATTTAACAGTCTTTTCATTCTATGTGCGTTGCTGATATATTAAATGAAGTTTCCAAATGCAGACTTTCTTTCCAATGATCTAATGCAATATATTTTAACTGGGTCATATACCACAGGACATATAGCTTTCAGTACACTGGAAAATTATATCCACATTACGCATTACGCCCATACATTTGGAGTGTTTAAAGCTGCAAAATGTTTAGAGTTGTGGGTGACTTGCAATGGGTGCAAGCATTAGGAGCGCGTGGTGAAAATCTGCCTGGAGTGTACAGAGCAGCCTGGCCAAACATTAGTCAGTGCACAGCACTGATGTAATGTTGTATTGCGAGTTCAATGCTCGAGCTGATGTCTTCACCTCACAGATTGTGGTGAATTTCAAGAGGAATAGGAAATGATTGGGCGGCACTGATCGGCCGACTTGGGGTTGCTGAATATCTAGGCATATGCTCAGGGGCGACCGCTCCTTTGCGGTTGCAGCTCCTAGACTGTGGAACAGCAACCCCCTTCCCATCAGAACTGCCTCCTCCATCGACTCCTTTAAGTCAAAACTAAAAACTTATCTATACTCCCAAACCTTTCTTGACGTCCTCTGAGCGAGGGCTATATGTATATATGTATGTAGTTTGTTTGTTTATACTATTCTTATAACAAATGTAAAGCACTTTGGCCAACGAGAGTTGTTTTTTAAAAGTGCTATATAAATAAATGTGACATGACTTGACTGTGTTGCAGTGCGGAAACAGGCCCTTTGGCCCACCGAGTCCGCACTGACCAGCGATCCCCACATAATAACACTATCCGACACACACTAGGGACAATTTACGTGTAGAAACATAGAAAATAGGTGCAGGAGTAGGCCATTCGGCCCTTCGAGCCTGCACCGCCATTCAATATGATCATGGCTGATCATCCAACTCAGTATCCTGTACCTGCTTTCTCTCCCTACCCCCTGATCCCTTTAGCTACAAGGGCCACATCTAACTCCCTCTTAAATATAGCCAATGAACAGGCCTCAACTACCTTCTGTGGCAGAGAATTCCAGAGATTCACCACTCTCTGTGTGAAAAATGTTTTCCTCATCTCGGTCCTAAAAGATTTCCCGCTTATCCTTAAACTGTGACCCCATGTTCTGGACATCCCTAACATCGGGAACAATCTTCCTGCATCTAGCCTGTCCAACCCCTTAAGAATTTTGTACGTTTCTATAAGATCCCCCCTGAATCTTCTAAATTCTAGCGAGTACAAACCGAGTATATCCAGTCTTTCTTCATATGAAAGTCCTGACATCCCAGGAATCAGTCTGGTGAACCTTCTCTGTACTCCCTCTATGGCAAGAATGTCTTTCCTCAGATTAGGAGACCAAAACTGTACGCAATACTCCAGGTGTGGTCTCACCAAGACCCTGTACAACTGCAGTAGAACCTCCCTGCTCCTATACTCAAATCCTTTTGCTATGAATGCTAACATACCATTCGCCTTCATCACTGCCTGCTGCACATGCATGCGTACTTTTAATGACTGGTGTACCATGACACCCAGGTCTCGTTGCATCTCCCCTTTTCCTAATCGGCCACCATTCAGATAATAGTCTACTTTCCTGTTTTTGCCACCAAAGTGGACAACCTCACATTTATCCACATTATACTGCATCTGCCATGCATCACAGCTAACATTGCCCCCCAGCTTCGTGTCATCCGCAAACTTGGAGATGTTGCATTCAATACCCTCGTCCAAATCATTAATATATATCGTAAATAGCTGGGGTCCCAGCACTGAGCCTTGCGGTACCCCACTAGTCACTGCCTGCCATTGTGAAAAGGAACCGTTTACTCCTACTCTTTGCTTCCTGTCTGCCAGCCAGTTCTCTATCCACATCAATACTGAACCCCCAATACCGTGTGCTTTAAGTTTGTATACTAATCTCTTATGTGGGACCTTGTTGAAAGCCTTCTGAAAGTCCAGATATAACACATCCACTGGTTCTCCCTTATCCACTCTACTAGTTACATCCTCGAAAAATTCTATAAGATTCGTCAGACATGATTTACCTTTCATAAATCCATGCTGACTTTGTCCAATGATTTCACCACTTTCCAAATGTGCTGCTATCCCATTTTTAATAACTGATTCTAGCAGTTTCCCCACTACCGACGTTAGACTAACTGGTCTGTAATTCCCCGTATTCTCTCTCCCTCCCTTTTTAAAAAGTGGGGTTACATTAGCTACCCTCCAATCCTCAGGAACTACTCCAGAATCTAAAGAGTTTTGAAAAATTATCACTAATGCATCCACTATTTCTGGGGCTACTTCCTTAAGTACTCTGGGATGCAGCCTATCTGGCCCTGGGGATTTATCGGCCTTTAATCCATTCAATTTACCTAACACCACTTCCCGGCTAACCTGGATTTCACTCAGTTCCTCCATCTCATTTGACCCCCGGTCCCCTGCTATTTCCGGCAGATTATTTATGTCTTCCTTAGTGAAGACAGAACCCAAGTAGTTATTCAATTGGTCTGCCATGTCCTTGTTCCCCATGATCAATTCACCTGTTTCTGACTGCAAGGGACCTACATTTGTTTTAACTAATCTTTTTCTCTTCACATATCTATAAAAGCTTTTGCAGTCAGTTTTTATGTTCCCTGCCAGTTTTCTTTCATAATCTATTTTCCCTTTCCTAATTAAGCCCTTTGTCCTCCTCTGCTGGACTCTGAATTTCTCCCAGTCCTCTGGTATATACCAAGTCAATTAACGTACAAACCTGTATGTATTTGAAGAAAACCAAAGATCTCAGAGAAAACCACATGGTCACAGGGAGAATGCACAAACCCTATACAGACAGTACCCACAGTCGGGATCGAATCCGGGTCTCTGGTGCTGCAAGGCAGCAACTCTACTGCTGCACCACCTTCTGAAAAACATCAGCTCAACCTCTTAAATTAAACTTAATGTATAGAAGTTGACTCCTTCTATACATTTTTATTTAGCATAAGGATTACAAAAATCAGGTAGCCCATCAAAGATCACAACTCTCTCACTGTGGCATCCACTCATTAACATTTGGTTCCATGCCTTCATCACATTCCAAATAAAAGTTGAATTTAATTGACTAATCTTCTGGAATTTTTTGAGGATGTAACTAGGAAAATGGACAAGAGAGTGTCAGTGGATGTAGTGTACCTGGACTTTCAGAAAGCATTTAATAAGGTCCCACACAGGTGATTAGTGGGCAAAATTAGGGCACATGGTATTGGGGGTAGAGTGCTGACATGGATAGAAAATTGGTTGGCAGACAGGAAACAAAGAGTTGGGATTAACGGGTCCCTTTCAGAATGGCAGGCGGTGACTAGTGGGGTACCGCAAGGCTCGGTGCTGGGACCGCAGCTATTTACAACATACATCAATGATTTGGATGAAGGGATTCAAAGTAACATTAGCAAATTTGCAGATGACACAAAGCTGGGTGGCAGTGTGAACTGTGAGGAGGATGCTATGAGAATGCAGGGTGACTTGGACAGGTTGGGGGAGTGGGCAGTTTATTGTGGATAAATGTGAGGTTATCCACTTTGGTAGCAAAAACAGGAAGGCAGATTACTATCTAAATGGCGTCAAGTTGGGAAAAGGGGAAGTACAACGGGATCTGGGGTCCTTGTTCATCAGTCTATGAAAGTAAGCATGCAGGCACAACAGGCAGTGAAGAAAGTTGGCCTTTATAACATGAGGAGTCGGGTATAGGAGCAAAGAGGTCCTTCTGCAGTTGTACAGAGCCCTAGTGAGACCACACCTGGAGTATTGTGTGCAGTTTTGGTCCACTAATTTGAGGAAGGACATTCTTGCTATTGAGGGAATCTTATTGAAACATATAAGATTGTTAAGGGTTGGGACACGCTAGAGGCAGGAAACATGTTCCCGATGTTGGGGGAGTCCAGAACCAGGGGCCACAGTTTAAGAATAAGAGGTAAGCCATTTAGAACAGAGACGAGGAAACACATTTTCTCAGAGAGTTGTGAGTCTGTGGAATTCTCTGCCACAGAGGGCGGTGGAGGCAGGTTCTCTGGATATTTTCAAGAGAGCTAGATAGGGCTCTTAAAGATAGCGGAGTAAGGAGTGGGGAGAAGGCAGGAACGGGGTACTGATTGGGGATGATGAGCCATGATCACATTGAATGGCGGTGCTGGCTCAAAGGGCCGAATGGCCTACTCCTGCACCTATTGTCTATAATTGAGATTGAACGTAGAGGATCAGTAAAATGAAAAAGTTAAAAGTTACAAGCAACTTTGATCTATTACCACGATTATGATATGATGACATAATCTCAGAACAAATACTTTCACGGTCTTGGTGATTATTTTAATGGAGAAGTACATCTGGTAGAGCTTCCGTCTTACAGATCCAGTGAATCTGTGTGATCGTAATTCTGCAGCAAATGAAACAATCTACCTGCAAGCAGCAAGACAAAGTGAACAGATAAGTGGCAAGTAACATCCGTTCCAAACGTTACCTGGCAATGAGCATCTCCAACAACAGAGTCTAACCACCCATGTTTTACATTCAATCATATTACCGTTGCCCATTTTTCGATCATCAATATCCTGAGGGGGTGGAATCATCATAGAACAGAAACTTGAACTGTAGCAGCTACATAAGTAGCTTTGGCTATAGGAGCAGATTAGGAGGCTGGGTTTCTCAATACCCCAAGGCTATTCCAATACCAAAGCGCAGATCATGAGCACAATGGAAGATCTCACTTGCCTGAATGTATACAAAAGAATCTCCCAGGAAGCTTCGCACCATCCAGGACAAAGCAGCCTACTTCATTGGCACCCCAAATCATTCTCTTCAGCACCAGCTATGAACGGCTGATATATACACAAATTGCAAATTCAGTTCTCAAACCTGTGACCTCCATCTTCACAACAGTAGATGCCTGGGAATAACGCCACTTGTAGATGCCCATCTGAGGTACGCACCATCCAGACTTGGAAACATTTTGTTCATCCCGGAAATCTAAATCCTGGAACTCTGCCCAACATCACCGGGGGAGAACTTTTACCAAAAGATTGCAACAATTTACAGCAGTTCACTGTTACTTTTGAAGTCAATTAGTGATGGCCAATAGCGTGGGTGTTGCCAGCAATCTATAAAAATCAGGTAAGCTTTCGGCTGATCCTTCAAGGTCATTGACTTAAAACATTGACCATTTTTTTCTCTCTCCACTGAAGCTAACATGCTGAATATTTCTAGTATTTTCTTGTTTTAATTTAAGGAATCTTTTCTAGAACCCATTGTAAATGGGAAAGATTAATAAGATATTTTTTTCATTTCTCTGGACAACAGCCAAAACTGCAGTTAACAAATAAATACAGTATGGTTGCAAATAGAATTTGTGAAATGGAAATGGTTAAAATCATAGTGTTGGTATCTAATACCAAGAACTCAGCATGTTTGTCTAACTCTTGCTCTAGAAGCTGAAATAAATGTTTAAATGTTTCCAGACAGCCATGCTGAGACATAGCAAATTAATTAAATATGAAGATTTAAAGAACTAACATTCAAGAACAAGATAAGAACGTGGATGAGTAGTATTATCTTTTTAATGGACAAATAAGAGGAGATACAAATTTTATTACACAGTAAATCCATGGATAAAAGGATAGAGTGGATGAAAACTATTGTAATACAATGGAGGTATTTACCACTACACAGAAATTGACTGAATACATAAAATAAATAATTTCTTCAAATTCTTTAACTTTGTGTTACATTATTAATGCTCAGCAATGATCTACAAATGAAAATATAAACTGACATTTTATATATAAAAAATAACGGAGAAACCACAAAAAGGAATAAAACTGAACAGTGGTTTAAAAATATCAAATTTAAGAAAATTGAGAACCAGCACGAGATTGAATTTGGCAAAATGCCTGGGAAGACGGCCCAGAGTGTACTACATTGCTATGTCTTAACGTTTGGTTCCAATGGTAGGCTGAGCAGCCCTTAAAAAAATAAAAAATAAACAGTAATTAAAAAAAGATGGGCCACTCTAAATTATAATTTTGTACAGAGTATTCCACCCAAAGTAAAGTTCCTCAAGAGGCAGTAAGACTTATGCAACAACATTGCAAAAATAATTGACACTTCAAGAGTGTTTCTGTGCCATTCATGTACACTGCCCTGTGTTAGTACAGCACTGAGCAGGTCTTGCAGAACTTTTGAACTGCTGACCTCCAACCCTCACTCCCGTTTGCGCAAAGAGAAAAATCTGTCTACAGTACTTACCTTACTTTTCACAAGCTTATTTAAGTAACATTTTAAGTTCTGGAACATTACAGAATACAAACAGCGCAAAGATTTCATTTTAATAATGATTTGGATTAACTAGTGCAAATACAATGCTCCAGTGCAGAATGTCCAAACCTTGAGCTTATGTCACTTTTGGGTCAGAAAGGAAGACCAATTTACAACTATTGCACATGCTGTTATGATGCAATAGTATAGTATGCAAATGCATACATTCCATTTCTGAAGCCAAGTTCTATCACTCACAGCAGGTCCAAGGTTACCTCTCCTGGGTCTTTGCTAGAATCTGAAGCATCAATGTTCCACCATGTTGGTGTTGCATTTAACTTGCTAGAATTACTGATTATTCATTCTTCCTTCTCTAGCTGTCAAGCTCCTTAGCTTTCCCAACTCACAGGTTATCCACCTGACCATATCTCCCAATTGTGTTCAACCATCTCCCACACAATCAGGTGCCCATCTACAACTCACCTCACCTAAAACATCTCCACTGTCCCCCCCCCCCCCCCCCCAAAAAAAAAATAAGGGTTCTGCCTATGCTCCATCATCTACATTAATTCACATTTCTAACCATTTCACTTACAAACATAACCATGTAACCAGTTGTTGGTTATCTCCTTCTGACTTTTTCCTCACAAATTCTCTGCAATGTTACCAATATACTCGGCCACCACCCCCCACTGATCCTCTCTGCAACACCTATGAAACCCCCAACATGATAGCTGTTTCATATGCAGGAAGGAACAGCAGATGCTGGTTTTCACCGAGGATAGACATAAAACCCTGAAGCAACTCAGCAGGTCAGTCAGCATCTCTGGAGAAAAGGAATAGGAGACGTTTTGGGTCTCAACCCAATGACACCTATTCCTTTTCTCCAATGATGCTGCTTGACCCGCTGAGTTACTCCAGCATTTTGTGTCTATGATAGCTGTTTCACTCTTCCCTGTCCCCCTCACACAAATACCGTCTGGTGCTATGTTGTGATGGGACTTCACATATAGGCATTTTCTACTTCCTGTACAAACAACTTGTGGTCCTTAAGTTGAATATAAATGGCTCCTTTTAAATAAACCAAACCAGAATTTGCCATAGGCCAAAGGTTTGGATGCCTCTAGTGTTCTTTCATATTAGGAGAGTCAACAGCAATAAATTCTCAGAATTATTCATCTGCAAAGATAATTGAAATTTACACAGAATTAACCAGATTTGGTGAAAGTCCAAACTTTCATTTCACATTAATTTATAAAACAGTTCAAGTAAGCCACATTGTTGCATGCAAAGCATCACCAGGGTTTGAGGCACGAGATATTTTCATCCCATTCTACTTAACCCATACAATAATGATATTCTTCCAAATATGGACGTCTGAACAATGCATTCTCAGCCTTGCCGCACAGGAAATACTGATGTTGCAGGTTCAGACGACATTGTATTGGTTCATGAAATTCTCCTTACAGTGCACTAATACCTATAGCTAAATAAGCTTTGAAGCATTAACTATATTACTATTCTGAGCATGAAAAATGTTTAAAAGTAAATAAAATAAAACAGACATAGAATGAATGTATTGGTACCGGATCTCTTACCTCAATTGCACAAGATACAATATTGATATAACATTATAATGAAAAATAAATGTTGAATAGGTCCAGTTATGAATCAATTTGACAAATACTGGTTCTGTGCAGTTTGATTTGCATTTTGATTCTAAACATGTAGCTACTTGTTCTGGATTATCACAAATGAATCATTTTTGTATATTGTTAAAATTTCACATAGTTTTTCAGTTATTTTAAACCACAATTCCAGTTTAGGTTATTTAGCAGTTTTGTAAGATTAAAGATCAACAAGCCAAATGATGAGAAACATGATTCTATACAAACTTAACAGTAAATCAAAAGCTTAAAATAATTTGCAATTAATATGAGATATTAATTTAATCATGAGCATTTAATATACACTAGATGATCTTTAAAAAACATTCATGGAAATTCTGCAACTTTAAATTCTCTTTCATTTCAAGAAAATTTAACTTTTTTTTTTAATGGCCTACAGGGCATAGAAACTTATGTATATTTTATATAACAGAGACATTATACTAAATCACTAATATTCTAAACAATTCAGATCTAGAGCTACAAGATTTCAATAAAGAAAAAAGTAGCAATTTCAAGTTATTTATTCAACAGTATAATAAACCCATAATCTTTTGGAATACAACCATGAAGTTTAATAAGTGATAAAATGTACTAATTGGCTCTTAAGTCACTGTCATATTACCTGTGGTTAATTAGACAGAATTAACATATTTTCTTTTTTCATACATTAAATTAATATTTTATTGTTATGTGAACCTAGAAATGCAGAGGCCAAATATCAAATAATTCCAGTCTGAGGGCTTTGTTATAAATTCAAGCATATCATGGAGCCAGGAGTTAATGTACATCTCCACTCAAAATGTTAGGTACAACTTGCTTAGAGCCGTGTGAAAAGGTCATTAACAAAAAGGTCATCTCGGACTGCCTGGAAAACACATCAGCTTTTCTTTCCTTAAAAATACAACTCCAGCAGGAAGAATTATACTTCTCCCAATAAATTTCATAACACATGGCAGACAAAATTAATTCCTAGAAATAAATGTTCCAAAATTAATGTACTGCACTGAACATGCATTGGATGGCACAAGGTTATATCTTGCCTCTTAAACGTTGCTAAGCTTATACCACATCTCTTTTTTTTCTTCTTTTCTTTATCTCTTTTATTTCCAGAAAGTCACAAGTTGCATTATTTCCTCATTGGCTAAAATCTAGATTTCAATATACATCAATAGTAGCAATGAAACACCAAAATTCATTTGAAAAAGTGACAAGAAACTGGTTACATTTAAATTTTCACCCTAATTAGCACAGTTTAGACAGCATAGTACAATTAATATAAAATGTGTTCACAGCCATTCAATTTAGTATTGCCATTGTATAACCTGACTCCACAAGTACGCAATTGTGTCTTCTGCCATTAGCCAACTATATTTCAATTATCTTAAGCAGCATTTTTGTTGTGATTTACTGGTCATTAAACTGAACTGAGAAACCGACTGTAAAATGACCCTGTCATAATCAGACCTGCATGTTCCTAATTGCACACCATATACTACTCATCCATATACAAATCCATACCGTTTATTGTGCAGTCTAACATCTTTGGTAACTGGCCATTAAGAAATATTGAAGGTGAATCTGTTATAAAACTGGTTTTATTGCAGTGAATTCAGTTTGGAAAACAGAGCAGGCAGCAAGATAATCAATTTTAAGCCTTGTGCTCTCTAGCAAGGAGTTAGGTTTTAAATATGACATCTTATCAAACTTATCTCAACTAATCCCAACAATTATTCAAGTAGGCAAACAAGATTGCTAACTGAGCAATAATTTCACAGAATTTTTGGTATCTACTGAAAACTGGTTTTCCATGGTAAGAGAAAGCAAGTCAATAAATGTTAAGATGATACATGGCATCCACATAGGTTCATTAATCTCCAAGATCTGCAATGCAGATGTATTTATTTTTGCCATGCTACTACTCATTTATTTAAAATTGTCAAGAACACATTGACAAGAATGAGTATTATTATTTATGAAAATATTTCAGTAGACACTAACAATGATGTACAGTGCTCTCCATAATGTTTGGGACAAAGACCCGTCATTTACTTATTTGCCTCTGTACTCCACAATTTGAAATTTGTAATAGAAAAAAAATCACATGTGGTTAAAGTGTACATTGTCAGATTTTATTAAAGGGTATTTTTATACATTTTGGTTTCACCATGTTGAAATTACAGCTGTGTTTATACATAGTCCCCCCCTTTTCAGGGGTCCATCTGAGGAAACACATTCTTGCCATAGAGGGAGTACAGAGAAGGTTCACCAGATTGATTCCTGGGATGTCAGGACTTTCATATGGAGAAAGACTGGATAGACTTGACTTGTACTCGCTGGAATTTAGAAGATTGAGGGGGGGAATCTTATAGAAACTTACAAAATTCTTAAGGGGTTGGACAGGCTAGATGCAGGAAGATTGTTCCCGATGTTGGGGAAGTCCAGAACAAGGGGTCACAGTTTAAGGATAAGGGGGAAATCTTTTAGGATTGAGTTGAGAAAAACATTTTTCACACAGAGAGTGGTGAATCTCTGGAATTCTCTGCCACAGAAGGTAGTTGAGGCCAGTTCATTGGCTATATTTAAGAGGGAGTTAGATGTGGCCCTTGTGGCTAAAGGGATCAGGGGCTATGGAGAGAAGGCAGGTACAGGATACTGAGTTGGATGATCAGCCATGATCATATTGAATGGCGGTGCAGGCTCGAAGAGCCGAATGGCCTACTCCTGCACCTATTTTCTATGTTTCTATGTTTCTATGTTTGGGACATGTGGCTTCACATGTGTTTGTAATTGCTCAGGTGTGTTTAATTGCCTCCTTAATGCAGGTACAAGAGCGCTCTCAGCACTTAGTCTTTCCTCCAGTCTTTCCATCACTTTTGGACATTTTTATTGCCGTTTATCAACATGAGGACCAAAGTTATGCCAATGATAGTCAAATAAGCTATTATGAGACTGAGAAACAAGAATAAAACTGTTAGAGACATCAGCCAAACGTTAGGATTACCAAAATCAACTGTTTGGAACATCATTAAGAAGAGAGCACTGGTGAGCTTACTAATCGCAAGGGACTGGCAGGCCAAGGAAGACCTCCACACTGATGACAGAAGAATTCTCTCTATAATAAAGAACAATCCTCAAACACCTGTCCGACAGATCAGAAACACTCTTCAGGAGTCAGGTGTGGATTTGTCAATGAACACTGTCCGCAGATGAGTTCATGAACAGAAATACAGAGGCTACACTGCAAGATGCAAACCACTGGTTAGCCGCAAAAATAGAATGGCCAGGTTACAGTTTGCCAAGAAGTACTTAAAAGAGCAACCACTGTTCTGGAAAAAGGTCGTGAACAGATGAGACAAAGATTAACTTATATCAGAGTGATGGCAAGAACAAAGTATGGAGGGGCCAAGTCAATCACTCGATCAGTGGCCAAGTCAATCACTCGATCTGAACCCAACTAGCCCCCAAAACAAGCATAAGCTAAAGATGGCTGCAATACAGGCCTGGCAGAGCATCACCAGAGAAAACACACAGCAACTAGTGATGTCCATGAATCACAAACTTCAAGCAGTCATTGCATGCAAAGGATATGCAACAAAATACTAAACATGACTACTTTCATTTACATGACATTGTGTCCCAAACATTACCGTGCCCTGAAATGGGGGGACTATGTATAAACACTGCTGTAATTACTACATGGTGAAACCAAAATGTATAAAAATGGCCTTTATTAAAATCTGACAATGTGCACTTTAACCACATGTGATTTTTTCTATTACAATTCTCAAATTGTAGAGTACAGAGGCAAATAAATAAATGATGGGTCTTTGTCCCAAACATCATGGAGGGCACTGTAGCTGTTAATGGTGGCTGATTATTCGGGTATAATAAATGCTCTCACTTACCCCACTACTTCAGGGATTAAGCAACCATGTACCTTGCCACAACTTACTTTACTAGAGTAACACGTCTTCTAGTAAAATCAATAAATTTCCCTTTTTTTTTTTTAAAGTGTCTTGTTTTATAAAACCATTATAGCAGATTCATTAAATGCCAAAAGACATTAACAAACATAAATAGATATAACCAAAAATATGAGCACACAATTTGCTTAACCAGAAAAAGATTAAAAAGGACTCCATATGGCAAATGTACTACAAAGGGATTCAAGGTATTCAAACAGCATAAGCAATCAGTACCATTTAGGAGGAAAAAATGCAAGCTGCAGAGTTTTAATGAAGAAAAACAAGCCTTTATCATTAGTTATTTTCAACAACATGCATTTGTATTGTGCCTCTAACATAAGAGCAATTACTCACAGCATTTCAGTGTGCTCAGACAAGAACAGATACTAAACAAAAAATGTGATTAAAATGTGGGTTGGAAAGAAGAGTAAAACATTGGAAACTTATACTAAACCATTCGCCCAAACAAGCAATTCTAACACTTTGAAAGCTATCCAATCCTCCCACACTCCTGCTCTTTCCTCAAAAATCCAAACATTTCCATTCAGTATGTATCCAATTTCCACCTGGAAGTAACATTTTTAACACTGCATTCCACAACACACTGTGTAATCACCAGAAACAGTGTTAGAGGCAGACTCTACAGGTTTAGAGGGATTTGAGTATATGAAAATAGTCAATCGAAGGCATTGCTGCCAATGAAAATTAGAGAAATTGTAGATATTGGAAATCCAAGGCAGCTCAATGGCGAAGCAGTTGAGCTCCAGCCTTACAGTTCCAGATACCCGGGTTTGATCTTGGCCACGGGTGCTGTCTGTATGGAATTTGTGCATTCTCCCTTTAACCATGTGGGTTTTCTCCGGGTGCTCCAGTTTCCTCCCACACTCCAAAGGCGTACAGGTTTGTAGGTTAATTGGCTTTGGTAAAATTATGAATTGTTTCTAGTGTGTAGGATCGTGTTAGTGTACACGGGGTGATCACTGGTCGTTGCGGACTCAGTGGGCCGAAGGGCCTTTATCCTTCGGCCCACTGATGAGTAATAATAAGTATCTCTAAAGTCGTCAAAATTAATCAGGAAATCCTAAAAATGCAGTCAGTCAGGCAGCATCTACACAAATAGAAACAACTTTTCAAGTCACAGCCCCTTTATCTTTCCACAGATGTTGCCAGATCTTCCAGCATTTTTGTTTTATTTCACATAGCTGCTGATAGGGATGAATGAATGAGACTTGACTAAAATGTTCCAGAGTCAGAGGGAAAAAAATCAAAAGGAACCAAGGGTAGGTCCAAAGAGTGTAGAGTCGTGATAAAGAGCTAAGGAAATTAAGTATAAACACACTTTTACTCTGGAGGCTTGAGGACCAAGAGCCAATGTGGTGAGCAAGCTCAGCAAAAAAAGGCAATTAGCAATTGGAATTAATGGTCTCGACCCAAAACGTCACCTATTCCTTTTCTCCAGAGTTGCTGCCTGAACCGTTAAGTTACTCCAGCTTTGTCTGTCTTCAGTTTAAACCAGCATCTGCAGTTCCTCCCTACACAAGATTATGAATTACAGGTTTACACTACTGAACTATAGCAGAGACAAGCACCTCAACAAAAATTTGCACAGTGCAAACTAATATACCATGATACAGGACAAATGATCTTTAAATCAACCATTTTCTCATTAAAAAAAAGACACAAAGTGCTGGACTAACTCAGTGGGTCAGGCAGCATCTCAGGGGAACATGGATAGGTCAGGACCCTTCTTCCCCTCCTCCCTCACCTTAGTCAGTCTATGGACAAGAGCCCCAACCCAAAACTTCAGCCACGTTCTCCAGAGAAACTGCATGATCTGCAGTTACTCCAGCACTTTGTGTCTTTTTTTGTAAACCACCATTTGCTATTCCTTGCATCTCCATTTTGCTCACACACTCAACTACATCTATAACTCCATCACAATGTTGGTATTACTGTCATTGGAGAGGCAAGAACTATTCCATTTCAGTAACGCCACACTGAAAAAATATATTGGGCCGACTGTGTTCACAAACCATGAGTTGATTCACAGCAATTGCAGATTGACAACATGTGTTTACCCGTTTACCCATTCACCCAAACTGCAAACGGTGTGAAGGTCCAGAGGAAGAAATTAATTTCAGTATTAAAGTCAGAACTGAAAATATAGAAGAAAGAACATGAGTTTGGTCCTCCTGTAATTATTGTTTGCATATATTTGCCACAAGAACATATGTTCAGATGTGGCTTCTCTTCCATTCTCAGCCATGTTCCCCTCACCATGTATTCTATTAACTAGATTGGGGTCCTTCAGAGATAGAATAATTTCACTTCTAATTCCTGCTGTTTTCAGCGCACAAATTCCAGATTACTAACTAAATCCACAATTTAAACGGCTGTCCACATCTAGATTAACTGAAATGCTCATAAATTTAAAGTGTGCAGCAGCTGTGATTATTGAATTCTGCACAATAATGACTCATTTAAATACTTTCTGGAATATACAGAGAAATAATGAGAAGGCTGTTAGCACTTACCAAACAGAGGAAGATATTAAAAAACTTACAGGACAAAATAAAAAGCAGATTTAAATATGGAAACCCAGACATTACTATTATTGAATCTCTTCTCCAGTATAATCCATGAACTGATGAGTAATAATAAGTATTTCTCATGAAAAAAACCCAAAAAATGTTACACGTTGTTTCCTCGAGGAAGAAGTGAATTTTAAATCACGTTGTTCTGAACCACTACTCTGGCCTCAAAATTGCTGTGTTAACATTTCCTCAAATATACATTTCAAAATTCCATACTGTTCAAAACAATGATCATTTCATTTTATCTTTTAAATCTTGTTATTTCAACTTCTACCTTGATCTCAAATACATGCAAAAACCTTTGTGCTCTGTAAAAGATAAAATCTGAATTAAAAAAAACTCATATTCACTGCCTTTGAGATTGCCTGCTCAGTCTGCCAGATGAACATCACTGTTGCAAGGTGCCAGAATACTCTGAACATTAACCAATTCTGAAAAATGAATTCATATCAGAGGTCACTAGACCTTTACTTGAGATCGGTGATGGACACTAGGCCCTAGCTTGTAATGGCAAAATCTGAGTGCATCGGAACAATGCTAAGTCCTAAAAAACAGAAGGGAAGTGGTATTTTCACTATTTATTGCAAAGAAAGATGTTCAGTAGTATGAGATTTGATACTGGGGGAAAGCACTTGTGAATACTACCTTTGTGTCTGTTTCTTGCGCACCTAGTTCAAACATTTCAGCAAGAAACTAGGTTTCCATTTGCCGAATCATAATATTCACTTAACTACATTTCAATTCATTTAAAGTATAAAAGGCTTTCTATTGTAAATGAAACAATTTTACCAGATTACATTATTAAAAAATATTGTATATATAATTTTAATTAAAGGAGATATTAAAAATTGACTTAATTGGAAATTATGAAATATAACAAGAACAAAGAGGTTTGATATTTCCAGCACTTCAGACAAATTTGAGATATGCAATCTAATTTTACCCTGTAAAATAGCCAGTACATTTAATTACATACATGCTAATTTAGTTGGAAAACTGTCTTATTGGCTCAATTATTATTCACCACATTTGAACAACACTCAGCATACAACCATTTCTCATGAATTAGCAGTGAATTTTGGAAAAGAGATCTGACAGATCTTGTTAAATTGCAAAAGTGGTTTGTCCAATCTCTCCAAGTTAACAAGTCACTGAATCCAAAATAGTCAATGTGCTGCTGAAAGTTACATGAATAGAAAGTGCACAGTGAAAGGCAACATTATGTGAAAAAGCTCCAAGTCTCTTTTCATCCCTCACACTGCTGCTGGTACCGTAAATTTAGCTCTCGCAGTTCCCGCTCTCGTACTTTCCGCGACTTGTTCGATTTTGTGGACCTGCTAGACCTTGTGGACTGGGCGGACTTGGTACTTTGGCATCGAGATGAAGCTCTCTTCAATAGGTTCTGAGAGATGGAGCGATGCAGATTTTTCATAGACGAGGAGGCTGCCATGCTTACTATCCAAGGATGTTTCAAGGCTTGGCCCACAATCAGTCTATCATTCGGATCCACAGTGAGAAGTCGATCAATAAAATCCTTGGCTAGGTTCGAAACACTGGGCCATGGCTAAGAAAAGAAACAAAATGAATAAGCACCAAATATTTGTCAATGCACAATAAGTATTGAGATTGCCAACCATATTCCAAAATCTAAAAAAATACTCAAGTAGCAATAGCATTTTTATAAAATGAAAACAAACCGAGCAAGATGAAAGCAAAATAATGGGGTAAGGTGGGCAACAAAGAAACAAAATGAAGTGAAAAGTGAGGTGACCCCTAGGTTTCTGCTTATCAGCATGGTACAGAACCTTCTAGGAAATGCAGCATTTCATGGACATTCAGAAGCATTCAATACCTTTCACAAGTTTGAGAGTTGGCCATACCTCGAGACATGGGTGCAAGAGATGGTTTATTTTTAAGCAAGCAGTCACCATTTTGGATTAGGATGGTTTCAGATAGCAAGTCAACAATGATTGAAAAATCCAATTATATACTTACCACATAGGTCAGTGGCTATTATGTTGTAGTTAACAAGTTCAACCCCATGAAGTTTAAGGAAACCACAAGCAAGGAGACAAGTAAATATTCATAAATCAGACAAAGGGGAATGCCTAAGGGAGCAACGCTCACATCTTCACACACACAGGGGATCCAGTATTTCCTTTGATTGGCTGATTTAAGGTTTTGCACCATAGAACAGCTGAATCAATAGCAGACATTTATCAATCTGAAGTAGGACCTTGACCCAAAACATCACCTGTCCATTTCCCCCAAATAGATGCTGCTTGACCCACTGAGTTAATCTAGCAATTTTTATTGAACTGTCCCTGTACCTCCTGCCTCAACTGCCTGGTGAAGCAATTTTCATCATAGCAGAGCCATCCCAAAACTCATTTATAGTTCTCTGCACACATCAAATGCCAATTTTATACTGAAAAATGTGGATATTAGTCTCAAAGAGGTAAAATATATACACCAAATTAAAAAATGGATTTGTACAAATTATGCAGAGAACAAAACTTAAGAAAAATAACGTAGGAATCAGGAAACTGCAGATGCTGACATTTTTAAACAAAACAGAAAATACTGGAGGTTTAAGAAGGAACCAGATGGTAGATAAAAATGAGTGAAGGAATAGGTGATGTTTCGGGTCGAGACCCTTCTTCAGACTCAAAATACTGGAAGTATTTCACACTTTGGGCATCTGTACAGACAGAAACTAATCGTTTCAGGCTGATGACCTTTCCACAGCATTTTCTATCTTCACTTTAGATCATAAAATTGAGGCAGGAAAACTACATAAATGTACTTCAAATCTGTCAGGGTTCGATGAAGTTACTCATTCCAAACATAACCAAATAGGTATAAGGCAAAAGTTTTTAAAATGCTTAACTTTTTCCACCCAAAGTATTTCAGTTTTTTCTCTTTTGCAATAAGATTGCTCAATTAAAAAGGGGGGAGGGGATAAACATTCATATAGTCAGCTTCAAAATAAAGCAACATCAATAACTACAAAAATCTAATAGACTCTGCAGTCTCCTGCAAGAGACATCCACATATTGATTTGCAGGAAGGACAATCCATGCACAAATTTAAGGGGAAGAAAGTTGTTAAGCAGTAACTTGGTGATGCATTAATAACTCAGTCACACTTCATTGGAGATGGTGAAACACTGCAGGGGAGCAAAGAATAACTTACAACATCAATTTGTCTCTTTACAGAGCAAGCCGATCACCTCACTGTTGTTTGCACTTATGGACCTGGCTACCAATGCAAGCCAAACTAGTCCAAACGTGTAAGGCTTTGTGCATATTCTGATAAAATATTCAAATTTAGGCCAATTTATTCAAAACACTCTTCTTGACTTTTACTTTCTTACTAAACAAATAATCCTGACGTGAATTAGGCGAGTTTAGGAATGGGCCTAAACTCACCTAATTCACGTCAGGATTATTTGTTTAGTAAGAAAGTAAAAGTCAAGAAGAGTGTTTTGGGTATATTTACAGGTTGATTCATCCACAGATACATTAATAATATTAGAAACATAGCAAAATAGGTGGAGTAGGCCATTCGGCCCTTTGAGCTTGCACCACCATTCAATATGATCATGGCTGATCATCGAAAATCAGTACCCCGTTCCTGCTTTTTCCCCCATATCCCTTAATTCCTTTAGCCCCAAGAGCTAAATCTAACTATTGATATTGAGATTGTTATATTTATAACAAATGTTGGGCATGTATTAAATTGAATACTTGGGACTCAGGCTGGATGCAGATTGGCTGGGCTGGTGTCAAGTGTACATCAAGGCTTAAATTTTATCCCACGCAGAATTCCATCGCAAATGCCAGGCCAAAGGTTAAAACAAACAACACATCATTCATTTTGAAGTTCATACTCGAATTTCCACTCTCAATATTTAAAGCAGCTTAAATGTTAGATACATCAATAAAGCATTTTGTTAGTTGTGGCAACAAGGACCCAGGTTAAATTGAAGTCAGTGGCATCAAGAAAACATTTTTGGTTAACTGTTATTGCCTATTATTGATACTCAGAAGTTATCTGTAGCACATTAACATTGCTCAGCTAGTGTCAGATACTTTTAGCACAGATCGAGGATTGATTTTGGGAACCCATTATATTTAGAGTATGCAATACTCTTCCATGTTGAAGCAAATATATATAAGAGGAACCGAAAAAATACAACAACTGATTTACAACTCCAATATGAAATTTTATTTTCAGTAAACTCAACTTGACTTGCCCCAGATTGTAAGTAGCTTTTATCAAAATTAAAATTACTACACACCTAGAGATTACAAACAAAAATTTGAATCCACCTTGCTCCTGTCAAACTAAACCAGAATATAAATGTCGAGCATATTTAAAGGGAATCCTTCAGTTTGCAAACTGTGCCTGAGACACTCTTACATTTATGTGTGTTTAGTTACAAAACAATAGTGTTTGCACTTAACTGTGTGCAAAACATTTACAAAAGTCAGAGTTTACAACTCTGATTCTGCTTCTGCATCCCCCCCCCCCCCAGCTCCCCCACCCCCACCCACCCCCACCCACCACTCTGACTTTTGTAAAATGTTTTGCACACAGGAGAAAATGCTTCAGTGATGCAGAGAAGTATAAAGATACTTAACAGCTTAAATACGGCCAACTAATCATGAAAGATGAAGTAAAAAATGTTATAATGTTGAACAGCTAAAAACCCTTTCTTAAAAAAAAAGTCAATGACAGTGCATGCATGGTCTGTTCGCTATTTAAATGTGAATCATCTAGTTGTGACGAGAGGTGCACATTTACAACATTAGTACCCATTCTGCGAACTAGAAATCAGCATTAAAAAAGTCACATTTAGATACACACAAGCCAAACATTTGTACTAGAAAAAAGTCAGCATTTGCATCATCACTACATACATAAGACAACAATTTCTGAGAAGTGCAAATGGGACTGTCAGTGATATCCATTTCCACCCGAAGAGTTATGGAAATCTTCAGATTCAAAGTTGAAGTCCATGTCTAATTCCACGGACCACTCCTGCTGTTAACCAACAATCCTCCAAACTGTTAAGAGTTGTTGAATATCAATTTTTCTAACGGAATACTAGGTCTTAATGACTGATCACATCTCTGGCTCGAGAAACCAATTCTATATGTGAACTAATTATGAAAGAACAATCTTAAATTCCACATACTTTAAAATAACCACAAAAAAAATCAAGTTTAAAATTTCCTGCTCAATAACAGGCATGCTCAAATCTTTGTTATTCACCTTATAAGATGTTTAAAAAGTTAATTCAATTTTTTTTTTGATTTTTTGGCTGTGAATTTGAAAGTGTCATTGGCTGATCATTTTGTTTGTTAACAATACTAATTCTGAGTGCCAAAGATCCCCAGCTGCTCATGCAATGAAAATAATTGCAAGCCAAAAAAGTCCTATAAAACAAAGAGCTGGAAGAACTAGCTGGTTAGACAGCATGTCAAGGGAATGGAAGGATGACATTTCGGGTTTAACTGAGAATCAGAATTCAGAGCGAGTCTGAAGAAGGGTAAAGACCTAAAACATCACAACCCAAAATGTCATCTGCCAATTCCTTTCACAAACCCGCTGAGTTACGCTAGCACTGTTTTTTTGCTCAAGATTATATACTGTCTTTGTGAGTACCTTTGAGAGCTAGCAGTTCTAACTGCAAAACCAAGTAATTAGCTGTAATCAGACATTTAGAAACCTTGATGGCTAGCTAGCAAATTTCATTAGCTAGTCATTTAATGACCAGGCTTGAGAACAATAACCTCAGCCTACTCTCCAAGTAATTTGCCACACTACTTGGTAGGGAACTTGTAAGCAGTTAATGATATCATGGCAGCTGCTCTTTTCCAAAGTTTGCAGCATTTATAGGATCTTAACAATTGTTTTGCCTAGTTTTGAAATTTGAGATCGCTAAACATTTTTACACTTAATTCGATTTAAGTGATTAAAGGTGCCATGTACACAGCTGATATTACACTTGCTTTACAAAATGCAAACAATTATCCCACAAATGTCCCATTAAAAAATATATATTATACAACAATTTTTCCAGCATTTCTCAATGTTTGTAGAAATGTTTGTTCTCAATATTGTAGAAAATATCATAGTAAGCACATTGTGGAGCAAAAAAACAAGGCTAGATTAGCCATGGATATTACTTTTTATAAATAAAATGTTTGCTGAGTTTCAAATTTAACCGCTTTTTGATTACTGTTAGTTTAAGTTCCAGAAGAGTGAAAGACATGTTCATCTTGGCTCATTCTACCTCAGAGTCAGGTTACAAGCTTAAGCCCTTTGATGAGAAAAATACTTCTAGTAATTGCAATCAGTAGGGATGTGGCGACACTTGCTGCTGGTGTCAAATAAAGCATGTCTGTGGTATGAACATCTGTACTAACAGCTATTGTCAAGTAACTGCATATGTTATGCATGAAATAATAGCTGAAACATGCACACAGCAAAGTAGAAGCTTTTTATTAATCACATAATTGTAGAATCATTATATCTTAAAATATTGAATTATTTGATGAGCATACAATGAGGGGGAGATGCATGGGAGGAGCCGGGCAGGGGAACGCAAAGCAAAAGTCAACCCACCGCAAACAGAGGTCACTACCGAGGTTCTTCTCCTTACATGTTCAGCTACAAACTAGTTAAATTTTTTATTCAGCAGCTGCTTAATTGTATATCCCGTACTAATTTATGATCCTTTCAACCCTACATTTTTTACAATATTCCTTTATGCTGGTTTCTATGACAACCTCCAGTGTTTCAAATTTGTAAAATTTGCTTCAACTTCTATCAAACCATAAACAAAATTAACACTACAAAATGGATGTCAATTGGAAACTACTTTGGCATTAAATGGTGTTCATCTGAAATTCTAGGATTGTGCATTAAACAAATGAAAGCTTTTAAATAATCAAATTGAAAACCCCAAATTAGTCAAGAAGGTAGTGACATTAATCTTTGCTTGTACTAACCATATAATTATTTATTTAACAGAACATTAAAGGATACTAAAACTACGGGAACAGGAGTTCCTGGGAATTCACCAGAGCATTTAAAGGATTTGTCAAAACAAAGTCATGCACAGGCAAACTCGTATGTTTTCCAAGTCAATAATATAAATATTAAAAAGTAAATTGAATTGAAACAATGTCTTAATAAAGAAAATTACTTTCTTAGAAGCTTGGAGGTTCAGCATGTCAGTAAATATTTCTACAAACTACCACATGTGCACAGTAGAAGGTATCCTGACTGGTTGCACCATTGACTGGTACGGCAATTCCCATGTATGGGAATGCAGAAAGCCCGCAGAGAGCAGTGGACTCAGCTTGAACGATCATGGGCACATCCACCTCACCATCGAAAGCATTTTCACAAGGCGCTGCCTCAAAAAGGCCGAATCTATTATCAAGGATCCTCACCATCTGGATCACGTCCTCTTCTCACTACTGCCATTAGCCAAGAAGTACAGAAGCCTGAAGTCCCACACCTCCAAATATCAGATTTTTGTACCAACCTGCACAACCCTCATCCTACCTCTGCAACAACACGGCAAACCACCTCTTGCACTATCATAGACTTGTTTTCTAAATGTCTATTTTTAGCACTAATGTCATTTTTTTGTTGTTGCACACTTTATTTTCACTGACGTAGAATTGATGTGTCATTTACGTATAATTTGGTTTCTGGAAGATCTGTAGGTGGATTAAGTGTGAAAACTATCAAAGTTTCATTCTGACAGCTCTCTGTTATGCAAAAGTATGCTTGTCTGCCAAAACTACAACTCCTAAAAATACACTGAACCAACCCCATCTTCCTGTGGGATCAACTGTGAAATGACTGTCATCTAAATGCTACAACAAGGATATATCTGGAAAAAAAAATCCTTCTAGGATGGTATTAGAGCCATTGAGTCTTACAACACTGAAACAGGCCCCTCAGCCCAACATGCCGACAAGTGGTTGTTAGCCCCATTTACCGTGTTTGGCCCATATCCCTCCAAACCTTTCCTATTCATGTACCTGTCCAAAAATAGTTTAAATATTATTATACTTGCCTTAAATACCTACTCTGGCAGTTCATTCCATATATCCACCACCCTCTGTGCAAAATGTTGCTCCTCGGGTTCCTTTTAAATCTTTCCTCTCTCCCCTTCTTTACACGCTATCTACCTGTGACACCACCTTCAGGAAACTATGTACTTGTGTTCCTTTATCCCTCTCCTCCACAACAATCCCCAGGCCTCTACTGTTTGCTGTGAAGGTCCTGCCCTGATTTGACTACCCAAATGCAACACCTGAACTGAACTCCATTAACCATTGTTCGGTCCACTTGCCCCTGGTTATCAAGACCCCGATGTAATTCTTCATAACCATCTTCACCATCTACAAATCCACCTATTTTACCATTATCTGCAAACGTACATCTTACTTTGAACATTTTCATCCAAACCATTGATATGACAAACAGCAATGGACCAAGCAAAGATCACCGAGGAACACCACTAGTCACAGGCCTCCAATCTGAAAAAACAAAACTTCTACCATTATCATCTGCTTCCCACCATGAGGCCTATTTGTACCCGTTAGCTAACTCTCCCTGATTTCCATGTATTGTGGTAATATTAGGATAGATGGATATAAATTTGCTTTATCTCTTGTAATGCTTAATTCCAACTAATTGATATAGGTGATGTTGCCTAGAACCCACCATTCCTCTACACAAAATCTCTATACTTACTGTCAACCTTGAGGAGGCTGGTGCCTAAGATTGTTTAGTGTTCAGTTTTTCCATGATCACATAGCATCCAAAGCAAAGGCCTCTCAATCTTTATAAATTGGCAAAAGACCATATTGTTCACATCTGAAACTCACGGGCACTAGAGGCTATCATCTCCATGACTCACTTGGCAGCAATCTGCATCTGATTACATTTCATTCAAGCATGGCAACAACATAACCCAGGATGGAATTTCAATACTTTACTTTGAGAGAGTATTAAACACTGTGGCACTAATTAACGAAAATAAGTTTCACTCAGCCAATGTGGGGGAGGGGGGGCGGCGTGGGGAGGGGGGGGCGTGGGGGAGAGGGGGAGAGGGGGGGCGTGGGGGAAAGGGGGGGAGGTGGGGGAAAGAGGGGGGGTGGTGGGGGAGGGAGGGAGGTGGGGGAAGGGGGGAGGTGGTCGCAGCAGACACTGCTTACACTCTGCTCACCCCGCACCTTCAGCTTCTGGCCTCACGCAGCAGCTTCCGACTTCACTCAGAGGCTTCCGGTTCAACTTAACAGCTCCCGGCCCATCGTGCTGGTCGCTGCAGAAGCAACCCGCACACTGCTCTTGCCCGCACGCCGCTCACGGACTCAGCCCCGCCTCCGGGATTTTATTGTCCGCGGGTGCTGGAAGGGGCGTAACCTTCATGGTGAGTGACAGGCACGAAAACCAATCTGCTGATCTCACGGGGTTTTTTAACCTTTATAACTTTTCTAATATTTCACCGAAAAGGAACAAAACTTGGTGCGCTTGGAGCAGAGGAGAACGGTGAGTAAGGTGGCGAAAAGATCCTAGCGATATAGGGTACCGTTTTTGCGCAAATTTAAAAAAATGCAAACCAGAAGAGGACAAGATGAGAGTTTTAGTAATAGTATAGACACTCGAGAAGCTTTTCATGTATGAACTCTCAACATATTATATGGATAGTTTAATTTTTATATAGATGAAGTATATGAGAGTAATACAATTATCAGCAGGTCAAGACAAAGACATTTGCACAGGAAAAGTTCATATGACTTGACAACTTCAATACATTCTCTACAACTCCACAACCATGGAACTACATTTGAAACACAATCGCCTTTGCTGGTAAATACAGCACCAAGATCCCAGAAATAACAATGAAGAACTCTATGTTCACTCTGCCTTCATTTCATGAAAATGGAGATGGAAAATGAAAGGTTGTAAGCAAGTAGGAAAGGTAGACATAAAATGCTGGAGTAACTCAGCGGGACAGACAGCATCTCTGGAGAGAAGGAATGGGCGACGTTTAGGGTTGATACCCTTCTTCAGAATGGTCAAGTAAGAAATGAAGGATCAGGTTTTCACAAGAAAAGTTAGGGGATGAAGAATCAAGAAAAAAACTACTTTAGTTCCCCAGAAGTATAAAAAAGGTTACCCAAATACTGAACGTAGAAATATTTGGACCAGACCATTATATATACACAATATTTACTTAGCATCTATTCCAAACAATGCAGTTTTCATTGGACCAATAGTATAAAAACTCGAGATCCTATGTCTGACTCACTGCAACAAATGTGATCACTCTAGCACCTGAAGAATTCTTCGTGCTCTGGTTGGCAGGGCTACTGAAAGAACCAGATGCCAGGGGAAGCATAATGCTGCATCATCCATCTTGGAGACAAATCTTGAAATGGTTATGAGGCAAAAGTGGGAAAATGGAGTCATGGGCCAGACAAGATGAGCCAAGATTTTAATGATGACAAGCATAGCAAAGATTTTACGGGGGGAGAGTTAAATTAATAGATCAGCTGAAACATCAACAAAATGAACAAAAAGGTACTGGCATATTATGAAGTGTGATCATTGTATTAAGAAATAATTCACCCTCTTATTTCCCCCTAAAGTGAGGCCAAGCTACCATTACAGTTCAGGAAGTTTTTCAACATTCAACACTTGAGATGAGAAAATTTACATCGAAGGGGGTTAAACAAACAAAAATAAATCATGCAGTATTGGATATGCACACAACTACAGACTTTGTCCAAGTACGTACTAATGGTTTAAAGGATTTTAAATATCCAACCATAACATTGGAGACATAGACAATAGACAATAGGTGCAGGAGTAGGCCATTCGGCCCTTGGAGCCATTCAATGTGATCATGGCTGATCATCCCCAATCAGTACCCCGTTCCTGCCTTCTCCCCATATCGCCTGCCTCCGCTATTTTTAAGAGCCCTAGAAACATAGAAATTAGGTGCAGGAGTAGGCCATTCGGCCCTTCGAGCCTGCACCGCCATTCAATATGATCATGGCTGATCATCCAACTCAGTATCCCGTACCTGCCTTCTCTCCATACCCTCTGATCCCTTTAGCCACAAGGGCCACATCTAACTCCCTCTTAAATATAGCCAATGAACTGGCCTCGACTACCCTCTGTGGCAGAGAGTTCCAGAGATTCACCACTCTCTGTGTGAAAAAAGTTCTTCTCATCTCGGTTTTAAAGGATTTCCCCTTATCCTTAAGCTGTGACCCCTTGTCCTGGACTTCCCCAACATCGGGAGCAATCTTCCTGCATCTAGCCTGTCCAACCCCTTAAGAATGTTGTACGTTTCTATAAGATCCCCTCTCAATCTCCTAAATTCTAGAGAGTATAAACCAAGTCTATCCAGTCTTTCTTCATAAGACAGTCCTGACATCCCAGGAATCAGTCTGGTGAACCTTCTCTGCACTCCCTCTATGGCAATAATGTCCTTCCTCAGATTTGGAGACCAAAACTGTGCGCAATACTCCAGGTGTGGTCTCACCAAGACCCTGTACAACTGCAGTAGAACCTCCCTGCTCCTATACTCAAATCCTTTTGCTATGAAAGCTAACATACCATTCGCTTTCTTCACTGCCTGCTGCACCTGCATGCCTACTTTCAATGACTGGTGTACCATGACACCCAGGTCTCGCTGCATCTCCCCTTTTCCTAGTCGGCCACCATTTAGATAATAGTCTGCTTTCATGTTTTTGCCACCAAAATGGATAACCTCACATTTATCCACATTATACTGCATCTGCCAAACATTTGCCCACTCACCCAGCCTATCCAAGTCACGTTGCAGTCTCCTAGCATCCACCTCACAGCTAACACTGCCCCCCAGCTTAGTGTCATCTGCAAACTTGGAGATATTGCCTTCAATTCCCTCATCCAGATCATTAATATATATTGTAAATAGCTGGGGTCCCAGCACTGAGCCTTGCGGTACCCCACTAGTCACTGCCTGCCATTGTGAAAAGGACCCCGTTTACTCCTACTCTTTGCTTCCTGTTTGCCAGCCAGTTCTCTATCCACATCAATACTGAACCCCCAATGCCATGTGCTTTAAGTTTGTATACTAATCCCTTATGTGGGACCTTGTCGAAAGCCTTCTGGAAGTCCAGATACACCACATCCACTGGTTCTCCCCTATCCACGCTACTAGTTACATCCTCGAATAATTCTATAAGATTCGTCAGACATGATTTACCTTTCGTAAATCCATGCTGATGCTGATCTAGCTATCCTCTTGAAAGCATCCAGAGAACCTGCTTCCACCACCCTCTGAGGCAGAGAATTCCAGACAGATATATTTGTGTTGAATCAATTCCATCCCCTTTGCAACACAAAGTTCACTACTCCAAAAATAATTTGATGAAATCACAAATAAGTAAGCGATTTAAAGGACATATTAATTATGACAAGTCAATAAACTTATTCTTTCTATTGATCACTGATTTTTTTCTGTTATGTTCCAGACATTAAACTTGATCTCAGCCTTTCTCAATTTTATTTGAACTTGCAAAGCAATGCCTGAATTGGTAAAATGGCCCATGGAGCCCGACAAAAACGTCAACAAGGTCTGACATTGAGCCGCTCCTAAAGGTAGCGCGATAGTGAAACAGAGGTTTAGAGAGGAAATTCCAAAGGTTAAAATCTGAGCAGTTAAAGGATAGTTGCCAACAGTGAAACAATTAAAATCAGGAACTGCAAGCAGCCATAATTGGTCCTGAACTGTACAAGTAATCTGTTGCAAAACAATCAGGGACTTCAAAAGACAATTCCAGAGCAACCTATAATCCAAGAATAACCACACAGACACCTGTAAATTGTGGCATGGTGGAATGCTCTAACAGGGTAGAAGCCAAGTTGGGCAGAATTGCTGGCAACAACACATCACTCCCAGCGAGCTCAATGCACTCCGTGCTTGTTTTGAACAGAAAGTCAGCTCACCATGGCAGCCTTGAGTGCACCTGCACCCACACTCACTGCAGATGTTAGATCTGCCTTCCTGAGAGTGAATGGAGTCCCTGGCCGTGCTGTCTGAACTACATGGATCAGTAGTCAGGATATTTACAGACATCTTTAACCTCTCTCTACTTCACTCTGATTCCCAACTTGCTTTAAACAACCACAATCATTCCCACTGCCAAATAAAAACCAAGGTAGCATGCCTTAACGACTACATTCTCTGATATCCACCATCGTGAAGTATGTCGAGAGGGTGGTCATGGTGCCTTCCTCATTGCCATGATCCAGTGCAATTCACTTACCGCCGCAACAGGTCTACAGCAGATACCACTTCCTGGTTCTGCATTCATCCCTAGAACATCTGAATAACAAGGATACCTCCAACAGACTCGTATTTAATTATACCACCGCCTTCACCACCATAATTCCAATCAAAGTCTTAGACCTATGTCTCAAACCCATCTCTTCAACTGGATTCTTCGTGCTTTGATCCATAGACTGCGACGCCTCTACTTCCTTAGAAGGCAAAAGAGGAGTTTGGCATGTCCCCAACATCCCTCACCAACTTGCCCCATGGAAAGCATTTTATCGGGATGCATCACAGCCTGGTTTGGGAACAGCTCCACCCAAAACTGCAAGAAATTGCAGAGAGTTGTGGACATAGCCTAGATTATCACGCAAACCAACCCCCCTTCTATCGAAGGTAGACACTAAATGCTGGAGTAATTCAGCGGGACAGGCAGCATCTCTGCAGAGAAGCAATGGGTGACATTTCGGGTTGAGACCCATCTTCAGATCCCCTTCCATCGACTCCATCTACACCAGGGCTCGAAATTAACGGTTGCCCAGTTGCCAATGGCCACCTAAAGTTGCGGCTAGGCCCCCCTCTCTATCTCTCTCTCTTGGTCACTCTCCGTCTCCGCCCGCCATCCGTGTATGGGCCGCCGAGTCTCCCCTTTCCGGCAGGGCTCGAAATAAGAGGTCGCCCGGGTGCCATTGACCACTCAAAGCGCCGACGGGCATCCTAAACACAGAGTCATTTTCCCCAGCTTGGCAACCAGATACTGGTTTGTACCGAAGATAGACACAAAAAACTGGAGTAACTCCGCGGGTCAGGCATCTCTGGAGAAAAGGAACGCGACGTTTCGTGTCGGTGACGGCTGTGTTGCGGGGCAAAGATACTAGGTGCGGGGTGAGGAAGGGTCGGAGCGAATGACGGGCCCCAAACAGCGACAGCGGCTCCATCTCCTCCTCCTCCGCACCCCGCCCACCCTGATAAGGGCTTCTACTTGTAAATCAGAGGCCCTTATCAGGGCGGGCGGGGTTGCGGGAGGAGGAGGAGATGGAGCCGCTGTCGCGGCCGCTGTGCGGCCCGTCATTCGCTCCGACTGGTCTGAAGCAGCTGCACCAAAGATCTTACAGCTATAGGATCTCTGAGCTGCACCGCTCGGCCCCGCACCTTGCTGTTGGCTGGCGGAGGAGGAGGCGGTGGCGAGGAGTTCCCAACGGCCAAGGCAGCGGGGCGATGTTGTCCGAGGAGCGCTGACCTTCCCTTCCTCCCCACCTCGCCCCTCGCCCCTCGTCTCTCCCTCTCTCTTGTATGCCCCCTCCACCCCCCCTTAGGGACCCCTCCACTCCATCCTGCACTGATCCCATTCCCGCCTCTATTCAGTCCTCACTGACATCCCCTGTGCTCCCCTCCCCATCTACCCCCCCATCTATTCATCCTGCGCTGATCACCCTATCCACCTTGCATTGATTCTCCTGCCACCCCCCCCCCCCCCCCATCCATCCTCCACTGGTTCCCCAATTCACCCTGTACTTACCCCTTTCCCATCCATCCTGCACTTCTCCTCCATCCATCCTGTACTGATCCCCCATCCATCCTGTACTAATCCACGCATTCATCCCGTACTGACCCACCCTCCATTTACCCTGCACCTTCCCCTCATTCATCCTGTAGTGATCCCCCATTCATCCTGCACAGACCCTCTGATCCATGCTGTACTGACCCCCCCCCAATTCATCCTGCGCTGATCTCCCCCCCCCCCCCCATCCATCCTGTACTGATCCTCCCATTCAAGAAGAATGCGGGGAACAGTCTGAAGAAGGGTCTCGACCCGAAACGTTGCCTATTTCCTTCGCTCCATAGATGCTGCCTCACCCGCTGAGTTTCTCCAGCACTTTTGTCTACCCCATCCATCCCGTACTGAACCCCCCCATTCAACACCACTGACATCCCCGGTGCTCCCCTCACAATTTTACCTACTCCAACCAACACGTACTAATTCACCTGCCTCAATCCATCCATTCTGCACCGACTGCCTTCTAACCCCCCTCCCTGCCATCTATCCACCCCGCACTGATTCACACACACACACCCCTCCCTGACCCTATTGTGCTGGAAATGTCTTCTGAGCGAACATTGACTATGTTTGATAACGGAATGCAATCAAATGTGTTTTAATTCTCAATGTTATTATTTGTTTTAATCCATAAAGATGGATTAATTAAATTGTGAACACGTGAAACATTAAAACCGCAGTGTTCGATTGTCACTGCTGCCGTTGACACGTTAGTACGGGAATTCATTTTAACGGCAAATCAATGCTCTTAATATGGAGTATCAGTACTGTAGTTATTTAATGAGCAACATTCACAACTATACGTACGCATATATGTTACCATGGTCCAGGATTTATTGACACAGGTTGATCATACGCTGAATAATCCAACCACATTTTGTTTGGAAGTGGAAAGAACTAATAGAAATTGCATTCATTGCAAGGTGTAAAAAGAGTTGAGATAGAAAGAGTTGTGAAAAAGAGTCTTATAATTTTGCTGCGTGTCATTGTGGGATATATCATGTCTTGATTGGTGAATATGTTTAGTTTGTGACTTTATTTGAAGCAGAAATAATATGTGAATGCTTCACTGAGTATAATTCCGACTGGTAACTACGCACTTCGTCCGAGCACATTATCGCACGCGTCATGCAAGCCATCTTAAGTGACCACCTAAACTGTCATTTGGCAACCTAAAAAGCTGCTAAGGTTGCCCGGCTGGCAACAGGGAAAAAAAGTTAAGCGAGAGCCCTGTCCGGCCGCTCCTCATCCGCCGGCACGGCAGGCCGCCTTGCACATGCGCACCGCCACTGCCAGCACATCCTCCACTGCCCTGCACATGCTCAGTGCCACATCCTCCCCCTGCACACTGCCAAGGCCTGCACATCCTCTCCCTGCACATGCGCACTGCCATGGCCAGCGCATCCTCCCCCTGCACATTCGCACAACCAAAGCCAGCACATCGGCTGCCCTGCACATGCGCACTGCCACGGCTACTGGTCGGCGCCGGGCACTTTCTCCCCTCCCTTTGCATTGTGGGAGATCTGTCCGGCATTGCTGTCCAGTCGCCACCTCCCCATGACCACTGAAACCCGACGCAGAATCACTCCCTGGAGCTGGAGTAACTCTTGCTTCTTGGTTTCCTGGTCCTCCAAAGATATTCAAAATGGAATTTAAACTGGTGGTGGTGGAGGGTGGACTTAAGCAAAAAAGGGTTCTTGGGAAAAAAGAGCTACCTTAAATTTCCCACCACTGGCTTCCAAACCAGGGCATCGGCTATGTCCTCATTCTTTAGGGAACGGGGGTTCCCCTCTTCCACTAAAGATGAGGCTCTCACCAGGATCTCTTCTATACCCCGTAACTCTGTTCACACTCCCCATCCCCCCCACTCGTAACAAGGGCAGAGTCCCCCTTGTCCTCATCTCCCACCCATCACATACAACAGATAATCCTCCGACATTTTGGCTCATGCTCAAATCAGGTGTTAATAGATTTAGAAATACTTGGTGATGAAATGGTACCATAACCCCCCCCCCCCCCCAAACCCTTTGCTTGGACATGTATTCACAAAAATCACTGAATATGGTACATTACTTTTGTAGTACATGTTATTGCTATACGCAATAGTTGTGTTCCGAAGAAACCTTGTGGTATAGAACATAACATTTTATCTAATTTCAGACTTGCAAGATAAAGTTATTTTTCCAGCAGGATTTTTCAAAAATAAGTATTTTCCATAGCAATAAGCTTACTTTTGTTACTGCAAGTTAATGGATACCTAAAGGTTGTGTGTTACATTGTTTAATAGAGTATTGTTGCACAAGTATCAATAGAAACCAAATGCTTGTCAATTATAATGACCACCCACAGTTAAACTAGCAGCTGCGTTCTTGAGACAATAGTATCTGATTACTGTAGGGAAACTGCCTTACACTGTTCAAATCCACTGCAGCTTTTTCTTTTCTGCTTGTCAATTTTTAACGTAACGTTTAACTAATTCTCTAGTTCCCAATCAAAATTGCGTTGTAACCAATTTGGCCTGGGTAATGCAATGGCAGCCCCTAATTCATCAATCGCATTATATTCAAATTTGTTTTATGATAACATGGATCGATGATAGGTATGCACAAATATAACATAAGGAAATAAAAATCAATAATTATTTCTACTCACCTCTGAAAAATGAT